>JARHVA010002716.1:1142500-1890000 GCA_037957365.1 Torreya grandis | reverse complement strand
TAAATGGTTTAAGATATCATTATTCTTTTATTTTTGTACATCCAAAATAATATTATAATAAAATATATTCCATATTTGATTGTATTGTGCAATAAACATGGTCAAACCCTTAAGAACGCCATTTTCAATGAGAAGAATTCTTAGACAAAATGGTTGAAACATTGGATGAATCCATTTCAAAATTGATTGAGTATTCTTGTAAAAATAAAAAAGATGCTCAAATATCTCAAAGTGTTGACATGAAGGGTACAAATGATTATCCACACCCAAATGGATAAGTTGGTTTTTAATAGGAAAACCTTGAGGCAATATAAACCAAAGGAAATGGGAATGTTTGGGCTCAATAATCACTTTCCAAATTTTGTAAAACCTTCCCCCCCATGACATTGGAGAAGAATTAAATATCCAGCGAACACTCAAAAAATCTACTTGAATGTATTGAGTAAAGGTAAACTTATAACCCAACTAGGATTTGTATTGGTGGAAAGGGGTCTCAATAGGCTACTTCTAATCAATCCACCATCTAGAAGGTGATTGGACTCCACCACCCAAAAATAATAATTGTCAACCACCCTCTACGAGGGCTTATCCACAAGTTAGGACAACTTGTCTCCCTCACCTAGAAAGGAGGTCTTTAAGGGTCCATTGGGAACTATTGCTAATTAGAGAGTGTGCTTTGACTTTAGCAATTCTAACTTCGATTAATGCCCTTTCTTCTTTGAAGAGACACCAACATCTACATGACACTTAAAACATTTGGTTGGGGGGGCCAAGGGGAACCCTCTTAAGGGGGTCTATTAAGGGAACTGAGCTTCCTTCAAGGGACCATTCACAAAGTAAAAGGATTGGGGTGGGGAGGGGAGGGGCCTCAACAAGCTGAAGGGAAAGGGGGAGGTAGGGGCATAGACCTAGGACCTCCTTCAGTAGCATCCATCTTAGCAAAGGATCCAAAGTGAGAGAAAGGGGATTGATAGAATTTTTCATGATTGTGCCACTTAAAATTTGTGCCAACTCCTTGTTTCCTCTTCCAAACTTGTTGAGGGTGTTGGCGAGACTTTGAGGGACATCAAGGAGTGTTGTAACTAGGGAGGTGATAATGGACACAGTGAAAGGGAAGGCCTTCATAATTGAGATGTTGAGTCTACGAACCACGTGAGGAGATCAAGTTGATTGAAAAAGAGATTGGCTTAGAGATATCAATGTAAGCACAAACCCAGATATAGCTGAGGCCCCAAGAAGTGTCGTCAATTTTAATAAAGGATCCTTTTTTGTCCATCAAGAGTTTGACAAAACTCTCCTTCCTCATCATCAGAGGGAGAAAATAGAGACAAATCCACATCAAAATAATGTTGTGTTGACTATGATCCGACAAGAAGAAAAAATTCCAAAAACAAAATAAAAAGTTAAAACAATTATAAAACCACAAACCAAAGTTCTAAATAAAAATAGGTTATAATTATATTGGTGAAAAAAATGATATATTACAATTGTTAAGACATCTACTAAAATACAAATTTATAAAAATACTTAAAATAAAAAATAAAATGATGAAATTAAATTCGAGTAAATACATAAAAAATTAGATACAACCATATTAATTAATATTAAAATATTCTGGCAGTCGGCGTTTTGTCTTGCAAAATGACTAGATGATGGATACATTAAGCATTTAACTAGTCTTGATGGAAGTCATATAACACCAATACAATTCAAAGAAAGAGAACAAAGACTTACCTTAATAAATATAATTCTAATTGTGAGTGGCCAACATATTTGTTTCGGAGTGGATTCACTCGTTTCATCCCTTTGGACCATGGTTTTCCTTGGAAATTTATTTATACTCCTTATAAATTTTAAGAAAATGTGGTATTATTTTCACATTTAATGTATTTTTCAACATTATAAAGATAGAAATTGTGTTGTATTTAATAAAGAGTATTTTCATAAAAAAATATTTTATTGTTAATAAAATTGTTATTTCATCTAATTTTATGTTGCAGATCCAAGTTCATATAGAGAAGGTGAAATTTAAGGTGAAACACCTTTACATTTTTATTGGTCATAGGGAAAATGCACCTTATATTATTAGTAGAGTGCCTCTTAATTTTTCAAATTAAATTTATCCACAAGGCAAAGGCCAATGAAAATCACATAATCACTCTATGTTTTTCATGCTTCATGTAGAAGGCTCTCGCTTACAATAGGTATGAGGAGTGGCTATCACCCCAAACTAGTTATGTACCTACTTAATTTAAGGTTACGTGATGGTAAGGTTAGGAGGTAAGCGCAGGAAGTTGGGAGGCTAAAAAGTGGAAATTTTTCTACTAAAATACAATTTATGAAAAAACACATACAAAATTTTAAATAACACACAAACTTTTTCAATTTAAATTCGATAAACACCAAACTTAAAATGCACAAGCAACTATAACATGTACATGTTTCTTATATTAAAAAAAAGGAAAAAAGAAAAATCCCAAATTAGCTTCATTCCATTTTCCCACTCCTTATGCAAAGGTGATTTTTCTTTATGCCCCACACATGCATTTCTCCAAATTAGTCATTTTTATCGTAAATTTATCTAATTTTTATTGTGGGTGAAATGATTAACAATGACACACATGAGAAGAGGTAAAGACTTTTCAATTTTTCCAATTTGAATCAAATTTCATTATATATATTTTTAATTTCACTATTTCTATTAAAATATTATATTATTTAGTTTGTACAATCCCTCACACCCATCCACTTAATATATTAACAAAAATTAATATGAAAATTTTATATGTAAAGCAAAACCCACAAATCCCTCTTAGCCTTCCTATAATTTCACACAAACCCCAAAAAGTCAAGAAGATTTAGTTGGACATATACTTGAAAATGAAATAAAGAATGAAAACTTGATTAGGATTTTAAGGGACTCCCATTTGACCAACCCCCATTGTAATTCTTTGGAAACTACATCAAAATCATTGGTAGGTGATGTTGACTCTATGATGAGTGAAATTAATAGGTAGAAATCGTATAGAGAGACATGTAAGATATATTATGCAAAAATATGTTAGTTGCTGAAGAGAGAGACAAGAAAATAAAAAAAGATAAAATATGTGAATTATTCACTGATCCAAAAACCAATGAAAAAATATAATTGTCTTGCAAACGCTTCCTAATCCACTGGTGCCACCATGATCAATAAAAAAATTAGGACCAATGGTGGATGGTCTTTGGTTAGGTACCCTGTAACAACCACGAGGTTCCTTTTTTAAATTTTTGAGTAAACTCTAATGTGAGTTTATCCTCAATGGGATACCTAATTTTTTTGATCAGGTAAAGTTTCAAGTCCAAGGGAAATGCTCTACACAAGATAGATAGGTTGCGTGTCATACACAAATTCAATCTATGAGAGTCCCTATTCAAAATCCATTTTAGCTTATGATATTCCCCTCTGCAGTGAAAGAGACCATAAATATTAACACATTACATAATATTAAAGCACTTATTGACACCTACATTCAACATATGACATAAATTTCCCATACTAAATTAGCGAGTGTGTATATGGGAATGCACTTGTTAGACTTCATACCCAACTACACTATTATAGTAATTGTTGGGATTTTTGAACTATAATTTTAGAGGAGCATAATTTGATGAAACCAGATTATGGATTTATGTCCTTTAGGATAGATGGTGTGGTTATGAGTGATGGGTTATTGAGACATACATTTGGTTTAGACATGTCGACCGCATCTTCCAAAGAATCTTATGAATCTAACACATTGAAAATATTTATGTTGAACCTGTTAGAATCCAAATTCAAATATTTACATATAAAGTTTAATATTTTATACATATTATTTTAAGTTTCAGTGGAAAATGGTCCCATCTATTTCCCAAATAGATTATGTCTCGTCTAATAGCACATTAATTGCTATTATGTGTTATATGTATACATATATTAAGGTATGTTTGAATGTCTTAAGTTGTATGTGTTTTATTAAATTACATTAAGTGTTTACTATGATTTCACTTGCCACATGATATTATAGTATCATACTATCCCATCTAATTCCTAAGCAAATCTTAAATTGTCCAGTAACACATATATTGCTACTACTCACCTTGTGTATACCATATGTATTTTTAATGTTTTGAGTTATCTATTTTTTATTAATTTTATGGTTCATGCATGTGTATATATATGCTCGAGTAAAAATGGTGTTTTATTTGTTTAGCTGGTGACTATAGTGGAGACTCCTCCCTCTATATAGGCAAGAGTAGATATAGGTGTTGTTTCTATGATTTCAACCATGCAACAAATCATAGAGGTATGATAAATCAAATAAAAATGGTGTTTTATTTGTTTAGTTGATGACTATACTGGAAACTCCTCCCTCTATATGGGAAATAATAGATGTAGGTGTTGTTCTTATGATTTCAACTATGCAAAAAATCATAAAGGTATGATAAATTTTAATACGTATGCAACAAATCATAGAGGTGTTGATAATTTTCCTCAATACTTATGCAAATTTAACTAACATGAATCTCGTTTCTATGTGGGATTTTCAAGATGCATTTAGTACTCCAGTTGAAATGATTAGTAGGGGAAAAGTGGTATGAGGAAAATTAATTTTAACTTAATTATTATATTTTGTTATTGATTTAAATATTTACATGCAATTAAAAAAATTAGTGTCGATAACTTTGAGCTATTTTAAAAGTTTTATTTTGTATATGTGTGTGTGGGGTTCAACTACTTGAATTTTTAAAAATAGGCCATCAAACTATGTTGGTTTTCCCTTACAAACTCTTACATACAAGCCACAACATTCCATTCACCATGTTGAGCATTAGAAGCAAGTTGACTTTGAATACATGTATGCGGTAAGTGCATGCTTAATTTTTTTTATCATCATAAAATAACATCTAAAATTGTTCGCATGAATATGAATTATTTGTATAAACATGTTGGGTTGTAGGAAAGTGTTAATCCTAAAATGAGAATGCATTAATTGACCCTAGATAAATCTACATCCAAGATATCTCCATGTGCGATCAAGATGAGAAGAGGGAAGATGTCTCATACTTAGGATTATGTGTCTTCTATCATTTTTTATATGCCTATATGTAAATGTATGCATGTATTCCATTATATGCCTATATGGAATTTACCTAATATTTGATAATGGTCACATTTTGTATGCCTTTATGGATTACACACACACACACACACACATTTGACCTATTTATAACTAATATGTACATGTTATTGTCATGTGAATTATATTAATTTTGAAACTCTCCTAACTTTGGTGTATCTAAATTTCTAGTATAAGCTTTGTCTGGGATAACATATTTGAATTTCACTACTTTTAAAACTCTCTTAGATTTGGTGTATAATAATTATGAAGGTTGTGAACTTGATTGAATTTAAAAAATGATAAATCAAATATACCTCGTTTCCCCTTTAAAACTAGAATTATCTCTTAAGAGACATGTTTGACATAGACTAAGAGAAATTGTCTTTAATTTATACACCATCCCTGAATGACCATGAAATTTATTCCTTGACTGAGCATACATTTTAAAATTTGATTTGTACTTTGTGCAAATTTTGTTGCATTTTCCAATTTTTTGTTTTAGATTAAGGTAAAAGCATGTTTTGAAGGGGCCCCAAAACCCTTTAACAGATTCAAGAAAGATAAAACATTAACAACCAGTAGGAAAGACAATCCTGAAACATACTAAAAAATAGTATCTAAATCAGGTTTTATAGGGACCTGAAACCACTAATATAAACCAATAAAAGCACCCACGTTTTACAAGGACCAGAAACCTAAACAAAAATAGGCAATACAACTTGAAAACTAGGTTTTACAAGGACCTGAAACCTTATTAACAGAGACACCTTTACCCAACTCCAAGACGAATAGAGTGGGCTTCTAGGTACGATCCAACAACCCCAAGACCAAAAAGTTGAAGGAATTTATCGCAGATGATAGCCGCCAAAATTTTTATTTACAAGACCACCAATTGATTCCCACGGCATCTGGCACGCCATTCTCCCTTAGCGCCTACACGGAGTAGGTAGGTCCGCCACACCCATCATTTTTTCCTTGAGTGGGGCTCCTCCACAACTTAGGGTTTTCACCATTTTTTCCCTGAACAGGGCACCGCGGCTCACTCACTAACCACAGAGGAAACAAAGTTTCCCCCATCCATACACTATTTTCTTCGTAAACTAGTTCATGATGGCAATCCAACTTGGGCTAGAAATCTAGCCCAATTTCCATCCACAAAACAGAAATCCAAAGCAAAATAAAGATCCATGCAAAAATAGATCACTCTTGTTTGCATCACGCTTAAACACCAAGGCTCCCTCCATCCACACAAACTGAGATCTGGTTGCCAAAGTTTGAGAGGTGACTGTAAAAATAAGGGTTTCAACATGGCCACATCCGTAGCTGCGCTCCCTCTTCCCTCTTCCATGCCCTTAAACCCAAAAAATGCACTGCCCATAATAGACAACACCACCAACAAAGAAACAAACCCTAGATATAGTGCCACCACTGCCCATTCCATCCACCCAAATGTCTGTGAGATCACCCCCTCTGCTCAGAGGAATTGCTGCCATGGCATTCAAAATATCACCGAAGAAATCACCGATCCGCGCATAACAGGGTTTTGGTCAGCACGACGGCCACAATACGGAAATCTGAAGTAAAAATATAGATCTACACAATAATAAATTAAGCTTTACAGTTTTGCACATACACACATGAGGAAGGGTTTGAGGGGGCCGCACAGACGCGAGCCCCTAACCCTTTCGCGCGTCTATTTTCCAATTTTTTGTTGTAAGAGAAATTTTACACCAATTGTATGCCCATTTGATTGGGTTTAAAAAATCATAGGGATGTATAGAGTACTCATGCATGTATTCATAGGATTTGACATAGTGTCTCTATCTATCTTGGTTCACATGAAACTACTTCACAAATTTTGCCTTCTTTTTCCCCTTAAGAACTAGGTGTCTTTCTTAAGAGATGCATTCCACTGTGTGCAAGTTTGGAGTTTTAGGGTCAATGGAGACCAAGATAAGGTGTATATTATTTTTATAATCCATTTTTTATGTGACATTTAATTTGGTTCCTCAATTGGGCATGTGGTAAGAAAATTTCTTAGTATATTAAACAACTTTTCACTTATTTTGCAATTTTTTGTTACAGGAGAAAAGTTTCCACTAGTTGCACATCCATTTGAGTGAATCTATAAATACTTGGACCCATGTATAGAGGAAATTAGTTTTAAACTATAGGATTTAATTACATGTCTCTACCCACATAAATTTTTGTGTAGTTGCTTCTTAAATTTTCCCTTCTTTTTCCCCTTAAGAACTAATAGTCTCTCTTATGAGGTGCATCTAATGACAAGCAAGTTTGGATTCCAAGGGTTAATGGAGACTAGGAGAAAGTGTATAATTTATTTATATACCATTCCTAATGTAAATATTATATTGGTTCATTGATTGGATGCGTGGTTCAAAATTTGCTTAATATACTAAACAACTTTTGTCTCATTTTGCAACTTTTTGCTACAAGAGAAAAGTTTCTGCTAATTCCATGTCCATTTAGGTTGGTGTATGAAATATTGGAAATGTATATAGGAATCCATTATGAAAAAATAGGATTTTAAAATGTGGCTCTTTCCATCCTTATTTTTTTTTAACCACATTGAAAATGGAGACCTCCTTTTCCCGTTGAGAACTAGAAGTCTCTCGTAAGAGACGCATTTGATGGCATACAATTTTTGAGTTTGGGGACTAATAAAGACTAGGAAAAGGTGTATATTGAATTTAGAGTCCATTTTGGACATGAATACAAAGTTGGTTCATAAATTGGGCACATGATTCAATTTTTTTTGGTGTATTAAGCAACTTTTGTCTCATTTTTCAACTTTTGGTTATAGGATAAAAGTTTCTATGAATTGCATGATATTTTATTGGGGCCAGAAAATTTTATGAATGTATAAAGAACCACAATATAAAATAATATGAGGTAATGACACATATATAACCATCCAATTTTTTGTTTAAATACTTCTCAAAGTTCACCTTCTTTATCCCCTTAAGAACTAGCAGTCTCTCTTAAGAAACACATCTAATAACATGCAAATTTGAAGTCTGGGGGTTGATGGAGATCAAGAGAAGGTGTATATTGTGATTATATTTGATGATATACATGGTTAAAAGATAAAATTTACCACCTATTTCATATAATCACAAGAGTTAATGGCGTTTCTCTATCCATCATTATTTTCGTGTAATATTTTTTCAAACTTTCCATCTTTTTCCCATAAGAACTATAATTCTCTCTTACGAAAAATGTCTAATGACATGCCAAGCTTTCAATTTAGGGGTCAATGGGGAGTAAGATAAGGTGTATATTTTTTTATAATCCATTCTAGACATAACTACAAAATTTGTTCTGAAATTGGGCACACAGTTTAAAAGTGTCTTAGTATATTAAGCAACTTTTGTCTCATCTTGTAACTTTTGACCAAAAGATAAATGTTTATTCCAATTGCACATCCATTTTAATGGTTCCATGAAATCATAATTATGTCTAAAGGACCCTTCCTTGAAATTATTGGAGCTGATGGCATGTCTCTATCCATTAGTGTTTTCTTGCAGTTACTTCTCAAAATTTTATTTATTTTTCCCCTTATGAACTAGTAGTCTTTCTTAAGAGACACATCCAAAGGCCTAAAAGTTTTAAGTTTGGGGGTTGACAGAGGTTGGGATAAGATGCATCTTATTTTCATATGCCATTCCATATGTGACCACAAATTCAATTCCTTTATTAGGCACGTGGACTCAAAAGTTATTAGTATATAGGGGAAAGTTTCTCTCATTTTGAAACTATTGGCTACAAGAGAAAACTTATGAAAAATTGCATGTCCATTTCAGTGGGTCTACAAAATCCTAGGGATGTCTAAGGGAACCCTACATGTAACCATAGGATCTACATATGTGTACATAAAAAGCTTGGTTTCTGTGCAATCGTATTACAAAGATTACCTTTTTCCCCTTAAGAACTAACAATCTCTCTTAAGAGACATGTCTGGAGACATGGAAATTTTGAGTTTAGAGCTCAAAAAAGACCACAAGAAGGTGAATATTACATTTATATTTCATTATATTGGTGATTACAAATTTGGTTCCTTGATTGGGCATGTGGTTTCAAATTTGCTTAGTACACTGAGCAAATTTTGGTTGAAAAAGAAAAGTTATTTCCAAGTGAATGTCCCTTCTAGTGGGTACATGAAATATTGGGAATATATATAGGACCTCCACATGAAACCATATGATTTTTTGATACATCTTTATCTAGACATATTTGTATGCAACTTCCTCCCAAAGTTCACCTTATTTTCCTCCTTTAAGAACTAGTATTATCCCTTGATATAAGCATCTAACAACGTGCAATTTTGGATTATAAGGGTCGATGAAGACTAGGATAAGGTGTATAATAAATTAATAATCCATTTTAGATGTAACTAAGAATTCCATTCTTTAATTGGGCACACAATTCAAAAATTTATTTATAAAGTAAACAACTTTTGTCTCATTTTAAAACTTTTGGCTATAAGAGAAAAGTTACCACCAATTACACAACCATTTAAGTGGATATGTTAAACTATATGGATGTCTAGAGGACTCATTGATGCAACCATAAGAGTTAACATTACATTTCTATCCATCTTGGTTTTTGTGCAAATGATTCTTAAATTTTACCATCATTTTCCCCTTAAGAACTAGTAGTCTCTCTTAAGAGACACATCCAATGACATTAAATTTTTGAATTTGGGTGATCATAAAGACAAGGAGAGGGTGTATCTTGAATTTATAGGCCATTATAGACATGACTAAATTTTTTTTTCCTTGATTGGGTATGTAGTTAAAAAAATTCTTAGTATATCAATAAAATTTTGTCTCATTTTATTAGTCTTGGAAAAATTGTAATCGCAAATTACACATCCATTCCCATGGGTCCACCAAATCTTAGGGATGTTTAAAAGACTCTTGTATGAAATCATAAGAGTTGATGGTGTGTATCTATCCATATATATTTTTATGTAACTACTTCTCTAACTTCACCTTTTTTCCCATTAAGAACTAGTAGTCTATCTTAAAAGATGCATCTAAAAATATGCTAATTTGGAGTCCAAGGGCCAATTAGGTTGTTGGGTGTGCTTGGGTCATCAATGTTGCCTATGTTTCTACATGCACACCACTTTGACATTAATTCAAATAGAATTGGGGTGACAACTCAAAAATGTGCCCCAAAGTTTACCCATTTAACCTAATCACAAATGAGTATGGTCTTGTTGTGTCACTTTTGGCCTATAAGTGACCTAATCAGAAGTAAAATTAGCATAAAGAGGTGGGTGGGTCTGATTTGGTGTGTAAAATTTAATTTTGAAAAACCTAAAACTCTTAAAAATGTTAGAAATCAATCTAAACACTCTAAAACCCAATAATGGAAATCAATTTAAAACGTTGCACACTGAAATCCTTAAGTTTAATACTAAAATCTTGAAAATGACTAACTACTAACCAAATTGGGTTTTGAAAAAATATCTTCCAAATCATAATTCATGGATCCGTAAGACCAATTCTAGAAGATGAAGAGTGACCCTAATTTATTATATTTACTAAAATAAATTTAAATTATAAAGATATGTAATATTTATTTTAGTAAACAACCCCCCTGCCTTTCAGTTATTCAACTTATTTTCTATATAAATCTTGAACATTGCATAGTGATAATAATGTGCAATCATTATAACATGTATGTAATTTTGTGAGTATGTTTTATATCATGTACATGCTTTTGATTATATAATTTCAAACACACACCTCAACGATCATAAATGGATTATATTCCTGAGCCTAAGGCTTGACCTACACACACATAATTGAATCACTATTTTTGGTCAAAAATGTCATGTCCCCTCTCTAGTACGACATGACAATTTACATGGATTTACCTATTCCAGACTCTCGTAGGCAGATGGTGGTGATGAGAGAGTCATTTTTGCATTTATTTGGCGATTGGATGGCTCATTATGCTCTCAAAGAAATTATATTTATTTATTTGGGGCCAAAATGTTATATTTTTAAATTTAGGTGCACTTTTTATTTTATTAAATTACTTTTTTATTTAAAAAGTATAATGATGTTTTACAAGATGTATTACCGAAACTTCTAGAATTTTCAAAAAGTACATAAATAGACCCCATGGGTCTCTCATTTGGCATCCCAGTCTATTTTGATCATTTGAATCTTCTTAAGCATTTGTAAGGCTTGATAGTCTACAAATATTCAGATAAATCCTTGAGAACGATACCTCTCAAGAGATTACATAACTGAGGAAGTGGAAGATCTTCTGAAGGGTTGCATATTGGAAGTGATCTTCAGCCATTTCATGTTGAGTGTCATTAAGCATCCAGGTGTAGTTTGAGAGTTGAACAAATTTTTGGATTCTTTGGGTGGAGCGATTACATCATCAACCTATTTGAAGAACCTCCAGGGATATCACATTCTATTTGTAGTCTGTACAAGTACAACCTATACCTGTAGGATAGTATGGTAGGAGTGGCAACCCAATAGATAGCGACTTATAATTGAAACCCTATAGCGCCCATAACTCCTACCTGGCTGGGCAATTTATTTTTATAATTTGGGAGGCGCTTACCTAAGTCTGGGTGTCTATATTAAGGTCCTTGTTGGTGCATATGAGTGAAGGAAAAATTTAAATCCGTACTAGTCTGTACTGTACGGCTGGTACCTACAACAAGCTATAGACAACGTGCTGAACAAGTGTATGGACAGCAGCCAGGGCATCACTTACTGATCGGGTCTTTGGTCAACAACAGGTTCCATTTATTTATGCATACTTATACTTATATATCAGGGTTTTAGAATATTAATTATGTCCATTTGGTAATGTTGAAAGTCACCATATATTATAAAGGACTGTATTTCTAGGAAATAAATATATATATATTGATATTAAATCTTTGAGCTAAGTTAATTTGTGTACATTTACAACAATATAATTTAATTGATTACCAACTGTTTGTCAGGAATACAATGCAATATTAGTATATTTTGCAATCCCATCAACTATTTGACGAAAGTCTATAAGGCAATATTAGTCTTTTTGATGATCCTAGCAAGTGTTTGATAAAATTCCCTAAGTGTTATATCAGTGTTTTAGTGATCCTACTAGTAAGGGTCATTACAGTGGTATCAAAGCCATCATTCTGCCATCCTGTCATCAGCTAAATAACAGATGAGTGAGAGGGAAATTAGATATCATAGCAGGGAACAGTGGAGACAACCAAATCAAAATCCTTGGGGTGAAGGAGATACATCATCAGAGGCATTAAGAGACACTGGAAAATCAGTTCAAAATATGGAAGAAGATGATAGGGATGCAAGAGCTGAAAGGAAATTCGATACCATGCTTGATATGATGTCACGCCTATTAGTAAAATTGGATCAACAAGCCATTTTAGATCAAAATCATCAACACACAGCTGAACATAGTGGAGTTAATGAGGAAAGGTTAGTACAACATGCTGGAAACACTAGAGGATCAGCCTCTAGGCCTCTTTTTCCCACCTTTACACTAAGAGAAGAACCATTACATGTTGCTCCGGCTACTCCATTTGGAGAAGAAGCTAGACAGGCCTACTTGGAGTATACCACTCTCCCTCCCAAAATGAGAGAAATATGGACATTTGATCAATTTATGAATCAAAGAAATAAGAGAGGAGGAAGAAATGATTGCCATGCTCTAAGGAATGACTATCAACAAGCACTTGGTAAGATTTCCATGCCTTACTATGATGGAAGTAACAAATGTATAGCTATGTCATGGGTTCAAAAGCTTGATAATTATATCTCTTTGAGACCAATGCCTGAAGAGGATGCCATAAGATTTGCTACACTACATCTTGAAGGAACTACTCATGAGTGGCGGTATCATGGGTTGGTCACTCTTGGACACAACCTTATCACTACATATGAGGAGTTTACCAACAGGCTGGTGGAAAGGTTTGATGTCAAAGATCCTGAGGTGAGTTTCCATGAATTGGCACAACTAAAATAGCATGGTTTCCTTGATGCTTATATTAATGACTTCTAAAAGCTAGCAGCAATGGTGCCTGATATTTTAGAGCAGAGGATAGTCATGTTATTTATAGAAGGGTTGACTGAACCACTCAAGGGTGGGTTAAGGCCTTTAATCCTCTCACATTTCAAGAAGCTATGAAGAAAAGCCGTAATATGGAACTTGCAGCACTAGCAAATAGGTTCGGTTTAAAAGGCTCTTCATCAAACAAAGATAATAAAGAGGAATTCAACAAAGGTAAAGAGAAGGATGATGACACAGATAAGTCAGCCGCACCTTTGAATAAGGAAATGCTTAATGAGCTGCGTAAGAAGAAGTTATGCTTCTATTGCAAGGGTCCCTATGAGTTTGGACATGACTGTCTTATGAGGCCTAAGGGAAAGGCCAACAGGGTGATGTGGGCTTATTACAAGGGCTCAAATTCAGACATCTCAGAGTACCATGATCCTAATGATGCAAAGCAGGAACAAGAGGTAGAACAAAAGGAGGAACCAGAGTTACATTTATAGGAGGCACGTCTATCTAGTATCCAGAGAGAGGGTGCTTTCAGAATTAGAGGTGTTTTGGTAGGACAAAAGGTTATTACACTCATGGATACTGGTGCCATGCACAACTTTATTGATACACGCTTCGCTAAGAGGCATGGGCTCACCACTGAGGAGTTTGAAGGACTAAAAGTTAAGGTGGCTGATGGATATACTCTTTGATGTGACAGGATGGTACGTGATCTACCTCTACGCCTGAACAACTATGAGTTCAAGGCAGATTATTATGTGGTCAACATGGGTGACATGGACATAGTGCTTTGGATGCAGTGGCTACATTCGTTGGAGGAGATTACCCTGAGACTTAAGGATATGGAGATGCGGTTCGAGGTAGATGGCAGAACACATGTGCTAAAGGCTATTCGTTATAGTGATGATAGGACTATTACACTTAAGAGGATGGAGAGGCTAGCCAAGCATAATGATATAGAATGGGCAGCTATTTTTACCTTGATGCCTACACATGAGGAGCAGCACAAGGCTAAATATCATCTTAATGAGAAGGCATACATCAAGATTCCACCAAGTAGACCGCCAGATAGAGTGCATAATGTATTCCATGTATCATACCTCAAGAAGGTGTTGGGTCAGAATGTGGTGCTTTTTGTAGTGTTACCTCCCTTAGATAATGAGGGGAAGTTAATTCCAGAATCCATCTTGGATAGTAGAGAGAAGCAGCATCGCAGGCAAGTGATCAGAGAGTACCTAATTAAGTGGAAGGATCTACGCATTGAGGGTGCTACTTGGGAGGGTGAGGCCATTCTGTAGCATCTAGCATTGAGATTGCTTGAGGCCAATTTTAGGAGGGGTGGATTGTCATGTCCCCTCTCTAGTACGACATGACAATTTACATGGATTTTCCTATTCTAGACTCTCGTAGGTAGATGGTGGTGATGAGAGAGTCATTTTTGTGTTTATTTGGCGATTGGATGGCTCATTATGCTCTCAAAGAAATTATATTTATTTATTTGGGTCCAAAATGTTATATTTTTAAATTTAGGTGCACTTTTTATTTTATTAAATTACTTTTTTATTTAAAAAGTATAATGATGTTTTACAAGATGTATTACGAAAACTTCTAGAATTTCTGAAAAGTGCATAAATAGACCCCATGGGTCTCTCATTTGGCATCCCAGTCTATTTTGATCATTTGAATCTTCTTGAGCATTTGTAAGGCTTGATAGTCTGCAAATATTCAAATAAATCCTTGAGAATGATACCTCTCAAGAGATTGCATAACTGAGGAAGTGGAAGATCTTCTGAAGGGTTGCACATTGGAAGTGGTCTTTAGCCATTTCATGTTGATTGTCATTGAGCATCCAGGTGTAGTTCAAGAGTTGAAAAAATTTTAGAGTCTTTGGGTGGAGCGATTAAATCATCAACTTGATTGAAGAACCTCCAGGGATATCACATTCTATTTGTAGTCCATATAGGTACGGCATGTACTTGCAAGATAGTATGTGTTAGGTTATGGAGCTAAAAGCTTCACTGATGTAGACATGGAGGAGGTTGTTGAGTTCTAAGGATATCAGCATCGGCAGTGTAATCGACGTTGGTCATCTTCAGTGCAAAGGGCAACCGACATCGACAGGAGTCAGCCGACGTCGGTCACCTCCAGTCAGATAGTGACTGACATCGGTTGCCTGTGCGGTTCCAAAATTGTTCATTGCATGAACAGTTAGTTTGTTAAACTGATTGTTTGTATGTAAAAGGCTATTTTGAGTCTTGAGTTACATGTCTAATTATTGTAAAGTCTAAGTTATTGTTTAGTATGGGATCTATTTATAGACCCATTGGCATGTATTGTAATTAAGAGCAATAGAGGAAGGCAAGGTAGATCCTTCCAATTGTAAGATCACTTTAATTGCAGGTTGTTGTAAGTTCATGGTAGATCTACATGTGTAAGTAAGATCATTTGAGTTGTAGGTTGTTGCAAGTTCATGGGAGATCTACTTGAAGTACATTTGAGTGCTTGATACTGGTAGTATTGTTACTGACTGGTTGGAGGTGAACAACAATTCTGTGTTTGAGTTGTGTGTTGGGACCATTTTTGGTAGGAGAGTGAACTCTTGATTAAGAATTACTGGGAGCCCTTGAGGTGTGGGAAGCCTCACAGAGGTGTGAGAAGAAGTGACATCTTATTTATTGTATTTTCTTTCTGGATGAGTATTAATACAAGATTGTGTATTGTCTCTCATATTCTGTGTCATTTGTGAATTCTAGTTACTTGTTAATTCTGGTATAATTCCATGATTAGTTGCTTATACAAGGTAATCATATGTACTCTTATTGAAGGAGTTGGATCCTGATAGTTGGAATCAGAGCATTTATGTTCTATATTCTTGATCCTTGAAGTACTTTGAGTACTTGTGTACTAGCAGTGTTATTACTGACTGGTTGGAGGTGAACAACAACTCTGTGTTTGAGTTGTGTGTTGGGACCGTTTTTGGTAGGAGAGTGAACTCTTGAGGGAAAGAGATCTATACATCTGAGAGGTGTGGAAGATTGTGGCATATTCATTGTATTTTCTTTTGGCATGAGTATTAATACAAGATTGTGTATTGTCTCTCATATTTTGTGTCATTTGTGAATTCTAGTTACTTGTTAATTCTGGTATAATTTCGTGTTTAGTTGCTTATACAAGGCAATCATATTGTACTCTTATTGAGGAGTTAGATCCTGACAGTTAGTATCAGAGCTTTTATGTTCTAGATTCCTTATCAGTATGGTAGGAGTGGCAGCCCAATAGACAATGACTTATAACTGAAACCCTACAGCACCCATAACTCCTACCTGGCTGGGCGATTTATTTTTATAATTTGGGAGGCAATTACTTAAGTCTAGGCATCTATATTCAGGTCCTTGTTGGTGCATATTAGTGAAGGCAAAATTTAAATCTGTACCAGTCCATATTGTACGGCCGGTACCTATAACAAGGTATAGATAGCGTGCTGAACAAGTGTATGGACAGCAGCCAGGGCGTCACTTACTGATCGGGTCTTTGGTCAACAACAGGTTCCATTTAGTATTTGCATACTTATATATCAGGGTTTTAAAATATTAATTCTATCCATTTGGTAACGCTGAAAGTCACCATATATTATAAAAGACTGTATTTCTAGGAAATAAATATATATTGATATTGAATCTTTGAGCTGAGTTAATTTGTGTACATTTACAGCAATATAATTTAATTGATTACCAACTGTTTGTCAAAAATACAATTCAATATTAGTATATTTTGCAATCCCATCAACTGTTTGACAAAAGTCTATAAGGCAATATTAGTATTTTTTATGATCCTAGCAAGTGTTTGATAAAATTCCCTAAGTGCTATATCAGTGTTTTAGTGATCCTACTAGTAAGGGTCATTACAAAAAATTAAAACAAAATACAACTTCCACCATGATAAACATTATGAATTTCATCAAGACATTTACTAAAACTATTACTATAATGTCATACACTCTCTCCTATATATATATATATATATATATATATATATATATATATATATATATATATATATATATATATATATATATATATATATATATATATATATATTTACTACGTGAAGGTTTCCATCTATATTTATTTTTGAGTAAGTCGTTTTATATCACTATATGTCGCAATTGTACATGTATATATTTTGTTATCTATCTTTTTATTCATTCATCCAATTGTACAAAAATAAATGGTTGAAAATCAGGACTAATAACATACACATTGAAAAAAAAACTAATTTCTCATGTTTTTTGAGGTAGTTAAGGGGACACACAACTGGCTACCCATTTTTATCATTTTCAAGGTCTATTTACTTGTAAAATTAATTAAAAAAAAATAAATATTTATTATTATTTTTTTTAAATATAGATTGAAAACTATATTAAATCTTATCAAACTTTACACCAAATGGTTTTAAAAAATACTAAACAATGCTTAGAAAATGAGGTGGCACACAACTAGATATCTACTATGTTTATCTATAAAAACAAGATTTCCTCTTTGAATTATAGATGTTTGACATAATTATACTTGACCATTTTTAAAATTGAAAAAAATAGATTATAAACTAGACTCAAAATTATACAATTCATGTTTTTGTATCATCTTCAATTTTTGAGTGTAGCCATCTCAAATATTCTATACAAGTTGAAGTTTCATGTTTTTCAAAAAAACATGTCCACTTAAGACCCATTTTGTCCCACCATTTCCCTACACTTACCCTTTGATTTACTAATATAGTTTTCTTCATTTCCATTCCCATATTATATTCATCACAATAATTAAAAAATACATAATTTGAATGTGGACTTATATTATAATTTGGTATGACATCATCATTGGTAATTAGAATTTTAGGTAAACATTCATCATCATTATTCATTTCATAATCTTATTCACTTCATCATTAGTTATGACATTCAATTTATCGGGGATATAAGATGTATCTTTTCATGCATGAAGTCAACACATGCATTCTTTTTGTTTTACTCTCCTCACTTGTAATTACTCCAGTGTTTCATGCTTTGCTTTTTTCCTTGCTTTAGAATGAGATCCATCACCCATGATGTATGATTAAATGAAGTTAAAATTTATTGAGGTTGAAATTAAAAAGAGATAGTTATAATTATTAAATAGTCAGTATATAATGCAATCGAGTGAATTTCATTTAGTACTATGTAGTATGACACATAGAAAAACAAGGTGGGACTTGAATTATCAAAAGAATAAACTAATGACTTTTGAACATGTGTTATATTCATATTTTAGGGTTAAATGGGATATATAGGTTTAAAGGAGTATTAGATTAGATTTTACACAAGGATGGTGAACTAATATACTGATCAATCCAATTAATATAAAACTTAGACAAATATTATTTTGAATTTATACAACTGAGATTGCTAAAAATAGTAAAATACAACTACTGATAGATATTGAAATAAACTAGAATAAAATGATACTTAGATGGTTTACTATGATCATGCATGTATGATATGGAATAGGTTGGAAGTGGACTGGTAGATGATCCATGAATAGTCATCAAATTCTATGAATATTCTTTTTATGGCCTCGAATGCTTGAATTAGATTTAGACAGTTGCATTGATGTAGGTGTCTAACCTTACTGCAAGTATCCTATACAAAATATTAAATAGATTTGGATGCGACCAACTAGAGCACTATGGGTTTTATGTTTCCTTTATTATGATGTATATAGATCATGTGCATAAGTTTTCACTCTTTATTAAATGATCAAACCCTAGCTTCCTCACCCTTGGAGTGACTGTGGGAAAAATGGGTTAGTGGGCTCACAGTATCGAGATGCCCCAAGGACCCCTTTGTCGATGGGAATTAATTACATAGACAATATTTTGAATATGGCCTCATACTTATGTATTTGTCCCCTATTTTTTGACTTGTGTGTGCCCAAGGATGTAATGTTTGATAAGCAAAGACATTCAATGACCTATCTTGTAACTTGGAAAGAATGGCTTATGGGTTACTCTTTGAGTTTTCAGACTTATGAAAATATTATTCATATGACTAACATATAAAATAGGGATGAATAGGGCAGGTATTCTCATTTTAATGCTTGATTAAGTACTTCTTGATATATGGCATTTTGAGTTGTATGTGATTTATAGGTGAGGAATCAATGATGGCTAATCTTATGTATATACCAATCCCTTTTAGAAATATATCACACTAAAGAACTTAGGATAACCTTTATGATATGTCTTATTTATAGTTTATATGACTTTTGGGCATTGTACACTTTATAGGAAAAGTGGACACTTGTGTTGACAAAGGTTTCTATCTAGAACACAAGTGTCTAGGAAGCTAAAAAATAGGTACATGTTCAAAACTAGTAGTAAAGGATAATAATTAGGTTTAAATATTCTTACACAGTATAGAAGGACTAGTCATCATATGAACAATGTTCAGACTAAGAGATAATCACTTTAGGTACAAAGAGATAGTGAATGTAATCCTTTTGGTAGTTGGAAGGTCTAAAATTGAAAGGTAAAACCATGATAGTATTTGCTAAGTGCACAAGATTTAGGTACTACATAAATCAGATTTTAGTATCTACATCCCCACCCCATTTAATCTAGTAATGAATTTTTTATTTTAAAAAATAGAAATACATACCTAGGTGTGTATAACACATATTTGCTTCGTGTAAGCCCAACATTAGTGCTTTGCTAGTGACTGACCTAAAACCAAGAGCATGTTAAAGTATATAATCAATGTATGAAATCTAAAATTGAAAGAATTTGAAATGCTTGAAAGTAAGAAGATAAATGTTAGGATTACACTTGTGTGTCAATGCAACCATATTGCCTCAATTTTATTTGAAAAGATGCCTCATTATGATACATTAAATCTAAGATTAGGACAATTTTAAACCTGCAAGTGCACATATATAGATATTGGAAGACACATGCCCCTAATCTTGGTGTAAAGGTGTCCATTGAGCTTGTTTCATCTCAATAATGTAACCCCAAATATGTGCATGATTTAGTGAGTGTGAGCAATTTAATCAACTCACTATATATATATATATATATATATATATATATATATATATATATATATATATATATATATATATATATATGGTGAGGATGGATGATTTAATAAAATATAACTTATAAGCTTGGTAAGATTGAGTGATTTTAATCAACTCAACCTTCCAAAGGTAAACCAACTACTTTAGTATATTTGCTCAATAACAATCCATAAAAGTCCATCCTAGGTATAATAACAATCCATAATAGTATTTGAAATCTAAAAATTGATTTTATTTTACAATTTTAGGTGCCCTTTACATGGTATATGCAGCTAATATATGTCTAAAGATGAAATTTAGGTATAATAGCAGTATCAATGTATAGAATGTTTCCAAAAACATATATATAAATCATATAACTGTGAAATATGGTAAATCTTAAATCGGTGCAAGTGTGGAGAACATCTTTGTATGACATACCTCCACTAAATTTGAAGAATTTCAGAATTGGGGTAAATGTGGAGAACATGTTTCCATAACATTCCCCCATTTTAGTGTGGAGATGTTGAGTACTCAAAACATTTGGAGGTCATGCCATTTTGATATGCTCCCAATGTAATATGAAACTTTAAAAGTTTGGAAGCCATGCCTCTATGACATGCCCCCACCGATATCCCCACCCTTTTGAGGTGAAGGGAAATATAATCTAGTAGTTATCCTACCTCAAAAGGATAAGATAATGGTATAATTTGCATATGGATTATGTAGTGTCTAAGAGTAGAATGTCTAAGTAGATATAACATTGAATCATGTAGTATGTGATCACATCAAGTCCTAATATGCATGATGTATATATGGAAATGTATAAATAGTAATGGTACAAGATCAACAAATGATCAAGCACACACATAATATCAATTAAAATAAAAACAACAAGAAATGGTCCAAGGAGACCTCATACAAGGGGCATGGATTAGCCAATGTCCATAAAACATAGAGTGACATATTAAAATGTCTAAAGAAGTAAACATGGGCATGGGGGCCACAATAAATGGAACATATTCAAATGCTCAAAAAATCAATACAATGCAAGATAATATCAAGCAAGGAACACATTAAATAAAGTGTTAAAATGGTCAATTAGGATAAATATAAGCAACCAACATGATTCTAGAATGCTAGTTCATAAACATATGTTTTTTCAAGAAATGTTAAGTACATATCATATCAAGTACATTATAAAAGGAATCTAAATGGATATAAGCATCTGTAAGTATATATAATTTTAAACATGATAATGAAAATTTATCACATGATAATTTAACTTGGGTGTTTCATGATTAAATAAGTAAATGTCCCAAACATACGTAGGACGTGATTGGAGGTAAATCCCAACATTTGTATGTATAAAAATCATGTATCTAGGTATGCATATATCACACTCAAATGAAGCCTGAAACATATATGTATGTAGGGAAATAATGACATGGTATATAATAACATGAATCAAATAACATATGCATAAGAAATAATACAACTAGGAACATGCTAATTGTTTTTGGTATTTTTGATTTTTTTTTATTTTTATATTTTTTTGGTATATTTGATGTTTTCAACCTTAGGTTGTATCATTTTCATTGTTTTTAACATGGTTGGATAGGATAAACTTATGAATTTCATGTTTTTCATTATGATGTATATGTGAATTATCAAAAATTATTACCGTCATGTGGGATATGGGCCCTCGTGAGAAAAGGAGATACCTTATTGAGTTTTGGTCATTTTTCTCTTCCATTTGGTATAACTAAAGGGATACTACTATGAATGCCTCTTGATATTTTTGTGGCATGACCCAAACTCTTGTTTGAACACTTTAGGACCATAATAAATTGGCATTATTATGTTCATGAGTATGTGGGTATGGTACACCCTTATTTTCAAGGTAAATATTATGCTTGGTCCTTTTGATTGAATTTAACATGGAAGCCACATATGGTGGCTTTACATTACTTCAAAAATTTATCCTATGTAATTTTCTCAAAGGAATATCTTTGTATGCTGGTGACTTGTGTAACAACTAAAAAAGTGAAATTTTGTCAATGGCATCATTGGATTTTTTTCAACATCATATGTCATTAGGATTTGTTGCATATACTCCTTCTGGTTTTCTTTCTTTTAGATAATATTTTAGATTGATAAAGGCAAGTCTTTATCAATGTTATCCTTTGAAGGCAATTTTTTTCAATCAAAGTTAATAATATCTGAATTACATATTAGATCTTGTATAATATATGTAAAAGAATCCAATGCTATGTTACTTGGTACTTGGGTTTTACATAATGCCTCATAGAATATATCCTTATAATTAAATAATTTTATCACAAGGTAAAAAAGTGAGATCCTAGTATAAGTATTTCTTGATTTTTCAACATGATTGGGAACAATAGGAATTTTTTGCATAGGTTCCATATCATTACGAGAATAATTGTAAGAAAAAAAATTATGTTTTCCCATTTTGTTACTTCTCTTGAGTATTTTTTTGATTAGTTTGGTAGTATATGGGGAATAAAAAACAAGAGTTATTTACCATATTCAAAAAGGAAATAAATGATATATGCATCCATGATTATTTCCTTGAAAGTAAATGGAAATCTAATTTTAAAATATTTTTAGCTTAAAAATCAGAAATCAAATAAAAATATATGAAACCCTAAGTCAATGTAGGGTTTTGAGGTCAAATGTTAGGTTTACCAAATTTGTAACCCTAAATATAGATAAAAGGATTCTAGGGTTAAAGAGGTATTAGATTATATTTTACACAAAGATGGTGAACTAATCTAATGAGCGAGCCAATTAATAGAAAACTCATATTTGAATAGTATTTTGAATTTATACAAATGAAATTTCTAAAAATAGTAAAGTATGACTATTCATAGATATTGTAATTAATTGGAATCAAATGATACTTTATCGGTTTACTATATGCTCATGTAGATATGACTTAGAAAAAAATAGAAGTATCTTGGAATATGATCTTGAAGCAATTTTTAGATTCTGTGAGTATTATTTTTGTGGCCTCGGACACTTGTGTTAGTTTTGAATATTTTTGTCAATGTAGGTTTATAACCATATGATAAGTGTCCTATATAGAATACTGATTGGATCTGGATGTCTTTTTGGTAGTGAACACTTACTAGTCTAGGAAGTAAGAAAACAAGTATAGGTCTAGAACTTGTAGTGAATGATAATAATTAAGATTAGAATTTTTTGCATAGTATATAAGGTTTGATCATCAAATTAACAATGGCCATCCTAAGAGATAAGCAATTTGAGCACAAAGTGATAATGGACACAAAACTTTTGGTAGTGGGCATGTCTAGAACTAAAAGGTACAACCATGATAGATATTTTTGAAGTGTACAAGATTTAAGTAATACATAAATCATATTTTAGTATTTACATGTAGTAGTATGTATAATTACACATAATAAAACAAGGTGGGCATTGAACTATAAAAATGAAAAAATAGCGACTTTTGAGCATATGTTATATTCATATTTTAGGTAATGTGCACATGCATTCCTTAATGTCATTTACACATTTTAACACTAAGAAATAGGTTTCCACAAAAGTGATGAGTCCACCATAATCAATGATTTAATAGAGGATAATTGAACCCAAAATTAAATCCTACATAATTGTAATTAGGTTCACAGGGCTCAATTTGCCACATATTACATCATTGATTGCACTGATTGACTAATTCACTGAGTTTATGATGAAATTAGGTAAATTGATCCAAAAATAACATACTATATATTCAAAATTAGGGTTAAATGTCTCCAATTGGCCAAATTATTCAATGAGTTATGCAATTGGGGCCAATTGAGCACCAAATCACATCCTATAGTCATAATTAGGTAAACATAAGTTTTAATTTTACCCTAATTGCATCATTAATTTCAAAAATTAAATAATTAACTTAATATATGATGAAATTAGGGAAAAATGAGCACAAAATCACATCTTATAGTAATAATTACATTCATGGGACTCCAATTGGGCCAAATTGCAAACCTGATTGAACCAAGTCACTAATTAGTTCAATCAATGATGAAATGGAGGCCAATTAAGCCCCAAATCATATGTTATATATGCAATAAGTTTGAATGGGATCAAATTGCCCTAAATTATCTCAGTGATTGAGTATAATTAGTTATTTTATTAATCAATGAAGAGATTAGGTCTAAATGAGCCCCAATTCACATATTTATATTGGAAATTACATTCAAGTTTCTCCAATTAGCCTAAATTGCACCCATAGATTGAACTAATAAACTAATTGGTTCTAATGGGTTCATTTAATGATGAAATTAGGCCTAATTGATCCCAATATCACATCCTATAGTAATAATTAGTGATTTGGATAACTATCTTCTAGAGGCCATAATTTTTGACTTGTTACCCTGATTGAGCTCTCTTTTATGGTAAAATGAAGATAAAGGAAAGAATAATAAAACCATAACCAACCTCACCACTTAGGTCCAACTACAAGATGTTTGTATATCCATATAAGATCATCTAACTATCTAAAATAACATTCAAGACTAGTAGGGATGGCTTATATGAGTTGATGGTGATGTCATTTGGATTATCTAATGCACCCAACATGTTTATGAGGGTTATGAACATAGTGTTGGGAGATTACATTAGTAATTTTATAGTGTTTTATTTTTATGATATTTTTATATTAATTAATATTACACAAGATTACTTAAGGCATTTGAGAATGGTATTAGAATTGTTTAAAAAAGGAGAGTTTTATGCAAATCTGAAGAAGTGTAAGTTTATGCATAACAATTTGGTATTTTTTGGGATTGTAGTTTCAGAAAATGGTGTTAGAATGGATGAATAAAAGGTGAAAACAATTTTTGAGTGGCCTATTCCAAAGATCATCTTAGAGGTAAGAATTTTACATGGTTTAACAACCTTTTACAGAAAATTCAATAAAACATTTAGTAGTACTATTGCACTAATAATAAATTGCATGAGAGGAAAATAATTTGTATGGATAAAGGCAACAATATAAAACTATAAATTTGTGAAGAATAAGATTATATAAAAAACTATTTTTATCATTACCATATTTTAACAATGTGTTTGAGGTGGATTTTGATGTTACACATGTGGGAATTGGTGTTGTGTTGAGTTAAGAGGGATGGCCAATAGCATATTTCAGTGAGAAATTGAATGAGGTAAGAAATAAGTATTCTATATATGATGTAAAATTTCATGCCATTGCATAAGCACTAAGATATTGGAGGCATAACCTAGTGCCTAAAGAGTTTATACTATTTACAGATGATGAGGCTTTAAAGTATGTGACTGCTCAAAATAAGTTAAATAGTGGGCATGAAAAGTGGGTGTATTTTTTTTAGGGATATAATTTTGTTTTGAAGTATAAATTAGGGAAAAAAAATTAGGTAGTTGATACTCTGAGTAGGATAATGATGGTGTTAACTACTATGGTGAGTGTATTAGTTTTATTTAAAGTTGTTAAGAAATTATATGATATTTATCCAAAATTTGGCAAGATAGTTGAGAAATGTAGTAATCCATTGACATGCGAGATAAATACTATTTATGATGATTACATTATATAGGATGGTTAGCTCTTCAAGGGAAAATAATTATGTATTCTATTTAGGTCTCTAAGATATAGTATTATAAGATAATTGCATAGTGGTGGTTTGGGTGGACACTTTGGTAAGACTAAGATAATAGCTTTGGTGAAGGAGAAGTATTTTTGACCAAAGATGAAGAGAGATGTGGCAAGTTATGTTTCAAGATGTAGGATATTCCAATTTGATAAAGGCCATGTAGAAAATACATGGTTTTATATGCCATTACCATTTCTAAGAGGACCATGTACAAATTTGAGTATGGACATTGTGTTGGGGTTGTCAAACACACAAAGACGTAATGATTCAATTTTTTTGGTTGTAGATTAGTTTTATAATATGGTTCACTTTATTACATGTAATAAAACTAATAGTGTCACCAGATTAGTAGAATTTTTTTTCAAAGATGTAAGATTACATGGTGTTCTAAAAACCATTACATTAGATAGGGACACAAAAATTCTAGGTCATTTTTTGAGGACTCTATGGAAGAAACTAAGAATTAATATAAAATTTATTAGTGCATACCACATAAAAACAAATGGATGAAAAGAAGAAGTAAACATGATCTTGGTAAAATTGTTGAGATGCATAGTTGGAGAGAAACCCAAGCAACGAGACTTGGATTTACCACAAGTTAAGTTTTCCTATAATAGTTCATGAATAAATCAATACAAAAATCATTGTTATAGATTGTCTATATAATAAATCCTATGGGTATTTTATATTTGGTGTAGTTATCAATTACAAAATGAGTCAGTGATGATGTAGAAGCATTTGTAGAGCACATACAACATTTGTAAGAAGAAGTAAGAAGAAAACTAAGGAAAGTAATGGAAATTATAAGGAAAAAACATATGTAACAAGAATGTAAAAATTATTTGAATAAGGATATTTGGTGATGGTGTATTTGAAAAAATAAATATTTCTCAAAGGAACATAAAACAATTTTAAGTATAATAAAATTGGTTCATGTAGAATTGTGAAGAAAATCAATGACAATGTTTATGAAGTGAGTTTACCATATATTTTTGATATTTTTCCAATGTTTAATGTTTCATATTTATATGATTTTCATGGAGAATATGGTGAATGGGAATAATATGAAGAAGTGGATTGGAAGCAACAGGTACCAAGGAAGAAGAAAGAAAACATAGTATATGTTATGGATAAGAAGACAATGAACACAAGGCAAGAAAGTTATTAAAAGTATTTAAAATAGTGGGAAAGATTACAACATGAAGACAACACTTACATTTAATAATGGGAGATGAAAAATATTGACAAGAATAAATGGTAGGAATATATTCAGGGAAATTCATAGGAGCTGATTTATTTCAAACCAAAAGAGATTGATGTGGAGACTTATCTTCCGGAGGACATAAATTTTTACTCATTAACATGATTTAGTTTTCCTTCACATAAACATGAAGATAAAGGAAATAAGAATCAACCATAACTAGCTTCACTGATTACAACCATTTTTTAAATTTCTAGAGATCCATACAAGATCATCTAAGGGTACAAAATTGCATAATAATATTTTTAGTCATCCTAAAAATAATGAAAATTTGATAAATGTGTAACTAAATGTTAAATTGATTTTAAACTCATCCAGAATCATAAAATTAGTATTTATAAGATATGTTTAAAATTTTAGGCCCATTTGAACTTACATGCAAAAGTTATTATGAAAATAAAGTTGTTATTTATAGCAAGCGCAGTTAACTCTAGGTAGTTTTTTTTTTTATGCTTTTTTAGATTTTTTTAATTTTGCATGCCAACTTGAATTTTGTTTGAGGTTTATTTAAATAATTTTAGGTAATTATTTTATTCATTCAAATTGAATCAATACATATTATGGTTTCATATAATTTTGAGTATTGTGCCTATTGATATTTTTGCTTTGTTAATCTATGGATTCATAAATTAGGTGAATACATGGCTTAATTTGGCCCAGATCATATCACTGATTGCATAAATTTATAATTAACTCCATATATGATGAATTTAGGTGAAATCAGATCCCAAATCACATCATATAGTCACAATTACATTCACAAGACTCCATTTCATCCAAATTGCATCCCAGATTGAGCCAAACCATCAATTGGTTCAATCAGTGATGTAATTGGGATTGATAGAGCCCCATATCACATCTTATAATTTAGATGAGGTTTAAGGGGATCAAATTGGTCTAAATTTCCTCTGTGATTGAAATAAATTGACTATTTGGTTCAATCAATGAAGACATTAGGGTCAACTAAGGCCAAAATCACATCTAATATATTTTTTAGATTCAAGGGTCTCTAATTGGCCCAAATTATACCCCAAATTGAAAAAATAGTAATTGATTAAACCCAAAATTGCATCCTATAGTCATAATTACATGAACACAAGGCTCAATATGGCCCAAAATTACATCAATTCACTAATTTGCTCAGTCTATGATGAAATTAGGTCTAATTGAGCCCCAAATCATATCCTATAGTCATAAATATGTTCATGATGCTCCAATTGGGCCAAATTATGTTCCTAATTTAACCGACTAATTATTTCAATCAATGATGCAATTAGGGTCAAATGAATCCAAAATCACATCTTATAGTTTTAGTATAGTTGAAGGGGATCAAATTGGCCTAAGTTGCCTCCATGATTGAACCAAATCGACCATTTGGTTCAATAAATTAAGATATAATGGTCATTTGAACCCAAAATCACATAATATATCATGGTATTTAGGTTTAAGGGTCTATAGTTGAGCCAATTTACACCTTAGATTGAACCAATCAACCAATCAAATCAATTAGGGATGCAATTAGGGCCAATTGAGCCCCAAATCGCATCTTATAATCATAACTAAGTGAACACGGGGCTTAGTTTGGCCAAATCATATATTGATTATGTTGATTCACTAATTTAATCAATCTTTCATAAAAATAGAGAAAAGTGAGCCCCAAATCAGATCCTATAGTTGTAATTATATTTACGAGACTCCAATTAGCCTAAATTGTGTCTTTGATTGAACCACATATAGCTAGTTCAATCAATGATATAATTGATCCCCAAATCACATCCTATAGTCATGCACGCGCGCGCGCACACGCACACACACACACACACACACACAGAGTCAAAAGCAACATATATCATGTATGCTCTATTAAACGTATGCCCTATTACATGTCTATGATTTCACTTTATTAGATTTTTTTAAATGCCACTAGGCTTGTAAATGGCTTGGATTCCAAAGCCTAAGTCCTGGATCTACACACACATAGCAAAATCTATGTTTTAGACTAAAAATAACAAAAACCAACTTTGACCATGATAAACACTATGGATTTCATCGAGAGATTTCTTGAAAATATGACTACATTGTCGAACACACTCTCCTCTTTCTAGATATATATATTTTTTAATCTTTTGATTAATTTAAGGTTTATATCTATATCAAATTTTAAGCATATCTTTATATACCACTATGTGTTGCAACTATAAATGTTTATCTTTGTTTATTTATCTTTCATTTTGTTCATGTATATTTGAAAACAATTATAGGGTTACAAATTAGGTTGAACTCTATACACATTAAACAAAAACCAAATTCCAATTTTTTTGAGGTAATATGGGGGGGGGGGGGGGGGGGCCTGCATTTGGCTATCTATTATTTATCATTTTCAAGGTCTTTTTACTTGTAAAATTATATATATATCAAAAATTATTTTTATTTGAATGTGTGTGTGTGTGTGTTCAAATAAAAACATTTATTTTATTTTTTAAGGTGGTTAGGTGGAGGTGTACAACTAACTTATTATTATGCTTTTCTAATAAAAAAGTACCTATTTAAATTTCAGTTGTTTTAGACCTACTTATACTTAATAATTTTTAAAAAATAGTAGTTTAGAAACCACAATTAAAATATTACAATTTATGTTCTTATATCATCTTCAAATTTTGAGTGTAGGCATCTTAAATAATTTGAATAAATTCAAATTTCTCATTTTTTAGGAATATATGTCCACTTAAGACCCCTTTTTGGCCCCTCGATTGCATGCCCTTTCCTAAAGGAGAATGCCTTGTGTAGCTTTGGTTAGATCATCTCTTCATCACCAAATGAAGGAATAAAAAATATAACATATGATGGCTAGGAGATTATATCTGATACTATACACCCCCATGGTGACAATTGGGAAGATAACCGTGATAGTCTATGACCTTCTCCTCCTCCAATGTGATTGGTTTTCTAGGCCTTTGTTATTTAGTTTTTTTTAGTGTTTGGGGCATGTGTCTATAATCATGTAATTCTTTTTTTCGTTGGCCTTGGACCTTGATACTATGTATTTTTGTACTTTAATTTTAGATTTGGTCCTGATATGACTCTTGTAGTGTTTTTTGCTCAAGGTGTGATTTCATACCACCTACCTTTTTTTATCTATTTTCTAAATAAATATATAACATGCTTTCAATCCAAAAAAATTAATAAAATATTAAAACAATAAGAAACTTATAACGAACTAACTACTTTATTAAAGAAGGGCTATGTAGCCTATTTTTCTATTTAAAATGCAAGATTATAATAGATATAAATGAAAATATGAAGACGAATCTTGAAAAAGTAACTTAAGATTGAAAACATATGAAGGACAATTATTTTTCTTTATAATATAAACATATCTAGCAATTTAATGCACTTTGTATTGAAAATACAAGAAAATAATAAATATTGATGAAAATATAAAGACAAGTGTAAAAAAATTACTTAAAATTGAAAAATGCTAAAAGTAATTGTGATTTCTTTTTGCATTTCAATATAAACATCTAGAGGTGGAACTGCGCATTGTTCACAATCTTCAAATAAAAAACTCTTTAGCAAATTAACAAGTAAGTTTTACTACATTGAAAAAGCACCTAGTTTAAAATTGAAAGTACTAAAGTTGATTGTGATTTCTTTTTGCATTTAAATATAATCATTTAGAGGTGGAATTGCTTGTTGTTCACAATATTCAAATAAAAAACTCTCTAACTTGTTAACATTAATATATAACCAATCAATTTTGAAATGCACCTTGATAATTAAAAATATATTAACAATCAAAATGCTTTGAATATATTGTAATATTAAAATAATTTTAAAAACATATTTAATTATGATAGACGAGTTTCTACAATAAAATGACTCTCATCGAGATGATGTCTTTATATTTCTATGAAACAAAATTTGACTAAGTTTTACTACTTTTAAAAAGCACCTAACTTAAAATTGAAAATGCTTAAGGTAAGATGGTGTCTTTATGTTTCTACCAAACAAAATTCGACTAAGTGGAACAATATATTGTTGTTCATATCTTCAAATAAAAAACTCTCTCAAATTAATAAGAATATATAACCAATTAATTTTAAAAAGCACTTTAATAATTAAGAATATATTAACATTCAAAGTATTTTGAATATATTATAACATTAAAATAATTTTAAAAACATGTATCATTATGATAGACAGAGTTTCTACAATGAATTGACTCTCATCACATGCTATCTTTATATTTCCTCAAACAAAATTTAAGTATATTTAATCATCCATTTAATTATAATGATATTTTAAAAATTAAATATAATTTTTATACAATCTATCAAATCTTATCAAAATTATTTTATACCATAAAAACTAATGACATTTAAAATAATTATAAAAATATATAAATTATATATAAAAACATATAAATTAATTTTAATTAAATTATATTATATATATATAACTAACCATTGCGAGACAAAAACATACCTTAAATCATCACAATAAAATATTTGCTATAAGCTAATCCCCACAACAGACTAACATTTCTATTCACCACAATTGGAAATTAACTTAGGAGCCATAAGCCACTTATTACCTGGCTTGGTTGTATTCAGTACTACTTATTATCTTTTAGCACTCAGCAATTCTGACACATATTTTTCTTACGTGTCTCCAGTAAGCTCCGTCTGGAACAAGCGCCACATCCTTATAATTATAACCCAGATATTTTGCAGCGGCTGTTGCAGATCTGCTAGCAAAAGCCAAATCATAAGTTTGTAGAAACTCTTCGGCCATCTCCAGTCAAGAGACCACTACTGTAGGAAAATAACCGAGTCTTAAGAACATAATGGAGCCATATTTCTTGGCAAGGTCTTGAAGAGAACGGTGGGGAAGATTTCCTAGCTGATGAAGATTTCCTATGATAGGCCATGGAGATGGTCCAGGTGGCAATCTTGATGAATTATTTCTTCTCGGTATGAAATAAGCACAGACGAAGAGTAAGATTGTGAATGTTATAGCTGTTGTAAGAGCATCAGGTGCGGCTAGTGCTCCAATTAATCCTAAAGTTGTCGTAGTGCTCCAATTAAACCTAAAGCTGTCATATTGAATGTACTGTGTTACTTTGTTGGGTGGTTTTTATTTTCACGGTAGGGAGAGATAAGGCACTTCTGTGGTCAGAAGTGCATTATCTTTAAATAAATAAAAGGTATTATGTCATCATTTTTTGAATTTGTGAATGATTTGTAAATGGGTGTCAAATTATTTATAAGTTTAATCGTATGTTAATTGAATAGAAGGATGATTTTTTTGGAGTTTTTTTATTTTAGTTGGTATCTTTTGATATTTATATTTTGTTGTATGGAGATGGTTTAACTTTGTAAGTGATTGTCAAATCATATATAAATTCAACGCATGTTTTTATTTTTGTTGGTATCTTTTGATATTTGTATTTTGTTATATAGAGATGGTTTAACTTTGTAAATGGTTGTCAAATCATTTTAAAGTTCAACCTATCTTACCATCTTTGTTGGTATCTTTTGACATTTATATCTTACTACATGGAAATGGTTTAACAAGTATACATTTATTGGACCACAATTTTATTTTTAATTTTTTTTTTTCATAGAATATTTTCTATTAATAATAATACATTATAAAGTGTTATTCTTATTCATAAGTTCAACGCATGTTACCATCCTTGTTGGTATCTTTTGACATTTGTATCTTGTTATATGGAAATAGTTTAACTTTGTCAATGGTTGTCAAATCATTTCTAATTTCAACACATGTTATTATCCTTGTTGGTATCTTTTGACATTTGTATCTTGTTATATGGAAATAGTTTAATTTTGTCAATGGTTGTCAAATCATTTCTAATTTCAACACATGTTACTATCTTCGTTGGTATCTTTTGACATTTATATCTTGCTACATGGAAATGGTTTAACAAGTACACATTAATTAGACTACAATTTTATCTTTGAATTCTTTTTTTTTTCATTGAATATTTTCCATTAATAAGAGCAGATTATAAAGTATTATTCTTATTCATAAGTTCAACGCATGTTACTATCTTAGTATATTTTGACATTTGTATCTTGTTACATGGAAGCAGGGGGGAGGGAGAAAAGAGTGAAGTGTAATGGAGTGAGTTGTTCAATTTTATGTTTGACCTTAAATTTGACTTCTATTTGACCGTCACGTATCATTTTAAGCCTTAAATTTAAAGTTAAGCATCACTTAGAAGTTTCTTCTTTTTGATTGGAGGAGTCAATCAAAAAATCATAATATATTGACGGTATAATGGAGTTTAGATCTCTTTTTTTTCTTGGAAAGAATTTTTTGAGTTCAACACATTGGTGTAGCTACATAGATGTCATTGTCACCAAATAATATGAAATTAGAGAATGTAATTAACTCATTAATAAATGTGGTATGTTAAAAATCAAAGATATGAACCTCGAGATTGATATCTCTTGGAATATTTCAAAAAAAATTATTTAAGATATATGTACTAGTTAAAAATTAGTGGTGTGAAACTTTGAGTAAATTTATTTGAAAGATTAAGAGCAAATTAGTTTAATTTCAAAAGGTTAAAAAAATAAAATAGTAATTTTCTATTATTATTATTTTTTTAAAACCCAAATTAAACATGATATAAGGTCTTTTGGGCACCGTGATAACAAAGTACAAGAACTAAGCAACATGAGAAATCAATGATGTTGATAGAGGCAAAAGGTTTTTTAGCTTCTCACCCCAACCTCAGTGACTATGAGTGGGTAGATCAATAGTATCAGATACTAGTTCACACCATCATTTTGATTATCCTTACTTTCTCATCCACTAGTTTTTGCCTAAATAGGGAAATAGCTAACATAAACCAAAGAATCTTTCCTTGTTATAGAGCCCTCCACCCACTAGTGTTTGTAAACCCATCACTATGAGAATTATGTGTCAGCAAGGGTCACAACGACCATGGTGAACCACTTTGACATCTGTTGTGTGAATAATTCCTACCACAAGTGCCAAAATCATGACCCCAAGAGGGATATCATTGGTGAGAAGAGTCGGGAAAACTTGACTAATTATGCAGGGGAAACTACCTGATACGTACAAAACATTCTAGAGGTGGGATACCCCACCTCCAACCAAACCTTCTTCACTTACATTTGTATCTGTAGCATGACATTTCATATCACTTTCACTTTGTTATTAACACAAAACAACCATCCAAAACTAAATGATTCAATATAACATTATAATTTTATTCCCATAAATTAAGAATAATCTCAGAATAATATATATGATGTATTTGGTTATACTATGTAGGGAACATGACCAAATCCCCCAAGAGCACCATTTTCAATTAGAATAATTCTAGATGAAATGGTTAAAAAGTTGGATGAATCCACCTCTGAGCTGATTGAGTGTGCTTGTAAAATTGAAAAATAAGCTTAAGTGTCTCAAGGTGCTAGCATGAAGAGCACAAAGGATTATCCACATCCAAATGGACAAGCTAGTTTTCAACATGCAAACTTTGAGACAAAATGCAAGAAAAAATGGGCATGTTTGGGCTCCATAGCTACTTTATAAAAAAATAAAACCTTCACCCACATGTTGTTGGAGAAGAATTGAATATATAGCAAGTATTTAAAAAAACCACTTGAATTTATTGAGTGAAGATAAACATATAAACCAATCAGAATTTGTACAAGTGGAAGATGGTCTCAATAGGCCACTTCTAATCAATCCACCATCCAGAAGGTGATTGAACTCCAATTTTTTATAAATGTTCATCTGAGAAGGCTTTTTGCATGTCAAAAGGTGATGCAAGGTCATTGGAAGAAATTTATAACTTATCATATAGGATAGGGAAAGATATCCAATCTTGGAATTTTTTACAAAATAAATCTGAAATCACCTTTATCCCTTTCTTGAAAATCATGAGATTCTTAATTCATAAACCACATGGCAAAGGTAACATCATAATAGAAGGTAACTAGTGACCACTAGAAGAAGTAATAATTCATAAAAAGCCCAATTTTGCTTCTATTGAACCATTTTAGATTAGGTGAGGTTTGAGCAACTCTCAACCATTCTAGATACTTTGAGATAGAAAATACCCTTTAATATTGATGGGAATGGTAAGAATAAGTGATTACATACCAAGACCTTTCAATGTTGGCCTTCCAAAAGGGTTATCTTCACTTATGCAATGGTGATTGAAGAAAAAAATTCCAAACCTCTTTTCCTTCAAGTGAACAAATGATCCATTTGATATATAGAGTAGTACTTTGGAATTTGAAATCTAGAAGGCCAAAGCCATCCATATTTTTAGGTCAATAAAAAATATTGAATGCAACTATGTGGAACCCTTTAGATCCTTTGGAGTTGGCCTAAAGATAGTCCATGAGAATTCATTCAAGTCTATCATATGCAGCCTTGGATGGTGCCCATTAAGGCAAGTAATAGACATGGGTGTCTCCTAGGACCTTAGAGCACACCTAAAACTTACCAGTTAAGGATAATGATTTAATTATCTAAAAAATCTATTTTTTAATCCACCCTCTACATGGCATAATTCTAAAAATCTGATGGGGTTGCCTAGGATGGATACCTAACAACTTGAATTGTTCACCAAGCTAAATTTGGTACCACTTGAATTTTTGAAACCAAGCTAGGATGGAAGTATTAGATTGTTTATAAAATTGGGTTTCCTTACACTGAATAGAAGATCCAAATGTTAACTAGAAGATGTCTAAACATTCCATGGCAATGTTGACAAATGTCTCTTTTTCAATAAAGGTGAGAAAATAATCATCAAGAAAGTGACCATTTACTGTTTGATTTTGAAACTAAGGGAGAGAAATTCCATAAGCGAATTCTCTAATGGCATAGTTAGCAAGGAGGTGGCTAAACCATTTTGATGCAAGAACATTGAGTGAGGGAGAAAGAGGGAAACCTTGCATAATGGATATGAACAAACCATAGAGTTCTTATTAAACTCTATTAATGGTGATACAAGCACCAAATCATCCTAAAAAATCATAATAATTATTTGAACAAAACTTAGCCCAAACCATGTCCATAACGTGTGTGTGTGCACGCGTGCACATATGTACACACACACACACACACACACATGTATATGTGTGTGTGTATCTATTATATATGTATGTGTTATCCTAAAAAATCATATTATATGTATTATATATATGTGTGTATACACACACACACACATATATCCATACATGTATATATACACATGTGTGTATTAATAATATATATATACACATGTATATCCATATATGTATATGTACATGTACATGTGTGTGTGTGCGCACACACACACACGCGTGTGCGCGCGCATGTGTGTGTGTGTGTGTGTATTTATATGTATATATATGTGTATATGTATATGTATATGTATATGTATATGTATATGTATATGTATATGTATATGTATATGTATATGTATATGTATATGTATATGTATATATACATATACATATGCATATACACATATATATACACATATATATACATATAAATATACATATACATATACATACATACATACATACATATATATATATATATATATATATATATATATGTATGTATGTATGTATGTATGTATATGTATATGTATGTATATGTATATGTATATTTATATGTATATATATGTGTATATGCATATGTATATATATATATACATATACATATACATACATACATATATATATATATATATATATATGTATGTATGTATGTATGTATGCATCTATGTATGTATGCATGTATGCATGTATGTATATATGTATGTATGTATGTATGTATGTATGTATGTATATGTGTGTGTGTGTGTGTGTGTGTGTGTGTGTGTGTGTGTGTGTGTTATCCTAAAAAATCATAATAAATGTTTGCACAAAACTTACCCCAAACTATGTCCATAATTATTGGAGAGTTGTCAGTGATGTCATGAAGGTTCCCTAGAGAGCGAATGAAGTTCTTGGATAGACTAAGTGACAATGACAAAGTGTGCAATGTTCTTGTCCTAGTGTGCTTGAAGTATGCTTAGTTGATCTCCAGACTTTGACTAGTTAGAAAGGCTCAGGGATGAGTATGGTGTTTTGAGCATGTGTAAGGGCTCATATCAGAAGTCAAGAATGCTTTGAATTCTTATGTACATGAGTGGAATTCACCTAGTTCATCATACTTAGCCAATTTTGCAATGTGGAAAGAAGCGCTAAGTGAGCATTTTGATGGTGTTATATTTTGCATGTGTGAAGGTGTCAAGAGAAACTGATCATATAGTTTTGTTAAATTTTGAGCATAGATGGTTTGCACTAAATTAGAGACCATGCACTAAAGCATGGAAAAACTTATGCAAGAGCAAAGTTGGTCTCCCAGAAAAATTCTAAGCATAGTTGTCTCTATAATAGAAGTTTTTGATAAGGCATTTTAATGGCATTATATCTCTTAAGCACGAGGGTTATAAGAGATTTTTGTTATATGGTTGGATTCATCTTTGAAAGGAGAACATGTGGTGTAATTTATGAGACATGAGATTGATTGCATAAAAAGATATATCTATCCAAAGTTGGCTTTCCAATTATATTGAAAGGGTTCCCATAGTCATTTATGCACAACTTAAAGCTCGATCAAGATTAATGGTGCGCATTGCTCCAAGGAGTCAGGAAGTAACAAGATGAGGATAGGTGCATGATGTTTAATTACTAAGAAAAGGTACAAGATAATGATCCAATGATGACCAGGCATTTATATAGATTGATAGAATGGTTAGTTTTGATCATTAAAGACTTGGTTAATCCATAGAGATTGACAAAGCACATGAGTCAACATTTTGAGATTGCACGAGATGAGGTCGAAATGACTAAGGTTTAAAATCTAGCACTGGTGGACTATGGTAAAGATCAAACAAGATCAATGGTGTATATTCAATCTAAGCTGAGAGGAAATGAGATTCGAGCATTGTGTTTGAAGGTTAATTATGACTGTTTGAATTCAAATATTTGAATTTAACATAAGGAAAAACAAGAGCTCTATACTTTATCCAAATATTTCAATAGAATTTAAATTTGTTAGTGATATAAAAATAAAAGATGAAGAGAACTCCATGACACATCTAATAAATTTTATTTAAATATCTGTAAGTGAGTATAGTTAGAGATATTAAGCCTAGAAGTTGACTGTGTAGTCATGTTTGTTCTGCAAGTGACCCGAGAAGGATGTTTGAGCTTGTGTTGTTGATGTTTTGGTGTCTCATGATGAATTATCTATTTGATCATGTTTTAGGCTCCATGAGAAGTCTCTGTGTGGATTTTGGATGTGTGTTCAATCTATCTTGAGTATGAACAATACTTAAGAAGTTGACTGTATGTTTGATAATGGTGTTCTTATTATAAGGTTTGTATTTAAGTTGTTTGAGCATATGTAGAGGTGATCTAAGATGACTATGATCATTTAAGGATGTCAAATGGGACACAAGAAGTGGATCAAAGTATTTAAAAGTGTTCTTGTGTTCTTATTTTTCTTGAGGGTGTTCTAAATGGGTGAATAGGTCTCCATGAGACCTATAAGAGTTATAAGGGCCTTATTAAAAGGTGTAGTTGCTTAAGGGTGACCCATAGATGCTATGGTTGACCTACGAAGATTGTTTTGAGCCGTGTCTTTGTATGATATATGTATTAAGGGTTAAGACATGCCTAATGGTTGACCAAAGTGTTGATTATCAAGATTGCTCTATAAATAGTGGAACTAAAGATTATAGGTTCTAGATTTTGTGTAAGAGACTTGGAGGGATTGCAGAGAGGCTTGTATGTGTGTTTTGTGGAGTGAAGGAGGGGTAGAGTGACATGAGGATGAGTTGAAGATCAGAATAGATTAAGGATTGTTTGTATGACTTATTAGTCATAATTTTGTTGGTAAAAAAGTGTGCTTGTTGTTTGAGTGTGAATGAAGGTGAAGAGTGATAAGCAAAGGCCCATCATCAGGTGTTGAAGACATCAATTTAGAGGTTTATGTGTTTATAGGTGTTATTTTGGTAGCTCAACATCTAAGGTGGTTATAGCCTCCTTACAAGGTGAAACTTGCTAAAAGGTTTGGTTGTCGTTGCAGCTCAGCTAGATAGGTGTGGTAACACCTTATGGGATTTTAGTCTCAATAAATAAGGATTGTAGTTCCTTGATCATTTGTAGATGGTCTAAATTAGATCTTGTTATTATAGGATAGTATTTGAATTATAATTTCTAATGGGTTTTCTTCCCCAAGAGGGTTTCCCACATATGTCATGTGTTATGTGATTAATCTTGCATTCTCTTTCTTTCTCATTGATGTGAATGTTGTGTATGCTTCATGAATGCTTGTGATTACTAATTAAGTGTTTACAAAGATCAAATTTTAAGTTGGATTATTTGGGCTCACTGATTCATCCCCCCCCCCCTCAATGATTGTACCTATAACAATAATATGTGTATGTGTGTGTGTACATATATTTGTGTGTGTCTACATACATGTGTGTGTGTGTGTGTGTGTGTGTACATATATTTGTGTATGTACATACATATAGATATACATATACACATGAAAATGATGGAGATGGAGGATTAGTGAGGAAGGAAAACCCTAAAGGTTCAAACCCTATTATAAAAACACCATTCATATCTTATGACAACATCACAATTTCTCTCAGCCTTAAGGATAAACCCCTTGGAATCAAAAGTCATTACAGATGGTAACATAAACCAAAAAGTCTTCCAATAACATTGGCTTGGCTCCACTTTTGACTCACTTATCCACCCTTCATTTCAATCTCAGTTCATCGAACAAGAAATCCCAAATGACCAAGAACACACCCAGGGAGTTTTAATGGAAAAAGAAATCAAGTTAAAGAGGAAAAAATTGGAAGGGATAAGCAAAAATGCTTTAGACTTTCCATGATCCCCATGCAGGCTATCATCAACCTTTGCATTTTCAAGGAAAATGTCGTTAGATATACCAAATAGGCACTCATCAATTATTTCAACTATAAGATCTACCAGGATAAGGACCTTCAGAGTTGGGCACAAAACAACTAGGCTCTATCTCTAGGCTATATGCCCAATGTCCATTAGGGTGATAAGGGATATATTATTTTCATCTTCAGGTAATTAGAGGATTGTGTTAGGATCAACAAATAAGGCCCATGGTTTTGGTACAAAACAACACTTATCACTACCAAATGGTTAGCAGGGTTTGACCCAACCTAGGAGCATATCAAAATGATGGTGATATGGATCAAGATGTCAGGCTTCCCCACTAAATTATGGTATCCTCTGATATTCAAAATCATCATTGATTCCTTAAATAAATATCTAAAAATGGAGACAATCACTCTTACTAAGAAGAATACTTTGGTGGTGATCCTCTATATGGAAATGAATATTACACAAGGACTACCTGCCAACATTGAGCTCATAAAAGGTGACATATATATTAACCAAATATTAAATTATAAGAATGTGCCTTCTAGATGCACATTGTGTCACTCCTATGGATATCTTAAGTACTCTTGTTCCCTCCACCAATGAGTAGGACCCCCTACAAGGCCCATAGACAAGAGGCCACTTATTCGTTAGCTAGGATCACTCCCATCAGACAAGTTGAATCAAGCTTCCTTAGTTCGCACCCTAGAATTGATTTTTCTTGATGATAGAAGCTATGCAAATACCATGATATCCATAAAGAGTGAATAGCTTGAGCAGCAACACACCTACTGGTGAACACCTACTCAGAGTGTAATTAGTTGGAGTAAAAGGTACTCTTCTTTCACATTCAAATATTTTTATAGCCTATACAGTCTGATGGGAGGAAGGAGAACAATATGGGCCTTTCTTCATCCATCCTCCCAAAATAAACTATTTTTAAGTAATCAAAGGAAGCCTCCAAACTTAACCCTCTGAATTCCCCTCAAGGACTTCCTCCTAACATGAAATCAAGGTAGGTCTTGTTTTACATATCAAAGGAACACCTCGATGTGGAATAGAGAGGCTTACAACATCCTTGTGGAGGTTCATGTATGGTAATAAATAGTAATTCAAAGTCTTTTACTCCTTTAGTTGGCCTATAGGCATTTATGGGCCCCTCTAGTCCATGCCCATTGGAAGAGGTGTCACAAAATCATAAGAAAATATTTTCACAACTTTTCACCATGGAAAATACTCTTTCCAAAGAAGTTTATAATTTAGAACCAAGAGAATAACAACACATTGGGTAGAAAAAAGAGCAATCCTCAATGAAGCTTTGTGTCCTACAAGGTGAAGGCATTCTTACACACATCATCAACAACCCAAAAGAAGATTGACAATATTATTTAACCTAAAAAAATATCCACATATTGTGTTATAGGAGATTACTATCCAACCAAAGCACTCAACAACCCTTACAAAACCTTTGATGAGTGGGAGGTCCTTTTAGGATTGGGACCCCACTTTATCATCTTATTTTAATTCAGATCCTTCCATAAAGATAAAATATATGAATAGATCATATACCAAGACAATCCACCTTCAACATGATCTTTATCAATAATTTGGAGGTTTAGAAACTAATACAACACTCACTACCCCCGGTCAGCAATGATCATCTTCAAAGTTTACCCATGCTCAAATCGATGTTGAGTGAGATGTTTTACTTAGGAAACAACTTACCATAAACATGTCCCTTAGCATAGTAACCCATAATAAGGTGTCTAGATGATTATTACATCATATAATATTAGAGGCATTGGGACATCCTTGAAACATTGATCCTTAAAGAGGCTTGTTTTCAAATGTAAGCCTAGTATATTACATATCTAGGAAACTATGTGCTCAAATGTGATCTTAAAAAATCACCTAAAAAAATGTTTCCCTCATTAGTCTTTTATTACCAACAGCTCTATTGTCAACTCATGAGGACTGAAAATCATATGGAATTCCTTTCTGGATCTAAGATCTTCTCTTCAAGCTACTAATCGCATCCTAGGTTCTTTCTAATCAAGTGAACTGAAGATGGTGGTGGATATATTAAATGTGTATGTTCCCTCCCAACTCAAGAAATAATATTAGACAAATATTGAAAACATATGTATCCTACATATGCCCCACCACATACTAGGGGGAGATATAAATTTCACTACTCACCATAATGAAGTTTGGGGTGAAATGGTTCAACAAGATACTTTAGTGGATTTATTTCTGCACTTTTTGGAAAATCACAGTTTGGTGGATGTTTCTCTTGTGCAAATGGAACCCACCTGGTATAACCATCATACTAGACCATAATGTATCTCAAAAAGGTTGGATCATTTTCTAATGAAGGAAGGACTTACTCTTCATCAAAAATCATACAAGGCTACTACATTAAAATAGTTTACTTTAGATCACTACCCAATTCAACTTAAACTATATTCACATGACTCAAGTAGCCTCCAACACCTTTCAAATCCAATCCACATTAGTAGAGTTATGAGTATTTTAGGGAGTTAATTAAGGAATGTTGGGTCTCCCACTCTTCTGATCGTGATGATCATGCCATGGTTAGCTTACAAAGGAACCTCATCAAGGTAAATAATGTAGTAAAAATATGGTCAAAGCATAAATTTGAGGACAACAAGGTAAAACTATAATAGGTGGAAGAAAATATCAAGATCTATCTTTACTCTTACCAATATTATGACTTTCAGGAAGAAACTCTGAGGGAACTTGACACTTTAGAATAGGAAAAGGCTAGGTTACTAACTTGGTAGGAGGCAAAATGGCATATGAAAAGAAGATCCACTTGGCTCACTAAGGGGGATGATAACTCTAAGGTTTTTCATCGACAAGTTGTGACTCAACAGGCAAAAAATACTATTTGGAACATCAAGGACATAAATGGTATTAATTTCTCTAACCTCTCTTCCATTTCTAAGGCACTAGTCACACACTATCAACATATTCATAAGGACAAACCTCAAGAAAAATTTAGGGATATTATGATTGTGGATTATTTTTTTGATGGATGGGTGGATGATGAAAAAATCAACATCTTATCATCCCCATTATGACTGAGGAACTACATATGACACTTAAATCTTCTCAACTTGGTAAGGCTCCTAGGCTAAATGGCTAGATAGTGGAATTCTAATCAAGTTTTTGGGATCACATTTCTATTGATCTACTACTTTTGGTAGAGGAATCACATGTTACTATCATAATTCATGTCCCTTTTTCTACTACCTTTATATATAACATTCCTAAGGGATAATATCTCTCCATATTTGATAATTTTGGCTTATCTCCTTATGTAATTAAATTTACAAGATCTTTTGTAAAAATTATTGATGCCCACATAAAACCCATTTTATCTATACACGTATCCACTAAACTACTTGAGTTTTTAGATAATAAACTTATAATGATGTTGTTGTCTTGGCACAAGAGGCTTTACACACTAGCAAAACAAAATTTAGGTGTGCTTTCCTCCTGAAGTTAGATCTTTATAAATCATTTGATAGAGGAAAGTAACTCTACTTAAGGCTCATTCTCACATAGGTGAGGTTTTCACCTCCTTTAATTAATTGGTTAGAAGACTTCTACCAATACACCTCCTATGTTATTATCATGAATCTATCTACCTCCTCTTTCTTCACTCCCTCTCATGTACTTAAACAAGGATGCCCCCTCTCCCCCTATTGTTCTTGATTATTGTGAAAGCTCTCAACTAACATATTGTTTAAGAGATCTCTACTAGAAACTTAAAATGGGTCAATATTACCATGACTACTCACCTTACGCATATTATTTTTGTAGATTAAATCATCATTTTTAGGAATGGTACCTTTTAAAAATTAAAGTGTTTGGATCAAATCATAAAACTCTTCTCTTTGATGACTGCTATGGTTATCAATTGGTAAAAATATGGCATTTTTTCTATCATATTTCCCTTGTCACTCAAAACCTCATTATTATAGTGTTACCCTTTACCACTCCTTTTTTAGGTGCTAGCATTAAATATTTGGGGTTTTACAGTAAGGCAAATGATTACCATGTTAAACACTAGATGTCGCTGGTTGATAAGATTAAAAGGAGGATTAATTTATGGTGCAACATATGGATTTCCATGGTTGGGAGGTTGGTGTTGATCAAAATCATCCTAGAAGTAATCCCAATTTACTATTTATCTATTATTGTTCTCCTGCATATGATCCTTAACAAGATCAAGAAATTATACTTGCACTTTGTTTGGTTGGGAAATAAGGAAAATAAAAGTATCACATTCATTAAAAGGAACACATTATCTCAACCAAAATCAAAGGGCAGATGGGGCACAAAGGATTTAAATATCTTCTCCATTGCACTGGAAGCTAAGGGGTCTTGGATCCTTATCTCAAAATAGGGTATTTGGTAGAAGGTTCTACATCAAAAATATATTTATCCACTATCCATCAAGGAATGGATCAGATTCTATACAAAGAATCTAGAAGCTACTATTTTTTGGAAAACTATTATCCAACATTTTGTTATCATTGGGGATTCTATTGCTTGGGAATCTGGGAATGGAAATGAATTTTTCCTTGGTATAAATGTTATCATTAGGGTTCCAAATGACCTCAGATTCTCAAACTCTTTAGAGGCCACCCTTAGTCATATTAGTCTTATTTAACTAGTTGATGTATTTGATAGGAATTTGAGAGACAGGTGGACTTCTGGATGAAAAATAGTTGAAGACATTATACTTTTAAGATAGTATGCCTTCATATAGGACAAATATCAAGTGGAATTAATTTACTATTCAATCTTCCTCAATGAGTAGGGGGACAAACTATGTTTGGCCTACAACAATGATAAAGGGCACTATGTTGTAAAATTGGACTATAGGTCCTGTAAGGCATAAAAGGTGCTTGGGGATTCTCAATAGTGGTGGAGGGGTCTATGGAAAATTCAAGCCCCTCCAAAGGTAGAATTACACGTTTGGATGGCTTTGCATAACAAACTTATCACTTAGGATAATTTGATGCATTAGGGATGGAATGGTCCTGGCATGTGCTATTTGTGTATAGAGGGGTATGAATCCATCGACCATTTCAATGTGATTTACAATTTCACTAAGGCAGTGTGGGATGATACCAACACCCAACATCTCTTTCCCAAATGGGATGGTGACTCTATGATTGATGGTTGGTCTAATTAGACCAAGCACAAGGGCATATCTAAGGCACTTAAACTTTTACCACTTCAACTTTGTTGGATCATTTGGTTGAAAATGAATAATGTTTTTGTATCTGATCAGGGTCCCATAGTCCTCACCATGGTATATAGGTACAAAAAATCTATAGTTCCCTCAAAACAACTCAATCCAAAGGCTCCTTTCTAGGTGTAACCATTTTTAGTGGAAATCTCTCAACCTTTCTACTTCATAGATGGAGCCTCTCATGGAAATCATGGATTAAGTAGAGTAGGGGGAATCTTACACGCTGTAAGAAAATACATATCTTTTTGGTAGGGGACTAGAGTCTACTCCAAAAAAATTTTGAGCTTCAATCCATGGTTATAGCCCTTAACATTGCTTTGGACTGGGAAATCAATTATCTATTGGTCTTTTTAGACTCTAACTTGGTTTGTGACTAGATGAATAAATCAACACACTATAGGCATACTTCTCTCTCCTAGGGCTATAGAGCTAGTTACTCACTTTTTGATTACAACTTTCAAACATATCTACATAGAACACAACTCAATAATATATTTTATGGCAAAGCAAGCTTGTGATCTTAGAATTAGATCAATTCATCTTTAGGTAAGGGAAAGTGATGGTTCTTTCACTAAGAGGATCTTATCTCTCACCTAACTTGTATTAGATTTTGGTTTCAATTGGCACCATCCTGATTATTCACACATACTTTCTTGATTATTACTCTCAATTTTTACTCAGGTTGAGGCTCGTGTCTCTCTGGATTATTAATTTTTTTCTTATTTTGTTTCTTACCTTTGGTAAGCTCTAGTAGGAAACATGTGGTTTCTCTCTCTTATTCTACCATCTTGTAATAGTTTTCCAATTGTATCTTTTCATCTCATTGTTTGGAATAAAAGTTACCAATATTTATTTTTGAATATATGTGTGTTTGTGTGTGTATACATATATACATATACATGTATACACATATATATACACATATACATTTGTATGTATATGTGTGTGTACACATATATAACATATATACATGCATACATATGTGTGTGTATGTATGTATATATAAAGCACACACACACATGTATATGTATTATATACATATGTATATATGTGTGTGTGTGTATAATACATATATATGTGTTAGATATATATGTATGTGTTATATACTACACATATATGTGTGTATTATATGCACAAACAAATAACATATACACACACACATACATACAATATATATGTATGTATACATATACATATATAACATGTTTATGTGTGTGTTAACATACATACATACATGTATATGTGTATATATACATATGTATTATATATACATTTATGTGTGTGTATGTGTTATATATGTATATATATTATCTATGTATTTGTATTATATGTGTTATGTGTTATTTATGTATTATGTATATGTGTTTTATATGTATAAGGATTATATATATGTATGTATATATATTTTGTATATGTATATGTGTTTTATATGTTTGTGTGTGTGTATTATATATAAATGTATATATGTTTTATATATACATATGTATATGTGTGTGTTGAATATTGTATATATGTATCTTGTATACATATATGTATTATATATACATATATACATGTGTATATGTATATGTATATGCATATGCATATGTGTTGTATTTATATATATATATATATAATATATGTGTGTTTTATATAGATATACATATATGCACATATGTGTGTAAATTGGTCACTAAGACAGTGTTCCTTGGGCAATTAGTAGTATTCTCCTTAAATTTTCATGATATGGCTCCCCCAGTTAAGGGTGTGGACATGGTGGTTGTGGAAGTACTCACATGAAGTCACTCAGATTTCTCTCCTCCACACTATAGGTATTTTGTGGTAGGTGGCCCTCTCCACAAGGTAATTGATGTAGTAGTAAGCATGGTGGTTGGGTGGCCCCTTCATAGGTGAAATTTTTATGTTTGGATTTGGCTATCTCACATATGTATTAGAATCCTAAAGAAGATTCTAAGAAAAATATGAATAAGAATAGAGGGTATGGAAGTTGGTACTTGATGTCACAAATTCAAGTAGTAGTAATGGGTGGGACGACAATCTTATTGATCATCTACCTCTTATACATGATTATTGGTGCCAATAACCTAATTTTGTTTATGGTGGTGTATGATTTATAGCCATGTGTGCTTTTGTGGTAATTTCATGAATATATATATATATATATATATATATATATATATATATATATATATATATATATATATATGTAGCCATTGTTCCTTAATAGCACTTTCTCAATCTATATACCCAATATTTTTTTTCCTCTTAATTTTTTTTGGATGAGGTTAAACAGTTTTTAAGGTGGAGCTATGAATAGAGAGTAAGGGTTTTGACTATGGAGGTCCCCCAACCTACAAAAATATTCAATAGATGTGTCATGGAGCTCAACAACATCCAATAGAGCAAGCATGCCTGACCAACAAAATAGCTAAACTTTAGCAAAGTGTCAGTAGAATTTTCCAAAAGATATAAAATAAAGCTCTAGTACATATAATAACTTTCTTTTCCCTCACATTCTTACATATTTCAAGTCATAATAATTTCAAATTATATCCACCCAGAGTGGGCCACCTTGTTGAGGTCATAAATTTTTCAAGTTTATATTTTGATTTTAAAACTATTTGCAATCTATAAATCTTGACTAAGGTTATAATTCTTTAACTCTATGGTAGGCTCGCACCAAGCTCCAAAAATGTTCCAAAAGCCTTTAAAATTATCATTTACATGTGTGTGTGTAAGTATTATATAATATAATTCTATGTATTATAAATGTGTGTGTTTTGTATATGTATATCAATTATATATGTATGTGTTATATACACACACATATATATACATATATACATGTGCATATGCATATATATGTATGTATATGCATATTCATATGCATATGTGTTGTATATGTATAGATATTATATATATACACACATATACATATACACATACACACACATACACATATTATATACATACACACACATATAATATCTAATGTGTATGTGTCTATGTATTATATATACATATATGTATGTGCATATATATACACACACATGTGTGTGTATATATGCATTATATATATGTGTGTGTGTGTGTAGACACACACACACATATACATATACATATACATACATACATACATACATATATATATACATACATATATACATACATATATATATATATACATATATATATATATATACATACATATATATATACATACATACATATATATATATACATACATATATATATATATATACATATATATATATATATATACATATATATATATATACATACATATATATATACATATATATATATATATACATATATATACATATATATATATACATATACATACATATATATATATATATACATATATATATATATACATATATATATATATACATATATATATATATATATACATATATATATATATATATATATATAATTTATATGTATGTGTGTGTGTGTGTATATGTGATATGAATTATGTATTATATATGTGTTATACATGTGTATGTATTATATATGTATATGTATCATATATGTATTATGTATATGTGTTATATGTGTATATGTATTATGTATGTGTTATGTATTATACATGTATTATGCATTATATATTTATCATATGTGTGTGTGGGGGGGTGGGGTAAACGCTTTTGAATTTAGAGATATGAACCAGACAAGTAAGGGTTTTGATTATTAGACCTATGATCAAAGAGAGGGTTTTGAATGATGGCCCACAACCAAGAGGGTTTGGAGGATCCCACAACCTTTACAAGCACAACTAGAGGGTTTGAAGGATCCCAAAACCATAACACCAAGAGGGTTTGAAGGTTCCCACAACCTTAGTACAAACAAGGAGGTTACTTATTAAAGAAACATAATTATGGATTTACTTCAGCAGAACTTCTATAGAACTTATATTGTAGAACAAGAGACCACTAAGAGAAAAAGATATTCTACTAGTCTTATGCCTCATAAGAACCTCTGTACATCCTCTGCGTAACTAAAGCCCAACAAGTGGGATTGTTATTCCACTGAGCCAAAAAATAGGTAAATTACAATAAATAACTATCTAAATCATCCTCGATAATCTAGTCATAGCTTGATATAAAATAGGGATTTTCAGCCAAACATTATCAATACACATAGATTCTAGGACAAACCCCAGAAACCAATAGAGACAAGGGTGGAATCCTCTATCATCCACTCTAATAAGACAAGTTTTGGTGTGGTTTCCTCTATCGACCACAATCAAAACTAACCAAGAGCTTTGTTTAGTGACCAATAAAACTACCCAAGCCTTACAAATACTAGCCCCGAGGAACCATACCTTCTCTGTCCAAGTGGGAATAAGGTTCTCAATTAAGTTGGACACTAGACACCCCCTTTTTTAGCCTTCATGAAGCACTTAGTATACCTGAATATAGTCCCCCATAGATTTGGTCTTCAGTGAAGTTTCTGTACATCTTCCAAAGAACTTGAGTGCAACAAGTGAGCATACATACCCACTCAACCATACCACAACCCAAAAAGAGGCTCATAAATATCAAACTAGACTCCATATAACCTTGTGATTATTCCTCTATCATCCCCATTAAGCTAAAGTCTTGAAACTGGTTTGATAGGGGTTTCAGTAAGGATTCTACATGAACCCAAACCTAGAAACCAATCCAAAATAGTGTATAAGCATGCATAGAAAGCCAAAATAGGTGAAAAACCTCTATTATCCTCACCTATTTTGAGAACAATAATGTGGATTCCTCTATCCTCCACATGAACAAAAAATATTTTGTCGGGGCAACCTCTATCCACCACCATTAACCTCCACTTGAAATAGTAGCTACCAACACTCCCAAAATGTATCTAAAACTTTATAACATCAAAAAAGAATTAGGAAGAGTGCCCTGACCTTGCCAAGTAAGGAATTATACTAGTCCATCTTCTTTAACATAGTTTTGATCCCATGGATCTACCACCTATCTTCAAAAAATCTTCTGATCTAGATTTTATGAACAAACACCACTCAAAATATGTTGTTCCAACATTTAAGGTATGCCAACCCTTTTCTTTGCTACTTTCCTACCCCATGAACCATTTAAAGTTCTAAGGGATGGCCATGGTGATGCATAAGACCCCCAGTCCTTCCAGATCTAAATTGTCTTCATCTCCATCATCTTCCTGATGTCCTTTCTACTCATGACCTATTAAAAACTCTTTCTCTACTTATCTATTGAGTTTAATGAAACTAAGGAAATTACCACTTAAGAAGATACTCGACATGTCCTTTAGATCTGGGTCAAACTTTTCCTTGTCTTCCTCTTCCTAGTTTTGACCTGAGTTTTCTCACCCATGGGGCAAATTCAAAATCCTTCCTCTACTCCTCTTTGCCATCATTTTCAACATGAAATTTGATTTAATATATTTATTATGTATATATGTGCTATATATTTATTATGTATATGTATGTATGTATTATGTATGTGTTATGTGTTATATAGTATTTATGTAAATGTATTTTATATATATATATATATATATATATATATATATATATATATATATATATATATATATATATGTTACATATGTATATGTATTGTGTATTATAAATGTATTGTATATGTATTATATATGTATATGTATATATATATGTATATATATGTTATATATGTATATGTATTATATATGTATATGTATATGTATATGTATATGATGCATAGGTTCCTTGGTATTAGTCTCAACTTAGACTTCTTGACCAATTTCCCTAGTCTTGTCAAACTTCCTACTAGCCCTTTCAAATAGTATAATGACTTGTACATCAAAAGTATAAGTAGTTGTGAGATTCCAAAGGTACATTATAGTTTTGTCTATTAATATACACTTTTGTGTCAAATTTCAAGGTCTATTTCATTGTTTAGACCCACATTCCTTCTTTAGGCCTACTTAATTAGGCCTCTTATAGCCCAAATACACTACAGACCCTCAAAATCCATACTAAACTATTTGTACCAACCTAAAACCTTGTGATTCAGTTAGAGAAGATGAAGTATGATCATATGATGATTTTTTTTGTTTTTTTATAGTCGGAACAAAAGATATGGATGAAACCCTAATTTAGGGCTTATGTAACCATGCACAGCCCTGAGACTACAAATAAATTGTTTGTGAACATTTTTAGGATTTTCAAAGAACTATGTAAACTTTATTGGGTCTTTCTTGACCTCCCTCAACCTCTCCAAGCATTGGATTTCCTTTTTCAATTGACTATCAAAGTTTTCTAGCCCAAAATGGCTTGACTATGCAGGGAAAATAATGATCTATAAGATTATGTTCCTATAAGAGTGAAACAAACACAATGATATGAAATATAAAGTTTCAATAAACTCAAAACACATTAAATTAACTTACCACAACATTCTAAATCAGTTTCACATAGATTTAATGGTCATTTATGCATATGTGTGTGTGTGATTTAAGGCCACATCATATATATATATAATACATATAAATACACACACACACACACGTGTGTGTGTGTGTGTGTGTGTGTGTGTGTGTGTGTGTGTGTGTGTGTGTGTGTGTGTGTGTGTGTGTGTGTGTGTGTGTGTGTGTGTGTGTGTGTGTGTGTGTGTATTTATATGTATTATATATATATGATGTGGCCTTAAATCATAGGTCACTCTTTATCACAAATTCAACTCACAATACATATAATCTTCTCACAAATTCTTAAACATTTTCATTAGTCAACAATAACTCACTGCATTTCACAAGGCCATGCCAACCATGCATGCCTTTACACAAGCTTTACCAATCTTATCTCTCAACACTCATACATAACTTGGCATCCCAAGCCAAGGAGGCACAAAAGGCTTCACACAAGCCTAATCCCAAATTTGTCTACCTAAGTCAATAATGGATACATTCTTTATAGACTTTCAAAGGATAAAGGAGACAATACAATAACTACATCACACCATCATGATAATCAAGGAACAATGAACATCTACACCCCACATCCCACATGGGTGACAAATAAGATTAAGGACCAAGAAAATGCAACCCCATGTTCTCCACTTGGATTGATCATTTCCAAAAATAAGCATCTTTGAAAATTAGTGCCACCCTCACATGTGAAAACACTATAGATGAATAGTGAAAGACAAGTCACATGTGCAAGGTGAAAAAGAAGAGCATATTCTTTACATAAGTTGGACCACTACCATGTGTCTCCATGTGACTCTAGAAATGTGCCCCCACTCCACATGTTAATCCTGCATTATCCCCTACATCACCTGCCACATCACCATGAGTAGTACCATTGAATAGTGTCTCATGAATAGTGCTATATGAATAGTGCTTTTCCACCACATCATTCTCCTCTAGTTAAAAAATAACTCAAATCCTATGAGTTGTCCTGATTATATCCATGCCATTTATTTTGAAAAAAAGGAAAAGCACACCTCTTTAGTTTTAGTTGATGCAAGATTGCTCGAACCTTGGGATGCTCCTACATCAGACACCTGAGGTAGATAATGTGATATATTAATCACATATATGGGGTAAGTGGTAGAAACACTCTTTTGGTCACGTGGTCTAATAACCATGACATCCCCTTCCAACACACCAGTGTACTTGGGAATATCCTTTTTCCTTCCCCACTTCCAATATCTATGTATTGGTCTTAAAATGGTCCTCATGGGACCATAAACTATTCTCCTCTTCCAAAAACATATCCTTTTTCCAATTTATTTAGATGTGGGCCAAATCCCACCATAATAGGCTATCCTCCTCCACCAAGATGCCTTATCATGCATCTTATCCTTCCATGTGAGCTCTATCCCACCACGAACCATCCAACCCCACCTAAATCCTACTTGACTTTCTTCACTAATCATCTAGCCATATGTTGGACCATCCAAAACATCACACATTACTACCACTTAAAGCTCCTCTCTCATGGATACAAATATATCCATATTTTCTTCCACATGTGCACTCTCTTTCACAAAAATTTCATCCTCCACATTCTCATCCACATGTGCACTAGCTAGCACAACATCCTCTTCCAAAGTTTCCATCATGGAAACTTGAAACACTATCTTGTTTCTCTCTTCACACACATGAAACTCTTCAAGGCTGAAATATTATCCCGCATGCAACTCCATATGACTATAATCTTATTCACTCACATGCCATAATACATTGTTATAATCTTCATCCTCAAGCAATCCTTCATGGTTACAATTATCTTCCACCTCAAACTCCATCTCACAATCAAAAAAATATGAATTTTCCCACTCATGGGAATCCATAATATATTCCTCCACTCTTATCTCTCCATATTCAAGATCACATATGATATCTTCTAGTTTTTCTCTCAAAAACTCTCTTATCTCCTTAAGGCAAGTCTCAACTCTTGCCTCTTTATTCTCTCAACAAGCAGCTTCATAGGCCACTTCACTCTTTTCTTCATCACTATACTAAATCCTTGGCTCTCTTCCTATTACATATGCTATATCATCATATCAATTTTTTATTGGATATTCATCAACACATTCACCACATCCTCTCTACCATTCTTCTTCTCCATATTCATACCTACAAAATACAAAACATAGACTCACATAGTGCTCTCTAGCATCCTCTCTTCCCAACAAGATTCAAACTTGCTCTGATACTAGTTGAATTGGCCTCAAACCACATCTCACTCTATCTCATAAATTAAACTCACAAGACATAATATTTTCACAAATTCATAAACATTCTCATTAATCAATAATAACTCATTACATTTCATAAGGCCATGCCAACCATGCATGCCATTACACAAGCTTTACCAAGCTTATCTCTCAACACTCATACATAACTTGGAATCCAAAACCAAGGAAACAAAAAGGCTTCACACAAGACTACTCACAAATTCACCTACCTAAGCCAAGAATGGATACATTTCTTTATAATATTTCAAAGGATAAAGGAGAAAATACAACTACATTCCACTATCATGATAGTCAAGGAAGAATGCACATCTACACCCTACATCCCACATGGGTGAAAAAGAAGAGTAAGGACCCAAAAAATGTAACCCCATGTTCTCCACTTGGATTGATCATTTCCAAAGCCAAGCATACTTGAAAATTGGTGCCACCCTCACATGTGATAATAATATAGATGAATAGTGAAAGACAAGTCACATGTGCAAGGTCAAAAAGAAAGCATCTTCTTTAGACAAGTTGGATCACCATCATGTGCCTCCATGTGACCCTATAAATACATACCCACTCTACATGGCCTTCCTACATAATCCCCTGCATCACTTGTCACATCACCATGAACATTACTCAATAATAATACTCATGAATACTACTAGTGAATAGTGTCTCATGAATAGTACTACATTAATAATTTTATATGAATAATATTTTTTCACCACATCAATATATGTGTGTGTGTATTTGTATATGTATGTATAATATATATAACACACACCCATATGTATATGTGTTATATATGTGTATTATATTTATATATAAAAGAAACACATATATAACATATATATGTGTGTGTTATATATATATAACCTACATACATAGATACATATACATATACATATGTGTGTATGTTATATATACATATTTATATGCATATATAACACACACATATGTGTGTGTGTGTGTGTGTGTGTGTGTGTGTGTGTGTGTTTGTGTGTGTATACATACATATATATAACACATATACATATATATGCATTATATATGTATGTGCTATATATATGTGTATATAATACATACATAAATATATGTATGTATATGTATTATATTTGTATATAAGTACATACATATATATAAATATATGTGCATGTGTGTATGTGTTATATATATATATATATATATATATATATATATATATATATATATATATATATACATACATGCACGTATACACACTCATGTGTGTGTGTTATACGTGTTATACATACACCCACATGTGCATATGCACTAGGACAATAGGAACATATAGAGTGTATGGTCTATTGTGAATATGCCTATTTTGTGTAAATGTTTTCACTCTTCTATATTTTAAAAACATGCCTTTAAGTTCAAAAATGGGTTGAATTTCCAATACTAAGGCTCATACCTACACACATAAAACTAAATCTGTGTTTTATATTGAATATAAGAAAAGCCTACTTTGACCATGATAAAGACTAAAAATTTCATTGAGAGATTTTTTGAAAATATGATTATGATTTCCAGCATATTCTCTTCTTTCTAAATATATATTTTTAATCTTTTAATTACTTTAAGGTTTATATATATGTTCATTATAAGCATGTATTTATATGCCATAACTATACATGTTTCTTATGCGTTCCATTTTATTCAAAATGGCCACAAACTAGGACTAGTTATACACATTAAAAAAATCAATTTTTAATATTTTTGAGGTAGTTTTGGAGGACAAATGGTTGAGTATCCATTATTTATCATTTTAGGGATGGGTTTGGGTTGGTGTGTGTGTCACAAACTAGGCCTAACTCTATATGCATTCAAACAAAGATATGCACCAATTTTTTTAAGGTAGATAGGTGGAGGCACATAACTAACTAGTTACCATATTTTTAAAAAAAATAGTAGTACCTATTAAAATTTTAGTTGCTTGACCTACTTATTCTTCACCATTTAAAAATAATGATAGTTTAGAAACCATACTCAAAATGCTACAATTCACATTCTTATATCATCTTTAAATATTGAGTGTAGGCATCTCAAATAATCTATACAAGTTCAATTTTCTCATTTTTTAGGAAAAACATGTCCACTTAAGACCCCTTTTGGCCCCTCAATCCCATGCACTTTCCCAAGGAAAAATTCCATGCCTACCTTGACTATATCATCTCCTCATCACCAAAGGGAGGAATAAAATAAAGAATAATATGGTTTGGATATTGTCCCTGATACTGTACCCCCCCCCAACCCCTGGAAGATAAACTTGATAATCTTCTATCTCCTCCTCATGTTTCAGTGGGGTTGGTTGCTTAGGCATTTGTTCTTTAATTTTTCTATTTATTATTTTTTGTTTAGTGTTGGGGATACGTATCTATAATCATATAATTATTTTTTTAGTTGGTCTTAGGCCTTGATATTATGTACTTTTGTACTTTAATCTTAGGGATGGTCTTGATTTGACTCTTATAGTGATTTTTGCTTTAGGTGTGTTTTCATATCACCCATATTTTTGATCAATTTTATAAAGAAATATATAAGATGCTTTCAATCCAAAAAATAATAATAAAAAGATGAAGCATTGAAACAATAAAAAACCTGTAACAAACTACCTCATTAAACAAGGGCCATGCGGTCCCTATTTTTATATTTAAAATACATGATTGTAATAGATGTATAAAAAATGAAAATGAATATAAAAAAGGTAGCCTAATATTGAAAAAATACAAAGGGCAATTATGATTTCTTTTTTCTTTTAATTATAAGCATATCTAGAGATGGAACTGCCCTTTGTATTAAACTATAAAAATGTAATAAATGTGGATTAAAATATGAAAATGAATCTACAAAATGTAATTTAAAATTCAAAAATTATAAGGTAATTGTGATTTCTTTTTTCATTTCAATATAAGCATCTAGAGGTGGAATTGCCCACTATTCACGATCTTCAAATATAAAACTCTCTAGAAAACTAAAAATTAAGCTCTACTACCCTTTTTAATTGATAAATGCATCATGTGCATGTGTGTGTGATCAAAAATATGGGTGGTATGACAACACAATCCTAAACCAAAACACACTAAGAGAACTCAAAAAAACAAAGACACTAAAATTACTTTATATCATATCTCTCATCAATATTTCAAGAGACAAAAGAAAACAAAATAGCACATTAAGCCATTGGAGCCATCAGCTCCACAAATGGAGGAGGAGGCGGTAGAGAACTATTAATTTTGTCTCCCCAACCTCCCCCATGGGGGGAGAGATATAAAGTGTGGTCCAACCATCATATTGTTTATTTTATTCTTCCATTTCTTCATTTTGATCATGACAAGGGTAAATGGAAAGAAACAACTAAAGAAACTTCCCTTTCCCATCTTTTCTCGAAGGAATAAACCTTGCTTGACCAAGATCAATGTTGAGTAATAGTTTCCATCCAAAGTTTTTATAGGGAAACAAACTTCATCTAAGAGGAGGGGAGGGGTGGAAAAGATCAAGAAACTCTATGATTTGTGGTAGATGTAGTTCCATGATCTACCATGACCTCACCAATCCTTCTCTCTATGTTGAAGGTCATATAGGGGATCTTTTGGTGGCACTCTAATGATTGCACATAGGGCACTACCCCAATGGTCAAGAAGAGAGCGAAGGTTCATAACCTCCATATCCACATTATTTACTTGAACTTGAATTTGAAGCATGACATCAAGTAAGATAGATATTTTTTTATAAATAGAAAATATCTATCTAAGCTTTATTTATTAATAGTAACAAAATTCTTGTCTTTATATAGAATAAAAGTATTTCAATATAGAATAAATTCCATATTTTCTTATATTTATCAATGAGGAGGATGGAATCCCCTAAATTTATTATGTTTCAAGTGAATGATTCAAGCCTAAAGTGTAGGAAGAATGAATGAATCCAACTCCAGGCATCCAAAGCTCTAACACAAAACTAGAAGATGTGCTTAAGGGACTAAGTTTGACCACAAGTATGATAGTGGGATGAATAATCCCCATGTAAGTAGGTTGATTCCAATCCTTCCACCATCGAGGAGAACCTTTGTGCAAATCATAATCAGGCACAACCATTTAAATCTCCTTAATTGATTCAAAATCTTAATAATTAATCTTAATTTTTTATTTTAGGTTATCCCAAGTGATCCAAGCCCTGGTATGCTTGTCAAAATATCTCAAAAAACTTAAATACCTCGATTAAATATCCTCAAATCTTTTAATATTCGAAGCTTATGTTAAAATTTTATCCCTGATAGTGATAACATGTGACCACCATATAAAATGAGAGTTAATAAATAGTCAAAATATTAATCTATCCCCCTTCCAAATTAACCATGGTTTGATGGCTTCCATGCTTTATATATACTTTTGACAAAAAGGATCCAGTGATATTAACAGTGACTGGTGTGATAAGCAAGGTTTAAAAGTGAAAGTTCCTCTAAACCTTTTTTATATAAGGGAAACCTATATAAATTTAATCCCTAAGAATTATTTTCCAATCCTCCTAACCTTCAATGACTCTAATAATCCATTTGACACATAAATCAATCCCTTGTTTAGCAATGCCAATCAACCCATGGCCTCCAACTTTTTTGGGTTGACAAAAAATGTCATAGGAATCTCTATGAAAGCCTTTTCTTCCCTCAGAGTTAGCCCACAAAAAATCCCTAAGTGATTTTTCAATCTTCTTATAGGCTACTTTACTAGGGGCAAAAAAGAAGAACAGTATACGTGAGTGGCAACTAAAACTTTTGAAAATATTTGAAATTATTTAGCCAGAGAGAGAGAGAGAGGGGGGGGAGGTAAAATAATCTAATAAGATAACTTTTTCTCTACTTTGAGGACATCATAATTCCATAGGTCCATTAGAGAATCTTGAAAAGTAAAAGTAATGCCTAGGAACTTAAACATTTCTCTATGACCAATCCACTTCCATTGGTAAGCTCCAATCCATTTAGATAGAGGACCATAATTATGTCTAAAACACTGAGGCTTAGCGCACTAACTTCTAGAACCATAAGCTAAAAAAAAGGTTTTGAGACATTTTGTGGCATTCTATACAACCTCTTCATCCTATTAAAGCATGAAAAATGAATTATCAGTAAAATGTTTGTTAACAAGCTGGTTTTTTGGAGTATTAGGGAGACTTATGACTTTGATAATCCCTCTATAAGTAAAGTCTCTTAATAAGTATTCAAATCCATCAACAGTAATAACATAAAGAGATGGGCTAAGAGGGAAACCATGTCTGATAGAGGGAACCAAGCCAAAGATCTCATATGGATGGCCATTTATAGTTATACTAGAAAAGGCATCCTTGAAAATACTTTGAATAGAGAGAATGAACTTGGGACCAAACCCTAAAAAAAATCATTTCATGAAATCTATACATATTCCTAAGAATTTGGACTTATAATATTGTCATTTCTAGTTTTATAATTGTTGAAATTGGATTTCCATATTGTTATTATTGGTTTTTAACTAGTGGTATATCAGATTCCAATATTGTTATTATTGGTTTTAATTAGTGTGATATTGGATTCTGATATAGCTATTAATAGATTCCAAATTCTAGTGTGGAATCAAATTCAATTATATCTTAAATGACTTTTCACATTTAAATTCATATTTAGGGGAAATGGGACAATAGTTGAGCATGGTACAATAGTTGAAATGGGTCTTGATAATTTAAATAATGTGACCCCATAGTTATCATACTATTGTTTAATTATAGTTATTATAGTAATGTTTAATATTTATTTAAAATTTATCATATCTTAACCAATCACATCATGGCATGGAAGACTTAAAAATATTAGTGAAACATTGTAAAAAACACTTATTATCACCATGTACAAGTATTGAACAACACTTTTCATTGCCCATCTGGCCAATATAAAACATACCTATCATTATTCTTAATAATCTGGCATATTTTTTTTATTAATGGTAAAGTGGGGTTTTAAATAGGGACACTACCCTTTACAAAAAGCACACAGTTGGTCTATAAACTAGAATACAAACATATACCTCTTAGAAATAGAATAAGAGATACCATAACTGAAAAAATAGTACAAACATATCTATATCATAGAAAAAAAGTAGTTAAAAACTAACATCCTGGGCATCTCCATGCATCATATGTCTTCTCCCAATTCTTTATGAGATTCTTAAAAGTGGTCTCCATGTCCTATGGAAGCTAAAGTTATTATTTGGATGCAACTAATCCTTTCCTCTTTGTATATACTTGTGTATAAGGGACATGTTCTTGTAAAACCAAAGATAGTTACCACAAGCATTAATCAAAATCTCACACTTTTATGTACCAATATATTACTGGAAATAATTAATCACTTTGTAGCCACACTAATGTGATTTAAATAGTTTAGATACTATATATTTATGAATTAATAATGTATATGGAAGCCATTGATGGGAAGGAAAGATAACTAGATTTTATAACCTGTTTGATCCATGTTTTAATAGGAATCAAAAAAATTGGATACAATACGCAACCTTCTCTTCTAGAAGGTTTTAAATAGTGAACCCTCACCTTTTTGGCCACATACACATCCATCAATGGATTGAATAATTATATGAATCAATTTTAAATAAATTTAATTTGTTTATGGAAATGTGTGATCATTTATATATGTTTTAAATCAAGGTTCATAAATTTAACTTTCATGCTACATAGTACATGATATCTTCATTACTAATAGACCCTATCAAACTTTAATGTGAAATCCACAAACTCACATGTCTATGGAGGCCCCTTTTATTTTATATTTAATATATGATCTCAAATATATTAGCATATAATTATGAGAATGGAAAGGTGTAAATACAGAGAGATAAATTAGACTAAAAGTTTCAATAAATCTACGTATTTTGTTGATGCCACATTTAGAAAAAAAATATATACCTTGATGACTCCATGGATTCCTGATGACCCAATCCTAAACTTGAAATAACTTCCTTGTAGTTAAACACTTCACAATCCTATCCTCCTTGCATCACCAAATTCAACTATGTTTCTCAAACACATTGCATCAACTTAGTGTGACAAAACCCCAAAAATTAATAGTGTTTAATCACTACTAACACATCTCCCATGAACTTAGGTAGAATAATGATAGTAAATGAAAAATATTTTGATTAAATACTTCAATATTAATTGAAATATATTATTATCTCTTCATAATTATGAAAATTAATATTCTGAAAATAAGTATTGATCTTATGTTCATATTTAATAAACAATATGGTTACCTTATTAATGGGTAAATAGTAAGAATCTTGAATATACATGGAGCTAAAAATATTGAATAGAATTTGCTCAAATAGAAGTAATTAATGTCAATATTCAATTCATATTAAATAATTACAGTATAAATGCAAGACCAAGATATTGAAGCTTGATTTGGAATAGAAATTTCAAAATGCCCACATACTGGCCCAAGATGATATCACATATTAATTTATAACCTTCAATAGTTTCACCTTAGTATTCATTACCCTATTCAAGTATTGCAAGATATGATTCAATGGCCTTATGTCCTCTTATATGAATCTTAATTAATCCACTTTTTCATTTTTTATTTAGTGTCCATGCCCATATGAGGCTATCCACATCAATGTTTGTTTAGATTTCATCTTATTTGATACATATTTTACTAGGTGTCAAACAATCTCGATACAATGTTTCACCAACTTCTCTCCCTTAGGGTTTCCAATATTGAATACTCAATTTTTTAGCCGCATTATCACCTTCTAGTTTAAGGTAAATATCCCCATCTTCCCTTCCCATCCATATATTTTCATTTTTATTTGTTGGTCTTACTAGAAGCATTTGTCCCGCATACACATCCATCAATAAATTGAATGCTTGTTTAGATATTCCACAAATAAGCCCAACATAAATATCATTATTACTTGGGGTATGTTCATTAATGTAGCCTTGTTTGTGTAAATGAATGGCTCCCATTATTTGGTCATATATGGCATTATATTATATTATTTATGGCCAAAAATAGATTCAACATCCTACTACAATTTAAAAAGAGTCTATCCAAAGCACATAAAACATTTTCCCAATATGTTATCTTTTGAAGCCAGTATTCTCTACCTCCACTTGTTGCATTTTTTCCCCAATGTTCAATATATGATTTTATTCCCTTTTTTAGATCTTTCATTTCTTTGATTTATTTGAAATGTGCTAGAGGAGGCTTTCCTTCTGGCAAGTTTGGTTCACCATTATCCTTTGTACGCTAGATTTGGATTGGACAAGACCATTAGAGATATTTTATTGTTTCTTTATATTCCATCAATAATATGTCATCCACAACATGGAACCTGAACATCTTAGGTTTACTAATACCCACTATCTTTTGGCTTCCATACAACAAGTATGGCTATACCAATGATTTGAGATCATACACTTTATTAATAAGGTAAGGAGTTAATGTACTTGACCCATCTTAGCATGTTTTCTTTAGGTATCCATGATATGTGGCAAAGAAAATGTGTCTAGTTTCCATAATGATGTTGGTAATCTTCCAAAAGTCCCATCTATATCTTCATGGGTGTGTCACACTGGGAGGAAGCTTACATACATAATGTTGAATACCCTTCTTGTTATGAACATTAATGCAAATGCAAATAAGGTATGATTATTATTGTCACTTGAAGAATTATTCACTTTTAAGTAGAGTATTGGTGGTTGTTTTTTGAATGAATTACTTGTATTAACAACATTATTAATTACTTCAGCATGGATAACTTTTTCCTTTTACCCTTTACACTTATCATGCACTTTATTTTGTAATAGTGCATCACATAATGGTTATTTAGATGATCCACAAGTATACAATAAATCCCCATACTCATTAATGATGCATTCTTAAAGCTTCCTAAGATCCAAAGCCAATGATGTGACTGTGTAGTTTTCTTCACATTCAAAAAATGGTAAGTCAAATTGGTCAAAACCCCTAGTCATGTTTCCATGTGTGAGCATACTAGTTAAAGTAATTGGAAGGTTAATAACATTACTTACTGACTTTGGTTTTGTACCCATCCTTGGTATGCAAATTTTCATTTTATCTATTTTATCATGCATAATGATCAAGAATCCATGAGGTTGTTCTTATGATTTTAATCTATGGGAGTATTTATGTGCAGGATAAATTTGAATGTATTCATTATTCCATATTTATTCATCTTCAATTTTTTAGAGTGATTTTGGGCATATGGTGGCTCTAAATTTTTTGTACAGATCTATACACTCATCACACTTGGTAAAAATTTGGTCTTTGCAACCAAAACATGTTGAAATATTTTGGTCATTATCTTATTGAAGCTTGGTTGTGACACTGGTGGAAGTTTCAATAATTCAAACTCATCATTACACTTCTTTCACATTAAATTATGGGTATAGAATGCAAGAAGTAGCCTTTAAGGAGCTTTGAATCCATTATGTCCTACGTAACAAGTTAAATATGGAGAAATATCTTGATTTATCTCAACCATTCTTGATATTTAAGTAAATATTGCGATCGTATTTGACCTTTCTTTCCCATTCCCAATGTTACCATTTATACACTCTACTTTATGACTATAGAAGGTGCTCCTTGGGTACCCATAAGCTTTGTGCCATGTATTCTAAAAAACATCTATCCCATCAAATTTCAATTTATTAACCTCCACAAATTCATCACCCACATTAAATATGGCATTTGTTATTAATGCATCTAACACAAAATTATTTATGTCTTATTCATTTGTGACTCTAATTTTGTGCCATAAAAATGTGAATGAAGCTAGGAGAATTTTTTTGAGACAATCAGATTCAAAATAATAATTTTTCACATTCTCCACTTCATCCAAAAAAATGACCATTTTATTAATGGGATTTATCAAATTCTGCACAATAGAGAAAGAGTTGAACACTAGAATATATATTTCAAACATAATAATATTCTCACACATTGTATTATATTTCATACGAGTAATATATTTATATAGGAAAAATATTTCCTATAATTGAGGATATCATAGCTCCACAAAAATATCCATATCTCCTTATAATAACTCAATCTAACAAATTGACTATATACGAATATATTGTTAATATATTTGAATAACTAACAAACTATAACTATATATTATTGTTATTATTCATAATAATATTATTGGTTAACTAACAATAATTATGTTGTTACAAATTAATAATGTTAACACACCTTTGTTGGGGATCAACCAACAATAGATTACACTTGTGAAAGCAATAAACGTGGAAATAAATCAGATAGACAAGTAACTAGAATGATAAATAGCAAAAACAAGAGATACAAGAAACCACCCTGAAAACTTGTATTAACAAACTCTTTACAAAAGGAATACAATTGAAGAAACTTCTTTCTTCCACACCTCTCCTAGATGTATAGATCTCTCACTAGATCACTATTCCTCAAGAGCTCTCTCTCTCAAGAACAATCAACTCCAACAAGCCTGGATTGATTCAATTCTGTATTGTTCTTCAACATACCAATTCAATGAATTACTACAATAATTCACATAAAGCTAAGAAGATCTAATTCTACATATAGAATTAGGAAACTTGAGCATGCACTTACAACAAATAGTTAAGCCACTTGAACAAGGGCTCTAAAAATAATATTACTAATAATAGAGACGCGAGCTTAAGACTACAACTTAAACTCATCATGCAAACACTCGCTTCTGTCCTCGGAAATAGCTTTCTGGACGCACAGGTAATCGACGCCAGTTCCTGTTGCTTGCCTGTGACCGCCGTCGACCGACACAATGCCAACGTCAGTGCCTCTACAACTGCACCTGACCGACGTCGGTCGCTCCTGACCGATGTCGGTGTCTGTGTAGACCCGAAACTGTCAAAGTGTGCTCCTTAGTGAAGCTTTTAGCTCCACACCCTAACAATCTCCCACTTGGAGATAAATAGCTGCACCACTACCTGTACAACAACATCTTCTAGCTCTTCCATCTTCAACTCAATCATGAAGACCAATAGAAGTTGAATGAAGATTCAACTTCTCCTTTGTAACCGGCTTGGTTAACATATCAACAGGATTCCTATCTGTATGGATCTTCTCCAGCTTCAACTCACCATCTTCCAATACCTGTCGTATGAAGTGATACCTTAGCTGTATGTGCTTTGTTCTTGAATGAAAGGCTGAATTCTTAGCCAAATGGATTGCACTCTGACTGTCACTATACAATCTGCAACTCTCATGCTCCCTACCAAGCTCATCCATGAACCGTGTCATCCATATCATCTCTTTGCTAGCCTCTGTGGCTGCAATATACTCTGCTTCTGTAGTTGACAAGGCAACAACCTTCTGCAACTTAGATATCCAGCTAACTGTTGTTCCACCTATAGTGAAAACATAACCTGTAGTGCTTCTCCTACCATCCAAATCACCTACCATATCTGAATCTACATAACCATGTAGAGAAGTATCTGAACCTCCATAGCACAAGTGCCTACTGCTGGTTCCTCTCAGATATCTAAGGATCCACTGAACTACTTTTCAATGTTCCTTACCTAGATTGGCCATATACTTACTTACCACTCCCACTGCTTGGGCAATATCCGGTCTAGTACACACCATTGCATACATCAAACTCCCTACTGCAGAAGAATATGGAACCTTACTCATGTACTCTACCTCATCATATGAATTAGGACGTTGTTCTTTATTCAACTTAAAATGTCCAGCCAAAGGTGTGCTTACCGGTTTAGCATCCTGCATATTGAATTGTTTCAACACCTTGTCCACATAATCTTCTTGAGACAATATCAAACTGTGATTTTTCCTATCTCTCTTAATGCTCATGCCAAGGATTTTCTTTGCTGCTCCCAAATCCTTCATAGCAAATGTTTGAGCTAATTTCACCTTAAGCTCAGAGATATCCTACATGTGTGATCCTGCAACCAGCATATCATCTACATACAACAATAGAATAATATATCTACCATTATCAAATCTCTTGAAATACACACAATGATTAGATTGACACCTACTGTAGCCATGCTCAGTCATAAACCTGTCAAATTTTAAGTACCATTGCCTAGGAGCTTGTTTGAGGCCATACAAGCTTTTCTTCAATCTGCACACAAACTTCTCCTTACCCTTGACCTCAAATCCTTCCAGTTGTTCCATATAAATTTCCTCATCCAAATCTCCATGAAGAAACGTTGTCTTAACATCTAGCTACTCAAGATGCAAATCCTCAAAAGCAACCAAAGACAATACAACCCTTATAGAAGTCATTTTAACAACAGGAGAAAAAATCTCACCAAAGTCAATACCTGGCTTTTGTGCAAATCCTTTCACTACCAATCTGGCCTTATATCTCATCTGTCCATTCTCACCTTCTTTCAACCTGTAGGTCCATCTGTTCTTGAGTGTTCTCTTACCAGCTGGCAATTCAACCAAATCCCATGTTTGGTTCTCTCTTAAGGACTCCATCTCCTCAACCATGCCACGCTCCCACTAACTCTTGGACTCCACCTGTATTGCTTCTTCAAAACTCTCTGGTTCTCCACCATCAGTTAGCAATAAATAAAATAAAGAAGGAGAATATCTAATTGGAGGCTTACTCACCCTTTCTGACCTCCTGATGGGTGTCTGAGACTCGTTCACAACACGCTGTCCACCTAAATTCTCTGACAGTGACCGACCTCGGTCACCTCCAGACTTGTTATTGGCCGATGCCGGTTCTGTCTGACCGACCTCGGTGTCTGTCCTGCCGACATCGGTCTCTGTACGGCCGACACCAGTTTCTTTAATGCCGACGTCAGTTCCTAACCTGCTGACGTCAGTCTCTGTGTTTTCCTGCAAGTGATTATTTCTTTTTCCTGTGAGCTCATATTGGACCTTCACCTCGTCTAATTCACTATTTCTCTGCTTAGATTGATTCAGCTTCCTTAGTTGATCACAATACATCACTCTTTCATTGAAAACAACATCACGGCTCCTAATTACCTTGTTAGTTTCTAGATTCCACAATCTGTAACCAAAATCATCTGAGCCATAGCCAATAAATGTGCACCTCATAGACTTAGCATCAAGCTTCTTTCTATTTTCTTTATCTATGTGCACAAAGGCTTCACAACCAAAAACTTTGAGATATGAGAGATCAACCTTTTTACCTGTCCATGCCTCTTCTGGAATACCACCATCCAAAGCTGTAGAGGGTCCTCTGTTAATCAGGTATACTGTAGTGTCAAAAGCTTGTGCCCAAAACTGTAAGGGCAAACCAGCATGCAATCTCATACACCTTGCACGCTCCATTATTGTCCTATTCATCCTTTTAGCAATTCCATTCTGTTGAGGTGTCCTTGGAACCGTCCTTTGCCTGCAGATTCCATGCATATAATAATAATCTCTAAACTTATAACTACAGAACTCACCGCCATTGTCAGATCTCAGGCACTTTAATCTTTTACCTGTTTCATTCTCAACCATAGCTTTCCAAATCTTAAAAGTCTCAAATACATCAGATTTTCTTCTAATACAATAGATCCATACCTTCCTTGTAGCATCATCTATGAAAGATACATAGTACTGTGATCCTCCAATGGAAGCAACCTGACCCGATCCCCACACGTCTGTGTGAACAAGCTGTAACTTATGCCTCTTCTTAGTAGACCCAGTCTTGAGAAAACTAACCCTTTTCTATTTTCCAAATACACAGTGCTCACAAAACTCTAGATCTATGCCTTTTAAATCTGAAAGCATACCTTTGGACTTAAGAATTGACATCCCCTTCTCACTCATGTGGCCAAGCCTTGAGTGCCACAATTTAGCATCCACATCTGAAGTAGATAATACAAAAGGAGATTTGTTAGTAACACAATTACACAAATAGAGAGTACCTTCTCTCTTACCTCTGGCCATAACAAGTGCACCCTTGGTCACCTTCCAAGATTCTGCTGTGAGAGTTACTGTACAACCCTCATCCCCTAACTTTCCTGTAGAAATCAAATTTCTCTTCAAGCTAGGAACATGCATCACATCTCTCAACACTCATGTGTTGCTATTCTGCATCTTCAACTGCACTTTACCTTTGACAATTATTTTACGGTGCTCATCATCCCCTAGAGATACTATTCCAAAATCTCCATGGATATAGTCACTAAAATATTTCCTGTTAGGGGTAGCATGAAAAGTGCACCAGAATCTAACACCCAAGATTCTATATTATTATGCAGAGAGAAAATTAAAGCATCTTGTGCAATACCTGCAACCTTGGCTTCTTCCTTTCCTTCGTGCTGGTTGTCCTCCTTAGGCTTTGACCAGCAATCTCTACTTATGTGCCCCATCTTTCCACAATCCCAGCATTGTGGCCTTCTGCCACTTCTGGATTTAGATCTGCCTTTCCCCTTAGATTTGGATCTTGATCTGCCTTTTTTGCTCTTCTCTTTTTGCCTCCCCCTGCTCTCAAAACTTAAAGCGTTCCCAGATGTCTCTTCTGTGCTTTTCCTGCAAATTTCCTCATTCAAGATAACACTAACAGCATCCTCTACTTTCAAAATATTTGATGTAGATGCAGTATTAGGTACTGCCATTACTAAGCCATGCCAGCTTTCAGGCAAAGAACATAATATTAAAAGAGCTTTTATTTCATCATCAAACACTATATTGACTGAACTCAATTGATTCACAATTCCATTGAAATCATTCAGATGAGTAGAAATAGATCCACCTTCATTCATATGCAAATTAAATAACTGCTTCATAAGATATACCTTATTAGAAGCTGAGGGTTTTTCATACAAATTTGATAACGTAGTCATCAACTCTACCGTAGACTTTGCCTGTGATAAATTAGATATCACAGTGGATGCTAGACTCAGTCTTATAGACCCCAGAGCCTTTCTGTCAAGAACTTTCCATTCTTCATCCTCCATGTCTTTGGGCTTCTTTGCAACCCCACCTAACGGTAAGTAGAGATCTTTCTGATACAAATGATCCTCTATCTACATTCTCCAATGTTGGTAATTTTTGCCATTGAACTTTTCCATTCTCAGTTTACTTTCATCTGCCATTGCTTCTCCCACTCAAACAGAAATCCCTGTGAGAACCTGTAATCAATACACACTACACAGATCTGAACCACCTGTTAGTGAACCTGAGCTCTGATACCACTTGTTGGGGATCAACCAACAATAGATTACACTTGTGAAAGCAATAAACATGGAAATAAATCAGATAGACAAGTAACTAGAATGATAAACACAAGAACAAGAGATACAAGAAACCACCCTGAAAACTTGTATTAACAAACTCTTTACAAAAGGAATACAATTGAAGAAACTTCTTTCTTCCACACCTCTCCTAGATGTATAGATCTCTCACTAAATCACTATTCCTCAAGAGCTCTCTCTCTCAAGAACAATCAACTCCAACAAGCCTGGATTGATTCAATTCTGTACTGTTCTTCAACATACCAATTCAATGAATTACTACAATAATTCACATAAAGCTAAGAAGATCTAATTCTACATATAGAATTAGGAAAATTGAGCATGCACTTACAACAAACAGTTAAGCCACTCGAACAAGGGCTCTAAAAATAATATTACTAATAATAGAGACGCGAGCTTAAGACTACAACTTAAACTCATCATGCAAACACTCGCTTCTGTCCTCAAAAATAGCTTTCTGGACGCACAGGTAACCGACGCTGGTTCCTGCTACTTACCTGTGACCGCCGTCGGCCGACATAATGCCGATGTCGGTGCCTCTGCAACTGCACCTGACTGACGTCGGTCGCTCCTGACCGACACCGGTGTCTGTGTAGACCTGAAACTGTCAAAGTGTGCTCCTTAGTGAAGATTTTAGCTCCACACCCTAACAACCTTAATATTCACCTCCTTGTAAACATTATTAATTCCTAGTCTACACCCCCTTAATGTGAACATGGGGAGAATATACATCTTCAAGAACTAGCCTAAATAGAATCATATGTCAACACATACTTTTAGGTCTGCATACTATTGTCTTAATTTTGTTGTCTCGATCTTACTACATATGAACATTAATATGCGAAGAATGCATCCTGCATTTATTCTATGTGAACATAATGGATGTTTCACTAATTGATCATCTCCATAAAGAAGTAAGGCAGTCATAAGATATTTGTATTCAGAGGATTTCTATAGTTAACTACCCTCCTATACAACTATTGCCACATTCTATTATATCTACACTCTCCCTTTTCCCCAAACTAGTAGGGGAATGAAAACATACACAACATTAGAAAAATAAATATCATGAGGAATAAATCCTCGTTATCATCTTATGTAGCCTCTGTTAAATTTTTTTTCCACCTAAACAAAAACAACACAAACAACTTCCACTTCCACTGAAGAATTGTCCTTGGCATTAGCCAATTTGGTGTAAAACACACCACACTAAAAAATGAAAAAATGCACCACATATGTGAATAGAAATTATCTTATGTTCTTATTTAAACACATACATAAAATAGATAACCAAATCATCTGTTCCCCATCATTGGTGACTAATGAAAGGCTATGAAATCTCCATCCTCCATTTCCTCTGTCCTTTAGTAAGTAAAGTTGCTTACTTAATGAATGTGTCGATGAAGCTCATAGGCATGAATTTCTTGAGGATAAATCCCCCCCCCATAGTTTGGACGTCACATACAAGAGATAATGCATCCTTTACAATATTAATTTTATTTGACATACTTGACATTAACTCAATGACAAAATGACTCTCTAAAAATACATGGAGATTTTTTGACATATTTTTTACAATGAACCCAAATAATTTACAATAGACTCAAATAATTTTGACATTTTGACTCATTTTTAATTTTGACTCTTTTATTTTAAATCCACTATTTGAAATCAACATTTAAATAATAATTAATTATGTAAATGCTAACATTCAAAAGACATAAACTATAAACTAAACCCATATCAATTCAAAGGATAGACTAATAGCAATTATAAGAACTTGTACCATAAAGACAAAACTAATAAATTGATATTGATAGACTCATGGATCTATTTGCATGGGGGATGGAAATAGAAGACTTAAATGAAGGATTTCATAAACAACAACATGGAGCTAGATGTGATGAAATTCTTGAGACTGTTGATCTGTCTGATTTAATGAAATAATAGACAAAAAATAAAAAATCTAACCTTTACACACTAGATTGAGAATCATTGCAAACAATAAAAAATGCATGCATGGCATCTGGAAATAATGTTATGTGTATAGTAAGCTATGGATCTATCAAGGAATACTCAAAAAAATTTGTACGAGCCATAGATGATTGATTAAAAACTATACAAACTAAGGAGAACTATAAAATGTTGTTGAGTGATGGATATATTGACAATATGCATCTATAGCATAGAGAAGATCTAGAGATGAAGAGAACATTAACAACACATGTCCTTTATTCAATGCCCAGTTACAAAAAAAACATCAATCTTTCAGATCTGATAAAGTGAGGTTTATTTCTAGTAGCCAATACATAATAGTAGTTGTTTAGCATGCTTGCACAATTTATCCAGTACTTACTATTAACTTTGTAAACCTACATAATCCTCGAATGTTTGCATGTGGATGATGGATATGATGAATTGTGAAAAATTTACCATCATTTTTGTTGATAGTGCTACAGAAAAATTTAGATCAAGTCATAATAGTAAAGGAAATATTCAATGGCTCACAAATGATAACAAATATACAACATAAATGTAATTTTCAATAAGGAGAAAAAATAGATACAAAACTAATCCTTCACACCAAATCTACACACATGACAGTTCAAATGACCAAGTTGGGTGGAGATGGGCAAATCTCAATGATTTCACATATACAAATCCAACATCTTTTTCAACATAATACACACAGATCTAACACAGTTGTAGAGGACTTTCATGGCTGATGAAAAATTTATCTCATAGGGAAACAATGCTCTGATATTAGATAATGGTATTTATCAGATTCTACATAATAGAGAAAGAGCCAAACACCAAAATAAATATTTTAAACATGATAATACTCACACAATGTATTATATTTCATATAGGCAATACATTTATATAGGAAAAGTTTTTTATATAATTGGAGAGATCATATATCCACTAAAATCTCCATATCTCCCTATAATAACTCAATCTAACAAAATGGCTACATATGAATATATTATTAATATATTCAAATAACTAACAAACTATAAAAGCATCCCATATATTATTATTATTATTATTATTATTCATAATAATAATATACCACACAAAACTCTATTAACGTATTATTGTTTAACTAATAATAATTACATTATTCCAAATTAATAATGTAAATACACATTAACATTTATATCCTCATAAACATTTTGATTGATGAACTAGGTAGATGGGCATTCAATTTTTGATGTTTTTTTAGCATTGTAGGGTCTTCTGGTCACTTTTTTGGAATGATTGTAATTAGTGGCATCAAAAGAAACTAGATATACCATCTATGGTCATCTTTCTTCTAATTCATCCCACATGTTAACCTCAACCTCATATGGGACTTGTTTGAATCTCACATCTAGAGGAGAATCATTTATGTTAGCTAATTACCTAGTAGGCCATTATATGAGAGATCCTTTAGATAATGAGCATCCTTTTTAAGGAGACTTGAATACTCTATCAATATGAAAACCAAATTTATTGGCATCTAACCCCTTAAAATGTACCATGTATCCTTAAAGTACATTTATAATTATTTATTCTTCCCTAATTTATTATAATTGTTGATTATTTATTAGGAATATTCTAGGGTTTTTCTTGTGAAGAATCCCACATTTTTTGGTTCACTTCTACTTCACAACAGCTTAATTTTAGAATTCTTTAGATATTTTTTATAATCAAATTGATATAATCGAAAACCTATTTTTTTCCAAAATTTTGTATGAATATTTCATATTTTTCAAATTACTATTTTTAGTAAGTCTTGACACACAAGGTGCAAATGAGATCTATTTCTCCCTATTTTCTGTTTTTTCCTAATTTTTTTCCCTAAAAAAACATTTATCATATTTTTAAATTACCCAACCAAATTCTTAAAATTGATAAATATTCATTGTGCACATATTAGAGCTTGAATTTAAGATGGAATCCTCTAGCCCTCCTCATCTTTTGGATTTAATATTTAATCTTTTTGATGGTCAATACATTGTTTATGAGGATCTCATGGTTAGCAAAAATTTCAAATACAAGCCTTATTTTTTAGGAACCCATTATAATTACGCTAATGAATGGACCAATAAATATGTATATACAAATATTGGTGATAATATAGATTCTAATAGAAACACTTTTTATGGATCTTATGATTATTATAATCATTCCACATACACATAAAGTGATTTTTTGCTAGCATATATACATCTCTCTTATTCTAATCTCATTTTCTCTTTAAAGCATTGAAAATGGATAAAAAGGAACCTATCCCTCTTCCTAACCCTATGAAGGGTGATATTTATTTTCCTTCTAATGAAGTCCATGTTATCACTACTCCAAGGGGTAAGGTACCCCATCCTATAGTACAAAAACAAGGTAATGAACATACCCTTTCTAAAACCCCTCTACCTCCCACATCTCCTCTAGATGTTGTGTGTATACATATTCAATGTCAAGTAGCTAGGGTTTGTACTTGTGAATCCCTCAAGGATAAAATCATCACTATGACAAGGTAAATATAAGAGTTATAAAATGAAAATCAATATTTGATTTCAAATATCACATCATAGAAAAATAATATCACACATACAAAGAGTCCAAAATATGCTAGTGTTAATCATGTTTTTACATTTTCATCTAACAATGTTATGCTTAACAAGAGGCCATAATAAAATACATATACAATTAGATCTTAAAAAAGTGAACCAAAGGATAATAATATTTCAAGTGAAATTTTAAGAGAAATGATTCGAAAAAATGATCCAATTACCTCCTATGCATCTTCTTAGAATATCAAAATATTATTGTGTATATCATAGTATGCATGTGCACCATACAAATTGTTAGTTTGATTTAAAGAATAAAATATAAAATATAATTGATAGTGGCAATCTTATCATTAATACATTTATCAAGAAACCCACTCACATTATGGATGGATCTCCTAAAGCAAACCCACTCACATTATGGATGCATCTCCTAAAGCACAAGTGTAAAAACAACACTAATGGGCAACAAATGATAATTCAGAGCAAAAATAGATTTAAATGCAAAAGTAGAGAAATAAAATGTGTAAAAGATAAAGCTAGAGAAAACAATGTTACAAAAAGATCAAGATAAAAAATAAAATTACAAAAGGCACAACATGAAAGGAACAATTACAAAAGTAATGTTACAAAAAACATCGATTGGTAAATCAAACTCAAGGTAAGCAAACAAACATGCTTAAACCAGGATTTCTATCAAAAGAGAAAGACACTTGAAAAAATCAAAGTTTTGAATGTTGTTACAAAGGGGAAAATTATAAGTCTTTCTTCATATCAGGATGCTTTCACTATCATTGCTCATATAGATGGCAAGCAATTCATAGATATCAAGGTTATGGACTATCAAGATACAAATATTTATTCAATGTCATTTCTTAGCTATTTCAAAATTAAATATCCACCAGTAGATAAAAATAATACAATCATAAAAATTATGGGATCAATTTAGTTAAGAGTTTCATTTGCTTTAAAATAATATTCTCTTACTTTTCATGTTATTTATAATGCAAATGCATATTTTGTGCTCAAAAAATCATGGTTACACACAATAAGAACAATGATTGATAGAAATAAAGGTTGCATATCATTTGATCATGAATGAAAGGTTACATCCTTTTTCAAATAAGGAACATATTTATAAAAATACCACACAAATAAAAATATCTCTAAAGCAAAGATATCAAGTATTATCTTAGCAAAACAACATGATACACTTTTTTATTCTTCTATACACACATCTAACACATTTTGTTCTGGAAAATTTATTCATTTACCACTCCTCACATATTTTCATCCTCATATTGAGCTTATTGGATAGCTTATGCATTTCAAAAATTCAAAAAAAATAATAAAATAAATAAATAATAATAAAATACCAAAACATTCAAATAATTAAAAAATATAAAATTATTTAACATTCACATGTTTACTAGCCTTTTGCACATGTTGTTTATTTTAAGTTAATCTATAGAATATAATTTATTTATATACAAACATATGTTTCATGTGTACTTGAGGTGATACAAGCATATATTAGATCTATGATACATTCACATATAGATGTTGGACCTTTCCTCTACCCACGTGACACACTAGGATGGGGGCATCTGCTTCTATTCCATCATGATTGATATATGTTATATTATTTTATGATAACTTTAAATTATCATGTTTTTCTCATATACTAATGTTTACACATGCCTATATTCATGCTTATACCATGTACAATGTATTTGATATGTCATGCTATAAGACATTTTGCTAACACATGTATGCAAGGACTAGTATAGAATGTTTATGTTAGTTGCTTATATATTTCAATTATTCATATTTTCACATGGATTACTTGAATGTGCTTATTGTTTTTTAACTTCTTGATTGTGATTCATTTGAACATGTTCCTTGTTTGTTGGCCATAGTGCCCTGAGTGTTGATTTTTTCTTTGGTGTGTGTAAATTTGAACATGTCCCCCCTTTAAGTGTGAAAAATTTGAACATGCCCTTATTTTTGATCTCCTTAGACTCATTTTATGTAACATTAAATATTCTTGTGTGTGTGATTGATTTTTTTGTTCAGATTATGATTGTTACTTCTATACTTTGCCATGATCCATACCATGCATCGTAGGGATTATTATGTTTGGATACTGTGAGCTTCATTGATACATCTTGAATCCCCATAAAATTTGAGAAAAATATATTAAAATATGAAAATGATACTAAATATAACTCAATCTTTACAAAGATCACTAATATGAGAGAATATAAGGAATAATCAAAATTAACAAATTCTTACCATCATCTCGGGTTTCTTTAGCTTCCCTCCAAGATTTTCTAATGTATTCTTCAATGAAACTCAACTTGATACTGGATTTCTTGATAATGGCTTCAAGATGGACTTATCAATTTATTGATATGATGGATATAATAGGGCTAGTGCAATGAAGGCATCATAGACTCAAATTTCTTCCCTTGTGCTTGCTCTTCCCATGCTTGGGTATGCCCCTATTTATAGATCTTTTTGGCAAGGATTAGAGAGGAGATTTCCCTCTTAAATTTCAAATTTGAGGAGGGAAAAGGTTCTAGAGGTGGGAAGCCTCTAGACCTTTCTTTTGGGGTACATGTGATTAAAAAAGTAATTGAATAAAAGAATTATAAAATTGGGAATTATGCAGAAAGTGGGGTAAATTAGGATTTTAAATATTAGGAAAATATAAATATGTGGGAAATTGAGATTCTCCATGTAGTCTAGGATTAATTTATTAATTGATTTAATGGGATGAAGGGTTGATGTTAATATAGGATTAAGAGTTGATATTAGATGAGATTAGGCATTATTTAGTGAGTTACTTTGACAAGTATAATTAGGTGCATACATTTTTCCCCATTTTGAAAGGGTGTTATGAGTAGACAGATGGGAGGACTAATGGTATTTCAAAAAAAAACCATGATCATGGATGGGAACATTGTTGTTATTAGGTTTGAGGCCCCCTCAAGGGAGCATGGAGGGATAAGACCAGGATGATGAGATAGGGTTTGGATGCTTGGAGTATTGATGTATCTATGATTAAGATGCCCTGAGCATAAATGTTATGGGAGAAAGTGTCTTAGTTATGAGAGATGAGTTTTAGATAAATGATCAATGTCTAAAAAAATTATTGGTAAAATGTGAAGTTCCAAGATGGAGATATTGTCCAAAAAATAAAGAGATGAGATAGGATACAAGCCGGTGATATTTCTCATAGAAAGGATACATGTCAGGAAGGGTTAAAATCCTATATCATGGATCACATGAGTTGATTAATGATAATTATCCATTTTATGTAAGATGTGTAGCTAAAAATGATGTAATAATAGTGAGTGATTTATCTAAGATGGGATAAGGACTGGGGGTGAATAGTGGCTGAGATATCCCTAGGCACAAAACCATGGCCAAGTGTTGCCTACATATTCTTAGGAGACTTTGGGCCAATGTAGTTCTGACTAAATGACAAAGATGATGGGAGAGGAAAGAGACATGAATATGAATTAGATGGATTAAATTTGATGAAGAGTGATGGAGAAGAGGAAATATGGATGAGCTATGACATGATAGATATTGATGATGCCCTTGGAAAATACATATGCATAGGAAGTATTAAGGATGGTGTTATATTTTTCAACACATCCCAAGGAGAATCAATCATAATTAAAGAGTGATATACAATATAGAGACTTATCCACAAGGACACATACTTAAGAGAACTATAGGTCTTGATTAGAGGATAGATGAGTGTCATGGTAGCTTTGAGAGATGTGTGATGAAGGATGAGGATTTTGGTGATGCCATGATGATGGTTAAGTAGATTAGGTGACCAATGTGTTGAAGAAGAGTGAATAAGGCTAACAATTAAGGGAGTGGTAGGAGTGGAATAATCCCATATGTATTGGGATTAATGGTTTTATAATAAGAAAGGTGGATAAATAGGAAATGAAAATAATATAGAGGCACTAAAAAATGGAGTTGATACAAAGGAGGTGGTTGTGATCTAGGAATTTGACTCAAGGGAGGATGTTTAGTATGGTGTTAGTTCCAAAATGAAACAAACACACTAATAGCATAACATCTTTAGGCCTAGACACTAGGGAGATCTTAGTTAACAATCATGAATGAAACACACAACTAAAATCCAAAATAAAACTCTTTTACCTTCCTTAGATGCTCTAAAATGCTTGGTGTAGTGGCTTGCTTAGCTTGTGCTCATGAAGTCCTTGGCAATGGAAGCTTGACAACCTCCGTCTCTCCTTGGCACCTTTGGCTTGTGGCATGGCTTGTCTTGGAATCAATTTGGCATTATAACACTAGTTTCTTGAACCTTTTTAGAACCAATCCTACATTATAACTTTGCACAAATTAAGCTTAGAAATGATGTTGTGAGGCCTCCTATTTATATATTTTTGGATTTGATCAGAATCAACCTCAACCATCCATCTCAAGATTGAGATGTGTGGTTGAGGATTAATTAAATTTTTTGATTTAAGTTTGTAATTACCCTCATCATGACATTGGAAGAAGGGGCAATTAAGAGGCATGGAGGGCATCATGGAAGGCATTGATGAGGCATGGAGGTCATGAATCCTGATATTTATGGCATTTATGACCTAGGGATGTCTTCTTAAGAAATGAGGTCACTTGATAATGTAGATATTCAATATTCATTTCCAAAATAAAGCATTCAACAAGTTTCCATGGAATTTTTTATTAGGCCTTGATTTAGGTTAAATATCTCCTAAGCATGATTAAGAACTTTGTGCACAAATTACTCAGATTGATCAAAATGCCCTGTTATTGGTCCAAAATTTGACTAGATTAGAATTAGAAGGTGTTATCAGATGCATTGGATGTGTATTCCCATTTAGGATGTTGCTAATAACAAATAACAAAGGCATGCATCTTGTGCAAAATATTTGATAAGAAAGAGCAATCTAGAGCACCCAGGTGCAAAATTGGCATTTTGACTCAAAATAGACTAATCAAAACTAGCTAGCCCATAAATTACATTACCACATTTAGGGATACCCTAGCCAAAATCGCCATTTGAATATGTTAGTTTCACATCATTTAGCATGCTTTAGTGTTTTTAGGCCAAATTGTGCAGTTTGGGTAGAAATTGGTCAAAATTTTGGTTGGAAGTTATTAGTTGCCAGTTTTAGGTGTTTACAATGGTTTCAATGGAAGAGGTGAAGGATGTTGTTAGGCTTCCTATGTGAGGTGGTAGAATGGGGTAATAGGAATGAAATGATAGTTGGTATTGTTACGAGCCAAGTTTTAAGGGGGGGGGGACCATTATTAAGAGCTACATAGGCTTTTTGGTAAAAGGCCATCATCACTATGAGTCAAGTTTTTTAGGTGAAACCTATGAAAGTGGCCACCATTACTATGTGTCAAGGTAGATAATGAAGATGGGTGGTAGGGTTTGAAGAGCTTATATAATATCTTCATAGGTGGGTGTATATATCATCTATCTATATACTTCTAGATCAAGAATCTGTATAAGGCACTAAGGATATCATCATCAATGTCAAGCTCAGTGACCCAAGGGAGGAAGGTGTGGTCAATGGTGAAGAAGGAAATAGAATATTAGTTGCCACTTAAGACATATTGGATGTGGTTAAAAAAGATAAAAATAGAATGAAAGGTGTAATGGAGATGTGGGGCATGGAATGAAAATTTAAAAGATCAAGTTAATGGTGTGAGAGGGAGGTTGTGGGATAGGCAGATGGTAGAAAATCTAGGTACATGGAATGGTGAGGAGGCAGGGCAAGAGGATCAACATCAAAGTGGCATCCAATACTAGGTATGGATTTTATTATTGGTTTTTTTTTTTTATTGTGTATGTGTGTGGGTATGAATAAATGCATGGAAAATAAGGGTTTTGAGTGTCACAATGGGGGAAATCATGGGATAGAGTGGGTAGAGGTCATGCAGGCAAATCGAGGAGTGGCATGGTTAAGGAAAGGGTACATAGCTGCATCATAGGGATAGGGGAAGAAATTCATGTTTTGAAGGGGTTTTAGGGTTAGGTACAATATTTTTATGAGAAATGGGATCCATAGTAAGGGTGTCTTGCTTATAGAGGGCAATGTAATAAGAGACCATGTTTTGGAAGGGTAATGAAAATGTGAAAGGGGAATGGGAGGTGGAATATCAAATTTTTGGAAAGGGTTTGGTATATATTTGTTTTTGTTACATGATGAAACTTCACCATTTTTCTATTAACTATGTGTATATTATAGGGGGATCAGGCTCTGGAGAGGATGGTGGTGGCAAGAAGTACATCGAGATGGTTATGAAAATGGTGACATGGTTAATAGTTAAGGAACATGTACTAGCTATAGAGGCATGGGAGGAGAAATAGAAATAATAGGGGCATTAGGGATTATGTGATATGGTTAGCAACTATGCAAAGGGAAATATTAGGTTTGTAGTGCCAGGTTACATGCTTATAAGATTAGATTGCTTGAAGGGATATACAAATGGTATAAGTACTAGCCTAAGTGACCTCATTGATAAAGTAGGTGAGTCAATGAGAGGCACAAAATGGGGTGATACAAGAACAAGTGGAGTGAATGTGGGTTGACCATATACAACTACAAGGGTGACTAGAACAGTGAGAGGTAGAGGCATGGGTCATGGGGATGAAAAGAAACATGGACCAGATACTATTGGATGCCTTAAGATTTGGGTACATGACATCCCAGGTGGTAAGGATGGCACAAGAGACACAATATTAGAGATCCTTATACAAGCACATGGTGTCAAAATGGAAAAAGGCTCCTTTATATAGGGTAATTAGTTGATTTGAGAGAATATCAAGTTTTAGGTCATCAATCCAGTCAGTGCATCCATCATTAAGGCCACCACCATGGGGTGGGATGTAGGGCATGATGTATTAGTCATGTATATATTTGGGTCATATGTAATAAATGTATGTAATTGTAGAATAAATGATGCAAAAAGAGTTTGTGATTATGTGTATTTTTATATGTAACAATTGATATTGTGTTAATAATAAAAATGTGATTGTTTTATTATGTTGTAAAAATTAAAACTCCTTGAGTCATATTCATGATGGGATGAATCATATTGCCAAGCATGTCACTCCTTGGATTGGATGTTTTATAGACCAAACCTATTCCTTGGCACTTCACTTGATCTTCACTCAAGTAGATCATATTTAAATAAGTCTCCAATTTAGATATATTCCTCTTTAAATTATTCACATACCTCATGCTATTTCCTAATCTTCAATTCATGGTCAATTTTTTTCTCCTTTGTAGGCATGGTTTCAAAAGGATTGTTTCCTTGTTCCTGAGAATATTGAGGCCAATAGGAGTTTGTTCCATCCTTCAAGAGATGTTGTGTTTCTCCCAATTTATTAATAAGATGATATCATTTTTGATTACTTCAAACATATATCATAAAATTCATATGCTTCTTGAAAGGATGGATTCAAAAGGTTGTTTTTCCTTTGCATACTTACTTTAGTACCAAGGTTGCCTTCTCCATCTTTGACTAGATCATAGCCTCTTTGAAGAGGAGTATAGCCTACTCCAATGATTTCAAACAATTCATCCAAAGGCTGATTTTGAACTTGTTCTTACCCATTCATGATATCATGCATAGTGATGGAATAACCATGTACTATTTCTTAAGTTAAATCTCAGTTGCTACAACATGACTTTGATTCTGAAGGGTTTAAATATCATCAATCTCCTTATTTTTTATTCTAAGCTTAGGCATTTTGAATTCATGTGACTTAGCCCAATGAGGCTACCAAGGAACTAGGCTTTCTTTAAGCAAGAGTTCAATTTTTTTGTCAACCAACTGCTCTTCTTTAGGTTCCCATACCATAGGTCCATCAAGGCAAAGGGTGATGGAGTGAGGACAAGCCAAATTAGTTGGTGGACGTGGCACATATAACTCCAAATCACATTGGGTATGTAATGTATGGGATTATTTTGGAATCTCTTAAGGAAGGGGAGGCAAACCTTGGGATAAAACAACGTGGTTTTATTCCTTCCTCTTGACAATCACTTCATTGAAATTTGATTGGGCTTGAAAATTCTATTGAGGGATGTTATACGGAATGTGATTAGTCATAGGATCTTCTTTTGGGTCTAAACCTTCCATCACACCTTAACTCAACAATATCATCTTTGACTCTAACTCTTCAATTTACTTGGCCAAGTTCTCTTGGCATAGTCTTTCTTGAAGTTTATAGGAATCATCATATGCATAAGGAACACATGAGATCTGGCATGAAACACAAGAATATTATTGAGGAAGGCTCAAAGGGACTTGTAAAGGATCATCTTCATTCTCAATTTCACACTCCTTAACAATGCTTCTATCTTCTTTCTTTCCCCTTGACTCAACTATCTTATTCTAGATTAGAATGTTAGGATTATAAGTCTCTTTTTGAGGGGATGGGGATGAAATTTAAGAGGTAAATGAGGGATTGAACTCCACTTCCATTTCTTATAACATGGAATTTTTCATAAACATATTAGCCAACTCAATTTTCCTATTAATATTAGCTTCAAAAATAAGGTTTCTCCTTTCAACTCTCCCTTCTAACTGATTGAAAGGAGGATGACTTTGATATACTTGATTGGGCTCATGAGTAGGGATCAAATATGTCTGATAGTAAACTTGGGGAAGTGGATATGAAGGCTGATAGGTTTGGTGAGGTTTCCTTTCTTGAAATCCTAGCTTATCCTCTAAAGAAGAAACTAGGCCACTCACATCAATCATCTCGCTTGTGAGCCTTTGCCAATTGGCTCTCTCAATAGGTACCCACTCTCTTTTGACCAGATCTAATACATCTCTAACCTTATGAATAAGATTACTAGGAATATCTATACCATATCCCCTTTGTGTGTCAATAATTAACATATACTTCTCATATCCCAAGAGTGTCTTCTTGAAGGTGGAGATGGATTGAGTTGAGGAGTGTTTAGGTTGACTAGGTGGAGGAAGACATTGAGGAGGCTAGCTATAGGACTGGTAAGAATCATGAGAAAGCTGATAATAACCATGTGAGATTTGATATGGATCATAATATACTGGTAAGGATCACACCAAGGCTAATTAAGAACTTGTTCTTGATGATAGGGAATGGCACAAGCTTGAAATGTCTCCCCAACTTGTGTAAAATTGTACTCAACACTAAAATTATCCATGAAACCTTATTAAAATCAAGAAAACAAAGAAATTTATTACCAAAAATATTCAAAAGGAAACTTGGGTTGCTTAACTAGATGATATATCTTTGAAGTCACTATTGATGTTTGGATAGATGCCTCCAAACGCTGATTATTGAGAGACAGCAAAAAAAGTCTCTCAAATTCTTGGTCCAAGAGTCACATTAGGCATGCCAAAAACTATTTTCACTTGGATTTTTACCCTTTGAGTAGATTTAAAATCTTTCCTCATCTAAGTGGTATAATGGAGACACCTTTAGGCTTGTGGGTAGCCTAAGGATGAGGTGAATCTCTAGATAGGGCTAGCTCCCTTGATGTAGCATTCTAGATTGTAACTACACCTAAAATTGGGGGTGAAAAGGGAGAGATATAAATTAAAAACTAATATAAGGGAGGTGATACACCAAATAACATGATGACAACCAATAGCATGTTACACAAGAAATCAAGAGACAAACTAAACATACACTTCTCCAATCTTCATCTTCTCACATCAATGTTACATTGTGAGGTTATGGATGAATGTGCAAAGCTAGAAGGACTAGACAAGATGAATATGAGGGAAATAATGAATATACTAACTCACTCAATCCCTAACATTTACTAAAACACTTCACATGCCCTGCAAGAAAAAGCTTTCTAACTGCAAATAGGATGCAAGAATGAGACAACATGCTAAGGAATCCATAGTCTTCACTAATAAAGATCCAAAATTAAAGTAAAACACACTAAGAATAGTCATGAACAGGTAAAAATAAGTATTCTTATTGATCAAATGTATGCATTTGAGTATGGTTTCACCATACTCAAGTGGAGCATAAGTTACAATGCCAAAATGGCTAGTTCTTATAGAACTTGAGAGAAAGAGGAGAAGAGAGAAGTTCAAGGATCACAAGGACACTTTTAAAGATGATAAAATAAGTTAATTTTGCATAATAATATTATATGGGATTAACCATGAAAGTTTAGTAAGTAAAAATTTCAATCCAAGTTATAAAACTCTTGTAAAGTGGCATAAAACTCCTCATTCTAACTCAAAAAAATACCTTCATGATTGGCCTCTTTTGAATGCCTCATAACTAAATAGGACCAAGTTTGATTATTTTAAATTAGGTTAATGGTATCATGCATACCTCTCCATGTATTTTTTGTAGGCCTGGTCTTATGGAATCAACTCGAAAGGATTTATCATCATATGTAATCTAGAAAACTCTTTTTCCATGCACCCTGCACACTTGGACTCAAAATTGGCATTATTTTCTCATGAAAATACATGGAAGGTAATGGATGACACCTTTAAAGACCATCCATGTCCTTATAAGCATTATGGAAACCTTAATAATATCTCACATGAAGGTTTCCACCCTTCTTACTAGCTTGTCCACTAGGCTAGTTTTTACTAGCTGAGATGAGAGCTATTATTTGCACACTTATAAGTTTTTCTAGGGCATTAAATGAACATAGGGAGTTATCAAAAGTCTAAATCTTCCTCATAAATTTTTTTAATCCTCAAACTCCTTTTAGAACCTAAAAAACATAAAAAATGGTCAAAATACCTTGTTTCTCACTCCATCTGTACAAGTCCATACAAAAAAAATATTGGGAACTATCTTGAGTGAGTCCTCTACAATTTTCAATAACTTTAATGAGAAAAATATTCCACCATATTAGTTTTCTAACTCCATTTTTACAAACTAGTCACTTGCAAGGGTTTTAGACCTGTTTGACCTCTTAAGGTTCATTCACAAAGTTATGATATTGGATTTTCAGAAAAATTCCACTAATGTCATTTTGAGGACCCATAATAACTTTCCTAAACTCATTTTTCATCCATGTAATGCCTCATGAAAGATATGAGCATTAAAGCATGACCTATCGAGCTTGTTTTCCTCTTTTCTTGCATGCCTTAGTTGTCTCTAAGCCAAAAATGGATTTATCAGGGTTTGCTTTGAATCTCAATAGTTTTAAAACATATATTATGTTACCATATGCATTATAAAATTCATGTGAATGCTCATCTCAAGTTATAATTGTGAATGATTCTTCATTTGGCCTTAGGCTTGAATTTTGTCTAATAGGCTTGACTGCACCTTAGATATTAAACTATTTTTTTATGGTTTTACCTACCTCCAAGTAGTTAAAAAACCTCTATATTATCCCCATAAACATTTCTCTATATGTTATAAATATCACTCCACACTAGAAATGAATATGGTTCTCTATTTGGCTTATAGGCCTTGATGTGTTCGACGGACCTGCTTGCAAACTTTGGTGCTTAAGCATTCCTGCTTGGTTCCATCCTTTAGTTATTTTTTCCTCATGTTTTTTTATATTTATTTCAACATCTCACCCCTTCAAACTATGTCCCCTTATCCCCTATTTCATCTTTTATACCTCACTCACCAAAACCTGTCAGTCTTGTATAAGGGGAAGTACCCCCTATCTAAGACAAAATAGGGGGTACTTACCCTATTTTATCAGGATATATGAATATTTTATGGAATTATACTATTTTTTATAACCTCTCACATAAAAAATCATCTCTTTTTCATATTTATAGACCCTTCAAAAGTGTGAAAGTCTGAGACAGACTTGTTAAAAAAAGGACTGTGTAGGGCTCCTTCAAAATGACTATGTGATACTTGATTTAAACCTTTATTTTATTTTATACAATGTAAAATATCTATTTTACTTGTCATATTCATGATATATTTTCTCCCATATTTATTTGTTAAGGTGTGGAGCTAAAAGCTTCAACTGTTTGCACACACATGAAGAGGATGCTGAAGAACCAGAGCCACCGACATCGGCAGTATGACCGACATCGGTCAGATGCAGTGGAGAAGGAGACCGGCGATGGCAGAGAGTCGGCTGACGTCGGTAGCACTAGACAAGCAAGGACCGGTGTCGGTCACCTGTGCGGTCCAGAACTGCTGTTTACGAACAGTCAGTTAGTTAAACCGAGTGTTTGCATGCTAAGGGGCTATTTTAAGTCGCGAGCTGTGTGTCTAATTTTAGTAGTTAGATGTCTATTTTTGTAACCATGGGATTCTATTTAAAGACCCATGAGGCATGTATTGTAATTATCATATTGATCAAGTAAGAGCATTGAAGCAAGCAAGGTCAAGGAGATCTATAGGTGTAAGGTCAAGGAGATCAGCTGAAGCATTCAAGGAGGGATTGTAACTCAGGTTATAGAGTTGGTTTTGTGTTGAGCAAGAGAGAGAGGGAAGGTCTTAGGGTGTGGCAAGCCTTTGAGGTGGAGGAAGAAGTGGCATCTTCCTTATTTGTATTTTCTTCTAGTATTATCTAATACAAGAGTGTGTATTGTCTCTCAAATTCTTTGTTGTCTCACGTTTCTAGTTTCGTAATCATTCTGGTATATTTCCGTGTTCAATTGCTCATATATAAGTAATCAATTATGCTACCATTGGATAAGGGGCCTCCTAACAGTTGGTATCAGAGCTACGATTTGCAGGAAGCAGGTTATTTTTTGATTACAGGTCATTCACAGGGTTTTTTGATTGAGTGGGAGTTCAGCAATGGCAGAAGAAAGCAAGCTACGAATGGAGAAGTTTAACGGCAAGAATTATCAACACTGGAGGATGCAGATTGAGGACTATCTGTATCAGAAGGATCTCTACTTATTGTTGGGTGGGGTTGCATGCAAGCCCACAGATATGAAGGATGAAGAATGGAACGTTCTTGATCGGAAGGCTCTTGGTTCCATAAGGTTGAGCCTTGCATCATCTGTGATTTCTAGCTTATCAGAGTGCAAAACAACGGAAGAGTTGATAAAGTCCTTGGCAAATTTATACGAAAAGCCCTCGGCTTCTAATAAGGTATACCTTATGAAGCAGCTATTTACTTTGCAAATGCAGGAAGGTGGTTTGATACATACTCATCTCAGTGATTTCCATGGTTTGGTAAACCAATTAGCTTCAGTCAACATTGTTTTTGATGATGAGGTAAAGGCTCTCTTGATTTTATGTTCTTTGCCTGAAAGTTGGGATGGTATGGTTATGGCAGTAAGTAACTCTGCATCTGCTTCTAAAATCTTAAAAGTTGATGATGTTGTGAGTGTGATCTTGAATGAAGAAATACGCAGGAAAAGCACAGGTGAATCATCAGGGAACGCTCCAAGTATGGAAAGCAGAGAAAGGCAAAAAGAGAAGATTGAGCAAGGGAAATCAAGGTCGGGAAGGAGATCCGAGTCCAAAGGTATTACCTACTAGTTTTGTGGAAAGAAAGGACATACAAAGAAAGAGTGTTGGTTGAGAGATAAAGAGAATCAACATGCAGGTATTGAAGAAGCAAAGGATGCAAATATTGTGGTACAGGATGCTCTCATACTTTCTTTGGATAGTCATGTAGGATCATGGGTATTAGATTCTGGTTCATCTTTTCATGCATCCCCAAACAAAGATTTGTTTCATGAGTATGAACAGGGAGATTTTGGAGTGCTCTATTTAGGGGATGGTACGCCTTGTCAGATAGTTGGCAAAGGGAAAGTGCAGCTGAGATTGCAGATTGACAACACATGGGTGTTGAAGGAGGTCATGCATGTTCCAATTCTAAAGCAGAGTTTGATTTCTATAGGAAGGTTGGGTGATGAGGGATGCACAATAACCCTCACAGCGGATTCTTGGAAGGTTACCAAGGGAGCACTTGTTTTGGCAAGAGGTAAGAAAGTAGGTACTCTTTATCTATCTACTTGTATTACTGATTCTACTTCTGGTACAGATTCGAAGATGTGGTCTAATAGGCAGGGTCACATGAATAAGAAGGGAATGGAAGTTCTTGACTCAAAAGGTATGTGTTCAAATTCAGAAGGCATGGATAGAATTCATTGCAGGAAAAGGAAATTTGAGGGTTTTGACAAGAACAGGGATGTCTTGGTGTTTTTAGAGGAGATGAAGGCCAGAGAACAGTTACAAGCAGTAAATAAATCTGAGCAGGGCAGCATGGATAGAGATTTGATCCAAGAAGAGCTCGCAGATGAAGAATTCATCACTCACGGGAACACACAGGCACCGATGTCGGTTACTTAGAACCGACGTCATTCAGTCAGACACCAACTTTGGTCTTATGCAGACCAGCAGGGTCAGTAGGTCAGGCAGGACAAGTCCGACGTCGGTCATCAGGACCGACGTCGACAAGGGGGACACTAGCGTCGGCCAGGGGTAACGACGTCGGCAGTCAGGATCAGTGCAGGGAACTGACATCGATCAGGAGCAGACTAGGAGTTGGCCGAGATCGGTCACTGGAACGGATGTTGGGTGGATCTATGAGTCTCAAACACCCATACAGAGGTCAGAAAAGGTATGTGAACCTCATATTCATTGTTCACCTTCTTTATATTGCTTACTGTTAGTCATGAACTAGGAAGATGGAGGAAGCAATGCAGGTAGAATCCAGAAACAGTGGGAGCTTGACATGGATGAGGAGTGTGAGTCCTTGGAGTAAAGCCAAATAGGTATTTGTTGGTGGAGTTGTCAGCTGGATAGAGGGATGGATTCCCATTTTAGAGAAGAGAGTGGATGGACATCTGAGACAAAAGGCTATGGTATATGGTCTTGAGTTAGCTGCAGGGCAATGGAGGTTTGACCATTGTTTTTTATCTTTACCAGGTTGGATAATATTAGCTACATTATCATGTTATTGTATTGTGTTACTTTTTGCAAGGTTGCATATACAGGGAGTTTTCTGAGCTAAGGGTAAAGTTGGTTCAGAAGTATGTCATGAAGAATTTGGGAGCAGCAAAATTCTTGTGGCATAGGTGACAGGTATAGCATCACAGGTTTGCATGGTGGTTGGTCTTCAAGGGTGATTTTGAAGAGGAATACAGGGCCTAAGGAACAAAATAGATGGTGTATAGGTACAGGTACAAGTTGCAGCTGTTTATCTCCAAGTGGGAGATTGTTAAGGTGTGGAACTAAAAGCTTCAACTGTTTGCACACACATGAAGAGGATGCTGAAGAACCAGAGCCACCGGCGTCGGCAGTATGACCGACGTCAGTCAGATGCAGTGGAGAAGAAGATTGGAAACGGTAGAGAGTCAGCCGACGTCGATAGCACCAGACAAGCAGGGACCGGCATCGGTCGCCTGTGCGGTCTAGAACTGTTGTTTACGAACAGTCAGTTAGTTAAATCGAGTGTTTGCATGCTAAGGGGCTATTTTAAATCGCGAGCTGTGTCTAATTTTAGTAGTTAGATGTATATTTTTGTAACCATGGGATTCTATTTAAAGACCCATGAGGCATTTATTGTAATTATCATATTGATCAAGTAAGAGCATTGAAGCAAGCAAGGTCAAGGAGATCTACAGGTGTAAGGTCAAGGAGATCAGCTGAAGCATTCAAGGAGGGATTGTAACTCAGGTTATAGAGTTGGTTTTGTGTTGAGCAAGAGAGAGAGGGAAGAAGGTCTTAGGGTGTGGCAAGCCTTTGAGGTGGAGGAAGAAGTGGCATCTTCCTTATTTGTATTTTCTTCTAGTATTATCTAATACAAGAGTGTGTATTGTCTCTCAAATTCTTTGCTGTCTCACGTTTCTAGTTTCTTAATCATTCTGGTATATTTCCGTGTTCAATTGCTCATATATAAGTAATCAATTGTGCTACCGTTGGATAAGGGGCCTCCTAACATTATTCAACACCTTTACCCTTCATATACCCTTCACATTCTTGAACCTCTCAAGACTGGGTCTTAACATTGACTGTGTCCTGCCTCTAAGGAAGATACCTATAGGTTATTTTGTAATATTTTTAACTTTAATGAAATTAAAACAAAATTATTTAATCTCTCATAATTTTAAACTCAAATATTACCTTTATTTTCCCACTCTTTGGATTTTAATATCCTTGGGACCAATCAAGACTGGTTTATTGTGTTACCCTACTTGTAGGTACATACAGGGTTATAAGGGGACTGAGTAAGATAATTTTACATTTAATAGATATTATGGAGGTTATTATGAATTTATGGAAGTATTCATGGGTTTTTTCACCATTTCATTCTTCACATACTCCTCCATATACCCTGTTGAGACAAGACTGAGCATAACATAATCTTGACTATGTTTTTATTTAGGAGGAAACCCTGTAGGTTCTAATGATTTTTTTAGGCCTTGAATATAATGATTAAAACCATATTTAAACCTTATAAACCATAATTAAACTTCCATCATTATACTTTCTATTTTCATGGTTGAAATGAGGTCCATTTCAAGCACTCCAACCTTCTTGCTCTCTACCCCTACTTGCCTGACCTATAGTTGACCATTAACTCATTTAAACTTGTGAGGACCTCTATTAAACCCCCATTAGGTCCTAAAATAATTTTTTTAAACTATAATTCAACTTATTTTCACTTTTTATTTCTAAACACCATCGAAACACATGCTCAATTTATTTTTTGTCTCAGTCACTTAATGTTGGTTATAGGTGCATGTTTTAGGGCATGTGTACAGACTATAGATGTGAAAGAAGAAGAAAAACACTTTTCACTTACCTTGATGATAATTTAGGTCAAAATAGGTCACTTTAAACCATTTGGAACATTTAAATATGTGGAAAGGTCAAGTTTCATCTTTGGGTGACAAAAGTCTCATTTTGACTCAGAACTGTAGATCAAACTACCTGAATTCAATGTTTTTGTAGGCCACTTTAAGCTATCAAAATTCAATCCTCCACTAACCTCTTTCCTTAAATATATTTCATATTATTTATCCTTTATAGAGGGTATACAACTCACTTAACTATATGCTTAAATCCCTTTGCATCTCTATTCCAAGACACCAATAAAACACTTGAGACCTCTATTTTATCATTTTAGGGAAAGTAGGCCTGAAACAGTCCTTAGATGTAGTTTCAAACTTTAAATTGCCAATATTATACCTTGAAAATGGAAATCATTATGTTTGTTTCACTCTAAGACTTAGAGGAAATTTTCAACATCAATTCTAACACCTCATAATGGTTTTTTAACTCTCTTCTAGTGCCTACAGGTAGACTATGTTTTGAAGGTACAAATAATGAGCACAAACTTAGGCAATATACATTATGTTTGGATATCAAAAGTGTTTTATGACTATCCTAACACCTCCAAAAGTATTTTCACACTATCAAGTATGTGGAACAAGTATCAACACCTCCCTCTTAACTTGAATTTATCCATGACATCATCTTTTGTAACCTTTACACTTTCCAAGAAATCCATACAAGTCATTAAATGCACCTTTTTTGACCTAAAAGGACTAAAAGGACTAAAATAACTAAGGAAAAAGGATATTATAACATAAATTAACCTATAAAACACCTTGTGACATTTACATTAGACCCCTAATGTACTTAAAAGTCAAGTTTGTACCTATCATTGCCCCAATTTGGCCTTGAAGTCAAATTTGATCAACTCAAGCCAAACAAAATAGACAAATAACTCACACAATTATCTACATGCAATATAATAATGTCTTGTCTAATTATGATATGAGTGATTGGGTGATAATCTAGACTAGGATGATCATGATGTGATTGTGGAGATAGGATAGACTTGGATTTAGAGTAGACTAACAGTGATGATTAGGATTAAGATGTAAGTAAGGAGATAGATGTGGATATGGATTTTAAAATAGGCAAGGGACTTAGTTAGGATTAGGTTAAGGATTTTTAGATTTATATGAGAGAGATAATATTAATCAGATGAAAGTGAGACTAGGTCAATGCTAGCTTCATTTAGACCAGATTTACCACTGGTTTAAAATAGGAAGAGAGATGGCGTGATTGTGAAAGATGAGGAGGGATTATGAAGGTCAATATAGGAAGAAAAAAGGTACATAATAGGATTCACGATGTGGATATTATCATATAATATAAATGGTATTAATGAGGGATGTGTTTGATGGATGAAAAAGGATGCATTTTGTCCCTAGGTGTTGAGGTAAAATGTAGACAATAGATTATTTTACCATGATGTCAAAAATTAGTTTTCATAATGGTACTTGCCCAAGGATCTAGAAGACTAGTTTTCACCATTGAACGAATAATTTTTTTTTGTATTTTTTTTTTTTTTTTTGGATTTTTTTATATTTTTTTAGAGACGACATCTCAATTTATAAAAGGTATGTGAGATGTGGGACTATCGATACTATTTGGATATTCAACTAACACCTATTCTAGAGAGATGTGATGATAGGACCATGTGATGGATGTTAAATTCTTGGACATATTGGTGGCCTTTATTGACTCTTGATTTAATGTATTTTAGACATTTCCACCAAGTGTCTTTGTAACCCCTACAAGTGATAATGTTTCCTAGGGATTTGAGATATGGTATGGATGGGAGCATGTCATGATTATGATGATGGGATATATGATGTGAATGAGCGATATGATCATGATGGATGATATAACATTATGGGGAGTGAAAACAGGGTTCAAAAGTTGCATACGCTATTGGACATAGTGGAGGGGTTTATTTAGATTGGTGTCATGAGATTAATGGATCCAAGACCTTTTGATTTTTTGATTCTTTGATCCAGACATTAAAAGTATGGTCGGCCATGTGATTATTTATTTTGAAATTATTTTTATATGCTGATTTTTAATTCTGATATGGACTTTGGGTGCCTTCTAGTGCCTAATTATGGGCTTCACTAGAGGGAAATGACTTTTGACTAGATAAATGATTTTGATTTAGATATACCATGAGCACTTCAAGGATATATAGACTAGGGGATGATTCTTTGTGACTTGGATGATTATAAGACTCATCTTGACTTTTATTGATTATTTTTTGTTCATATTTAACTTGATTATGTCACTTGATTAAGTGATTATTGTCTTGGATCTTTGTATATTCAGCACATGACATTTCATGCTGAGGGGAATTCTATGATGCATGTTCTTAATTATCCCATTTAGGAAGTGGGATGGAAGGATTATTAAGAGGAGGTGGATGATGATGGAAGTGTGGTAAAATGGGTGGATTAAAGGGATAATGGGTGGCATAGTCCTCATAAAGGCTACTATAAGACCCAACCTCAATGTCAGAGAAAGTGTACTCAAGAATCTCAAAAGGATCACTAAGACTCTTCATAAAATTAGCATCTAAAGTTGATTCATATCCATCTTGATGATATTAAACTAATAAAGTATCCAATAATTTTTTTATGATTTCATCATCTTGAGATGGATCCATCATCATGCCTTCTAACTGATCGACATTCAAAGTAGAGACATCCTCAAAGAGATAGGTGTCAGTATGACTTATCTAAAATGGATGATGATTCTGAAATGGATCTTGGTTGAGATGTTTATGTCAAACATGATCCTGACCACTCTAATGTTGATTCTAGTTTTTTGATGAGGTGAGGTCACCAATAGATGGTTCTTTAGGCTTAATTGGTTTATAAAAATGGGGTCTTAGATTTGAATAGGTTATAGGGATGTTTTGATTGGGGATGAATGTAGTATGGTAAGGATTGAGGTCATGACCTTGGTTGCAGAGGGAAGAGGCTTGATCATGCTTAGGAATGAATTCTTGGCATACCCCCTTTTGCACACTCCTAGGTGTGGATGCATTGGATTCTCCCTCAATTTCAATGTCACCATTATCAATTAAATGTTTAATATAATCTCTAAAATTTTGACATCTATTAATAGAATTCCTAGGGATTTTAGGGTATACACAAAATTGTTTTTCTTGATACCAAAAGTGTGTGTTTTTGGATAAATATATAGGTCATGTGTTCAAGAGGAAAATCATGCCTATGGACCTCAATTTACAAAATAAAGCTTCCATGGATATTGGGATAGGGGTATATTACTTGTCTATAGCACTATATGTGGAAGTGTTAGATTTATAATTGGAATAATCTGATGGTGATGTTATGACATTAGGGGATGATGAGGTTGACAAGCCAGGCTTCCCTTTTCTAGTGAGATGAGGGATTGGTGATGGGTTATGACCGGTAGATGGAGGATTCAACTATGGATGGGTATGAATTGAAAGTAAGGTGAGTTTAAAGGGGTCAAATCCTTCAAGAAGTTGGGCACCCATATCAAGGATCTTCAAGAGGACTGCATCCTTATTTTTAGCAATATATTTATTAAATAAGGAAAGTTTTAGACTAGGAAAGTCATGACTAGGACTAGGATTAGTGGGTGGTGGACTGGAATGGTATGGGGATGAGGGTTGATGAGGGACTTTCTTGGTAGGTGACCTTATGCTTAGGGGTTCAAAATTATTAGGGAGGCAGGCACCCATCTCCAATAGCTATAAAAGGACCTTATCCCTATTGGCCGAGATATATTCATTAAATAGGGTGACTTTATCACTTGTATATTGAGGGATGTTATGACTATGTTCATGTAGAATATTGTAAATGGGGATTATTTATGGGAAAGGACATAGGAAATTGGTTTAGGCTTGATGGGAGCAAGGTCAAAAGGTAGGTGGGCCCCAATTTATAGGGCCTACAAAATTATCTCATCTTTGTTGGAAAATAGTTATTGTTCTACAAGAACAAGATCCAAATCCATTTAAAGGGTGATACCTGGGTAATGGATGATGTGGTGGATAAAAGGTAGATTTAGTATAAGATATTATTCTTGGATAAAGTAAGTATGAATTATTGAGCTAGTATGATAGGTGATGATGACGATAAGATAGACTAAATAAGATTAAGATGATGTAAGATTAGGATCATATTTCAACCTAATAGTACAATACGTTGTAATGACCTATCGATAATGCCAAGTTTTCAAGCTAGTAATAGGATTGGGATTTGCTAGTGCCTAAACTTAGACTAGCAAAGTGATGATTGGATGGGTGTTAGTTTTGAATAGGCAAGATGATTAGATTAGAGACGATTAGATTCATTATTAATTAGATGTTAAATTAAAATCAATAAAGTGAAAAGATGTTAATAGGTCATTGACTAGGTATGAGATTAGACCAAGTGATGAGCGATAGTGAACTAGAATGACAGGATGATATGGATGGATAACAAGAAGAATAACTCAAAACCTTAGACTAGATTTCTCAAGATGAGATGGATATGTGATTAGGTGATGGGATAATGAGATAATAATATTAAGACAAGGAAAAGTATAAAAGGATGATGATGAAATGATAAGGGGTAGTATGAATGTGATGGGGATGTTTTTATACACATGTGTGACCTAAAACCCAACAAATTAAGATGGATTTGAGATGAAAATGGTTTGATAAAGATGGGATAAGGATGGAATGTACCATAAAAACAAGATTATACAAGATGAAGGATGTAGAAGCTAGAGGTATGAATATATAGGATGGTGATACATGTAGAAAGACCTAGATAGACGTGTATGGTTTTGGGGTGAAAGATGGACTTAGTTCACAATTAGTATTGATCTAAATGACACACACCCAAGCAAGCATACCATAACCCTAAGATTAGTAAACTAATGGGTGTGCAACTCAATGACCACACTATCTAATGGATTTATGGGTGAGGTTGTAGGATGGTGACCCATTATGGTATTGACCAAACACTCTCAACCCTATCTACCCATGAAAATCACTTGGGAAATGATATTGCCTTTGATAGTGGATTGCCTATTATGATTGAAAGGTCTTAAGCTATGTTGTACAGGCTCACTAGGGGATTTTGTGATATACATTAGGTATGATGGGGCCCAAATCTATGTAGGATTGTATCTAACTGATTTACATATTGAAGCAAAAATTTCCCTCATTTCATGAAACCATTTATGGGGAATTTTGCTTTAGCACCTAACTATAACTGTCCTAATATTTATACTCTACCAGAATATAGAGTGTGGTCTAATGCATGGTGATTAAATACACGTCACTGACTCCTAGAGACTAATAGTAAGCATGTGGATGTCACTTACATGGTTATGTTTCACCCTAGAAATAAAAATGGGGAGGTTTTATTAGTGTTTTTTGATCCTCCAAGAGTCACCACAAGGATGCAAGGAGGAGAGCATGCACCACTATAGCCCCTAGGTGACATGTAGGCAAGTAAAAAGCTATTTAACCCAATTAATTTAATTTTTTTTATATTATAATCCAATAAATAACCATGCAAGTGATAAAAAATAATGTTTTAGCTGATTATAGGTCTAGTCAATCTGCAAAACAAAAGATTAGCAATTTTAGGATAAAGGATCTTTGATTGTTCATCTCCCAGTAGATGGTTTAGTGATTTACATATCCAAAACTTTGACAATTGACTCTACACAAACATCGTTAGTAGTTTTAAATATTTTTCCTTGGAAGAGATCAGACCTAAAAGCACATATTAATTTAATGTGTCAATAAGAAAATCAGACTAATGATTAAAAATTATGATTTAGCCAATTTTAGAACTGCTCCTCCTAAAAAACAAAATACAAGTAACCTGGTCCACTTGGCCTTCTACTAAATTTCCTTTAAATCACACCATTAGTGGTTTCTATTATTTTTGACTTTGAGGGATGACCTGCAAGAATGATGGTCAAAATTGTCAATAGGTTAGTAGTTGAAAATGGATTTATTGAAGAGAGTCTATCCTTATACACACCAAAAAAATGAATTTGATCACACACATAAATATTAATAGACTTTTTTGGGTTAATGATTATTTATGATGGATGGGGAATCAAAGTTCCATATGTCCAAAATGATATTGCAAAAAAGTGATTCCTTTTTTGAAATTTAAAATTATCAACTAAATATTTAATTGTTGTCAACACCTTAACATGCTCACATGATCATTAAGAGAAAAATATTTCCCATGGACACTATTAAATCTTTGATACATCTAAAAGACAGATTTATTGAATATCATATATATCCTTCTAATTAAAAAATGAATCATGCCACATAATGAAAATTTAGACCCAAAATGTATTGTATTAAATATGAATAATCTTCTACAAAGAGAAATTATTTAAATGAAGATCCTAATTTAGGATGATAAATGTGATGGTCTAACGGTCTGGCAATTTAGAAGTGTCCAGGTGGTATGTATGCATTTTCAAGAAGTTTAGATCCCGGAGGCAAGTTACATATAGATAAGGGGAATCCCAGTTTTCATGGACCATAATTATTGTTGCATGTTAAGAATATATAATGTATAGTAATACTAATGAAATAAATATGGAAATAAAATGCAAAAAACACAACACAATAAAGACACAGATTTAATGTGCTTCACCCAATATGGGCTATGTCCACATAGAAATAGCTAGTTCTTCTCTTATTCAATCCAACAAAATGAAGCAAAAAACATGCAATACATCCACTACAATATCCTCTTCACTCACACATAGTGTGCCATCATAATTATAATGCCCTCATGTCAAAGGAGGGTTACATATCAGGTAAAAAAACACCAACATAATTTCTACCATTAGATCTGTGACCTAATAGTGAACAGTCCAGATTTACTATGAAATTACAATATTTTATATTGAATTTTTCACAATAGACTTATTTCCCCCCCACACACCCCCTTTTGGTAACTAAGCATTATAATAAGATGAGGTTCCACCATCAAACACTGCATATGACCCATTTTACAAAACATCTCAAGGAATAAAAAAAGGTATTCTAATAAGTTCATAGTTCCAAATCAAAGACAACCAAGACTAAATTGAACACTGATGTTTATAAAACATTATAGAGTCTGGGGTAGTATTCACACATCATTGATATTTCCTTTCTAAATTCAATCTGACAAGTATATGTCCTAGTCTTGGCCAATGTACATATGGCGTGGGTAGAATGGTGAGCTTCCTTTAGATGTTGGTGTGATACCAAGGGCTATTAAATAAATATTTGACACATTAGAGATCCAAAAAGTAGAATATAGTGATAAAAGGTTCTGCTAAGTAGTGCATAGTAAAAACCCTTCTTAACAAGTAGTCCAGTTAGTCATATTCATTATTTTCTATAAAAAATCATATCAAAGAAGCCACACCAAAATGTCTTTGTGCCAATATAGAGTCACCAATGTGAGATCATTTTGATATGGAAAATCAATTTTTGAAACCCAAAATTAATGTTGGTAGAATGATAATGCCTTAGTAAAACATCAAATTTCAAGTAGTAAAACATCTAGTAAAATCCTTATAAACAATACATGGGTATAATGTTGGTGGAGTGGAGCAGGGTGAAAATGCTTGAAAACATGTATAGAACTTTCCAACAAGTTTAAGGTTAAAATTTTCCAATAGGTTTAAGGTTTGAAATTAAACTAGGTGGCATTCTAAAGATGACTATATATTTTCGACTGGAAGTCTCTCTTTGCCTTCTAGACAATTCTAACCATTTTGAGAGGAAAATTAAATGTTTTATTTATCTTTAATAGTGTTTGACCAACTGAATGACTGAACAAGATGTCTTTATAGGTAACTCAATTATTTTAGTTTAAAAGAGATGATATTCTGATTACTTGAGCTACTAAACACATGCTTTACTTTATTATCTTGCAAGCCTAATTGTATTCATAAATTTACCATTTGTCGTTATTTATTCTGATGCATCAATGAATCCTTTGCTAACCTCCCCCAACATGTGAAAAAAATAATCTAAAAGTAAGAAGAATTTAAGGCTATCAACATAGTATACTCATTTAATGATTTTTTGAACACACACCAGTTACCATGTAGAGACAATAATAGGATTAAGTTAGTTTAAAACTAGAAATAATACTCAAAACACTCTGGAGATATCCATACACAAAATTTTGAAATTTTAGGCTGTCAACTCTTCTTCAACCTCACTTACAAAATTAATAAAACACTCTCAAGGCATAAAATGTTAATTTAGAATGATCCCCATCCCATCGTGGTTGCCAAAATAAATCCCCATAAAATTTGAGAAAAATATATTCAAATATGAAAATGATGCTAAATTTAACTCAAATCCTTACAAATATCACTAGTAGGAGAGAATATAAGCAACAATCAAAATTAACAAGAAGTTATTACCATCATCTTGCCCCTCTTTAGCTTTTCTCTAAGATTTTCTAATGGATTCTTTGATGCAACTCAACTATATATTGGATTTCTTGATAATGACTTCAATATGGATAGTTTTATGGATTGTTATGATGGACACAAGAGGGATAGTGCAATGAAGGCAGCATAGACTTGTATTTCTTCCCTTGTGTTTGTTCCTCCCATGCTTAGGCATGCCCTTATTAAAAGAGGTTTTTAGTAGGGATTGGAGAGGAGATTTCCCTCTCAAATTTAAAATTTGAGGAGGGAGAAGGTTATAAAGGTTAGAAGCCTCTAGACCTTCCTTTTGGGGGGGAACATGTGATTAGAAAAGTAATTGAATAAAAGAATTATAAAATTGGAAATTAGGTGGAAAGTGGATTAAATTAGGATTTTAAATATTAGGAAAATGTAAATATATGGAAAGTGGGATATTTTATGTCGTTTAGGATTAATTGATTAATTGACTTAAGGGGATGAATGGTTGATGTTAATATGGGATTAAGTATCGATATTAGATGAGATTAGGCATAATTTAGTTACTTTGGTGAGAATAATTAGGTGCATACACATCTAATTAGACATAATACCACTATATGTTTATTTACTACATGAATGATATGTATATAAAATATTTATTTTATCCTTTTGATACAATGTGGCACCTCAAAATGGGGGACATGTCACTAAAGACCTGCCATAGAGACTTGATTCAACATACACATAGTTGACAAAATTGATAGAATTTGATAATAGTTTACATGATTTAAATAAACACTTGGGTCAGAATTCTATACATGTTTGGCACTAATTTGCATAGATGTGGGGAAAAAAATTTCAATTTTTTGATAGATGTTATACATAGTTTACAGAGAAGAGGTTAAATTTTGATAGATAATTTAGCTTGAGACAAATTAGAGCTGCATATGCCATGAAAATACACCAAATCACATAAACATATTCATAATATATACATATTTATGCACTAACCTTACCAAGATGTATTGGTTGAGATTTTATCTAATGTATTAGTTTGGATCCCTTGAGTAGTTTGATCAATATTCAATGGACTCAATGACCTTGGAACTACTTCTATTTTTCATGTTGAAATAGTTATACCATTTGAATTGGGTGAGATTGGCTAGATTATGTATACATTTGAGTTGTATGATTGAGATTCAAAGTACTTGATGACCTTGGCACAATTCACCTTTGTACTAGATTGGGGAGCATGATCACCTATTAATTATCCTCTTCACATATCCAAGGTTTAATTGTGAACCTCTCTCCAATGCTTCAATTAGGAAGCACCATTACTAAAGAAAAATGCCAAGGGAAAACATGGTTGCATTGACACATAGGTAGACTCCCTCTTTGTTCTCTTTTATTTCAAGTATTTAAATTATTTAAATTTTCAAATTATATGCACTAATTACACTATAACATGCTCTTTATTTCAGGTAATACCCAGACAAAATTTTAAAATATGGTTCAAGTCAAATCAAGTTGTGTTGTACAAACCATGCATTTATTTTCTTTTAGCATACTAATTTCATTCTTGTGTATTACTAGATTAAAGGGGGGTTAAATGTAGATATTAAATTTAGATTTTATATGATAAAATGGTCCTTTACACTTGGAAAATATCACTCATGACTCAACCCTTCAACTCAATACCTTCCTATTAGTGATAGGCTCATGTTCACCATCTCACTATGCATAAATGTTTATCTTATAGTTTAAATGATATTATAATTGCCTAGATTTCCTATAGTACACAATATGATTAAAACCAAATGTATATAATTCACTATCAATTATAGATCTTCAACAACTTCCTATTCTCTCAAACACTACCATCTATATTAGGACACCAATGTTGATGCTAGTATCCCAATTTTAACACTAGTGTCTATACCTTATAAACACTCAAAATTGTAAACACTTCGACATGTATGGGTTAGACTGTAGTGTTATTTTAACCCTCCCATGAGATCATTTAAAAATATTTTGTATAAATACAAGTAAAATTCCATTCATTATCATCAACCAATATCAAGTACTTTTAAATCACACATTTGTCTTAAATCACTTCTCAAGATTAAAAAACTACCTTATTTTTCCTTATTTCCATATCAACCATATGAGTAGTATTATTATAAGTTTTAAGCATCAAGAGAGCATCCCATGAGTAATAGTTTTCAAGTTACAAGCTAGATCACTACATTCACTTACATATAACATATTACATAATTGTTTACACACAAACCCACATAAAGGGGAGAACTACATCAGTTTAAGGCCCTCTTCAGAGTATTGGCTATATAGGTAGAGTTCACTAATAGAGGCATATTTGACGTCAACTTGACTTTAGTTGAACCCACTAACACATTTTTTTAAGGTAGCATGACCTAGTGTTTTGAGCTATATATTGATATCCAAAACTTATGCACATGGTTTGAACATATAATTTGCAAGGTAAAATGGAAATATAACAAGAATAGGTGGAATTTCCATAAAATTACTTTTACTTCACTATGGAAATCATTAATTTCAAGACATAAGTGTCAATGCTAACTAGTGTCCCTATTTAAATGGTAGTGTCCAGGATAACAGAGAGTTGATTTATAGAATTTGATGAATCACATTTGAGCATCATAATGACTATTTATGCACCTACACTTCTTAGATCTACTTACACATCATTAAATAATTGAATTATTATTCCTTATTTGTGATTAAGCAATCAAATTATTGTCTGGAATTATACTTTTTATATTTAACATATTTTAATAATTCAACACTATATAAGAATATATTGTGAATCTAAATTATTTAATTGTCCTACTTTTATAATAATATTATTCTTGATTTATTAGGTTATTCTCATTACCCTTAATTATAAAATGGTCAAATAATGGCTTCCTTCCTATAGTCCATGAAGAGTATCTCAATCATAGCTTGCCATTCTTGAGAAAATGATGTACCCTTGAGTGGCGATGATGAAGGCAAGATAAAGTTGGGGATTTTATTAGCATTGGATTTTTTATTGTGCTATGAAGGTTTGGATATTATATGACTTATATAGGAGGCTAAGTTTTCCAAATTTTGACTTAGGTGTTGGATTTGATCAAACGTGACTTGATTTTTCTCTTGAGGATCTTGTGGTGATAGAACTAATTTTCCTTTGCCAAGGTTGATATGAGAGACATTCAAATCGGTATTCTGACTAGAGGATTCTATATATTTTTTGTTTTAGACACTATAATCACTAAAAATAACATGTTCTTGGTTTGGAAGGGTTCATTTTTTTAGGAAATTTTATTATGTGGAAAGCTTATCTCTATTTTTATGAGTTGCATAAGGATGTCTTCTATATTTTCAAATAAGAACTAATCAACTTGGCCTCTACCTTGTTCTATTTTAAACAAATCATTAGCATCATCATTTCATTCACTTTGGTTTGTAAGCATATCATTATCATCATCATTAATTTTATCTTCATTAAAAGTCCACCAAAAGAGAATGGATTTTGAGTAAAAGGATTCTAGTATTGGGGTCTTTGTTCCATCTGGTTTGATATCTCATTTTAGGTGTCATTGATTTTATTTGGGTTTTCCTTTAGACTAGTTTTACAAAAGGGGAAAAAATAATAACATGCACACAATAACACCTTATGCTTGTCAAGTAAGTTCACAACCAGTTAATGGCCTACAAAGATACCTTGAGGGTAAGCGTGGGAAATCTTACGATTTTTTTTTCTTGGCACCAATACATAATTGTGGTTAGATGTCTCTCAATCTAGGTTTATATAATCTCTCTCCGAGAGTCCTCAATATACCTTGTGGGTCATGAGGCCTAAATTGATGATATTAAGGTGTTTTTTAAGGATTAGATATTGGTGTTTAACTACCACACTTCATGGAAACCAAGAAAAACTAATTTTTTTCTTATCCAATAAAAACATTCACTCCAAAGAATATCTATAGGTCATTATAATATGGACTTTTTCTAGTTCTTGGTGATGAAATCCAAGTAAATATACATTAAGAAATAAAAATTGAAAAGTAAAATGTTTCTGATTTCCAAGATCACCTTATGATGTAAGGAAAGAGCATACATAGCTTGAACTAGGGATACACAAGTGATCTAAACTATTTTTTATTATTAATTTTTCTCTATGGTGCAATAAAAGAGTATATGTAAGTTGAACCAAACACAAACACATAACCAAAAATAGAAAAAAAAGATTAATTAATTTAGATGTGTTTGTTTTATTAGTCTTATTTCAACATAGTTGTATGCAAATGCATTAGTAATTATATATGTTTATGGATTCATCATATGATCCTTGAAAAGATTATAAGATGAAGGATGTCCCATCAAACGAGCTAAAAAATGTGTACCTACAATCTAGATCTTGAAAGAGAGAAATAATGACCTAGTTCCTACTCTAAATCAAATACAACCTTGTACTTAGTGAGTAAGGGAAGAAGATAATTAATGCATTCAATTATGAATCCAAGATCTCCTTTGTTGAGTAGATTTTATCATGATTTTAATGGATTATGGTTACTTAAAGGACCGTATAATATTTTAACATCATGTACCTATGAGGGATGATTACTTAATTGTAAAGATGATAAAGTGTTAGACTAGGGGTTATTTATTTTTCGCATATTTATTTATTATGGGATTTTTTCCCTCACTTGGATTTTCCTAATTTCATGGAAGCTTACTTAGGTGCATAAATTGATCGAATGACTGGGAAGTAACTCCCTTGAATATTTATTTTGGGTATGGGTGTTACTCCTCTATTCTCGACTCTATTGACCACATTTTATAGAGGAGTTACTATTCTATTTTGAGGGTCTGTTGACCACCTTTTGTGGAGGAGTTATTCAACACTATACTATATGTACATCTCACTTGGTGAAGTTTTTCAATTAATGGAAGATTGGTATTTTGACTCTTATTTGTCTTCTGTTATATTCTCATATTGATTTCATTTAGCTTATAATTATGTTTTGTGTGCTTATTTATCTTGTGCCTATCATAAACCTCTACATATGCATGATCTAGTGATCTTGGCCACAACTTTGATATGGTATCATAACACCATCTTGATCTAGTTTATGAATGGTCTATGCAAATATCCAAGCTAGTGGTGAGTTTGTTTGCACACCCACATCATAAATACATCATGTTTGGCTTTGTAACAATCCACTTGACTTTGGTAGCATGGTGGATTTGATCTTCATATCATTTTTTAACATATTTGGTGACAACATCATGTCTTCTATTGATTGAGTTCTCCATGTTCTGCCTTCACATGGCCATTATCAGATCCAACCATCATTTAGGCAATGTACCTCGACTCCTTAGCATTGGAAACAATCATCATCCTATGCATGTTAAACCTATTGTTCCATGAACCCATTTCAATATGGTTTTATCCAAATAAATAGGGGTATGTACTTTTTTTGTTAACCTACCACATTCCTAGCCATGATCCAAGGGCTTCTCCAAAGGTCTTGACCATCCATAGGATCCTCCACCAATCGTGGCCCTCCACAAACTTCCCCATTATTGCCATTCTGGTATATGCCTTTTTCATTGCTTAAAACCTCCTCACTTCCTAATTAATGGTTTATTAAAACAACTCATGGTTTTAATCCATTTTTATAAAGGCAAAAGCATTATTTTGGAAATTTGTGGTATCCCACTTGTATGTGGTTTGAATTCTTTAAAAGGGTGGTTTTTAAGTTTTTTAAAAACTATAACAAGTTATTTGAAGCTTGTGTCACAATCTAATGTCAATAAAAAATTAATATTAACATTTTAATGGTAAGTATTTTAAGAGTGGTGAGTGTAGTTTTTTAACTTGTTTTTTTTATAAACATTATGAGTGGGATGATTTTTTTATTATTTTTTATAAAAATAATATATTGTGGAGAAATATATTTGGGGAAATTGTTATTTTTTTTAAAACTCTTCATATTTTTTCTAGATGAAGATCAGAGGGTGAGGTCTAATTTGGTATGTAGCCAAACCCCATCACATTCAAAAAATAATTCTTTTTCTCTTTTTCTCACTTTGTATTTCTCATCTTGGACACACTTTTGGCTAAGCTCAACATCCTCATTTTGCCTTTAAAATAACATATTTTAAACATTTACAATGGTTGATTTAGATGCATTCTCAATTGTTCCCAACATATTTTGAGTGTGCATTTTTTGCAACATTCAGGGGTTGTGAGATTAGGTAAGGAATCTAAGAGACCTATGGGAAACACTCATATTCTAGAGAATGAAATTGATAAAAATAAATTATATTTTTATAATGGATGTAGAATTCATAAGCAAGACTAGTGAAAATGTATGAATTCATTATTTTCATTCTTGATTATCAAAATGATCTTACAAATGGGGTATTTATGGGAAATACCTCTCACCAACCATTCATAGGATTATGAAAAGTGTCAATATCTTGTGAGGTGAGACATGTTAGGATGTGAAGTCACTATTCATAAATCACCATTCACAAGCACTATTCATGGTGATCTAATTAGGTGATGACTTGGCATGACCCATGGTGGGTGCTATGGCCCATGTAGCATATTTAAAGATCAAAAAAGGAATAAATATAAATATGGTGCATTTATCCATTAAGTCACATGGGTTGGCTTGTGGAAAGTAGTGAGGACATAATGATAATGGATCACATGTTTCTACTTAGGCATGTGCTTGTGAGTGTAGTTATTTATGGGATCATGGTTAGTGAGGTCAAAAGTGGGAATCTTTTCACTCACACATATGTGCACATGGGAAAGTGGGAGACAAGGATCACTATTCTATATTGAGGTCACATGTGGATTGGGCATAGCACATGGGAGAGCACATGAGTGTGCACATGGAGTGGTCAAGTGGGCATGATGAGATGCCATTCAAAGGCATAGCTTGGCACATGGGGGGGAAAGATTCCATGTTGATGAATAGTGATCCCACATGGTGTATGGTGCAATTTTATCCTCTCTCTTTATTTTTCTCTCTATGTTGTAAATGTTATTTAATAGCATGAGCTCTCCTTTATAATTCATCCTGTTAGAGGATCTATGTAAGCCTTGGGCTTGCATTATTAGATGTTGGATCTTGTAGGCTCATTTAGCTTGGTTCACAACTTCAATGCTTTATATGGAAGCATTACGTGCTTGTATGTTATCACTAAAGGATTTGTTAGAGGAGCTATTATAAAAGAGAGTTGATGTTGAATTAATGAAGCCTAGAAGCTGCCACTTTGCCCATGTATTTTCCTTGCATATTTTAAGGTTTCCTTTTAATCTCTTTGTAATGTGTTCCTCTTTCTTGTCTATTATTTTATAGCTTATTTTCCACTTTGATTTACTTACACTATAGGATATAGTTCATTTATCTAACATGTAGTATCATGGATTTATTCCTAACATGTGGTATCAAAGCTTTGGTTCTAAAGCTAACAATGCATGGCTCTAACATGTGGTATCAAAGCCATGGTGAAAAACTCCATGTGTGAGAGTTTTATGTTATTGTCTAGTTGTGCGCAAGGTAAAGCTAATGTGAAAGGAGAGACTTGGAAATTTAAGAAGAAAAAAAGTATTTTTTTTTTTTTAGTAGGTGTCTCTTTATGGAGAAAGGTTGATTATATATTAGTGAAGATCCTAATCTCTTCATGTTGCTGAGGATAAGTCCACAAGAGAATTTAAGAAAAATATGGAAAATCTTTGCTAGATAAGTTATCAGTCTACACAATATTCTTGTTGTTGAAAATGGAGTAACTCTACAACTTGAGGAGTAATCTAGACTCCTTTGGAGGAGGTGGAGGACAAGGCATGACCTTATTGTGGTTCTTAAAAATAATTGGAAGGGGTTTTGATGTGGTATCCTACTGACCACATGTTGTTCACTGAGATGTAGAAGAAAAAAAAAGAAAAATCCATGCAAATGAAGGAGGTACAGAAAAACCTGAAGTTGTACCTATTTTGAAGTAGTTGAGGAATATGAAGATGAAGATGCAGATAAACAAGTGAGACATGGTGTTCTCAAAAGGAGAAGGCTAGTGTTGACCATAGGACTCAAGGAGCTAGATTATTGTTTATCTGATTATGGCATTGGCCAAGTAAACAGATACATGGAGTTACACTAGAGGCACATTGGTGTTTTGGAAAAATTTGATAGAGCAAGGTGCATTTTAGATGATGGCTCAAAAACTCAATAGGTAAAATGATGCATCAAGTAACATTATGACTTCCCTAGAGCTATGATTGGTCTAATTGTATCATGATGATAGATTAAGGATATTAGAAGAAGTCTGGTATTGAGTTCTATGTCATCTTATTTCTTCACTACTATCAATAATGTTGCATGCACTAGTTGTCGTTTAGACTTGGAGAAACATTATTCTTACAGGGTGATCTCTCTTAAAGAGAGATAAACAAAAAAAAGTGAACGAGGCAAATTTGTTACTTATTTGCATGTTAAATAAGTCATTGTATGGGTTTTTAGTAGACATTTTGAGGGAGTACAGGATAATTAGTGCCTTCATGGAGAGCCTATATGTGTTGTGACATGTTGAATCTAGGCCCCAATATGATCACTATTTTGATGGATTAGTTAGAACACATGAGATGAAGGTGATATGTGGAACAAACTAAGGATGGATATGCAAAGGGATGAGAGAGCAAGGAAGTACCCCACTTCTTGTATTTTGATTTGTCTTCCCAACAATGTTCTAGAGGAGGATAATACATGTTGTTGTCTTATGTATTAGATTCATCAGGAGTAAGAAGCCTTGTAATGCCATGGTAAGCACTAAACTAGATATTCCCAAGTTGTGGGAGTTTTGAGTGGTTAATGGTAGAATCCTGATGGGAAGATTTATCTATGTGTGAAGAAGTGATTTATCACTTTAGTGTTATAATCTACTATGGAAGAGTAGATGTTGACAAAGCTAGTTAGGGTAGAGAGTTTTTAATAGTGCAACAAAACTTTTATTGGGTTTTTATCAAGGTAGTAGAGGGCATGGATGAGTAGCTAGCTGTAGAATACTCAGGAGTGGTAAAACCTTGTGTATATTGACTTTAAGTGGAAGAATGTTAGGATGTGAAGTCACTATTCATAGTCACTATTCACAATCCACTATTCATGGTGATGTGGATGGTTAGCGATGTGGCTAGGTGATGACTTGGCATGACCCATGGTGGGTGGTATGGCCCATAAAGCATCTTTGAAGTTCAAAAGAGGAGGAGAGATAAATGGGGTGAATTTATCCATTAAGTCACATGGGTTGGCTTGTAGATATCATGTGAGGACATAATGTTAGTGGATCACATGTTTTTACTTAGGCATGTGCTTGTGGGGCACAGTTATTTATGGGCTCCTAGTTAGTGAGGTCAAAAGTTAGAATCTTCTGACTCACACATGTGTACACATGGGAAAGTGGGAGACAAGGATCACTATTCTATATTGATGTCACATGTGGAGTGGGGTTTAGCACATGGGAGAGCACATGGGTTGCATATGGAGTGGTCAAGTGGGCATGATGAGATTTCATTCAACTGCTTCACTTGACATATGGGGGGATAAGATTTCTTATTGATGACTAGTGATCCCACATGGTATATGGTACAATTTTCTCATCTCTCTCTATTTTTATTTATATGTTGTAAATTTTATTTAATAGCATGAACTTTCCTTTATAATTCATATTGTTAGAGGATTCATGCAAGCCTTGGGATTACATGCTTGGAGGTTGGATCTTGAATGCTAGTTTAGCTTGGTTCACAACTTGAATGCTTCAAGTGGAAGTATTGAGTGATTATATGTTAGCACTAAATGAGTTGTCAAAGGATTTATTGTAGAAGAGAGTTTATGTTAAATTAATGAAGTCTAGAAGCTGCCATTTTTCTCATGGTTTTTCTTTGTACATTGCAAGGTTTCTACATAATCTCTATGTAATGTGTTCCTCTTTCTTGTTTATTCTTTTGTAGCTTATTTTCAGATTTAATTTACTTGCACTATAGGATATATTTCATTGATCTAACATCTATTATCAGGGCTTTATTCCTAACAAGAAAAATACTCAAAAGACCTAAGTAAACTTAATTAGATAGAATTTGAATGGAATCAAATAGTGAAACTAATTAGGGAAATAACCTTGTTCACGACTAACAGTATAACTAGATAGGGAAATAACTTTATTCACACGAACACCCCCCCCCCCTTAAGTTCAACATAAGATTTAAACAACCATGCAAAAAAAATCTAACAACAAGGACTGATGAGGTACCCATGTATAAAATTATCCCTTCAAAATGTAAGAGAAGGAGAAACCCCATAGTAAAAAGCTCCCCCCCATGAGATGATGATGGAAGAAGGTCAAGTGACACCCCCTAAAGTAGTGTCTTGAACCCCTAATAAAGTTTAAAAGTGATGGAACTTTCTCTTAGTGTTAAAGGGTTTGGTGAATATATCTACAACTTTGTTTGTCACAAGACAATAGCATAGATCAATTTCTTACTCTTGAATCAACTCCCTGATGTATTATATATAGATATCTATGTATTTTATCTTTTAATTATGAACTAGGTTATTAAAGATCTAAATGGTAATCTAATTGTCATAAAGAAGGACAAATGGGCATGGAATTGTGATGCTAAACTCAATCATAATATTCTAAAGACAAATAGCCTTAGTAGCAGCATCAGCATCCCCTCAATACTTAGATTCAATTGAAGATAGAGTAACAACATGTTACTTATTACTCTATTAGCTAATGGGTCCTAAACCAAGGTTAAATTTGTAATTAGATGTGGATTTATAATCCTCAGAACGACCAACCCAATCAAAATCTATATATCCAACTAAGTTTAGACTAATCCTTATTGCATAAGGTATCCCATGTCAAAAGTGTGCTAGATGTAATGTAAGATGCATTTGGTTTTTTTCCAATGAAGTTCATGTGGTTCCTACATAAATCAAGAGACCATGCCAAATTAAAGGAAATATCCAAGTGAGTGTGTGTCAAATATATAAGACTTCCAACAAGTTGATAATACAAAGTGGCATCCACTAGTGTAGTGGAACACTTCACCTTAAGCTTAACTCCAGAAAAAAAGAGTCGATGTAGGCTTATAATCAACCATGTTGAATTGAGTTAGATCATCAAGATTATACTTGGGATGAGCAAGAGTGATTCTAGAAGAAGAATGAGTGATCTCAATCCTAAAAAAGTAGTGTAAAAGGCCTAAGTCGGCCATATCAAATTGATTATGCAAAGTAGATTTGACTCTATCAATGATGGATGAAGATCTCCTAGTAAAAATTAAGTCATAAATATAGAGGGTCGACTAGAATTAAACAGTATTTGTTGTCTCAAAATGTAGACATTGGGATTTAGGTGACTACACAAGAATCCTATTGAGAGAAGAAAGAAGTCCATCTTGGCATACCAAGCCCATGGGGCCTATTTGAGGCTAAAGAGAGACTTATGTAAATGGTAGACTAAATAAGAGTCTTCAACGAACCCTTGTGCTTTCTATATATAGATCTATTCTTTAATAATCATATGAAGAAATGCACTCTTCATATCCATCTGATGTATAACCCAACCATCAACTGAAATAATAGAAAGATTCAAGCGAATGAAAATAATAATAAAAAAAAACACAAAGGTCTCAGTGTAGTCAACACCAAGAACTTGTGAGAACCCTTTGGTAATAAGTCATGCTTTGAGTTTATCAACAGTTCCATCCACTACATATTTGGTGTGGTATATCCACTTACAATGAACCATTTTTCTTCCCTTGGGAAGGGGAACTAAATCCAAACTATTGTTCATCATCAAGGGGTTATACTCTTCCTCTATTATTGAGTCCCACTTAGTATGATCCAATACTTCACAAAAATATTGTGGATCATACGGAACATGTTACAACTTGATTCCTCACTAAGAAAACTATTTGATTATCTGAGGATATTTATAGTTGACATATTTGGATTTGGATATTTTTAACTAAGTTTGGATATAGGCTACTATGGGATAGTATGATATTTCTTAGATTGCAGGTTTACATTGTCATGAGTGAGCCATAGTGTATATATCTATATTACAAACATGTTGATTTGTTATTTCAGCTATATTTTATGATGTTTGTATATCATGTTGATATGGTCTAACTACCTACTTGTTATGAGGTTGACACAAGAGAACTCATCCCCTAGAGCATGAAAAAGGGAGATCATCATTGGAGAGGGTGATATAAATCAAGATGTCAGAGGATGACAAAGAAATTGGTTATAACCCTACACACACCACATTAGTCAGAACATGATTAGATGCATAATTAATGGTTAGCATAACGTGTTTTGATATTATTTGCATTATCTAGTTTAACATAGTTGCTAGCATAATATAAAGGTTCAATAAAATTTGTCTTGTGTGACTTGCTAGTATGTCCATTAAATACTGTTAAAAATATGATTTGTTTAATTAGACTAAATATGGGCTATTAATAATGGATGTATATTTAAAATTGTCATGGCACATGGTGATGCTAATTTAATTAACAAATATTCTAATTATTGTAATTAGAATAAAATAAATTCCAATTAAGTGGAAAAACAAAGAAAAGAATAAAAAAATAAAACATGAAAGGTCTAAATGGAATAAAAAAAAAAGAAAGAGGAAATTATAAAAAAAGATAACGATAAAAATAAAAGCAAAAAAATTGAAAAAAATAAAATAAAAGAATACACCCTTTTTAGCCTGAAGGGAGAAAGGAAAGGATCATAAGTGTTTTTAAAACAAAATTGGAAGGAGCTGAGAAAGGGTGACACTCAGAGGTTTTGGGAAGAAGAGGCATTGGTAGAGAATTGAGAAGGAAGTAAGGACAAACCATGGGCTTTTAGGTAGGTGTTTTGACCATGAATGAAACTTTAACTTTTGTGGGTAATGGTTAATGGTTAATGGTTAAATTAGATAAATATGCTTGTACACTATGAAAAATATTTGTCTTTATATATCATATAATCAGTTTGAATAAATTGTATATTTTTATGATGAAATGACATTAGTTTGAGCATATAAGATTAGTTAGAAGTCATTGGGCTATAGATATTTTATACAGTAAGAACATATATTGAATATAGTGCGCTAATATAAAATATTCTAGCGTTATATAACTTAAACATTGAAATTGCTTAATGTATTCCAGTTTTTTATATAGCAATGAACTCCTTATAATAGTAGTGATTTTATAATATAAACATGGACTCATAGCTATGAACTAAAAGTGTATCATCTAAATACTGGTTTAAAACACTAATGGTTTTTTATAAACTCAAACCATGGTGTTATACCTTGTTGACTTAGCACACTATTGTTGATGTAGCTCAAACCATTACAACTTAGTATATATCATTGTTTTGTTGACTTAGCACACTATCACCATATGGACAATCATATTTTGTGATGTCTCTATAATCGTATAATAAAATAATTGTTGGGATAAATAACGGAAGCACACAATTGATTACCAAGCAACTTAATATGCATAAATTAACTAGAATACACAAGTAACTAGAATCCAAAAATAACACATGATATGAGAGACAATACATAACTTGTATTAAAACTCTTTCAGAAGGAAATACAACAAAGAAGGCTGCCACAGTTCTTCTTCCTTACACACCTCTAGGGCTCCCACACCTCTAGGGCATAAACAGTAAATCTTCCCTCAAAGCTCTCTCCCTTAGGTCCCAACACCCAACTCAAACATAGAGTTGGTGTTCACCTTACACCTATGCTCCACTCACTCCACAAGTACTCAACGTACTCCAAGTAGATCCCACCTGATTCTGCTCCCTGTTGTGTTGCTATCCTCTCTAATCTTGCACACCTGCAAATCAATCTGGTTCTACACACCTGTGAACCTTGACCTTCCACACACATACACCTACAAATCAATGATCTTACTTACCATGTAGATCTCCTAAAGTAGCCATGCTCACCTAATGACCAAGATCATACATACATGAAGAACCCTGCTGATTCTCCAAAACTAGCACCCACACTTGGTACTGTGGCACTAGGAGGAACACACCATGCTCACCTCACACACAGAAGGAGCTTATATTATTGCTCTCTTACTCTCTAGCACTAGTTTACAATACAACCAATGAGTCTCTTAAATAGATCTCATGCAAATAATAATTAGACACCTAATTACAATAATTAGATCTACAGCTTCTAATCTAAATTTGGCTCTTGACATGCAAACACTTGGTTCGTTAGCTAACTACCCGTAAAACACTCACAGTTCAAACCACAGGTGACTGACATAGATCCCTGTCTACCTGGGGGGTGCCGACTTCTGACCGACATTGGTTGCCTTCCTGCCTTATCCTACCGACGTCGATTGGCCTGACTGACGCCAGTGTCTGTGACACTCCACAACCCTTCTGCAACCTCCTCCATGTCTACATCAGTGAAGATTTTAGCTCCACAACCTAACAATCTCCCACTTGGAGATAAACAGCTACACTATACCTGTACCTGTACCCCATCTAATCTATTTCCTAGCTTGTATCCCTCCTCAAGATCAATCCTGAAGACAACCCACCACACAACCTATGGTGTACCTCCTGTCATTTGAGTACCCTACCACATCTGAACCTACAATCCCATGTAGTGAAGTCCTGACCTTGAATAGCATAAATCCCTACTACTGGTCCCTCTCACATCCTTGAGAACCCACTTCTCTGAATTGGCTCCTAACTCTCTAACAACACCCACTGCTTGGGCAAACTTAGGTCTATACCAGACCTCATGTGATTTCAGACACTGAATTGTCCAGCCCTTAGTGTGCTCCAGCTCTGCATCCTGCGTAATGAACCTCGCCAACACCTGATTCACATCAGCTCCCACTGGAGATAAAATCAACCTGTGATCTCCATGCTTCCCATGCCAAATAATTTCGCTGCTCCAAATTCTTCATAGCAAACCACTAAACTAATCTTACCCTTAGCTCAGCAAAACCCTGTATGTACAAACCTGCTAGCAAACATACCATCCACATACAATAATAGGATAATGTCATGACCATCATCCACTTGGTAAGACAAACCATAGTAGTTACCTTGATGTTAACTAAAGCCATGCTTTGTCATCCACCTATCAAAACCTGTACCACTGTCCTGCAGCTTCCTCAAGACCATATGACTTGGTCTTCTGTTTCACGTGTCCATTCTCTCTATTCTTCAACTAAGGTATCCATTCATCTCTATGCTTTCATACCTGTTGGCAACCCTACCAAATCTCTGCTTGGTTCTGCATACTATTCCTGCCATACTCCCACTGTTTCCTAGATCCTTTCTGCTCTACAGTCAGCAACTAGTATAAAGAAGAGGAACAATGAATTTGAGGCTTACTTACAACCTTCAGTCCTCCATATGGGCATTTGAGACTCCTTGACAGCTTGCTGTCCACCCAAAATTTGTTACAGTGATCGACCTCGATCACCACACAGTTTGCATCCAACTGACGTCAGTGTCCTCCTTTTGCCGATGTCGGTCCTTGTGACTGACGTCAGTCTTACCTACTACCGAAGCTAGTTTTTCTGCCGATGCCATTACCTGTGTTTTCCTGTGAGTGATGACTTTTTACCCGCGAGCTCTTTTGAATCAATCCCATGTCCAAACTGCCCTGCTCAGAAGTATCCAGCCATTCACTGGTCTCTGTCCGTCATCTCCTCTATAAACACCAAGGCTTTCCAGTTCTTAAGCCTATCAAATATATCTGTCTTCCACTTAAGAACATGCATCTCCTTCTTGCTCATGTGACCAAGCCTACAAAGCCATGTCTTTGCAACAAAAGAAGAATCAGTAATATAAACAAGTAGATAAAGAGTACCTATTTTCTTACCGCTAGCTAATTCAAGTGCATCCGCTATGAGAGTTCTTGTGCATCTCTCATCACCTAAATTTTTTGAATAAATTAGCCACATCTCCAAACCTAGGACCTGCATGACTTCCTTCAACACCCATGTGTTGACCACCTGCAATTTCAGCTTCACTTCCCCTTTGCCAATTCTTTGGCAAGGCTCACCAACTCCTCTCCCTGGGGCTGCATGGAAAGAGGCAACATAATCTCTTATCCAAGATTCAACTTTATCCAAGAAACCTCCCAAAGCATCATATGCAACAACACCTGCAACATCTGCATCTTCAGTTCCTTCATGCTGATCTGCTACCAACCAACAATATTCTTTTACCTGCTCTTTCTTTCCATAGGACCGTAAGTGACCATCTGTGCTTTTCAACTCCTCCATTCTTAGCTTACTTTTATCTTCCATTGCTCTACTCCCACTCAATCAAAAACCCCTGAGAGTGACTCGTAACCAAACACAAAACCTGCTCCCTGCAACCTTAGCTCTAATACCACATGTTGGGATAAATAACGGAAGCACACAATTGATTACCAAGCAACTTAATATGCAAAAATTAACCAGAATACACAAGTAACTAGAATCCAAAAATAACACATGATATGAGAGACAATACACAACTTGTATTAAAACTCTTTCAGAAGGAAATACAACAAAGAAGGCTACCACAGTTCTTCTTCCTTACACACCTCTAGGGCTCCCACACCTCTAGGGCATAAACAGTAAATCTTCCATCAAAGCTCTCTCCCTTAGGTCCCAACACCCAACTCAAACACAGAGTTGGTGTTCACCTTACACCTGTGCTCCATGCACTCCACAAGTGCCCCACGCACTCCACAAGTACTCAACGTACTCCAAGTAGATCCCACCTATTTCTGCTCCCTATTGTGTTGTTGTCCTCTCTAATCTTGCACACCTACAAATCAATCTAGTTCTGCACACTTGTGAACCTTGACCTTGCACACACATACACCTGCAACTGAATGATATTACTTATCATGTAGATCTCCTAAAGTAGCCATGCTCACCTGATGACCAAGATCATACATACATGAAGAACCCTGCTGATTCTCCAAAACCAGCACCCACACTTGGTACTGTGGCACTAGGAGGAACACACCATGCTCACCTCACACACAGGAGGAGCTTATATTATTGCTCTCTTACTCTCTAGCACTAGTTTACAATACAACCAATGAGTCTCTTAAATATATCTCATGTAAACAATAATTAGACACCTAATTACAATAATTAGATCCACAGCTTTTAGTCTAAATTTGGCTCTTGACATGCAAACACTTGGTTCGTTAGCTAACTGCTCGTAAAACACTTGCAGTCTGAACCATAGGTGACTGACATCGATCCCTATTTTCCTGGGGGGTACCAACGCCAGTTGACTTCTGACCGACGTCGATTGCCTTCCTGCCTTATCCTGCCGATGTCGGTTGGCCTGACCGACGCCGGTGTCTGTGACACTCCGCAACCCTTCTGCAACCTCCTCCATGTCTGCATCAATGAACCTTTTAGATCCACAACCTAACAATAATACCATATTTTTTATGACACCATTATATAATATATGGCATATTTTGTGAAAGTACTAATTTCAAAGACTTCTTCTTGTGTGTAGTGAATATATTTTATCTATAGAGACTTAATTTTGACCAAATAATGACTTAGTATGTGGTATACATGGATCAATTTACTTCATATTTAATTTATAATTATTATTAATATCATTGTATTTTAATTAAAATTGTTTCATTATTAATAAGTTGCATTCTAGTTTAGATTATTGATTAGTGTTATATAGCACACTTAATTTATTAAAATTCTACCAACAATAACCTTGCTAAGACATTTGGAGAAGATGATTTTGGATTGCACTACTAGTTTAAAATCTTTACCACCAGTCTGTCAATTACATTCTTTGAAATAAATAGACTTTTCTTATTGCCAAGAGATAAGCACACTACCACCATCTTGGATCAATTGATAAAGATAAAAAATCTTGACATAGGAAATTGTAGGGGCTTGATGATCATGGCACATATATTTGGATAAAGTATGACCATTGAGGGGTTGAAGTTTGGAAATTGAAACTAAAAGGGGTAAAAATTTATTGAAAGATCAAACCAAAACGGGACATTACATGCCCAAGTCCTGCTCAAGGAGCTGAGCCAGAACAGGGGTTAAATCATCAGGAATCATCTGTTGATCCTGAATACACCAGCCTAGCCCATTCTCTGAGGCCCATTTGGCTAGCCCATCTGCAACTCCGTTCCATTACCGAGGGATATGTTTAAAGGATATAAACTCAAAAGTATCACTCATCTGACGAATCTGTTTAATCACCAAAGCCAACTGCCAATCTACGCTATCCACATTACCACTATTCAACAGGTTAATAATGATCTGCGAATCAGATTCGCAAATAACACTAAGAAAGGTCTTCTTATAGCAACACTGAACCACTTCCAAAATTGCAAGAGCCTCCATCAGATTATTGGTGTTGTGACCTTTGTAGATGGAGAATAAAAATAGGGTCGAACCATTGTTGTCTCTGCCCACTCCACCAATTCCAACAGGCCCCGGATTACCTCTTGAGGATCCGTCAACATTAATTTTAATAATACCTTCTTCAGGCCTTGTCCACCTTCCCAAGCGATTGGTCGGCCACAACTGTTGTTTGTTCCTAGGCACCGGCCGTGGAGTGTGAGGAAAAGAGTTCACAACATCCAAAACAGGGGATAGCCGTCTAACAATGATCAACGCAGCTGGGTCTAAGTCAGCCGCCCGCCCATATTTTGTCTCCAGCGTTTCATTAAGATCACTAAAGTTTGGAAATTACCATAACTATCAATTACTATTAATCAATCAATCTCTATAAATCTATCTTAAAATTTGAGGCACTAAGATTCTATATATTTGAAGATGTTTGAAGAGCCATAGTGAATATTATATAAAATTATAGATTTATTATTTATCAGATCCATTATCATGTGAATAATATAAAGAGAAGCAGCATAGTGTATAGCTAGATGATATTTATGGATAAACTTCTCATATTCATAATATATTTGAAATATGGATATTTTGATGACATCTATGACTCATTAAAGATTATATCAGGATATGATTTATAGTAGTTAATGGATCTACTCTAAATAAGTGACATGGTTTGTTAATATAACTAGATTATCTCCATCTTTAACTCGATAATATATCTGATGATGATGTACGGATGAGCAATGTTAACTGGTAATAATATCATTTATGTTATAACCAATCTATCATATATAGATATGAGATCATTTAGATCAAATACTTTGTTAAATATCATATTGTGTGCCTTCTCTACTTGGTATGTTGAATGCAGGACTCTTTATTCATAAGTATACTTATGTCACTAATAGTTAATCTAGTGGTTAGAGGGTTGGTATACGCCATGTATGTTCTATTAATGGTTTCCATATTTATGGGCTATATGTATTATTATTGATAAGTTTACTATAATATGGTCCAATTTTACTAGTTAAAAACTATTGGTTAGTGTATTATATTTGATCCATTATTAACTTGTGTACAATTTATACCATGGGTATACTTATATGTACATTTGTATGCATATATAACTTTTGTATGTATATATATATATATGGGATGTGTACCTATATGCATAGGTTATAGCTAGTATGTTGTCATGACCTTGGGAGAATAATATATCACTGTGTGCTTGATGATAGCTTTTGTGGATCATATAAGGGTAATTGTATTTTACCAGACAATCGTATACGAACCAAAATATGCAAGACTTTATTGCCTTGAGAACTAACAATAAATGATGACATCAAAATATGGAGATAGAAAGGTCTATTCACTATAGTACTCAGGTTATATTTTGATTATTCATGGATGTAATCTTTGTGGAAAACCTTATAAAGACCTTGTTTAGGGTTATAAAACCCTATTAGTGTATATATATATATATATATATATATATATATATATATATATATATATATATATATATATATATAGTATTGAAAACTAGTGTGTAGTACATATTGTGAGTACATTAATATATACAAGTGATTAGACACATATATAGTGTATAATAATGCATCGATATGAGTGCCTATAGGTTTTATTTCTTTTTATTATTAGTATGCAGTATAAAAGGGTATACCCAGGTGGTATAACTTGTACTTGATTGATTATTATTTATGAATGTGGGTCATTTGATTCTTGAGATCATAAGTTTATTTATGTGTAATAATGTAGTTGTGAACTATGATAGTATGGGGTGTCATAGAATGCTATAGTATAAATGTACGATATAATCGAATGCTATATATTATAATTTTTATGTCTAGACTCACACCTAAGTTGACTGATTAATTATATGCATGTTGGTTATTACTATGAATAACATGTTTTATGATTGTTAATAGTACTTTATGAATGTGTGCATATAACCTTTGAGTATGTAAAAAATTCTAGGATAGGATATGATTTCTTTCATGGGAACTGTGACTTGCTTTATTATAACTAGCTTTATAACTTGAATAGAAGCTTTATGTTTCCATGAAATTAAGACTATTTTGTATGACTGATTATGGAAACTAGCAGTTATGTCTTAGAATAATAGACTATGGTAATATGGGTTATCACAGAGTAGTATATTTAGAAAATAATTGTGGTAGCTAAAATCTATAGTTAAAATGTGTATTTTATCTTAGTGGTATAAACTATAGTCATTATGTCTAGTATAATATAGATAATAATGTAAGATTCACTCATACATTTGATAGAATAAATGTATATTTTAATTAATCCTATGTTTATCATGTTAATGTGTTATGACTAATAGTAGGATGTAAATTGTATGAATATTGTGGTTAAAAGTATATTTGACAAATCTTCATTATTCATACTGAGTAAGGAGTGAGATAGACTTCACTGACTTACTAGCATCACAATGTCAGATGAAGGTAGTCCGATCAAGTGGTGTGTATGAATTTTGACTGATCCATAGATTTCTATTATTTATTATTATTTAAATTTTGATCAAAGTATTTTTAGTGAGACATTATCATTTCATGAGTATGATTTACATGTTTTTACAATATCTTGTAATAAAATGGATTTTATATGATACACTGCATGTTTAGTTTTAGAAATCATACAACACACAGGCACTTGCTTGTCTCTTTGGATTCCCATGCCATCACTATCTACTCATACATGAAGTGAGGGCCATTTCTTAATGGTATTAGTGTGGGGTATCATTATTCCATGATTGGTGTATAAAAGTACTCGAATGATGATCTCCCTCCCCATAATAGTACTACTTATCAAGATGACACTTGAGATTGCCATAAATACTTGGATTTAGGAACTATGCTCTAGGGGATCCATGTATCTTATATGTACATTGTATTGTATTGTATTTATTAATGGAATATTATCATGAAGAGAGTTGTAATTATTCATTTATTATACATTGACATTAGTGACAATAGACTTGTATCAGTCATGTCTGAGTTTATGTAATTACTTTCTATATTCACATTATGTAGTTTTCTCGTGATATTAGAGATCAGTGGATTATGATTTAATATGTATTTATTGTCATCACACTTTAGTATTTCATATGATCTCTACTTAGATTCTCATGGTATAATCTATTGTTTATGTGTTTAATTTTTTTAAAAATCGTGTATTTTTATGTCTAACCCAGTAGAGTTGTTACATGTGGTATCAGAGTTGTGGCTCAAACTCTAGGACCTAATAAGTCCATTAAAATTTTTGTGTCCTTATGTTCACCAATGTGAACCTAGTGATATGAAGTATTACACTGGTATTTTGGAGTTGTAGTGCCTCTATGCAGAACTATATTACACCATGATTGATGTTTTAAGATGTTCATGAAATGTTATGTGGAATATTGAGTGTGTACTTTAGGAACATTCATAGCCTCTTAGAGTTATTAAGGGTTAGTTTATCAAGTGTCTCAGTGGTGATCATTTTAATCAATTTTTGATAGGTAAATGCATAGTATAGTTATTAAGTTTTGAACAAAAGTCCCCTACCATAATTTTGATCACTTAGTTCAGACTTCTCAAGAGTGATCACATTCTTACTTGATTAATCAAGTCACCTTTGTCTTTGGTGTTTTGTGTTGTGAGTGTTTAAAAATCATGGGATTATTCTCACTTAAGTATATGTGTCTTATTTATATTAATCAAATAAGACTATTTCTAGTTTGGTACCACCTAGTGCGGTGGGAATTTTCTTGTAGTTGAGCATAGATAGTCATTTTATTAAGGACTCCAATGTGTTAGGAATTGGCTCATGGTTTAGCACCCTTATGTTTATAAGGACTAGGAATAAGTATCATCTCTCATTATGTGAATAGAGGTGAGTTATCACTCCCTCACTTTCCATTGACATCATTATAAGCCCTGAGAGGATTCTTATTTTCATGTTGTGGAAACTTGTTTCTGAAATTATGTTTTGACCTTATTATTTTGAGTTCATGGGATAGTGTCTTCTACTTATTATTGAGAAAGAAGTTATAGAATTGGATGGATTGATGTGTTTATGTGGATTAGTATTTTCCTTCCAATTATGGAATTAGGTTATGATATTACTCTTACAAGATTGGTAAGTGAGTAGTCTTTTGAAAAGTTGAGTTGTAGTGTTTTCTTTTACCATATGAGGTTATTTAAGAGTTATGTTGCTGAGATGTTAGTTATCTATTTTCCACTTGTGACTTTTAGAGTAACTAATTTATCTAACTTATGAACTTTGACCATGAGGAGTGGCAAACCTTGAATTTATATTAATTCTAGATTAAAAATTATAAGTTTATTATAATTATTATGTTATCATATACCCTTGATTATACTGATATTATTCTCTTTTTGTTTTGAAAATATATTTATATACCTTCACTAGGAATGAGTAAGGTATAGGATGTGTAAGACCTTTTGGTTGTCTAAAAGGGTTGAGAAAAAAAAAATTAACTTATTGTGTACTAGTCGAGCAAGCAGGGAGATATTGTCTCACTTGTTCCTTTATAGGGTTGTAGGGATGGTGTGATCCTTGGCCTTTGTATGTTATGCTCATTTTAACAATATTTCCTCTTTACTATGAATATAATAAAATAATTTAAGTTATGAAATATGATACGAGTTATGTTAGGCTAGTGTCAACTTAATACAATTATAGAATTATTGTATGATTTTTCTTGTATGTATGTTGGTACATTTGGAATCACTTATCATATAGTATTACTTTCTATGATCTGTTAGTATAGATTTGTGTTTCATTTAACATTTTGCATATTTTGGAGATCATTGAGTCATGGAGACCTAAGGTAAGAGTGGTGAATTAGGAACTTGAATACTAAGTGATAGGATTAGATCCTACTTAGTCTCACATTGATTCGTGATTATTGAGTTTGGATCCAATAGAAAAACTTGTTGAATCTAAGATTTAACAGATGGACTTATCAAATTCAGTCATATGGCCATGTGTATGTATATAGTGGAATGTTTATTCCTTAAATTTTTTATACATTAAAAACGTAGTATTTCTAGTTCCTATTCATCGTCATACTTGTCTGAAGTTTCATGGAGTAGCGATAGTATTGACATATTATACTTGTTAGGAGCTATGCAGAATAGTGGTAGTTTTAACTTATATACATCATTTTTGACAAGTTACCTAAATACTTTTCTATAAAATGAGAACGACACTCTCTAGGTTAAAGAGATGTTTAGAAGGGCTGGAAGGTTTTGTGGAACTCACCTTGTATATTTGTTTTGGATTTTAGGATGATATCATGTGCTTTTGGAAGTTAGTAAAACTTTCATTGAGATATGTAGGACCCTTAAAGGTATTAGAAGTGGTTATTCCTATTGTATATAGGATTGTTTTACTAGTTCTGGACCTTGGGGTGGTCATGATGGAACCATTCAGATTAAGTGTCACTCTCAAGCTTTATTTGGATATTAGGGAGGTGTCTTAGTGTAGGGTCTTATGGGACTAATATTCAAAGAATAGTATTATTTGGGAGAACTATGATGAGTTATTAAATTAAATTTTTGCATTTATTTCTTAATTTGATACTTTATACTATGTTATTTCTCTAACTAATCAATGTTTTTAATTTACAACTTATGTTGAAATAAGAGTCATTGGGGATGATGACTAGCTTTAAGGGAGGATGTCACATCATGATTCCTCACTAAGCAAACTATTTGATTATCTAATGATATCTGTAGTTTATAAATTTGGATTTGGATATATTTAACTAGGCTTGGATATATGTTGTTATGGTAAAGTAGGATATTGCTTAGATTACATGTTTACATTGCTATGAGTGATTCGTAGTGTATATGTCTATATTAAAAACATGTTGATTTGTTATTTTAGCTATATTTTATGATGTTTGTATATCATGTTGATATGGTCTAACTACCTGCTTGTTGTGAGGTTGATGTAGGAGAACTCATCCTTAGATCATGATGGAGGGAGAGCATCATCAGAGAGGGTGATGTAGATTAAGATATCAGATGATGATAGAGAAACTGGCTAGAACACTACACACACCACTTTAGTCATCACATTATTAGATGTATAATTAATAGTTATCATAACGTGTTTTGATAATATTTGCATTAACTAGTTTGACATGGTTACTAGCATAGTTTAAAGGTTCTATGAAATTTTCCTTGTGTGACTTGTGAGTATGTCCATTAAAGACTATTAAAAATGTGATTTGCTTAATTAGACTAAAATGTTTTATTGATTAATAGATGTATATTTCAAAATGTCATGAGACTTGGAGATGGTAATTTAATTTGTAAATATTATAATTATTATAAATATAATAAAATAAAATAAATTCTAATTAAGTGGAAAAACAAGGAAAAGAATTAAAAATATATATAAGAAAGGTGTAAATGGAATAAAAATAAAAATAAAGAGGAAATAAAAATAAAGATAAAGATAAAAAGAAAAGCAAAAATAAATAAAAGAAAAAGAGAGAAAGAGAAATATTTTAAAAGACTACGCCCTTTTTAACCTAAAGGGAGAAAGGAAAGGATCATAAGTGTTTTTAAAACAGAATTGGAAGGAGCTAAGAAAGGGTGACACTCAGAGGATTTAGGAAGAAGAGGCATTGGCAAAGAATTGATAAGGAAGCAAGAACAAAAAACAGGCTACTAGGTTGGCATTTTGAACATGAATGAAACTTTAATTTCTATGGGTAATGTAGACATCCAATTCCTAACAACATTTATGTTAAAATTGTCAATCTTACTCGAATTGCACGCAAATGCACATTTTGGGTCAAAATCCATAAAATATACTAAATGGTTCAAATTTGTCATTTACAAGTGCCAATTAGGCTAATGTATCCCTAAATGAGGCAATACAATTTATGAAGAAGCTAACTTTGATCAATTCATTTTGAGTCAAAATGACAATTTCACCTTTTTGTGCTCTGAATCACTCTTTTCTTCTAATTCATTGGTACACATCATGTACTTTTATTATTTTGTGGTGGAAACATCCTAAATGGGAATATAGTTCCAACACATCTAATAACACCTTCCAATCATTCTCAATCCAATTTGTAACCTAGTAATATGACTTTCTGACCATTTTGATTAATTGAGGGTCAATTTCTAAAGAATTGCACAAATGTTGATTAATCTTGTTCAAGGCTAATTAATCCAAATCAAGAGCTCAATTGGATTTTCCATGAGAGTTTTTGAATATTTATTTTTAAAAACTGATTTCTATTAACTACATTACCTAATGACATCATCATATGGAGTAATATCCATAAGCCATAAATTCATAAAATATTAGGATTATGGGTCTCCCATGCCTCATTAAGACCCTCCATGCCTTTTAAATGCCCCTCTATCCCAAATATTTGTGAGGGATATTTATGGATTTAATTATATAATTGAATTAATTCATGGCCACACATCTCATCCCAACTCAACTCTAACTCAGCCCAACTCAGCTCTGGCTTAGCCTAACTCAACTTTGGCTCAGCCCAACTCAACTCTGAATCACCCCAACTCAGCTCTTGATTGCCCTAACTCACCTCTAGCTCATCCTGACTCACCCCAACTTGCCTGTCTAGCCTAACTCCCATGTTAACCCAACTCGCCTATCAACCTAGCTCACTTATCAACCCAACTTGACTATCAACTTGAAAGCTAAATTCTTAATGCCATTTACTTAAACTCTTAAGTTATTCAAAGGAGGCCCTTATAATTGTGTTTTTATAGGTTGAAGGGGTAATTATTAAGTTGGTTTGAATGTTTTTGACTAACCAAACTCACTTTCATTTGGGTTTAAAATGAACATGCTTGATTTCACACATTTAAATTAGTGCTTAAAATGAACTTAAGATTTGGCTAAGTCTTAGGTATATTTCATTTAGTTCTTAAAACACATCATAACTCTTACAACATTTTAAATTTGGTGTTTTAATCATGAATCTAGGCTAAGTCTTGAATCTTCAATCTGGGCTTAAAACAAACTTAGATCTTTATTGCTTCATGTGGCCTTTTTGGTGCAATATTTTACCATTTTAGCAATTAAAGCCAAGGGCCAAAAATAACATCACCTAATCTCGTATTTGGTGCTTAAAATTGAACTCATTTTTCAAGTTTGTATGCAATAGGTGATTAATTAATTGATTGGAAAAAAGAGAGGCATTGCGTGTATGCTCTTCCATTTATCCCCTTTAGGGAAATTTTGGAATCAAATGTGCAATCCTTATTGCAAGCATACCTAGTCCAAGGCATACAAATAATGTCTCTTAAAGTGCTTCCCAAAAACTTGTAATAGTATTGGGTGATCTTGAGGCAACCATAAAGACTTTTTTATTATGTCTTTTATTTTACGCAAACTTGTCTTGTGAGAGGGATTTTATCACCTCCCATGAGTTCTCTGGGACTAAATCACTAGGACATATCTGTACTTTAGACATTGCACTACACTGAACAAGTGACAGATGCAGTGGTTGCAAAAATGCTCAACACCTTTTTACAACAAGCCAAGTGTCACGGACATCCAATTAAAGTGCACTTCTTTTGCATCATTTGGCATGAAAGCTATTATGCAATTTATCCATCTAGATGTTTGTAAAATAATTAGTTTAGTCAATCCCACATTCCCATACCCTTTTTAAGATTTGGACAATTATACTTAGTGTATTTTGGTCATTTTTTCTTGGTATGTTTTGAGACTAAAACTTGTTTGTTTATTTATAAACCATGTCAAAATCAATTTGTTTATATGCCACTCGTTTGTTTAAAGAGGTGTTATGTTGTCTATTTTACACCACAATTGTGCCTTGAAATTTTTTCTAAACATGTTTGTGTGTGTGCCATTTGGACCTCGTTTATGTGCCATCATGGTGTCTACTCTTGTCCAGCTTGTTTGGTTCAATCTTAGTCTTCAACATTGTGTTTTCAATTAACCTTGTCAAATTTGGATCCAAATATTGATTGATTTCTGTTTAGGTCTCAATTCATGGGGTTAATACATAGATATTTCTCTTTTGGGTTGCATAACTTTAGTTAAATGATTACCCAAAATTGAAGACTATTGATTGTTTATTTATTTAAGTGCCTATCCTTATCATTATTTGTGCTTTTATTTAGGAGAACACAACCTTTCTCTAAAATCCTTTAACATTAGACATTTGACATTAGGTTGTTTTATGCTAAATCTTGGCACAAACCATTTTGAGATACAGCTCCACCCTTTCAACCAAGTTTGAACCTTTTTTCTATTGGGCATCACTTTTTAGAGTTTACAAAACTCTAAGCCTTTTATTTTCAGAGCTTTCTTCATTAAATATGGATATGTGTAGTCACACTTATAGTAGAGTCATGAATAATCTAACTTATGATAGAATGGCCACACGAAATGACTTTTATGACTTTAGTCAAGATCCTAATGGTGATAATATAGTTTGTGAGATATATTTCTATCCACCTCACAAAAATTAGTCATGGGAACACAATCAAGATCCAACTTATGATCCAGCTCGAGATTGGGATGATTGGGTTTATCAAGAAGACTTGGATGCTTTATGACCTTATGTGAGCAACCAAACTAAGAAACATTTAATTTTCACCATTTTAGGACATCATCCTTTAGTTTTCACAAGCAAGCAACCTAAGAAGCGTCTAGTCATCACCATTTTAAGACCTCATCCTTTAGTTTTCACAAGCAACCAACCTAAGAAGCATCTAGTCATCACCATTTTAGGACCTCCTCTTTTCGTTTGCATGAGCAACCAACCTAAGAAACATCTAGTCATTACCATTTTAGGACCTCCTTTGGTTTGCATAAACAACTAAACTAAGAAGCATCCATTTATTACCATTCTTGGCCCATCACTAGTTTTTGATGAACCTATTATTATAGAACCTCCATTTGATGAACCAGTTATGTTTGATCCCTTCTTCAATAGTCTAATTTTTGAAGAGTCTAGTATTGAACCACAAAATATTATTCCTATTAAACCAAACATTTTCCACTTTAGAAATTTTGTACCGATCTTTGAGCCAAAAATAAGAACCACTACCTCTTTAAGAACCATCTTATGAGGATCAAAATGTGTTCAAAATTGATATTTTGCAAACAATTGTGAACCAAAACCAAAATGTTATTGTTGAAACACCAATTTTTGATAAATCAACCTATGATAAGTTACCTATTCATATGTTACCTATCTTTAAATAGCCTCATCTTGATAAGTCAATCTCAGTAGAGTTGTCTCTTGATCTTTTCCCACTTGTTGAGGAGTCTCACGAGACGTCCCTTGAGCAGTACCCTCTCTTTGAGGGGCTTCACTTAGATGAGCCAATCTATGTTGAACCCATACAAGATGAATCAATTTTTATTGATTTCATTATGCCATCATAGGCCATTAATTTTCAAATATTTAGCATTCAATAGAACATTATCAAAATAACCATATCAGATGAAGAATCAGAATTAGAGTCAGGTTCTATTTTTGAACCGACATTGGATTTAGCATCAAAAATAGAATCAACATCAATTGTGACATTGGATTCAGAGTCCCTTGCTTTGGAATCAAATTCAGAAATAGATTATAGTCATGGTTATTTCAACATTGGTTATAATTTCCTTGTGGATCAATTTGAATATATTTGTGATCCTTATACAATTTTTGAGGATAATTACTTTAGCATCGACATAATTTCTCTTAGTATTTTCTATGAGGATTGTGATACCTTTCATCATCCCACCATTATTCCCACCCAACATAGCCATTATATTGACATTCCACTTCCCATAAATGTCGATTTGGACCAACAGAATCACACTTTGTTAAACTACATCCATGGAAACATATCATTTATACAATGTTAGTGGAGTTAAAACCAAATTCATGTATAAGAATAATATTATCCTAGTGAAACCTTTTCAGAGGCACTAGGGGACAATCAAAGTTCAAACTCAACATCTTCTAGTGAAACTTTTTTACAGGCACTAGAATATAATCAAATTCAAATGTTATCATCTCTTTTTGAAAACTTCTCATAGGCACTATGGGATGATCAAAACAAATTTATTGGTGAAAACCTCATCAAGGAACCAATAGCTGACCACAAAAGTTCTTCACTATTTACTGAAGATATTATTCAAGATCAAATCAAGAAAACTTCCAATCTATAACATAATAAAATGTTAGCTACACTCAAGATCAAGCAATATAATAATCTGGTGGTCCTATTGAGAACATCTTCAGAGTTTTTTAGCCCCAACATAACTAAATTTATGTTGAATCTAGCATTAACAACATTATGTACGACTGAAAATCATGATCTTCATTTGTTTCCCATTCATTATACATTCTATTATCACCCACCTATTTATTACCCACTTATCTCATTTATCCTAACATTATTTACCATCATTGACAACACTTTCCTTTGTCGAGGTTATAAGGATATCTTGTCTCAACATTTGAAGGAAGCAAAATCAATGATCTACAAAGATCACAAACATATTATTGAGATCTAAATCGGCAACAAATTCTTGATAGAGTAGATTTTATAAAAGGGAATTGGATAACAACTTTTATAACTAATCATCTCTGTTGTCTCACATATTGACTAGGATGTGCATCTCCCTATCAACAAGAGCAATAGAACCATTTTTCACTTTTCCAATACCTTTTACCATTACCATGCCTCGTCTCTTGGGGATAAACCCTTTTCAGGCATTATTATACCATTGTAATCCATGAAACATGTCATTTAAACTACATTGACTTGAGGTCCTTTGGGACTATGTAGGCAGTGCTCAAGTTCTATTGAGGTCAGCTTGGTCACCTTCTTTATGCTCTCATTATTTTGCAAGTAATTCTCTAAGTTTGAATGCTCTCACCATTTTTCAAGTAACTTAAGCCTCATTCTTGCCAATTTGTGAGCATGGGTCATTTTATCTAGCTTAGCTATTTTATTTGAACCTCTACTTTCAGGCATGCATCTCCTTGACTAGATGGTCCCACCTTGTGCATATTCTAGCCCAAAAACACTAAAAACATTGCAAATACTTTGGAAATACCAAAAACATTAGAACATGATCCACGAAAGAAAAAACATTATCTCAAGATTCTATTCATTTGTACATTCCCATCCCACCATGCCACACTATTACCATTTTTCAAGCAAAGAAATACCAGTTCATCTTGTTTCATGAACTTGCCATTTTGCAAGATCATTCTTTCTCATCCCATCAGCTTGTTATTTGAAAGACCATTCTCATTTATTTTTCATATATTCCATTTCTTCTATAACATCATTCACATTGGTTTGATCGTCATTTTTCTTCTATCCCATTTCCTAAGAGAACTACATTTGGCCTAAAGTTCATGTTGGAACATGAGTCCATGAAACTATGTAGGCAGTGTCCACTTGTCTTGTACTAGAGTCAGCTCAGCCAACCCCTTCTTTTTCTTCTCTTCCCCATTTCTTCTATCATTATTCCTCTTTAATTAGGTAATAATTTTTGTGTCATTATTCTTTGTTATGTTCTGGTGGAAAGTAATGCCTCTACCACACACACTTGAACATTTGTCTTTAAACCACACTTAGTTTTTTATTTATGTGTGTTTATTTTTTTTCTTGGTGTTTTGTTCTGATTTAATACCTCTCCTTTTATTTATTCTCCTTTTCTATTTTTTATTACTTCTTGTGTCATCTTGGCCTTGTGTTTCCCTATATGTTTTTTCTTTTTTCTTTTGTGTTTCAGAACATCTTGATGGTCCACATGGATCTTGATTATTTATATCTTGGTCTTATGTCGTTAAGATGTTCTTGCTTTTTGTTTTTAAAAATATTTGTTCCTACTTAAGTCTTGATTGATCATATCTTGATTTCAAGTTAGGTTTATTTATGTTTATCTTTTTCTTTATCTTTACTTTTTTGTTAAATATAAATAGCTATAACTTTGGTTTTGGTCATTGTTTTACCATTATCCTTAGTTATAGGTATTCACATTTGAACCAGCTCAATGCAATTGGAATATTATGTCATTCTAATTTATTCATACTTATGATGCCTAATTTCTTTTTCTATAGCAAGAATTTGTGCTCAAGTTTTAAAGTCTTAACGTCAACATCACTCTGATGAATAGTTCTCAAGAATAATTTGCATAATCTAGGCTCATGATGTGAAATTAGGCATCTAGGTATCATGCATTTTAGCACACAATTCTATGCTTATACATGCATATCTTCACATATATTATGAGTCTAATCAATTCTTGGTCAGTTTTCATCATTCCTCATTTCATTCTCTCCCAAACTTGGGTGAACTCCATTGGCCTAAAGTTCATGTTGGAACATGAGTCCATGGAACTATGTAGGTAGTGTCCACAAGTCTAGCACATTTGGAGTCATATCAGCCATCTCCATTCTTATTTTCATCTCTCTCATCACTTTGTGCATTCTCATATGTTGGGTTTTATATGGATTTCTAAGCCATTACACCATCACATATACATTTGCACCTACTCACCTTAACCCATCTTTTGGGTTATATTATTGAGCTATCTTGCTTGCCAATTTCCATATTGGGACACAATATCTAAACAACGTCTGAATCAAATCATCCCTACAAGGGAAAACCATTATTTATTCTTTATCAATGATCAAAATTAGCCCTAGTGAGGTAAAACTATTTTATTATAATCATATTTGCTCTATTGGGGCACCTCTTATTATCTTCTCTTTAGAGACCCCATTCTAATGGTGCTTCCTTTCCTGAACTAGAATGTTCTATCTTTTCCTCTCATTACAAGCTTTCCACACTACTACCCATGATGGCAATATTTAGTATGCAACTTATCTTTGGATTAATCAATGTCGTAAGCACGCAGCTTGAACTCTCTAATTGGGTATGTTTAAAGTGTGTCCTTTACATTTATGGATTTCATTTTTCCCATTCCCACTATTTACTAGGGCCTCTTATACCTCTAATTATATTTTGATCATTGATGGTAATCACGGGTGCAAGCTTTAGCTCATTTAGATATGATCTCCTCTATGGGTTATTCTCTCATTGTCCCTCTCTTTTCAAGAGTCCATTCTTCTCTTTCATCCTATTATGTCCTTTCAAGGGCGCATCATGGGTCTATTCTAATTTCTTCTTCACAACTTTTTTCTTTGAAAATATGTTGCTTCACTTGAATGTCTCACTACACATTCTCGAATAGGGGGAAAATGTAGACATCTAATTCCTAACACCATTTTGTTGAAATTGTCAATCTTACTCGAATTGCACTCAAAATCAAATTTTAGGCTAATGTATCCCTAAATGGGGTAATGAAATTTATGAATCAGCTAACTTTGATCAATTTATTTCAAGTCAAAATAATGATTTTGCCTTTTTATACTCTAGATCACTCTTTTCTTTTAATTCATTACTACACATCACATACATTTATTATTTTATCTTGGCAACATATTAAATGGGAATATAGTTCCAACACATCTAACATCACCTTCCAATTCTTCTTGAGTCAAATTATGACCCAGTAATATGACTTTCTGACCATTTTGATTAATTGAGGACCAATTTCCAAAGAATTGCACATATGTTGATTAATATTTTTTAAGGATAATTAATCCAAATTAAGAGCTTAAGTGGATTTTCCATGAGAGTTGTTGAATATTTATTTTTGAAAATTGATTTCTATTAATTGCATCATCTAATGACATTATCATATGGGGTGGCATCCATAAGCCATAAATACATAAAATATCAAGATTATGGGTCTCCCATGCCTCATTAAGACCCTCCATGCCCCTCTATCCCAAATATTTATGAGGGATACTTATGGATTTAATTATATAAAAAAATGAATTCATGGCCACACATCTCAATCTTGAGATGGATGGTCATGGTTGATCCTGAACAATATCAAAAATCTATAAATAGAGAGGCCATAAACATCATTTTTAAGCTTGATTTATGCAAGTTTATTATGCTAAATTGTATCCACAATCCTTTACATTTGATCATTGATTTTGTATGCAAGCTTCATTGATAAGTTAGTTTAGTGATTCCAAATCATGAGCCTAAGTTTTACAAGGAGTTCTTAAGACATTGGAGGAGTTGGCCACCATTGTTGTTGAAGACAAGAGCTCTTGATCAAGGGAGAACATGATTTTGAGTTGCATTGGTATGGTGAATCCATTTGAGAAGGTAATATGATGTTTCTTTCATTCAATTGTTTCATGATATCCTTTGTAATTCCCACATGAATAGATAGGCTTAATTCAGTTTATTCTTATGAATTCTTCCTTTGATTTATTGGACTAATGTTTGACTAATCATGTTATGTAATCCTATCTATAGGTAATGGTTAATGGTTAAATTAGATAAACATGCTTGTACACTATGAATAATATTTGATTTTATATATCATATAATTAGTTTGAATAAATTGTAAATTTTTATGCTAGATCAGCATTGGTCTGAGCATATAAGATTAGTTAGAGGGCATTGGGTTATTTATATTTTATATAGTAAGAACATATATTGAATATAGTGATATGAAATAAAATATTCTAGTGTTATATAACTTAAACATTGAACCTACTTAATGTATTTTAGTCTCTTATATAGCAATGAACTCCTAATAATAGTATCAATTTTATAGCATAAACCTGGACTCATAGCTATGAACTAAAAGTTTATCATCCAAATATTGGTTTAAAATGATAATAGTTTTGTATAAACTCAAACCATGGTATTATACCCTACCAACATAGCACACTAATGTTGATGTATCTCTAATCATTGAAACTTAGTATATATCATTATTTTTTTGACTTAGCACACTAGTGTTATGTGGACAGTCATTTTTTGTGACATCACTATAACTGTATAATAAAATAAGATCATATTTTTTTATGGCATTGTTATATAATGTATGCCATATTTTATGAAAGTACTAGATTTCAAAGACTTCTTCTTGTGTGTAATTTTATCTATAGTGACTTACTTTTGACCAGACAATGACTTAATATGTGATGCAACAATGTGGTATATGGGGATCGATTTACTTAATACTTAATTTTTGATTATAATTAAAATAATTATATTTTAATTAAAATCATTGCATTATTAATAATTTGTATTCTATTTTAGATCATTGATCAGTGTTATAGAGTGTACTCAGCTTATTAAAATTCCACTGGCAATAACCTTGTTAAGACATTTGGAGAAGACGATTTTGGATTGCACTACTAGTTTAAAATCTTTGTCATCAGAGTTTTGTCAATTACATTCTTTGCAAAAAATAGACTTTTCTTATTTCCAAGAGCTAAGTGCATTGCCACCATCTTCGACCAGTTGATAAAGCTAAAAACTCTTGACACAGGAAATTATAGGGACTTGATGATCATGGCACATATATTTGGATAAATTATGACCATTGAGGGGTTGAGGTTTGGAAATTGCCATAACTATTAGTTACTATTAATCAGTCAATCTCTATAAATCTATCCTAAAATTTAAGGCACTAAGATTTTATGAATTTGAAGAGGTTTGAAGAGTCGTAGTGAATATTATATAAAATTATAGGTTTATTATTTAGAAGATCCATTATCATGTGAATAATATAAAGAGAAGAAGCGTAGCATATAACTAGATGATATTTATGGATAAAATTCTCATATTCATAATATATTCAAAATATGGATATTTTGATGGCATTTATGACTCATTAGATATGATATCAAGGTACATTTATTTGAATATTATTTGCAATATTTAATCAATCTACTCTAAAGAAGTGGTGTGGTTTATTAATATAACTAGATTATCTCTATATATAACTCAATAATATATCTGATGATGATGTATATGTGAGTGATGTTAACCGATAACATTATCATTTATTATATAACCAATCTATAATATATAGATATGAGATAATTTAGATTAAGGAATGTGTTAGATATCATAATGTGTGTGCCTTCTCTAATTGGTATGATGAATGCAGGACTCTTTATTCATAAGTATACTTGTGTTACTAATAGTTAATCTAGTGGTTAGAGGGTTGGCATATACTATGTATGTTATATTAATGGTTACCATATTTATGGGCTATATGTATTATTTTTTATAAGTATATTGTAACATGGTCCACTTTTACCTATTGAAAACTATTGGTTAGTGTATTGTATTTGATCCATTGTTAACTTGTGTACCATTTGTACCATGGGTATACTCATATGTACGAGTGTATGCATAATATATATATATATGGCATGCATACCTATATGCATAGGCTTTGGCTAGTATGTTGTCATGATTTTGGGAGATTCATATATCAGTGTGTGTTTGATGATAGATTTTGTGGATCATATAAGGGTAATTGTATTTTACCAGACAATCATATATGAACCAAAATATGAAAGAATTTATTGCCTTGAGAACTAATAATAAATGATGAGAGTGGAATATTGAGATAGAAAGGTCTATTGACTATAGTACCCAAGTTGTGTTTTTATTATTCAAGGATGTAATCTTTGTGTAAAACCTTTTCAAGACCTTGATTAGGGTTATAACAGAATGTTAGTATATATATAGATAGTATTGAAAACTCATGTGAAGTACATATTTTGATTACATTAATATACACAAGTGATTAGACACATATATAGCGTATAATAATTATAACATCCCCACTGGGATCCATCTAGAAATATGAATTTTATTTTTTATTAAAACATAAATACTAAAATAAGATTACACCATGGTGGAAGAATCAAATCAGAGACCATATATCAAATACTTAAGTTGATAATTATAAATTAATCATACTACATTACACATCATCTATCAACATGAAATACACCATACTGTATATAAAAGTATTTATAATCTTTTAGCCACAACTAGTACAATCCTACAACTAGGTCTATCAAAGTACTATAGTAAATAATTACAATTTAACAAATTAATTTTTTCAATAATAAATATTATACAAAGTAAAAATTTAAGACGCATTACTCCATGGAGCATTAGTTTCCCAAAACTTCAGTATCTACAATAATCTCAAGTGTCGTCTCCAAGTAAGTACTACTATGGAGAGAGAGAGATTCATCCAAGTACTTTTTCACACCAACAATGGAACAAAAATCCCCCATACAATCTCTCATCAGGGAATAGCCCTCTCTTCACATATAATTAGATAATAATGGTGTGGGAATCCAAAGAGATAAGATAGTACTCGTGTGTTCTATTATTTCTAAAACATGATGTGTACAATAAACAAATTTGTTCTAACATGATATTGCATAATCATGTAAACCATACACATGAAATGATAATGTATAATTAGCATTACTTTGGTTAAAGTTTTCAATAGTTAATGATCTCTAGGATTAGTCAATTTAAAACATGCCACTTTATTATATTACCTTCATCTGGCATGGTGGTGCTTAGTAAACTAGTGGAACCCATTTCACTACTTACATAGAATCAGTAACGTGAGATTACAAATATAATCACAAATTTGTATATATTATCTCCTAATAGTGTATATATACATGATAAGTATAGAAATAACCACAAATATATACATTTATTCTATCAAACTTGTTAACAAATTTATATAACAAGAACAACATCCATAACTTATACCATCTGGCTACATTATTATATTAATTTATAAATAAAATCTTCTATGACACCCATAATATCATAGTTTACATTTACTTAGATATAAACAATCAGTCATGACAAAGAATGTCATAGTTATTACAAAACACATAATCTCTCGTTTAACCTATGTCATACTTTTAAGACATCGTATACAAGATTAATTAAGATTTTACTATTCAAAATTTTGTGACTTAGTTTTGACTCCTCAATAAAACTATTTTAGATACACCTCCCATGGTATATGTATAAACTATTTATGTAAAGGAGTACCCATATTCTCATAAGGCATACTTAGTAATTAAATCATTAATATGTGGTAAATTATAATAGAACCTTCCCAATACATAATGGGTTTCATATGCCATATATATAATAAGTTGTAACATGTATTGTTTTTATTGTATATCCGTACATTTTAGTTTCATTGTTCATTTGAACTTTATAAACAAAATATGCTATGTCATTTATACATATATACATTAGGCATAAGAATACTTAATCAATGTTCAATCATGTACCTCATAAAGTGATATATATATATATATATATATATATATATATATATATATATATATATATATATTCATATATTATTTCCAATACAACGATATGATTCCCATAATAATAAACATATAGAATATGAAAATATTTCAACAATATGAAAATGAATCATGGCAATAACCAGGACATGATTTAATATGCTAACCTAGATTTTAATATAATATAAATTCATTTAAATATGTCACTATTATGGTCTGTATAGAATACTATAGCTAAATAATTTTATAATAATATATATATTGTTACATTGATTTGAATTTACAAAATCAATAGTAATAATACAACGTTTATTTTATGATACTAATAATAATTATGTAGAAATGAAGTTTAATAATATCAACAATAACATATAGCATTCTGATATAAATATTTACTACCATTCATAGATGCATCAAACTAATTTTTAACAGTGTTTATCCATAAAATGATTCATTCTGATAATATATAAAACACTCTCCCCAATGTAATAGCCCGATGAATACTCTGATTTGGTAATTTACACATAAATAACTATGTATTTTATATGGCCAATTGCTCACTTTTATATGTTATATTTATAAATCACCCCATGTTTATATAATTTGATATAAAATCAAGCAAATATTATAAAGTCCATAGTAACTGCATGTAAATTGAACATACAAGGTTGTATACATATATTATAAGATCACCCCACTAGACTGTACTGGAATAATGCGGCTAGGATATGTTATATAGAAGACTTGGGAAATCACTTATTTTTAAATTACTAAGGTCCTCAATAAATCACCTTGCTTGTTCTATTACAACTTCTATATAAGTCCTAATTCATTTCAAATACAACTGTTTTGCTTAACTATTTGTTTATATATGTTGATTCTATCGATAACGGACAATTATCAGTTTATAAGTATCTTCTTAGGATGAATTAGTTTTATAACATGGTGCCTAGTTATAAATGGGAAATAAGTATGTTTTGTTTTCTATATACATGTATATTTTAGTAAATGCTACTGGTATATGAATAGTTTACTACAATTTTTCAATATTCAAATCCTAAATATTTATATCTCTTAATTGTGAAGATTGGTCTCTAATTTATACTATTACATACAAAAATAAGATAAATATTTGTAGTAGACTCTTTACCTAAATTCTTGAGTTCATTGCCTAATTTCAAAATTCATCAAATAACCATAATTTAAATACAATGCCTACCTGGTAATGTACTCCAATATTCCTTCTATATTTTTTTTTCTCCCCTTTTGTTCTAACTGAGCCTCTTCTTATTTTAATTTTTTCTCCTTATGTCCTGGTATGCCTCTTCCCTTCTAAGACCATATATATTTTTTTCAATTCTCTTTTTTTCCTGAAAAAGGGGCATAGCTTTTTTATTTGTTTTAAAACTTTCTCCCCAAGCTTATTGCTCCACCTTCCTATTTTGTTTCTTTTTTCTAAGTTTGGCATGTTTTTTTCTTATTTTATTTCATGGCAAGATTTTTTAATTTTTTACTTTCTTTTCTATATTTACTTCTTTCCCTTTTGTTTATCTTATTCCATTCTTTCCTTATTTTTACATTTATTACATTATTTTAATAATAAATGGTTTACTTAATTACTCAAATTAATTTAATGAAAACACAAAAACCATAATTACATAAAATTAATTTCATATCCTTAGTATGCTATTCTAGTCATGCATATTATACTTTTCAAATGCAAATAGTATAAAATTATACTATCTTAACCATGTAATTATGCATCTAGTCATGTCCTAATAATGTGGTGTGTACAAGGCTTTTAGCTGACTTCTATGTCTTTTCCCAACATCACCATCTACATCACCCTCTCTGATGATGATGTCCCTTTGTCTCACTCTGAGGGATGAGTTCTCCTATGTCCACCTCACAACAAGGTAGTTAGACCAAAACATCATAATATGCATATATCATAAAATATAACTGCAATAACCCATCCACGTGATCATAATGTAAAAATTCACTACAACTAGCTCATAGCAATATAACCAAAGCAATAATAACTGCCCCATAATAGTATATATATCTTAAAATGTAGTTAAAAATAATTAGATCACATATGCCACTATAAATATCCATGGATAATTAAGTAGTTTTCTTGGCAAGGAATCATGATGTAACATCCTTCCCCCCTAAGGCTAGTCATCATCTTGGATGATTGTTATTCAAATATAAGTTTTAAATTAAAAAATATAGTTCAACTGAAAATAACACAATATAATAGAATCTAATCAAGAAAATAAATGTGGAAATATCATAAAGAATTCATCATAAGCTTCCTAAGTTGTACTATCCTTAGAGTATTGGTCCCACTAGACCTTACACTGTGACATCTCCCAGTTATGCAAATGAATTTTGCATGTGTCAATTACCCTTATTGGTTCTACTGTGACCACCCTAAAATTCAGTACCTATAAATCAATCCAATCCAACACATGCATAGGATCAGTTATATACTTATTAAGATATGAAACATGTAAGACATTATGTAAAAGAGCTAGGGTTATTGGTAATGCAAGCTTATATACTATAGGATTGACCACTTCTAACACCTTGAAGGATCCCATTTATCTCAATGATAATTTTGTAGACTTCTCAAATTTAATAGAGTTATTCTACAGCTTCAGCCATAAAAATACTTTATCACCTATTGCAAATTGCCTTTCTACCCTCTTAAAATCTACATAACTCTTTTGTATATCATTGACCTTGGCCAACCTTTGCCTGATTAGTCTAACTTTTTCTTCCATTTTTGAGAGCATCTTAGGTCCAAAGACTATCCTTTCCTCTAACCTATCCCAACTAATGGGTGTTATGCACCTTCTCCCATAAAGTGCCTTGAATGGCACCATATTCAACATTGATTTGTATGAGTTTTTATATGAAAACTCAACCAATAGAAGATAATCTTCCCACTTATATTGTTGATCCATGTAATACCTATGAAGAAGATCCTCTATCACTTGGTTAACTCTCTCAGTCTATCCATTAGTCTCTAGGTGGTAAGTTTTACTAAAATTAAGTTGTGTACCCAAGTCTAAATTAAGAGTTACCCAAAACCATGAAGTCATATTTGAATCATGATCCTAAATTATCTTCTATGGAAAACCATGTAACCTATACACTTATTTTATGAACCTCTTTGCAAGGGTAGGTGCATCATCCATCAAATTATCTGGTATAAAGTGAGACACCTTGGTTATTTTGTCAATAACTACTAATATCATATCATGCCTATTTCATGACATTGGTAATCTTTGGGCAAAGTCCATACTAATCACCTGCCATTTTCATCTTAGTATATCATATAGATATAATAATCCAACAAGGTGTACATGCTTAGCTTTTACTCACTGACATCCTAGACAATGCGATACATAATCTACTACAACTTTTTTAATACCTTTCTAAAAATATAGTGGTCTAAGCTCTACCATGATCTTGGTTACTCTTGGATGTCTTAAATATGGGGCATTATGCAATTCCTTTAGGACTGTGACCCATAGATTCTCTGGATTTGGCACATACATCCATCTATTGTAATGAAATAAACCATCACTCTCTAATTTTAATTATTTATACTGAGAATTCTAAGAATTCTCAGATAATGCTTTTCTGATTTGATCATAAAATTCATCTTTTGGTGAGAATTCAATCACTCGATCCTTGAAATTACTCCTAATAGTAGTTATAACTGCTATGTAATTTCTACGATTAAGGACATTGACTACTCTATTCTCCTTGCCTTTGATATAGCTAATGTCAAAATCATAATCAAAGAACTCAAGCCAACACATCTGATAAACATTAAATTTGGTTGTGTGAAAATATACTTGAGTCCTAAGTTATCGGTCTTGAGCTCAAAAGGTTTTCCTAATAAATAATGCCACCACACTTACAAAGTGTGAATAATCATTACAAGTTCCAAATCATGAGTGGCATAGTTCACCTCATATGGTTTTATATTTCATGACTCATAAGCCATTATTGAACCATCCTAAATAAGTAATCCTCCTAGTCCATCCCCTAATGCATCCATGACTACTAAAAATTAACCATTGGGGTCTAGAACTCTCAATACTAGTACTGATGTAACCTTTCTTTTCAACTCCTTAAAATCTACTTCACACTTCTCTGACCAAAAAATCTATGGTTCTTCCATTGTAAGGAAGTAATTGGATTAACTATCTTTGAAAAGTTTGGAATGAACTTTCTATAGTAGCTTGTTAACCCCATGAAGCTTCTCACCTCATGCACATTCTTTGGTGTTAGCTATTTTATAATGGCTCTAACCTTCCCTAGATCTATTGAGATACTGTCTATAGAGATAATGCATCCCAAATACTGGACTCTTTCTTAGAAAAATGCACACTTGGATAACTTGTCATATAACTTGTGCTTCTATAACTATTGTAGAACCAGTTCCAGATGTTGAAGTTACTCTTCATTTTTTGAATAGATAAGAATGTCATCCAAAAAAACTAGAACAAAGTGAACAAGGTAATATCTAAACACATTATTCATGAGATTCATTAATTTTATGAAAGTATTAGTTAGTCCAAATGGTAGCACTATAAAATCATAGTGCCCATACCGAACTATTAAACATTATCTTCAAAATATCCTCATCTCGAATCCTCAATTGATGGTATCTTGATTGAAGATCAATTTTTAAAAATATTATTGCTACTCACATTTGATCAAAAAGATCATCTATATGAGGTAGCAGATACCTATTTTTTATGGTTTCCATGTTTAACATTTTATAATCAATACAAAATCTAAGGGTACCATCCTTCTTCTTGACAAAGATAATTGGTACACCCCATGGTGACACACTTGGCCTAATCAACCTCTTAACTAACAATTCCTAAAGTTCAGCCTTTAATTCAACCAAATTAGTGGTTGTCATCTTGTATGGTGCCTTAGACTATGGTTTTGAACTAGGTATGATGTCGATGGAAAAATTAAACTCACATCTAGGAGATAAACCTGATAACTCTTTCGAAAACACATCATTAAAATCTCTAAGAAATGGGTAATCTTCTAGAGATGGTTCCTTAGGTTCCTTCATTTCATTTATCTTGATGATAAATGCCTGGCACCCTTTTCCCTACGCCCTCTTAAGATGCATTGTAGAAGTCTGCCTAAGCTTTAACTCTCTCTTCTCACCTTGAATTTGTGTTTGATTTTTGAAATCATCAAGATACTCCACCTTCTTCAAGTAATAATCAACCTTAGCTTTATGTTTTGTAATCCAATTGACTCGTAAGATCATATCATATGATCTTATAAGTGATACATAAAAATCCAAAACTATTATGAATTTGGGCAACCTAATCTCCACTTTGATTAAACACTTGTCAACCATAAATTTTGAGTCATTCCCATACTATTCTGACCATGCATTTGCCATTACTCTAGCTATTCTAGTTAACTTACTAAACATCTTAGGAGTTATAAAACATTATGTAGCTCCTGTATCTGTCAAAATAGAAATTAGATAATTAAACAAATTACCTAATAGCTCAATGGATATTCTTAAAATTAGGATTATTGATTATCCATTGCTGCATGAATATGTTATTGAAAATTACCCAGCTGAGAATTATAACCCTTGTTATTTGATTTGTCATGAGGACAATCATGAACATATTGGTCATCTCTACAAAAAAAAAATCTAGGTGGTCCTTTCCTATCTACTTATTGTTTCCCTTGAAACCTCCTTTGAAACTATTGTCTATTATTTTATTGTCTGATATGCCATTAAATTTAGCATTCTGACTTTTGAATTGCTTCCTAGATTTTCCACTCATCGATTTCTAATTTTTCTTTTTAAAATTTGATTTAGAATCTCCAAACTTTTTCTTGAATTTGTCCCTATCTTGAGAAAGAGTCTTTAGCTTCTATTCTTATTTAATTACCTCCTCAAAGACCTGGTCCATGGTAGAAGGTCCATGAACATCTACCTCACCACTGATCTAGGGTCTCAATTCCATGATAAACATTTTGATCATAAACCTCTCATCTACTTGGTACTAAGGTACATAATTCAAAAGTTTGGTGAATTGCTCCCATTACTCATTCATTTAAAAATGAGCTTCTGATCAAAATAAAGCTATGGAAGTCATTGTGCCCTGAATAATGTCATGAATTGTTCCCAATTAGTGGTGGTTGAATTAACGTTCATTTCCAAATTCTTGTTGTCCCACCACGTAGCTACCTCACTAGATAACTGGTATACTCCCCAAAATACTTGCGTGACTTTAGAGTAATTTGGAACTTGAAATACTTATCCATCTCTATCATCAATGCTTCAGCTCTGTCACCCAAGATAGTTCCATTGAACTTAGGTGGACTCACCTTTGTCATGTCCCTAGCCAGCTCTACAACTACCTATGCTCTCATATCCTAAAGGTTTCCCTATTCAGTGGGATGCTCACTAGGTTCTTCCTGATATTCTTCCTCTCCATGGCTACGAACTTCTTATTTGAGGTTTTTGATCTGATCCATGGTATCATTCATGACTATTAGGAGTCAATCCAATTTTGTCACTTACTCTGTAGCATGTCGATTAGGATCAATTGAAGGGTTGTTTTCATTTTTTTTTATGGAGCCTCACCAGATACTCTAGCTTTGACCATTTATTTTTTGGTAAATATAAATATATGAAAGTGTTAGTGGACTCATTCAGTCTTAGAGTTTGAGCTGCAGCTTTGATACCACATGTAACATCCCCATTGGAATCCATCTAGAAATATAAATTTTTTTATTAAAGCATAAATATTAAAATAAGATTACACCATTGTTTGAGACTCAAAATAGAGATCATATATATAATACTTAATTTGATAATTGTAAATGAAGCATACTACATTACACATCATCTATTAACATGAAATACACCATACTATATATAAAAAGTATTTACAATATTTTAACCATAGCTGGTACAATCCTATGACCATGACTATAAAAGTACTATAGTAAATAATTAAAATTTAACAGATTACATTTTTCAATAATAAATTTTATACAAATTACAAATATAATATACATTGCTCCATGAAGCATGAGTTTCTTGAAACTCTAGTATCTATGGTAATCTCAAGTGTCATCTCCAAGTAAGTATTGTTGTGGGGAGGGAGAGCATCATCTGAGTGCTTTTTCACACCAATCACAGACAAACAATCCCCTAAACAATATCCCATCAGGAAATTTCCCTCACTTTACAGATGAGTAGATAATAATGGTGTGGAAATCTAGAGAGACAAGATAGTATCCATGTGTTGTACAATTTCTAAAACATGCAATGTACCATAAAGAAATTCATTCAAACATGATATCGTATAAAATATAAATCATACACATGAAATGAAAATCTCTAACTAACATTACTTTGGCTGAAGTTTTCAATAGGTAATGATCTCTAGGATCAATAAATTTCAAACACACCACTTGGTCAAATTAACTTCATCAAGCATGGTGATGCTTAGTAAGGTAGTGGAACCCATTTCATAACTTACACCGAATCATCAACGCGAGATTACAAATATAATCACATATTTGCATAGATTATCTCGTACCAGTGTATATATACATGCTAAGTACAGAAATAACCATAAATACATACATTTATTCTATCAAACATGTTAACAAATCTACATAACACATATATAACAGAAATAATATTCATAGCTTATACCATCGCATACATCTAAACAAAAAGTCTATAATTATTATAGTAATTTTCAAAAAAAAATCTTCTATGACACCCATAATATCATAGTTCAAAATTACTTAGACATAAACAATCAATCATGACAAAGAAAGTCATAGTTATTACAAAACACATAATCTCCCATTTAACTTGTGTCATACTTTTAAGAGGTTGTATGCATGCTGAAATAAGATTTTACTATTCATAAGTCTACAATTCATTTTGACTCCTCAATAAAACTATTGTAGATACACCTCCCACGGTATATGTATAAACTATTTATGTAAAGGAGTACCCATGTTCTCATAAGGCATACTTAATAATTAAATCATTAATATATGGAAAATTATAATAGAACCTTCCCAGTACATATTGTGTTTCATACGCCATATATATAATAAGTTGCAACATGCATTGTTTTTATTGTATATCTATACATTTTAGTTTCATTTTTCATTTAAACTTTATAAAAAAATGATATGCCATTTATACATATATACATTAGGCATAAGAATACTTAATCAATGTTCAGTCATGTACCTGATAAAATTATATATATATATATATATATATATATATATATATATATATAGATGGTAGTGATATATTCCTATAGTGTTTCCAATACAGTGATATGAATCCCATAATAATAAACATATAGAATATAAATAGATTTCAACAATATGAATACAGATCATGGCAATAACTAGGACATGATTTAATATGCTAACTTGGATTTTAATATAATATAAATTCATTTGAATATGACACTATTATGGTCTATACATAATACTATAGCTACTTAATTTTATATTAATAACCATATTGTTGTAGAGATTTGAATTTACAAAATCAATATTAATAATAAAACACTTATTTTTTAATGCTAACAATCATTATATAGCGATGAAGTTTAATAATATCAATAGTAAAATACAGTGCTCCAATATTAATATTTCACTACCATTCATAGAAGCAACAAACTAATTTTTTATGGTGTTTATCCACAGAATGATTCATTTTGATAATATATAGTTCCCTGTTATAATAAGATGTTGAATACTCCAATTTGGTAAGTTACTCATTAATAATGATGCATTTTATATGGCCAATCACTCACTGTTACATGCTATATTTACAAATCACCTTATGTTTATATAATTCAGTATAAAATTAGAAAAATATTATGCATTCCACATTAACCGCATGTAAATTGAACATACAAGGTTGTATACATATATTATAGGATCACCCCACTAAACTATATTGGATTGCTTAGCTTAGTAAGTTAACCAGGAAATAAATAAGGCTAGGATATGTTATATAGAAGACTCAAGAAATCTCTTTTTTTTAAATTGTTAAATTCCTCAATAAATTGACTTGATAGTTCTATTACGGATTTTATATATACTCCTATTTCATTTCAACTACAACTATTTTTCTTTACTATTTGTTTATATATGTCGATTCTATACATAATGGACAATTATCAGTTTATAAGTGTCTTCTTGGGATGAATTGATTTTATAACATGGCATGTAGTTATAAATAAATATGTTTTGTTTTCTATATACATGTATATTTTAGTAAATGCTATTGGTATATGAAAAGTTTAGTATAGTTTTTCAATATTCAACTCCTAAATAATTTTATCTCTTAATTGTGCAAATTGGTCTCTAAGTTATATTGTCACATACAAAGATAAGAGAAATATTTGCAGTAGACTTTTTACCTAGATTCTTGAGTTCATTGCCTAATTAGAATTCATCAAATAAGTAGAATTTAAATACAACACCTACCTGGTAATGTACTCCAATATTCCTTCTGTATTTTTTTTCTCCCCTTCTATTCCAGCTGCTCCTCTTCTTATTTTTTCTTCTCCTTATGTCCTAGTATACCTCTTCCCTTCTAAGACCATATATATTTTTTTCAATTCTGGTTTTTTCCTGAAAAATGGGTGTGGTCTTTTTTTTGTTTTAAAACAAACTTTCTCCCCAAGCTTACTGCGTCACCTCCCTCTTTTGTTTCTTCTTTATAAGTTTATCATGTTTTTTCCTTAGTTTATTTCATGGCAAGACTTTTAATTTTTTTGCTTTCTTTTCTATATTTACTCCTTTCCCTTTTGTTTATCTTATTTCATTTTTTTTTAGATTTATTTTATTTCTTATTTTTACATTTCTCACATTATTTTAATAATAAATGTTTTACTTAATTAGTCAAATTAATTTAATGAAAACACCAAAATCATAATTACACAAAATTAAATCCATAAAAAATGAAATAAGATAAACAAAAGGGAAAGAAGTAAATATAGAAAAGAAAGCAAAAAAAGTAAAAATCTTGCCATAAAATAAAATAATCTAAAAACATGCTAACATAGAAATAAGAAACAAAAGAGGAAGGATGCGTAACAATCTTGGGGAGAAAGTTTTTTTTTTAAATGACCATGCCCCTTTTGTTCAAATGAAAATAATACAATATAATAGTATTTAATCGAGCAAATAAATGTGGAAATCTCCTAAAGAATTCATCATTGTCTTCCCAAGTTGCACTATCCTTAGAGTATTGGTCCCACTAGAACTTGCACTTTGACATCTCTATATTACGCAAATGAAGTTTGCATATATCAATTACCCTAATTGGTTCTACTATGAACACCCTTAGATCAGAACCTACAAAGCATTCCAATCCAACACATGCATAGGATCTACTATATACTTCTTAAAATATGAAATATGGAAGACATTATGTAAAAGAGTTAGGGTTGGTAGTAATACAAGCCTATACACTATAGGATTGACAACATATAAAACCTCGAAGGGTCCCACATATCTTGGAGATAATTTTGCAAACTTCCTGAATTTAATTGAACTCTTATGTTGAAGGTGATCCTCTTCATTCTTTTAATAGATAATAATGTCATAAACAAAAACTAGAATAAAGTGATCAAGGTAATCTCTAAACACATTGTTCATGAGATTCATGAATGTTATAGGAGCACTAGTTAGTCTAAATGATAGATTATAAACTCATAATGTCTATAAAAAAATCTGATCATTGTATTCAGAATATCCTCATCTTGAATCCTCCACTTGATAATATCCCACTCAAAGATCAATTTTAGAAATTATTGTTACTCCTTGCATTTGATCAAAAATATCATCTATAAAAGGTAGTGGATACCTATTTTTAATGATTGCCTTTTCAACATTCTTTAATCAATGCAAATTCGAAGGGTACCATCCTTCTTCTTGACAAAGACAACTAGTGCACCCTATGGTGACACATTTATCTTGATCAACCCCTAAGCTAAAAATTATTGAAGTTGAGCCTTTAATTCAACCAACTCAGTGGTTGTCATCTTGTATGCTGCCTTAGACTATGGTTTCGAACCAGATGTTATGTTGATAAAAAAATTGAACTCATATCCAATAGGCAAACTAAGCAACTACTCTAGAAACACATCATGAAAATCTCTAAGAAATGGGTAATCTTCATGAGATGGTTCCTTACATTCCTCCATTTCATTTATCCTAATGATAAAAGTTTAACACCCTTTTACCTAAGCCCTCTTAAGCTACATTGCATAAATCTACCTAAGCTTCAACTCTCTCTTCTCACCTTGAATTTATGTTTAATTTATGAAATCATCAACACAATCCACCTTATTCATGTAATAGTAAACCTTATCTTTATGTTTTACAAGTTAGTTGCCTCCTAAGATCACATCATATGATCCTAGAGGTGCTACATACTAGTCCACAATTATTGTTAATTTGAGCAACCTAATCTTCACTTCGATTAAACACTTGTTAACCATGACTTTTGATTCATTTTCATATTATGCTAACCATGTATTTTCCATTACACTACCTCTTCTAGCTAACTTAATTAGCATTTTAGGAGCTATAAAATATTTTGTGGCTCCTGTATCTATGAAAATAAAAACTAGATAATTAAACAAAGTACCTGATAGCACAATGGGTGATGCTTAAAACTTCACTTGTTGATTATACACTATTACATGAATACATTATTGAAAATTGCCTTATTGAGGATTATAACCCTTACCTTTAACTTTTCATGAGGACAATCATGAGCATAGGGCCATCTCTACAAATAAAAAAACCTCCAGGTGGTCTTTTTTTGTATGCCTATTGGTTTCCCTTGAAACCTCCTTTGAAACTATTATCTAGTTTCTTATTGTCTGATCCATCATTAAATTTAAAGTTTTGAATTTTGAATTGCTTCATAGAGTCTTCACTCCTCAGTTTCTAGTTTTTATTTTTCAAATTTGATTTAGAACCTCCCAAAAATTTCTTGAATTTGTCTCTGGCTTGAATAAGAGTCTTCAATTATTGTTCTTCTTTAATTGACTTCTTGAAGACTTGGTCCATGGTAGAAGATTCATGAACATCCACCTCACCATCGATCTGGGGTCTCAATCCCATGATAAGCTTTTTGATCGTGAACCTCTCATCTACTTGGTACTAAGGTACATACTTCAAAAGTTTGGTGAACTTCTCCCAGTACTAATTCACTGATAAATCCCCTTATTTTAAATTCTAAAAACTTTATGAGATTCTAATCAAAATAAAGTTGTGATAAGCCACCATGAATTAAATAATGTCATGAACTGATCCCAAGTTGTGGTGGTTGAATTAAGGTTCATTTACAACTTATTATTGGCCCACTATGTATCTTCCTCACCAGACAACTAGTATGCTCCCCAAAATACTTAGGTGACTTTAGATTAATTTCAAATCTTGAAATAATTCTCCATATCTGTCATCTATGCTTTAGCTCCATCACCTAAGATAATTCCATCAAACTTAGGGGGACTCACCTTTTTCATGTCTATATCCATCTCTGTAACTACTTGTGCTCTCACATCTTGAAGATGATTTTGCTCAACAAGATGCCCATCAAGTTCTTCCTAATGTTCTTCCTCTTCATGGCCATGAACTTCATATTCTAGGACTATGATCTGATCCTTGGTATCATTATTGACTATGAGGATTTGATCCAATTTTTCTTCTTGCTCTATGGCATGTCGATTATGATCAAATAGAGGGTCATTGTCATTAATATTTGATGGACCATCACTAGATACTCTAGATTGCATCATTTCTTCTATGATAAATATAAAGATAAAAAAAAATTGGTGGACTTATTCAGTCCTAGAGTTTGAACCATAGATCTAATACCACATGTAACATTCCCACTAAGATCCATCTAGAAATATGATTTTTTTAAATTATTAAAGCATAAATTCTAAAATCAGATCAAACCATGATGTAAAAATTAGATCAGAGATCATATATCAAATACTTGAGTCAATAATTGTAAATGAGTCATACTACATTACACATCAGCTATCAATATGAAATATACCATACTATATATAAAAAGTATTTACAATATTTTAGCCACCGTTGGTACAATCCTATAGCCATGGTTTTCAAAGTACTATAGTGAATAGTTATAATTTAATAGATTAATTTTTTCAATAATAAATATTATACAAATTACAAATATAATATACATTATTCTACAGAGCATGAGTTTCCCAAAACTTTGGTATCTATGGTAACCTTAAGTGTTATCTCCAAGTAAGTATTGTTGTGGGGAGTGAGAACATCATTCGAGCATTTTTCCACATCAACCATAGAGAAACGATCCCCCACACTATCTTTAATCATAGAATGGCCCTCATTTCATATATGATTAGATAATAATAGTGCAGAAATATAGAGAAAAGCTAGTACCCATGTGATGAATGATTTATAAAACATGCAGTATGCCATAAATAAATCCATTCTAACATTATATCACACAAACACGTAAACCATACATATAAAATGATAATATCTATATAACACTACTTTGGCCAAATTTTTCATAGTTAATGATCTCTAGGACTACTTAATTTTAAAAACACCACTTGATCAGATTACCTTCATCAGACATGGTGATGCTTAGTAAGCTAGTGGAACCCATTTCACTACTTACACAGAATTAGCAATGTGAGATTAAAAATATAATCACATATTTGCACAAATTATCTCCTAATAGCATATATATACATGCTAATTACATAAATAACCACAAATATATACATTTATTATGTCAAACGTGTGAACAAATCTACCTAACACATATATAATAGGAATAACATCCATAAATTATGCCATCCTAGTACATTATACATCTGAACAAGATGTCTATAAATATTATAGTAATTTCCAAATAAAACATTCTATAACACCCATAATATCATAATTCACAATTATTCATATATAAACAATCAGTCATGACAAAGAAAGTCATAGTTATTACAAAATATATAATCTCCCATTAAACTTGTGTCATACTTTTAAGAAGTTGTATGCACACTTAGTTAAGATTTTACTATTCAAATTTTTGTGACTTAGTTTTGACTCCTCAATAAAATTATTTTAGATACACCTCCCACAGTATATGTATAAACTATTTATGTAAAGGAGTACCATATTCTTATAAGGCATACTTAATAATTAAATCATTAATATGTGGAAAATTATAATAGAACCTTCCCAGTTAGTTTCAGGTTTCATACACCATATATAATAAGTTGTAACATGCATTATTTTTATAATAAATCTATATATTTTAGTTTCATTGTTCATTTGAACTTTATAAACAAAATGATATGACATTTATACATATATACATTAGGCATAAGAATACTTAATCAATGTTAAATCATGTACCTGATAAAGTGATATATATATGGTAACAATATATTCCTATATTATTTCCAATAGAGAGATATAATTCCCATAATAATAAACATATAGAATACAAATATAATTCAATAATATGAATAGAGATCATGGCAATAACTAGAACATGATTTCATATGCTAACCTAGATTTTAATATAATACAAATTCATCTGAATATGCTACTATTATGGTCTGTACAAAATAATACAGCTAACTAATTTTGTAATAATAACCATATTATTGCAACGATTTGAATTTACAAAATCAATAGTAATAATACAACACTTATTTTTTAATACTAAAAATCATTATGTAGCTATGAAGTTTGATAATATCAACAATAAAATATAGCACTCCAATATTAATATTTCACTACCATTCATAGATGCAACAAATTAATTTTTAATAGTGTTTATCCACAGAATGATGCATTTTGATAATATACAGAACACTCTTCCTGTGTAATAGCATGATGAATACTCTGATTTGGTAATTTATTCATAAATAACTATGTATTTTAAATGGCCGATCACTCATTGTTACATGCTATATTTACAAATATCCCTACGTTTATATATAATTTGGTATAAAATAAGTCAAATATCATACAGTCCATAGTAACCGCATGTAAATTAAACATACAAGGTTGTATACATATATTATAGGATCATCCCACTAAACTGTATTGGATCACTTCGCTTAGTAAGTTGACCAAAAAATAAATAAGGTTAGGATATGTTATATAAAAGACTCAGGAAATTAGCTTTTTTTTTTAAATTGCTAAGATCTGTAATAAATTGGCTTGCTTGTTCTATTACAACTTTTATATATAGTCCTAATTCATTTCAACTACAACTATTTTGATTTAATATTTTTTTATATATGTTGATTCCATTAATAACGGACAATTATCAGTTTATAAGTATCTTCTTAGGATGAATTGATTTTATAACATGGCACTTGGTTATAACTTTTTCCATATACATGTATATTTTAGTAAACACTATTGGTATATGAACAATTTATTACAATTTTTCAATATTTAACTCCTAAATATTTATATCTTTTAATTATGCAAATTGGTCTCTAAGTTATATTGTCACATACAAATATTTACAATAGACTCTTTACCTAAATTCTTGAGTTCATTGTCTAATTTCATAATTCATCACATAACCAAAATTCAAATACAACTCTTACTTGGAAATGTACTCCAATATTCCTTCTATATTTTTTCTTCTCCCCCTCTGTTCAAGATGTGCCTCTTCTTATTTTTCACTTTTCTCCTTATGTCTTAGTATGCCTCTTCCCTTCTAAGACCATATATATATATATATATATATATATATATATATATATATATATATATATATATATATATATATATAAATCTTTTTTTTCCTAAAAAGGAGCATGGTCTTTTTTCTAATTTTAAAACTAACTTTCTCCCCAAGCTTACTACACCACCTTCATCTTCTATTTCTTCTTTCTAATTTTGGAATGTTTTTTCCTTATTTTATTTCATGGGAAGATTTTTACTTTTTTTTGCTTTCTTTTCTATATTTAATCCTTTTTCTTTTATTTGTCTTATTCCATTTTTTTGGATTTATTTTATTTCTTATTTTTACATTTCTCACATTATTTCAATAATAAATGGTTTACTTAATTAGTCAAATTAATTTAATGAAAAAACCAAAATCATAATTACATAAATTAATTTTGTATCCTTACTATGTTAATCTAATCATGTATATTATACTTTTTAAATTCAAACACTATAAAATTATACTATGTTAACCATGAAATTATGCATCTAGTCATGTCCTAATAATGTGGTGTTTGCAGGGTTTTTAGTTACCTTCTTTGTCTTCTCCCAACATCACCATCTATGTCAGCTTCTCTGATGATGTTCTCCCTCCATCACGCTCTTAGAGATGAGTTCTCCTGAATCCACCTCATAAAAACAATTTAGTTAGACCAAAACATCATAATATTCATATATCATAAAATATAACTTTAATAATAAATTCACACCATCATAATTTACAAATGCACTACAACTAGCTCATAGCAATATAACCAAAGCAATAATCAACTGTCCAATATTAATAAATATATCTTAAAGCATAGTTAAAAATAACCAAGTCACATATGACACTATAAATATCCATAGATAATTAAGTAATTTACTTGGTAAGGTATCGGGATGTAACATCCTTCCCCCCTAAAGTTAGTCATCATCTTGGATGACAGCTATTCAAATATAAGCCTTGAATTAAAAAAAATTGTTCAACTAAAAATAACATAATATAATATTATCTAATCAAATAAATAAATGTGAAAATATCCTAAATAATTCATCATAGTCTTCTCAAGTTGTAATATCCTCAGAGGATTAGTCCCACTAAACCTTGCACTGTGGCATCTCTTTATTACACAAACAAAGTTTGTGTGTGTCAATTATCCTGATTGGTTCTACTATGACCACCCCTAGATCTAGAACCTACAAAGCATTCCAATCCAACACATGCATATGATCATTTATATACTTCTTAAGATATGAAATGTGGAAGACATTATGCAAAATAGAATTTTGCAGACTTTTCAAATTTAATCGATCTCTTTTATGGCTTTACCTACAAAAACACTTTATCACCTATTGTAAAGAGAATTTGTATCCCGTTTAAATTTGCATAACTCTTCTATCTATCATTGACCTTGACCAACCTCTACCTGATTAGTTTAACTTTATCTTCCATCTCTGAGAGCATCTCAAGTCCAAATATTATCATGTCATCTAACTTATCCATACTAATGGGTGTTATGTGCCTTCTCTTGTTAAGTGCCTCGAATGGTGCCATCTTCAACATTAATTGGTATGAGTTTTTATCTGCAAACTTGATCAATGAAAGATAAAATTATCACATGTATTATTGATCCATGCAATACATATGAAGAAGATCCTCCAGCACCTGGTTAACTCTCTTAGTTTATCTGTCAATCTTTGGGTGGTAAGTTTCACTAAAATTAAATTGTGTACCCAAGGTTGAATTAAGATTCACCCAAAACCTCAAAGTCATCTTTGGATCACAATATAAAATGATCTTCTCTAGAAAACCATGTAACCTATACACTTCTTTTATGAACCTCTTCACAAAGATAGGTGCATCATCTATCAAATTTCTTGGTATAAAGTGAGCTACCTTGGTTAGTCTGTCAACAAATACCAATATCATATCGTGTATGTTTTGCGACATTTTTAATCCTTAGAGAAAGTCCATACTAATCACCTACCACTTCTATTCTAGTATATCATGCAAATATAATGATCTAATTGAATGCACATGCTTGGCTTACACTCTTTGGCATTCCAAAAAATGTGATAATCTACTACATCCTTCTTAATTCATTTCCAAAAATATAGTGGTCTAAGATATACCATGAGCTTGGTTATTCTTGGATGTCTATAATATGGGGCATTGTGTAATTTCTTTAGCACTGTGACCCATATATTCTCTTAATCTGGCACATACATCCATTCATTATAATGTAATAGACCATCATGTTCCAATATGAATCCTTTATACTGAGGATTATGAGAATTTTTAGACAATGATTTTATGACTTGATCATAAAATTTGTCTTTTGGTGAGAAGTCAATCCTTTGATCCATAAAAGTACTCCTGATAGTAGTTATAGCTACTACGTATCTTCTACGACTAAGGGTATAGGCTACTCCGTTCTCCTTGCCTTTCATATAACTGATATTAAAATTGTAATCAAACAAGAACTAAATCTAGAACATCTGACAAGCATTCAAATTTGGTTGTGTGAAAATATACTTGAGTCCCAAGTTATCTATCTTGAGCTCAAAAGGTTTTCCCAATAAATAATGCAACCACATTTACAAAACGTGAACAATCATTGCAATTTCCAAATCCTGAGGGGCACAATTCACCTCATATGGTTTTATCTTTCATGACTCATAAGCCACTAATGCACTATCGCACTATCCTTCATAAGGACTCATCCTAGTCCATCCTTGAAGCATCTGTGACTACTAAAAATTGGATATTAGGGTCTAGAACTCTCAACACTAGTATTGATGTAAGCCTTCTTTTTATCTCCTAGAAAGTTACCTTACACTTATCTAACCAAATAAATCTATCATTCTTCCATTTTAAGGAAGCAATTGGATTATCTATCTTGGAAAATTTTAGAACAAACTTCCTATAGTAGCCTACTAACCCTATGAAGCTTCTAACCTCATGCACATTCTTCAGTGCCAGCCATTCCATAATAAATCTAATCTTCCTCAAATCTAATGAGATACTATCTGCAGAGATAATATGTCCAAAATACTATACTCTTTCCTGGAAAAATGCACACTTGGATAACTTTCCATACAACTTGTGCATCTACAGCCATTGTAGAACTAGTTCTAGATGTTGAAGGTGATCCTCTTCATTCTTTGAATAGATAATAATGTCATCCAAAAAAAAATAGAACAAAGTGATCAAGTTAATCTCTCAACACATTGTTCATGATATTTATGAATGTTGGTATAACATTAGTGAGTCCAAATGGTAGCACTATAAACTCATAGTACTTGTACCAAGTTCTAAACATTGTCTTCAGAATATCTTCATCCTAAATCTTCAGCTGATGGTATCTCACTCAAAGATCAATTTTATAAAATTATTTTGTTCCTTATATTTGATCAAAAATATCATATATACAAGGTAGTGAATACCCATTAATGATGGTTGCCTTATTCAACATTATGTAATCAATGCAAAGTCAAAGGGTACCATTCTTCTTCTTGATAAAGACAACCGGTGCACCTCATGGTGACACACTTGGCCTAATCAAATCCTTGGATAACAATTCCTAAAATTGAAACTTTAATTCAAATAACTCAATGGTTGGCATTCTAAATGGTGCCCTAGACTATGGTTCTGAACTAGGTATGATGTTGATAGAAAAATCAAACTCACATCTAGGAGGTAAACCCAACAACTCTTCTAAAAACACATCATGAAAATCTCCAAAAAAATGGGTATTCTTCAAGAGATGAAGCCTTAAGTTCCTCCATTTCATTTATCTTGATGATAAATACTTGGCACCCTTTTCCTTGGGCCCTCTTAAAATGCATTGCCAAAATCTACCTAAGCTTCAACTCTCTCTTCTCATCTTAAATTTATGTCTAATTTTTAAAATCATCAAGACACTCCAACTTTTTTAAGTAATAGTCAAACTTATATTTATATTTTGAAATCTAGTTGACTCCTAAAATCACATCATATGATCCTAGAGGTGTTACATATAGATCCACAACTATTATGAATTTAAGAAACCTAATCTTTTCTTCGATTAAACACTTTTCAACCATGACTTTTGAGTTATTCTCATATTATATTGACCATGGATTTTTGATTACACCAAGTCTCTAATTAAATTACTAAGCATCCTAGGAGCTATTAAACATTATGTGGCTCATTTATCTTTCAAAATGGAAATTAGATAATTAAACAAAGTACCTAACAACTCAATGGGTGATGCTTGAAACTCGGCATGTTGATTATCCACTACTACATGAATACACTGCTAAAATTTTCCCTACTAAGGATTACAACCCTTATTTTTGAGTTGTTATGAGGATAATCATGATCATAGTGGTCATATATACAAATAAAATAACCTCTAGGTGGTCTTTTCCTATCTTCCTACTAGTTTTCTTTGAAACTATTACCTAGTTTCTTATTGCCGATCCCATCATTAAATTTGGCATTCTGACTTTTGAATTACTTCCAGAGTCTCCACTCCTCAATTTCTAGTTTTTATTTTTAAAATTTTATTTAGAACCTCCAAACTCTTTCTTTAATTTATCCCTAGTTTGAGCAAGAGTCTTCAACTTCTATTTTTGTTTAACTACCTTCTCAAATACTTGGTCCATGATAGATCCTTGAACATCCACCTCACCATCGATTTGGGGTCTCAATCCCATGATAAACTTTCTAATCTTGAACATTTCATCTGCTTGGTATTGAGGTACATACTTTAGAAGTTTGGTGAAGGTGCTCCCAGTACTCATTCACTGATAAATCCTGCTAGTTTAGATTCTAAAAATATGTGAGATTTTGATCAAAATAAATCTATAGAATCCATTTTGACCTAAATAATTTCATGAACTTCTCCCAAGTAGTGGTGGTCAAATTATGATTCATTTCTAGCTTCTTGTTTACCCACAACGTAGTTACCTTACCAAAAAAATGGTATGCTCCCCAAACTTCTTTGGTTACTTTAAATTATTTTCAAATCTTGAAATACTTCTTCATCTCTTTCATCCACACTTCATCTCCATTACCCATGACAATTCCATTGAATTTAGATGGACTCACCTTTTTCATGTCCCTAGCTATCTCTATACCTACCTATGCTCTCGCATCCTAAATATTTTCTTACTCAATGGGATGCTCATTAGGTTCTTCCTCATGTTCTTCCTCTCTATCACCATAAACTTCCTCTTCTAGGGCTATGATTTGATCCCTGGTATCATCCATGGCTATGAGGAGTTGATCCAATTTTGTCGCTTACTCCACGACATGTTGATTAGGATCAAATGGAGGGTTATTGTCATTGGTATTTGTTGAATCCTCACCAAATACTCTAGCTTTCACCATTTATTTTTTAGTAAACATAAAGATATGAAAGCATAATTATACTCATCCAGTCCTAGAGTTTGAGCCATAGCTTTGATACCACATGTAACATACCCACAGGATTCATATAGAATTTTTTTTTTTAATTAAAGCATAAATACTAAAATAAGATTACACCACGGTGTAAGAATAAAATTAGAGATCATATATCAAATACTTAATTTGATAATTGTAAATGAAGCATACTACACTACACATCATCTATCAACATGAAATACACCATACCATGTATAAAAAGTATTTACAATTTTTTAGCCATGGTTGGTGCAATACTACTACCATAATTGTCAAAGTAATATAATGAATAATGAAAACACCAAAATTATAATTACATAAAATTAATTCCAAAAAAATGGAATAATATAAACAAAAAGAAAAAGAGTAAATATAGAAAAGAAAGCAAAAAAAGTAAAAATCTTGCCATGAAATAAAATAATGAAAAAACATGCCAAAATTAGAAAGAAGAAATAAAAGAGGAAGGTGGCACAATAAGCTTGGGGAGAAAGTTTTAAAACAAAAAAAAGACCACGACCCTTTTGTTCAATTTAAAATAACACAATATAATAGTATTTAATCAAGCAAATAAAAGTGGAAATCTCTTAAAGAATTCGTCATAGTCTTCCCAAGTTGCATTGTCCTTAGAGTATTGGTCCCACTAGACCTTACACTTTGACATATCTCTATTACACAAATGAATTTTTTGTGTATCAATTTCCCTAATTGGTTCTACTATGAACACCTCAAGATCAGAACTTGCAAAGCATTATAATACAACACATGCATAAGATCAGCTATATACTTCTTAAGATATGAAACATGGAAGACATTATGTAAAAAAGCTAGGGATGGTGGTAATGAAAGTATATATGCTATAGGATTAACCACTTCTAACACCTTAAAGTGTCCCACATATCTCAGTGATAATTTTTTAGGCTTCCCAAATTTAATTGAGCTCTTCTACGGCTTTACCTGTAAACATACTTTATCACCTACTACAAAGTGTCTTTCTATCCTCTTCAGAACTACATAAATATTATGTTTATCATTATCCTCAACAACCTCTACCTAATAATTCTAACTTTCTCTTCCATATCCAAGAGCATCTCATGTCCAAAGATTATATTGTCCTCTAACGTATCCCAACTAATGGGTATTTTGCACCTTCTCCCATAAAGTGCCTCAAATGGTGTCATCCTCAATGTTGATTAGTATGAGTTGTTATATGAAAACTTGAAAAATGAAAGATAATATTCCCACTTATATTTCTAATCCATGTAATACATAAAAATAAGATCCTCTCACACCTGGTTAACTCTCTCAGTCTGTCCATTAGTCTCTGGGTAGTAAGTTGTACTAAAATTAAGCTGCATACCCAAAGCTGAATTAAGAGTCACCAAAAACTTTGAAGTCATATTTGGATCATGATCCAAAATGATATTCTTTCAAAACCATGCAACCTATACACTTCATTTATTAACCTCTTCATAGGGGTAGGTGCATCATCTGTCAAATTGCCTGGTATAAAGTGAGACACCTTGGTTAGTTTGTCAACAACTAACAAGATCATATCATGCCTATTTCATGACATTGGTAATCTTTGCACCTACCACTTCCATTCTGGTATATCATGTGGATATAACAATCCAGCTAGATGCACATGTTTAGCTTTCACTCACTGACATTCCAGACAATGTGACACATAATCTTCTACATCTTTCTTAATATCTTTCCAAAAATATAGTGGTCTAAGCTCTTCCATGAGCTTGGTTATTCCTGGATGTCCTGAATATGAGGCATTATGTAATTATTTTAGCACTGTGACCCATAGATTCTCTTGATCTGACACATACATCCATCTATTGTAATGTAATAAACCATCACATTCCAATCTAAATCCTTTATATCAAGGATTCTAAGAATTTTCAAGCAATCCTTTTTTGACTTGATCATAAAATTCATCTCCTCATGAGAATCCAATCACTCGATACCTAAAAGTACTCTTGATAGTAGCTATAGCTGCTATGTACCTTATATGATTGAGGGCATCAACTACTCTATTCTCCTTGTCTTTGATATAACTAATGTCAAAATCATAATCAAAGAAGAACTCAAGCTAGCGCATCTTACAAACATTCAAATATGGTTGTGTGAAAATATGCTTGAGTCCCAAGTTATCTATCTTAAGATTAAAAGGTTTTCCCAACAAATAATGTTGCCACACTTGCAAAGCATGAACAATCACTATAAGTTCCAAATCATGAGGGGCATAATTCACCTCATATGGTTTTAGTTTTTGTGACTCATAATTTACTGTTGTACCATCTTGCATAAGGACTCTTCCTAGTCTATCCCCTAATGTATCTATGACCACTAAAAATTGGCCATTTGGGGTCTAGAACTCTCAACAGTAATGATGACATAAGCCTTCTTTTCAACTCCTAGAAAGCTACTTCTCACTACTCTGACCAAATAAATATATAGTTATATAATTGTTATGAAGTAATTAGACTATTTATCTTGGAAAAGTTTGGAATGAACTTCTTATAGTAGCATGCTAACCGCATGAAGCTTCTAACCTCATGCACATTCTTCGATGTCAATCATTCCATAATAGCTCTAATCTTCCCTGGATCTACTGAGATACCATTTACAAAGATAATATGTCCCAAATATTAGACTCTTTCCTAAAAAAATTCACACTTGGACAAATTACCATAGATCATGTGCTTTTGTAACCATTACAGAACCAATTCTAGATGATGAAGGTGCCCCTCTTCATTCTTTGAATAGATAAGAATGTTATCTAGAAACTAGAACAAAGTGATCAAGGTAATCTTTGAACACGTTGTTCATGAGATTCATGAATGCTATCGAAGCCTTAGTTAGTCTAAATTGTATTATTGTAAACTCATAATGCCCTTACCGAGTTCTAAATGTTGTCTTCAAAATATCCTCATCCCGAACCCTAAACTTAATGGTATCCCACTTGAAGATCAATTTTAGAAAATATTATTGCTCTTTCTATTTGATCGAAAAGATCATCTATACAAGGTAGTGGATACCTATTTTTAATGATTGCCTTATTTAACATTCTGTAATCAATACAAAGTTGAAGGGTACCATCCTTCTTCTTGATAAATACAACTGGTGCACCCCACGACGACACACTTATCTTGATCAACCCTTTATCTAATAATTCCTGAAGTTAAGCCTTTAATTCAACCAACTCAGTGGTTTTCATCCTGTATGGTGTCTTAGACTATGGTTTTGAACTAGGTGTTATGTTAAGAGAAAAATCAAACTCACATCTAGGAGGCAAACTGGGTAAATCTTCTAGAAACACATCATGAAAATATATAATAAATGGGTAATCTTAGAGAGATGGTAATTTGTCTCCCTCCATTTCATTTATCTTGATGATAAATGCTTGGCATCCTTTTCTGTGAGCCCTCTTAAGCTACATTTCATAAATCTACCTAAATTTCAACTCTGTCTTCTCATCTTGAATTTGTGTCTAATTTTTGAAATCATCAAGACACTCCACCTTCTTTATGTAATAGTCAACTTTAGCTTTATGTTTTACGAGCTAATTGACTCCTAAGATCACATCATATGATCCTAAAGTACTACATACATATCCACAACTGTTGTGAATTTGAGCAACCTAATCTTTGCTTTGATTAAGCACTTATTAACCATGACTTTTGAGTCATTCCCATATTGTACTAACCATGCATTTTCCATTACACCAGCTCTTCTTTTTAACTTACTAAGCATTCTAGGAGCTAGAAAACATTTTATGGCTCCTATATCTATCAAAATAGAAACTAGATAATTAAATAAAGTACCTGATAGCTCAATGGGTGATGCTTAAAACATGGCTTGTTGATTATCCACTACTACATGAATACATTGTTTAAAATTTCCCTACTAAGGATTAGAACCCTTGCTATTTGACTTGTCATGAGGACAATCATGAGCATAGTGGCCATCTCTACAAATAAAACAACCTCCAAGTGGTCTTTTTCTATATGAATGTTGGTTTCCCTTGAAACCTCCTTTGAAACTATTATTTGGTTTCTTATTTCCTAATCCATCATTAAATTTGGCATTATAACTTTTGAATTGATGCCTGGAGTCTCCACTCCTTAGTTTCTAGTTTTTTTTTAAATTTGATTTAGAACCTCCAAATTTTTTCTTGAATTTATTCCTAGCCTGAGCAAGAGTCTTCAGCTTCTATTCTTATTTAATTGCCTTCTCAAAGACCTAGTCCATGGTATAAGGTCCATGAACATCCACCTCACCATCAATCTAGGGTCTCAATCTCATGATAAATTTTTTTGTCCTGAACCTCTCATGTACTTGGTACTGGGGTACATTAGAAATTTGGTGAACTTCTCCCAGTATTCATTCATCGATAAATCTCCCTATTTTAGATTTTGAAAATTTGTGATATTTTGATCAAAATAAATCTATGGAAGCCATCATTACCTAAATAATGTCATGAACTGATCCCAAGTAGTGGTGGTCAAATTAAGGTTCATTTCTAACTTCTTATTGGCATACCACATAGTTGTATCATAAGACAATTGGTGTGCTTCTCAAACTACTTTCATGAATTCATATTAATTTCAAAATACTTATTCATCTCTATCTTATATGTTTTAGCTCTATCACCCAGGATAGTTCTATCAAACATAGGTGGACTACATTTTTCATGTATGTATCCATCTATACAAGAACTTGTGCTCTCACATCCTAAATATTTTTCTACTCAACATGATGTTAATCAATTTCTTCTTGATGCTCTTCCTCTCCATGGTCATGAACTTATTATTTCAAGACTATGATATGATATCTGGTATCATTCTTGATTGAGAAGAGTTGATCTAATTTTTTTGCTTGCCCAATGGCATGTCGATTAGGATCAAACAGAGGGTTGTTATCATTGGTATTCGATGGACCCTCAATAGAGACTCTAGATTTCACTATTTATTTTATGGTAAATAGAAATATACAAAAGTGTTAGTAGACTCATTCAGTCCTAGATTTTGAACCACATGTAACATCCCCACTGGGATCCATCTAGAAATATGATTTTTTTATTATTATCAAAGCATAAATACTAAAATAAGAACAGTGTGAAAATTAGATCAAAGATCATATATCAAATACTTAAGTTGATAATTGTAAATGAAGCATACTACATTACACATCATCTATCAACATGAAATACACCATACTATATATAAAAAGCATTTACAATATTTCAACTATGGCTGGTACAATCCTATAGCCATGGTTGTCAAAGTACTATAGTGAGTAATTACAATTTAACAGATTAATGTTTTCAATATTAAATATTATACAAAGTAAAAATGTAAGATGCATTGCTCTACAGAGCATGAGTTTTCTAAAACTCTAGTATTTACAGTAATCTCAAGTGTCATCCCCAAGTAAGTATTATTTTAGGGAGGGAGAGCATCATTCGAGCACTTTAACACATCAACCACCAAGCAATGACCCCTTGCACTATCTCCCATCAGGGAATCACCCTTTTTTTACATATGAGTAGATAATAATGATGTAGGAATCTAGAGAGACAAGCTAGTACCCATGTGATGTATGATTTCTAAAACATGCAATGTACCATAAAGAAATCCGTTCTAATATGATATCGCACAAACATGTAAACCGTAGACATGAAATGACAATGTCTAACTAAAATTACTTTGGCCAAAAAATTTAATAGTTAATGATCTCTATGATCAGTCAATTTTAAAAACACCACTTGATCGGACTACCTTCATTTGACATGGTGATGTTTAGTAAGCTAGTGGAACCCATTTCACTACTTACATAGAATCAACAGTGTGAGATTACAAATATAATCATAGATTTACATGGATTATCTCTTATCAGCATATATATATATATATAGAATAATAATGTACTTATCCTATATATATATATATATGATAATAATGTATTTAATATATATATATATAGGATACTTATTATCATATATATATATAAAATACACTATTATCATATATATATATATATATATATATGATAATAATGTATTTAATATATATATATATATATATATATATAAGATAATAATGTACTTATTATCATATATATATATATATATATATATATATATATATATATATATATATATATATATATATATATATATATATATATATATATATAAGTTATGGATGTTAAACCTGTTATATATGTGTTATGTAGATTTGTTAACATGTTTGATGGAATAAATGTACGTATTTGTGGTTAATAATGTACTTATCTTATATATATATACATGATACTTATTATCATATATATATATATATAGGATAATAAGTATCCTATATATATATATATATATATATATATATCAAATTATAGTTAAAAATAACCATATCACATATGATACTATAAATATCCACAGATAATTAAGTAGTTTGATTGGTAAGGAATTAGGATGTAACATCATTCCCCCTAAAGCTAGTCATCATCTCGGATGACATTTATTCAAATATAAGTCCTAAATTAGAAAATATTGTTCAACCAATAATAACACAATATAATAGTATCTAATCAAGCAAATAAATGTCAAAATCTCCTAAAGAATTCATCATAGTCTTCCCAAGTTGCACTATCCTTAGAAGATTAGTCCCACTGGACCTTGCACTGTGACATCTCTCTATTACACAAACAAAGTTTTCATGTGTCAATTATCTTAATTGGTTTTACTATGACCACCCTATGATCTAGAACTTGCAAAGCATTTCAATCCAACACATGTGTAGGATTAGTTATATACTTATTAAAATATGAAACATAGAAGACATTATGTAAAAGCACTAGGTTTGGTGGTAATGCAAGCTTATACGCTATAGTATTGAACACTTCTAACACCTTGAAGGGTCTCACATATCTCAATGATAGTTTTGTAGACTTATCAAATTTAATTGATATCTTCTACAACTTTACCTACAAAAACACTTTATCACTTACTGTAAAGTGCCTTTTTGTCCTCTTCAGATTTAAATAACTCTTCTATCTATCATTGGCCTCAACTAACCTTTGTCTAATTATTTTAACTTACTCTTCCATCTCTGAGAGAATCTCAGGTCTAAATATTATCATGTTCTCTAACTTATCCCAACTAATGGGTGTTATGCACATTCTCCTATAAAATTCCTTGAATGGTATCATATTTAACTCTAATTGGTATCAATTGTTATATGTAAACTCAAACAATGGAAGATAATATTTCCACATGTATTTTTGATCCATGAAATACATATGAAGAAGATCCTCTAGCATCTAGTTAACTCTCTTAGTCAATCTATCAATCTCTGGGTGGTAAGTTATACTAAAATTAAATTATATACCTAAGGATAAATTAGGAGTCACCTAAAACCTTAAATTAATATTTGGATCACAATCTAAAATGATCTTATCTATAAAACCATGTAACCTATACACTTCTTTTAAGAACCTTTTCCCAAGGGTAGGTGCATCATCCATCAAATTGCCTAGTATAAAGTGAGCCACCTTGGTTAGTTTGTCAAAAACTACCAAGATCATATTGTATCTATTTCATGACATTGATAATCCTTAGATAAAGTACATATTGATCACCTACCACTTCCATTCTAGTATATCATGTAGATATAACAATCCAATTGGATGCACATGCTTAGCTTTCACTCCTTGACATTCTAAAAAATGTGACACATAATCTACTACATCCTTCTTAATTCCTATCCAAAAATATAATGGTCTAATCTCTACCATGAGCTTGGTTACTCTTTGATGTCAATAATATGGGGCATTGTGCCATTCTTTTATCAATGTGACCCACAGATTCTCTTGATCTAGTACATACATCCATTCATCATAATGTAATAGACCATCATGCTCCAATATGAATCCTTTATATCAAGGATTTGAGCATTTTTAGATAATGTTTTTATGAATTTATGATAAATTTTTTATCCTAGTGAGAACTCAATCATCGAATCCCTAAAAATACTCTTAATAGTAGCTATAGCTGCTATGTACCTTCTACGACTAAGGGCATCGATGACTTTATTCTCCTTGCCTTTGATATAACTAATGTCAAAATCATAATCAGATAAGAACTCAAGCTAGCACCTCTGACAAGCATTCAAATTTTTTTGTGTGAAGATATACATGAGTTCCAAGTTATTTATCTTGAGCTCAAAAGGTTTTCCCAACAAATAATGCAACCACATTTGCAGAGCGTGAACAATCACTGTAAGCTCCAAATCATGAAGGGCATAGTTCACCTCATATGCTTTTATCTTTAATGACTCATAAACCACTAATACACTATCCTACATAAGGACTCCTCTTATTTCATCCCCTAATGTGTTTGTGACTACTAAAAATTGGCTATTGGGGTTTAGAACTCCCAACACTAGTGCTAACATAAACCTTATTTTCAACTCCTAGAAAGCCACTTCACACTTATCTGACCAAACAAATATGTGCTTATTCTATTGTAAGGAAGTAATTGGATGAGTTATCTTGGAAAATTTTGGAACAAACTTCCTATAGTAGCCTGTGAACCCTATGAAGTTTATAACCTCATGCACATTCTTTAGTGTCAGCCATTCCATAATAGCTCTAATCTTCCCTAGATCTACTAAGATAAAATTTTAAGAGATAATGTGTCCAAAATACTAGACTCTTTCCTATAAAAATGCACACTTAGATAACTTTTCATGCATCTTGTGCATCTACAATCATTTTAGAACTAGTTCCAGATGATAAAGGTGATCCTCTTCATTCTATGAATAGATAAAAATGTCATCCAAAAAAATTAAAACAAAGCAATCAAGGTAATCTCTCAACACACTATTCATGAGATTTATGAATGCTTCCAAAATGTAAGTCAGTCCAAATGGTAGCATTTTAAACTCATATTGCCTATATTGAGTTCTGAATGTTATCTTCAAAATATCCTCATCCTGAATCCTCAACTGATGGTATCTCACTCGAAGATAAATTTTAGAAAATACTATTGCTCCTCAAATTTGATGTAAAATATCATCTATATGAGGTAGTGGATACTTTTTTCTAATTGTTTCCTTGTTCAACATTTTCTAATCAATGCAAATTCAAAGGGTATCATTCTTCTTCTTGATAAAGATAACTAGTGCACCCCATGGTGACACACTTAACCTGATCAACCCCTTAGCTAATTTTTTTTTAAATTGAGACTTTAATTCAAATAACTCAGTGGTTATCATCATGCATGGTGCCTTATACTATGATTTTAAACTAGGTATGATGTTGATAGAAAACTCAAACTCACATCTAGTAGGCAAACCTGGATACTCTTCTAGAAACACATCATGAAAATATCTAAAAAATGGGTAATCTTCGAGAGATGGTTCTTTAAGTTACTCCATTTCATTTATCTTGATGATAAATGTTTGGCACCCTTTTCCTTGATCCCTCTTAAGATTCATTACCTAAATATGCCTAAGCTTCAACTCTCTCTCTTCTCATCTTGAATTTGTGTTTGATTTTTGAAATCATCAAGACACTCCAACTTATTTAGGTAACAATCAAACTTATATTTATGTTTTGCAATCTAGTTGACTCCTAAAATCACATCATATGATCCTAGAGGTACTAATTATAGATCCAAAACTATTGTGAATTTGGGTAACCTAAACTTCACTTCAATTAAACACTTGTCAACCATGACTTTTGAGTCATTCTCATACTATATTGACCATGCATTTTTCATTACACCAGCTCTTCTATTTAACTTACTAAGCATCTGAGGATCTATAAGACATTATGTGGCTCATGTATCTATCAAAATGGAAATTAGATAATTAAACAAAGTACCTAACACCTTAATGGGTGATGATTGAAATTCGTCTTACCGATTATCTCCTACTGCATGAACACGCTACTAAAAATTGCCCTACTAAGGATTAGAACCCTTGTTCTTTGACTTGATATGAGTATAATCATGATCATAGTGGTCATCTCTACAAATAAAATAACCTCCAAGTGATCCTTTCCTGTCTACCTACTAGTTTTCCTTAAAACCTCCTTTAAAACTATTATCTAGTTTCTTATTGCCTATCCCATTGTTAATTTTGGCATTCTAACTTTTGAATTACTTTCTGGAGTCTCCACTCCTCAATTTCTAGTTTTTATTTTTTAAATTTGATTTAGAACCTCCAAAAAAAATATTGAATTTATCCTTGGCCTGAGGAAGAGTTTTTAGCTTCTATTCTTGTTTAACTACATTCTTGAAGACCTGGTCCATGGTAGAATGTCCTTGAACATCCACCTTACCATCTATCTAAGGTCTCAATCCCATGATAAACTTTATGATCCTAAACCTCTCATCTGCTTGGTACTGAGGTACATAGTTCAGAGGTTTGGTGAATTGCTCCTAATACTCATTCACTGATAAATCCCCTTGTTTCAAATTCTAAAAATTTGTGAGCTTTTTTTCAAAATAAATTTGTGAAAGCCACTATGACCTAAATAATGTCATGAACTTCTCCCAAGTATTGGTGGTTGAATTAAGATTCATTTCCAACTTCTCATTGGCCCATAATATAGTTACCTCACCAGATAACTGGTATGCTCCCCAAACTAGTTTGGTGACTTTAGATTAATTTCAAATCTCAAAATACTTCTCTATCTCTATCATCCACATTTTAGCTCTATTACCCAGGATATTTCCATCAAACTTAAATGGACTCACCTTTTTCATGTCCCTAACCAGCTCTATAGCTACCTGTGCTCTCGTATCTTGAAGATTTTTCTACTCAATGGGATGCTCATCAAGTTATTCCTCATGTTATTCTTCTCCATGGCCATGAACTTCCTCTTGCATGGATATAATTTGATCCCTAATATCATTTATGACTGTGAGGAGTTGATCTAATTTTGCTACTTACTCTGTGACATGTCGGTTAGGATCAAATAAAGGGTTTTTATCATTGGTATTTGATGAATCCTCACCATATACTCTAGCTTTCACCATTTATTTTCTGGTAAATAGAAAGATATTAAAGCATTATTGGACTCATTTAGTCCTAGATTTTGAGCCACAGCTATAATAGCACATGTAACATCCCCAGTGGGATCCATCTAAAAATATGATTTTTTTTATTAAAACATAAATACTAAAATAAGATTACACCATAGTGTGAAAATCATATCAAAGATTATATATCAAATACTTAAGTTGATAATTATAAATTAAGCATACTACATTACATGACATCTATCAACATGAAATACAATATACTATATATAAAAAGTATTTACAATCTTTCAGCCATGGCTGGTACAATCCTACAACCACAACTGTCAAAGTACTATAGTGAATAATTAAAATTTAACACACTAATGTTTTCAATAATAAATATTATATAAAATATAAATTTAAGATACCATTCTCTATGAAGCATGAGTTTTTCAAAACTTCGGTATCTACAGCAAACTCAAGTGTCATCTTCAAGTAAGCAACATTGTGGGGAGGAAGAGCATCATCTGGAAACTTTTTCAAACCAATCATGGACCAATGATCCCCTACACAATCTCCCATCAGGTAATGGCACTCCATTCATAGATGAGTAGATAATAATGATGCAAGAATCTAGAGCAACAAGCTAGTACCCATGTGATGTATGATTTCTAAAACATGCAGTGTACTATAAATAAATTTGTTCTAACATGATATCACACAAACATGTAAACCATACACATGAAATGAAAATATATAACTAACATTACTTTGGCCAATTTTTTCAAAAATTAGTGATCTTTAGGATCAGTCAATTTCAAACACCACTTGATCAGATTACTTTCATCTGGCATGGTGATGCTTAATAAGCTAGTTGAACCCGTTTCAATATTTACATAGAATCAACAATGAAAGATTACAAATATAATCATAGATTTGCATAGATTATCTCCTACCAGCATATATATACATGCTAAGTATAAATATAACCATAAATACGTACATTTATTCAGTCAAACGTGTTAAGAAATCTACATAACACATATATAACAGGAATAACATCCATAACTTATACCATCCGAGTACATTATATGTCTAAACAAAAAGTATATAATTATTATAGTAATTTCTAAATAAAATATTCTATGACACCCATAATATTATAGTTCACAATTACTCAGATATAAATAATTAGTCATGATAAATAAAGTCATAGTTATTACAAAACACATAATTTCATGTTTAACTTGTGTCATACTTTTAAGTCGTTATATGCATGCTTAATTAAGATTTTACTATTTAAACATTTGCGACTTAGTTTTGAATCCTCAAGAAAACTATTTTAGATAAACCTCCCATGGTATATGTATAAACTATTTAAGTAAAGGAGTACCCATATTCTCATAAGGCATACTTAATAATTATATCACTAATATGTGGTAAATTATAATAGAACCTTCCTAATACATATCTGGTTTCATATGTCATATATATAATACATTGTAACATGCATTATTTTTATTGTATATCCCTATGTTTTAGTTTCATTGTTCATTTGAACTTTATAAACAAAAGGCTATGTTGTTTATACATATATACATTAGGCATAAGAATACTTAATCAATGTTCAATCATGTACTTGACAAAGTAATATATATATATATATATATATATATATATATACAAAGTAATATATATATATGGTTGTGATATGTTCTTATATTATTTCCAATATAGCGATACAATTCACATAATAATAAAAATATAGAATATAAATAAATTTCAACAATATGAATACGGATCATGGAAATAACCAAGACATGATTTAATATGCTAACTTGGATTTTAATATAATATAAATTCATCTGAATATGGCACTATTATGGTCTTTATATAATATTAAAACTAAATAATTTTATAATAATAGCCATATTATTGTAGTGATTTGAATTTACAAAATCAATAGTAATAATAAAATGCTTATTTTTTAATACTAACAATCATTATGTAGTGATGAAGTTTAATAATATCAACAGATAAAATATATCACTCTAATATTAATATTTCACTACCATTCATAGATGCAAAAAACTAATTTTTAACAACGTTTATCCATAGAATGATTCATTCTAATAATATACAGAACACTCTCCCCATTTTAATAGCATGATAAATACTCTAATTTGGTAATTTACTCATAAATAACTATGTATTTTATATGGCCAATCGCTCACTATTACATGTTATATTTACAAATATCCCCATGTTTATATAATTTAGTATAAAATCAGACAAATATTATACAGTCCATAATAACTGCATGTAAATTGAGCATACAAGGTTGTATACATATATTATAGGATTGCCCCACTAGATTGCTTAGCTCCGTAAGTTGATCAAAAAATAAATAAGGCTAGGATATGTTATATAAAAGACTCAGGGAATCATTTTTTTTAAATTGCTAAGTTTTTCAATAAACCAACTTGCTTGTTCTATCACGGCTTCTATATATAGTCCTAATTCATTTCAACTATAATTATTTTACTTAACTATTTATTTATATATATATATTGATTCTATCGATAATGGACAATTATCAATTTATATGTATCTTCTTGGCATGAATTGCTTTTATAACATTGTGTCTAGTTATAAATGGCAAAAAAGTATGTTTTGTTTTCTATATACATGTATATTTTAGTAAATGCTACTGGTATATGAATAGTTTACTATAGTTTTTCAATATTCAACTCCTAAATATTTATATCTCTTGATTGTGCATATTGGTCTCTAAGTTATACTATCACATACAGAAATAAGAGAAATATTTGCAACAGACTCTTTACCTAATTCTTGAGTTCATTTTCTAATTTTAGAATTCATCAAATAACCAAAATTTAAATACAATGCCTACCTAGGAATGTACTCCAATATTCCTTCTGTATTTTTTTCTCCCCTTCCATTCCAACTGTGCCTCTTCTTATTTTTCTCTTTTCTCCTTATGTCCTGGTACGCCTCTTCCATTCTAAGACCATATATTTTATTTAATTCTTTTTTTTTCTTGAAAAAGGGGCTTGGTCTTTTTTTTTTAAACTAACTTTCTCTCCAAGCTATTGTGTCACCTTCCTCTTTTGTTTCTTCTTTCTAAGTTTTGCATGTTTTTTCCTTATTTTATTTCATGGCAAGATTTTTACTTTTTTTTCTTTATTTTTTATATTTACTCTGTTCCCTTTTGTTTATCTTATTCCTTTTTTTTATATTTTTATTTCTTATTTTTACATTTCTCATAGTATTTTAATAATAAATGGTTTTCTTAATTAGTCAAATTATTTTAATAAAAACACCAAAATAATAATTACATAAAATTAATTCCATATCCTTACTATGATAATATAATCATGTATATTATACTTTTTAAATGCAAACAATATAAAATTATATTATGCTAACCATTCAATTATGCATCTAGTCATGTTTTAATAATGTGGTGTGTGCAGGGCTTTTAGTTGGCTTTTCTATCTTCTCCCAATATCACCATCTATGTCACCCTCTCTAATGATGCTCTCCCTCTGTCACGCTCTGAGAGATGAGTTCTTATGCATCCACATCACAATAAGAAGGTAGTTAGACCAAAATATCATGATATTCATATATCATATAATATAACTGTAATAATAAATCCATATGATCATAATGTACAAATGCATTACAACTAGCTCATAGCAATATAACCCAATCAATAATCAACTACTCTATAATAGTATATATATATCTCAAAGCATAGTTAAAAATAATCAATTCACATATGGCACTATAAATATCCATGGATAATTAAGTAATTTTCTTGGTGAGGAATCAGGATGTAACATCCTTCCCCCTTAAAGCTAGTCATCATCCTAGAAGACTATTATTTAAATACAAGTTTCTAATTAAAAAATATTGTTTAACTTAAAATAGCACAATATAATAGTTTCTAATTAAGAAAATAAATATGGAAATCTTCTAAATAATTCATCATAGTCTTCCCACATTACATTATCCTCAGAGTATTGGTCTCATAAAACCTTGCACTATGACATTTCTATGTTACACAAATAAAGTTTGTGTGTGTCAATTATCCTGATTGATTTTACAGTGACCACCTCAAGATCCAAAACTTGTAAAGCATTCTAATCTAACATATGCGTAGGATCAGTTATATACTTCTTGAGATATGAAACATAGAAGATATTATTTTAAAAAATTAAGGCTAGTGGTAATGCAAGCCTGTATGCTATAATATTGACCACTTTTAACATCTCGAAGGGTCCCACATATCTTGGTGATAATTATGTAGACTTCCTGAATTTAATTTAGCTCTTCTACAGCTTTACCTAAAAAACACTTTATCACCTACTAAAAAGTGCATTTCTATCCTCTTCAGATCTACATAACTCTTATATCTATCATTAGCCTTGGCCAACCTTTGTTTAATTAGTCTAACTTGCTCTTCCATTCTAAGAGCTTATCAGGTCCAAGAACTATCATGTTCTCTAACCTGTCTCGACTAATGGCTATTCTACACCTTCTCCGACAAAGTACCTCAAATGGTGCCATCTTCAATGCTATTTGGTATGAGTTGTTATATGCAAACTCAACCAATGGAAGATAAACTTCCCACTTGTATTTTTTATCCATGTAATTCATATGAAGAAGATCCTCTATCACTTGGTTAACTCTCTTAGTCTAATTCTCAGTCTCTGGGTGGTAATTTATACTAAAATTAAGTTGCATACCCAAGGCTGAATTAAGAGTAACCCAAAACCTCAAAATCATCTTTGAATCAGGGTCCAAAATGATCTTATCTAAAAAAACATGAAACCTATACACTTCTTTTACAAACCTATTCATAAAGGTAGGTGTATCATCTATCTAATTATCTGGAATAAAGTGAGCCACCTTAGTTAGTTTGTCAACAACTACCAAGATCATATCATGCATGTTCTATGACATTGGTAATCCTTAGACAAAATCTATACTAAACACCTGTCACTTTCATTCTAGTATATCATGCAAATGTAAAAATCTATTTGTATGGACATGCTTAGCTTTCATTCTCTGACATTCTAAACAATATGACACATAATTTGCTACATCCTTCTTAACTACTTTCTAGAAATATAGTGGTCTACGCTCTACCATGAGCTTGGTTACTCATGGATGTCTTGAATATGGGGCATTGTGTAATTCCTTTAGTACTATGACCTATATATTCTCTTGATCTGACATATACATCCATTTTTTTTAACATAATATACCATCACTCTCCAATCTGAATGCTTTATACCAAGGATTCTAAGCATTCTCAAATAATGATTTTCTGACTTGATCATAAAATTTATCTTCTGGTGAGAAGTCAATCACCCGATCCATAAAATTACTCTTGATAGTAATTATAGATTATATGTACCTTCAATTATTAAGGGAATTAGCTAATTTTTCCTCATTTCTTTTGATATAACTGATGTCAAAATCGTAATCAGAAAAGAACTCAAGGCAGCACCTCTAATGTAAAAAAATTGATAAAATTTTATCCAAAAATGAAGGATATCTAAACTAATTTTACCCACAAACACACATGCATGGAACATGCACACACTTTATATACCAATTTAATATCCCCAAACCATAAATTAATGAAACATAACCATATTTAAAATGATTTATAAAACAACTCTCAAAATAACTAATTTTTCCCTCACCAAAGGATCCTGAATTTGATAGTTTGTTAACCAATCCAAAGGAAACTTATTCAAACTTAAGGGAATGATAAATATTCATGAATAATATTAATTTCATATTTTATTTATGATACATAAAATAAAATAACATATTTTTAAAATAAACATGAATTTCAGAAAAAATGTCTTGAAACCCTTATACTCTATTTCTCCAAAATTACATAGAAAATATAAAATAAGAACACAAGATTATAAGATTGAATTTTCTAATAAAATTATATAAAATTGGAATTATCTACAGCCAATAAACACAAAATTTAAATAACTGAATCTGCAACTCTGTGAAGCTGCATTGCAACCTATGTATGAGATTACCTAAATAAAATCATAGGGGTTTTGTCCTATGATTTATAATAATCCAAGGGGTTTCATTCTTGAATCCTATTACTAGACCACAATTTCAACATGCATAAGAAATTTTTTAATGTGGCAAAAGATCCTCAAAATTAAAAGTAGGGTGTATTAATACCCAAGAGGTCTAAGAGGGGTGCCAAGATTAGAATTTCTTTCTTTGGGGTGGAAATTAATATGAATTAGAAAAATCCACTAGTTTCTCACTTAATCCACCTTCTCAAATTTACTTAGATCCTACTTTTTCCACCTTTTTAATTTTTAAACTTACCCAAAAGTGTTCCACTTAACTAGAAGATAAAAACTCAACATGATTTAGTAAGTTTCCTTGAGTGTAAATCATAATCCTTTCCTAAAAAAAACAATGCTCCATTTGGCAAGTTTTTTTAGAAACTCCTCATCAATGACATCATAACCTCTCCACAAATTTTTCCTCTAAACATGCCACACTTTAATTAAATTAATTAAAATAAATCTATCCTTATGATGTAATTTATTTGGACAACTTTATAAATAACTAATTTAATTTTTTTCCCTTGTAATACCTTATCATATCCTATGGGAATAAAATAGGTTAGTTGGCCCTGCTAGATGATCACTCAAAAAAAGGGACATTACATCTGATGAGCATTCAAATTTGGTTGTGTGAAAATATTCTTGAGTCCTAATTTATCTGTTTTGACCACAAAAGGTTTTCCCAACAAATAATGCCACCACACTTGCAAAGCCTGAACAATCGCTGCAAGTTTTAAATCATGAGAAGCATGATTCATCTGATATGGTTTTAACTTTCATGACTCATAAGCAACTACTACGTCATCCTGCATAAGGACTCCTCCTAGTCCATCCTCTAATGCATCTATGACTACTAAAAATTGGCCATTGGGGTTTGGAACTCTCAACACTGGTGATGATATAAGCCTTCTTTTCAACTCCTAGAAATCTACTTTTCACTTCTTTAACCAAAAAAATCTATGGTTATTCCATTATAAGGAAGTAATTATCTATTGGAAAAATTTATAACAAACATCTTATAGTAGCTTGATAACCCCATGAATATTCTAACCTCATGCACATTCCTTGGTGTCATCCATTCCATAATAGCTCTAATCTTCACTAGATCTACTAAGATACCATCTGTAGAGATAATGTGTCCCAAATACTAGACTCTTTCCAAGAAAAATACACACTTGAACAACTTGTCATATAGCTTATGCTTCAACAACTATTGCAGAACTAATTACATATGTGAAAGTTTCTTCTCTTCATTGTTTGAATAGATAAGAATGTCATCTAGAAAAAAACTATAGCAAAGAGATAAAGGTAAACTCTAAACACATTGTTCATGAGATTCATGAATGCTACCAGAGCATTAATTAGTATAAATTATAGCACTATAAACTCATAGTGCCCATACTGAGTTCTGAATGTTGTCTTCGAAATATCCTCATCTTGAATCCTCAATTTATGGTATCCTGCTCAAAGATCAATTTTAGAAAATACTATTTCTCCTCATATTTGATCAAAAAGATCATCTATACAAAGTAGTAGATACCTATTTTTTATGGTTGTCTTGTTCAACATTCTATAATCAATGCAAAGTCAAAGGGTACCATCCTTCTTCTTGACAAAGACAACTAGTGTACCTCATGATGACACACTTGGCCTAAGCAATGCCTTAGCTAATAATTTATAAAGTTGAGCCTTTAATTCAACCAAATCAGTGGTTGTCATCATGTATGGTGCCTTAAACTATGGTTGTGAACCAGGTATGATGTCGATAGAAAAATTAAACTCACATTTAAGAGGCAAATCTAACAACTCTTATGTAAACACATCATGAAAATCTCTAATAAATGGGTAATCTTTGAGAGTGGGTTCCTTAGGTTCCTCCATTTCATTTATATTGATGATAAATTTTTGGAACCCTTTTCCCTGAGCCCTCTTAAGATACATTATAGAAATCTGCCTAAGCTTCAACTCTCTCTTCTTACCTTGAATTTATGTCTAATTTCTGAAATCATCAAGACATTCCACCTTCTTCAGGTAACAATCAACCTTAGCTTTATGTTTTTCAAGCTATTTGACTCTTAATTTCACATCATATGATCCTAGAGGTGCTACATATAGATCCACAACTATTACAAATTCAAGCAACCTAATCTTCACTTTGATTAAACACTTGTCAAACATGACTTTTGAGTCATTACCATACTATAATGACCATGTATTTTCCATGATATTATCTCTTCTAGTTAAATTACTAAGCACCCTAAGAGTAATAAAATATTATGTGGATTCTATATCTATCAAAATGGAAACTAGAAAATTAAACAAAGTACCTGATAACTCAATGGGTGATGCTTGAAACTCAGCTTGTCAATTATCCACTTTTACATGAATATGCTGCTAAAAATTGCCCTATTGAGGATTATAACCCTTGTTCTTTGACTTGTCATGATGGAAATCACAAGCATAGTGATCATCTCTACAAATAAAACAACCTCCAAGTGGTCCTTTCCTATCTACTTGTTGGTTTCCCTTGAAACCTCCTTTGAAACTATTGTCTACTTTTTTATTGCCCGATCCATCATTAAATTTGGTATTCTAAATTTTGATTTGCTTCTTAGAGTCTCCGATTCTAAATTTCCACATGTAACATCCCCATTGGGATCCATCTAGAAATATGATTTTTTAATAAAACATAAATACTAAAATCATATTACACCACGGTGCGAGAATCAGATCAGAAATCAGATATCAAATATTTAAGTTAATAATTATAAATGAAGCATACTACATTACACATCATCTATCAACATGAAATTCACCATAGTGTATATAAAAATTATTTACAATCTTTCAGCCACGACTGGTACAATCTTATAGTCATGGTTGTCAAAGTAATATAGTGAATAATTAAAATTTAAAATATTAATGTTTTCAATAATAAATATTATATAAAGTAAAAATGTAAGATACATTACTCCATAGAGCATGAGCTTCTTGAAACTCCAGTATCTATGATAATTTCAAGTGTTATCTCCAAGTACTGATATGTGGAGGGAGAGCATCATTCGAGAAATTTTTCACACCAACCATAGACCAATGATACCCTACACAATCTTTCATCACAGAATATCCCTCCCTTCACGAATGAGTAGATAATAATGGTGCAAGAATCCAGGGAGATAAGCTAGTACCTGTGTGGTGTATGATTTCTAAAACATGCAGTGTACCATAAAGAAATATGTTATAACATGATATTGCACAAACATGTAAACCATAAACATGAAATGACAATATCTAACTAACATTAATTTGACCAAAGTATTCAATAGTTAATGATCTCTAGGATCAGTCAATTTCAAACACACCACTTGATCGGATTACCTTCATCTAGCATGGTGATGCTTAGTAAGCTAGTGGAATCCATTTCACTACTTACACAAAATCAGCAATGTGAGATTACAAATATAATCATAGATTATCTCCTACTAGTGTATATATACATGCTAAGTATAGACATAACCACAAATACATACATTTATTTTTTCAAACATGTTAACAAATCAACATAACATATATATAACAGGAATAACATCCATAGATTATACCATTTAGGTACATTATATGTCTAAACAAAAAGTCTATAATTATTATAGTAATTTCTAAATAAAATCTTCTATGACACCCATAATATCATAGTTCACAATTACTCAAATATAAACAATTAGTCATGAAAAAGAAAGTCATAGTTGTTACAAAACACATAATCTCTCATTTAACTTGTGTCATAGTTTTAAGAGGTTGTATGCACGCTTAATTAAGATTTTACTATTCAAAAGTTTATGATTTAGTTTTGACTCCTCGATAAAACTATTTTAGAAACACCTCCCATGGTATATGTATAAACTATTTATGTAAAGGAGTACCCATATTTTCATAAGGCATACTTAATAATTAAATCATAAATATATGGCAAATTATAATATAACCTTCCCAGTACTTATCAGGTTTCATATGCCATATATATAATAAATTGTAACATGCATTGTTTTTATTGTATATCCATATGTTTTAGTTTCATTGTTCATTTAAACTTTATAAATAAAATGCTATGTCATTTATACATATATACATTAGGCATAAGAATATTTAATCAATGTTCAATCATGTACCTGATAAAGTGATATATATGGTAGTGATATATTTCTATATTATTTTCAATACAGTGATACTTTTCCCATAATAATAAACATATAGAATATAAATAGATTTCAACAATATAAATACGGATCATGGCAATAACCAAGACATGATTTAATATGCTAATATGGATTTTAATATAATACAAATTCATCCAATATGGCACTATTATGGTATGTACAAAATACTACAGCTAACTAATTTTATAATAATAACCATATTGTTGCAGTGATTGGAATTTACAAAATCAATTGTAATAATACAGTGCTTATTTTTCAATACTAACAATCATTATGTAGTTTAACAATATCAATAGTAAAATATATAGCTCCAATATTAGTATTTCACTACCATTAATAGATGTATCAAACTAATTTTTAACAGCGTTTATCCACAGAATGATTCATTCTAATAATATACAGAACACTCTCCCTACTGTAATAGCATGCTAAATACTCTAATTTGGTAATTTACTCTTAAATAACTATGTATTTTAAATGGCCAATCGCTCACTGTTACATGCTATATTTATAAATCACCCCATGTTTATATAATTTAGTATAAAATTAGACAAATATTATACAGTCCATGATAACTGCATGTAAATTGAACATACAAGGTTGTATACATATATTATAAGATCGCCCCACTAAACTGTATTGGATTGCTTAGCTCAATAAGTTGACCAGAATATAAATAAGGCTAGGATATGTTATATAGAAGACTTAGGAAATTGCTTTTTTTTAAATTGCTAAGTTCCTCAATAAACTGACTTACCTATTTTATTATGGCTTCTATATAGAGTCCTAATTCATTTCAACTACAGCTATTTTCTTAACTATTTATTTATATATGTCAATTCTATCAATAATGAACAATTATCAGTTTATAAGTATCCTCTTGGGATGAATTGTGTTTATAACAAGGTAGTTGGTTATAAATAATTATGTTTTGTTTTCTATATACATGTATATTTTAGTAAATGCTACTGGTATATGAACAGTTTACTATAGTTTTTCAATATACAACTCCTAAATATTTATATCTCTTAATTGTGTAAATTGGTCTCGTAGTTATATTATCACATACAAAAATAAGGGAAATATTTGCATTAGACTCTTTACCTAAATTCTTGAGTTCAGTACCTAATTTCAGAATTCATCAAATAACTAGAATTTAAATACAACACCTACCGTAATGTACTCCAATATTCCTTCTATATTTTTTTCTCCCCTTCCATTCCAGTTGCGCTTCTTATTTTTCTCTTTTCTCCTTATGTCCTGGTATGCATCTTCCCTTCTAAGACTGTATATATTTTTTTAATTCTTTTTTTTTCCTAAAAAGGGGCATGATCTTTTTTTTCTTTTTTTTAACTTTCACCTGAAGCTTATTGCACCACCTTCCTCTTTTGTTTCTTCTTTTTAAGTTTGGCATGTTTTTTCTTTATTTTATTTCACAGCAAGATTTTTGCTTTTTTTGCTTTCTTTTCTATATTTACTTATTTCCCTTTTGTTTATCTTATTCTAGTTTTTTTTTTGGATTTATTTTATTTTTTATTTTTACATTTCTCACATTATTTGAATAATAAATATTTTACTTAATTAGTCAAATCAATTTAACAAAAACATCAAAATCATAATTACATAAAATTAATTCCATATCCTTACTATGCTAATCTAATCATGCATATTATAATTTTCAAATGTAAACAGTATAAAATTATAGTATGCTAACCATTCAATTATGCATCAAGACATGTCTTAATAATGTGGTGTGTGCAGGGATTTTCTCTATGTTCTTTATCTTCTCCCTACATCACCATCTACATCACCTTATCTGATGATGCTCTCCCTTCGTTACACTCTGATGGATGAGTTCTCCTATGTCCACCTCACAACACGCAGGTAGTTAGACCAAAACATCATGATATTCATATATCATAAAATATAATTGTAATAATAAATCCACGTGATCATAATGTATGAATGCACAGCAGCTATCTCATATCAATATAACCAAATAAATAATCAACTACCCCATAACAGTATATATATCTCAAAGTGTAGTTAAAAATAACCAAATCATATATGACACTATAAATATCCATAGATAATTAAGTAGTTTGCTTGGCAAGGAATCAAGATGTAAAAATAGTGCATCGGTATGAGCATCTATAGGTTTTATTTCTATGTATTACTAGTATGCAGTATAAACCTAGGGTATACCTAAGTGGTATAACCTATACTTGATTATTATTTATGAATGTGGGTCGTTTGATTTTTGAGATCATAAGTTTGGTTGTGTGTAATTATGTAGTTGTGAACTATGATAGTATGGGATGTTATAGAGTCCTACAATATAAATGTATGTTATACCCAGATGGTCTATATTGTAATTATTATGTCTATACTCACACGTAAGTTGACTGATTAATGGTATGTATGTTGGTTATTACTATGAATATCATGTTTTGTGACTGTTAATAATACTTTATGAATGCATGCATAGAGCCTTTGAGAGCATAACGTATACTAGGATAAGATATTATGTTTTTTATGAGAACTTTGACTTATTTTATTATACCTAATTTATTGAATAGAAACTCATGTTTCCATAAAATTAAGACTATTTTGTATGATTGATTATAGAAAACTAGCAGTTATGTCTTAGAATACTAGACTATGGTAATATGGGTTATCATAGGGTAAAGTATATTTAGAAACTAATTGTGGTAGTTTAAATCTGTAGTTAAAATATAAATTTTACCCAGGTGGTATAAACTATAATCATTGTTTCTAGTATGAGATAGATAATAATGTAAGATTCATTCATACGTTTGATGAAATAAATGTATGCTTTGATTACTCTAATGTTTAGCATGTTAATGTGTTGACTGCTAGTAGGATGTAAATTATATAAATCTTATGTTAAAATTATGTTTGACTAATCTGTATTATTGATACTGAGTAAATATTGAGATGGTCTTCACTAGCTTACTAGCATCATAATGTTAGATGAAGGTAATTCGATCAAGTGGTGTGTATGAATTTTGACTGATCTATAGATCACTATTATTTATTATTCTTTAAAAATCTAATCAAAATATGTTTAGTGAAATATTATCATTTCATGAGTATGATTTACATATTTGTGTGATATCTTGCAATAGAACATATTTTCTATGATACACTGCATGTTTAGTTTTATAAATCATACAACACATGGGTATTTGCTTGTCTCTCTAGATTCTTGCACCATCATCATCAACTCATCCGTGAAGGGAGGGTCATTTCCTGATGGAATTAGTGTTCAGGATCATTGGTCTATAGTTGGTGTGTAAAAGTGTTCAGATGATCCTCTCCCTCCCCACAATAGTAATACTTATTGAGACAACACTTGAGATTGCCACAGATACTTGAGTTCAACAACTATGCTTTGGAGGAGCCATTTATCTTGTATGTACATTGTATTGTATTTTACTTATTAATGTAATATTATCATGAAGAGAGTCGTAATTATTAATTTATTGTACATTCATAATAATGGCAGTAGACTTATATAAGCCATGGCTAAGTTTATGTAATTACTTTCTATATTCACATTATGTAGTGTTCTCATGATATTAGAGATCAGTGAATTATAATGTAATTATTTTGTATGATCTATGCTTATATTCTCATGGTGTAATCTATTTTTGTTATATATGTTTAATTTTTTTTTAAAAACATGTATTTCTATGTCTAACCCAATGGGGTTGTTATATAAGAATAATGTATACATGTAGAAGATGGAAATGTTATGATCGATTCCTTTGAGTGGTTGATGGATCCCCAATACAGGTACCTACTAACTAAAGTATCTATTGAATCCATCGATATGATGATGAAGATAGGTTTGAATAAGTAGAAGCAGTAGCTACTGAAGATAACCCTTGCATAGGTGGAGGTGGAGACAATCATCTTAGTCACTATCATCTGAGTCCACTGTGGATGGAGGAGGTAAATCATTAGAGGCCAAGGGAAGAAATATTTTCTCAAACTTATCAATCCTCATAATAAAATCTCTTTTGTCTATGGATATAAGATACTATATCCCTTGACACCATCTAGATAGACAATAAAGAGGTAAGACCAACTTTGTGTTTGTAAATCCTTACATTTCTTTAAAGGAATGTGTGTCAATTCAAGGGAGCTAAAGACTTAAAAATGTCCCATGATAGTTTTTCAACCACACCAAGCTTCAAAAGGAGTCATGCCTTTCAAAGCCTTATGAGGAAAGAGGTTATGAATGTGAGCAACATAGTTAATAGCTTCAGCCCAAAATTTTATACTAAGAGAGCTAGAATGGATCATACAAGTTTTCATCTGCTTTAGGGTCATGTTCTTCCATTTAGAAACACCATTATGCTAGGGTGTGTAGACAATGGAATGTTGAGGGTTGATCCCTTCAAGTGCACAGAATTACTCAAGGCAATGATTTACATATTCTTAGGCATTGTCTGTGCATAGAATTTTGATAGATTTCTCAAATTACGTTTCAACATGAGCCTTGAAGTCTTGAAACTAGTCAAAGACTTCACTTTTATGATGAAAGAAGTAGACCCAAGTGAATTTTGAATAGTCATCAATGAATGTGAGGACATAACAGGTTTTAATAAAAGATAAAGTGGGGAATGGACCCATAAGATCACTATGAACCAATTTAATGACTTGTAAAGCCCTTCAAGATAACCCTTTTTCAAACTTATCCTCATGATGTGTGATGATTGTATAGCCTGAACATACGTCATTAGAAAATCAAATATGAGGGAGTCTTGTTACCATATCTTATAAGTTGAGTTGATGAAGGTAGCAGTAGTTGAGATGTCCAAACTACTCATGCCATAGTTTACTCATTGAAATTGTATGAGTGAGTAAATTAGTAGAAGGGAAAAGAGGCAAAAATGGGAGAATGCATATAGTTGAGACTCATGATCTGATTTTCCAATTGCAACTAAGGCACCTTCCTCAAGATCCTGAATTTTTACTAAATTAGGGAAAAACTCAACTTTCTTACCATTCTCAAGATGTGTGATTTGGTATACTAAAAAAATGTTGACACATAAATTTGTAATATATAGAACATCCAAAAAAGTGCCTTTGTGTATTGTAACTAATCATTTTCTAATAACATACATTGGTGTATCATCTCTTGTGAGAATGTAAGACCATGAACAAGGTTCCAATGAAGAAAACTATTCTCGATTAGAACCCACATGATGTGTGGCCATGGATTCAAGTATCTATTACTAAGAAGACTTTCCTGATGTGATAAGTTTTTATCCTTTCCCTTTCTTTGCTTATGAAGAAGTAGAAAAAGAGGACTATTTTGTGTAAGACGATGGAAAATTTATGTTATTTTTCTTGAGAAAATTCTTCAACTCATCAATTTGCTTCACATGACACTAATATTCATCATGACCAAGTTTCTTGCAGTATGAGCAAGTTGATCATCCTTTCTTCTAAAAATCCTTCTTTTTATAGGATTTAGATGTTGTTGGTGCAGGATGTGAAGATTATGCAAGTGTTCTCTATGGCTTAGGCATTGGTTGTTTATGTTGCTCATAACCTTTTGAATGTAAAGGAGGTCTCACCATCAAGGCTTGTGACTTAGATGGCTTAAGAAGACCCATTGTGATCAACTTGGTTTACTCAAGCATTAGCATTTGATAAAATGACTCAAATCTAGGCATAATATAGGCCTTTCTCATTGTCAGTTGATGAGTCTGAAAGATAGAGACAAATGTAGCATATTTATAAGGAAGTTTGTTGAGCATTTTGAATATTAATTGCACATCCTTCTTTTGAAGTCCACACTCTTTTAGTTGTGCACGAAGTTTATTCACCTTAGTTACATAGTCTTGAATGATGTCAAAACTAGATGGATTGAGATTAATAAGTTCAATATCAATCTGATACCCCCTAACCTCATATGAGCATACACAAGTAACCAAGTGTTTTTTAATCTTCAATTAGTCATACATTGTTTTCCTTAGTATTTGTGGGTTCTGTAAATGTTCCTTATATGTAGGGTGTAGCCTTTTCCAATTAATGCACTCCATGCATGTGATTTCCATGTTTTATAATTATATGGAGTTAAAAGATGAAACGTAGGATTACCCATGATAAAAAATACAAACACACAAATGAGAAGACGAGATTGATGAAGTTCACTAACACAACCCCCCCAAATTCACTCAATGAAGAAACCCCACAAGCAAAGATGATTTTGGCACTTTATAAGTACTATAGTTACAAATTTCACTTGCAAACAATAGCTAAGTGGTGTTGATTTTAGTGTGTTACAATTTTCAAAAGAAGACGATGATGTGTAAGATATATTTTTCTAGTACAATGATACAATCTGAGAGCACCACTATGAAGTAAACAAAAAACATGCACTTTCAAAAAAAATTACACTGAAAATGGGTTATACAAGCCCAAATAAAGTACCAAACTATCTAAATTGGATGACACTAACGTAATGCTTGTGACGATGTGTAAACTACTAAAGAACCATTGATCAAAGGCAAAAATGTTTGCACCACCATGAAGAGTGTGAAAAAATAGCCAAAATAAAATTTTTAAAAAAAAAAATCTTGTCAATCAAATGTATGAAGATCAAGATATTTATTAATGAAGTTAAATTGCAAAGCCACTGTGTGTAATGAAGAAGAGTTCAAATCCATGGAATGACCAGTTTTAGCATAAATGACACCAAATGTAGAGATCCACCAAGTTTAGTAGAACTACCACCAAATTAGTGGAATATTGGACCAAGGTGCTTTTTTTGTCCTCTTTGACCAAGGGATTGGATCACATGGGAAAAACCACTTATTACCCGAAAAATTCTCCAATTTTGACCAAATTTTAAAATGGTTTGATATTTTCCATGTGTAATAAAAAACAAGAATAAAAAAAAACTTGGAGAAGTTTGATTTGGAAACCAACTTTGACTAGATTACACGGTCATTGAAAACATTTTTTTAATTTAGAAAAAAACATAAAAATGGTGTTTTTTTGGTTTTTTAAAAAAAAAATTAAAAATAATGTTTTTTTTTGGGTTGGTGGGTTGGGTTGTAAAGCCAAGCGGCCTAGTTGAAGGCTGAGCCTCACACCAAACACTAATGGCTTTGTTGGTGGGGTGAATCCCCACCAAAGGCCTTACAACCTTGGTGTTGAGGCATAGCTCCACCTAAAGGCTTGTAAGGCCTAGGGTTGCAAGCTTGTGGCCTGCATGCAAGCCATGACCCTTTGGCTCGATTGATACAGGCCATATGGCCTGTAATTTTTTTTATTTTTATTTTTTGAATATATTTTTTTCCTTTTTTTTATAATAGAAAAAACATTTTTTTTTTAAATGATTTTTTTTTTTTTACAAGAATTTGATTTTTTTCCATTAAAAAAAAACTAATTTTTTTATAAAATTACAATTATCTAGTAAGACCAAAATTTTGAGAAGCTAAATTTGGAGGAGTTTTTAAAAAAAAACAATTTGATCTTGAAGGTTAAAAAATGTATTTTTGAGAAAAAAAACCTTTAAATTCATTCAAAACTCTTTCATATTCATGCAGAACCTCTGCAAAACTACCTTCAACAATGAAGCCTTCAATGTTCAACTCAAATGAAATAGAAGGAGATTCTTGCTTCTTTAGATGATCTGATTAGAGTGGTAAGCTTTGTTTTTCTCCAACAAACTCTAAAAATAAACCTACAACAAACACTCAATAGAAACCCTCTTGAATCTGGTTCTTCCTTTCACATCGTTCTGATTCTCAGGACCATCCAAAGAGTGCAAGAAAAGAGCATACGTGGTAATGAAAAGAATTGACATATCTAAAACTCTTACAAGGCTATCCAAAGTAATCAACCTACTCTGGTACTATGTGAGATTAGTTAAGGAATATAAGAGACCTATGGGAAACACTCATATGTTAAATAATGAGATTGATAAGAATAAACTGTAATCTTATCAGGGATGTAGAATTCATGTGCAAGACTAGTGTAAATGCATGAATTCATTACTTGTTTTCTTGATTATCAAAATGATCTTACAAAGGGGGTATTTATGAGCAATACCTCTCACCAACCATTCACAGGATTGTGACAAGTGTCATGATCATGTGAGGTGAGATAAATACTTAAAACACCTAAGTAAATTTAACTAGATACAGTGTGAACAGAATCAAACTATGAAACCGGTTAGGGAAATAATTTTATTCACACCTAACAGTGGAACTAGATAGAAAAATAACCCTGTTCACACCAAAATGAGGTTTACAATTTCATAGCTCAGGGAATGTACTGTGTTTTTATATCACTTCCCATTCTATTTTACACTTTCAACTCCAAACCACTACAAAATTCATTTATGCACAATGGATGCAATTTTAATTGACCCTTTAACACCATTTAACTACTATGAATGGAAAACTAAAATTAAAATTATATTAAGGGGCAAGGTTTTACATCGTATTATAATAGCAAATAAGACTAAACCTAATATAGAAGTAGAAAAGGTTAAATGGTACAACCGTTGTGATAAAGCTTATGGGTTGCTATGTCTGTCAATTTATCTTAGTCTTTTCTTTCATGTAGAGTTTTTTAAAACACTTAATGAAGTTTGGGCCACCTTATAAAAGCTCTTTAGGAATCTAGATGTAATGAGAGGTCATGAACTAGAGAACAAACTCATTAGTTTGAGTCCTAGTAGTTTTGACACCATTCAAGATTTATTTGCTAAGTTTAAGTCCTTGAGATTGTAGTTGAAATAAAGTGGGATAGATAAAAAATATGACCAACTTATTCTTTATATACTCTCAAAACTAGGTTCAGATTACTTTGTCTTTGTCTCTACCTTCCACTCCACTTAAAGTTCTCTAGTCTCTACATGGAAGATGCCTTCTTTATATGACTTTGTTACCGACCTGACTTAGGAGCAAGATAAGTTAATAAAGATGGGCACGTGGAAGTCTTCATAACCTCAAGCCCTAATTGATGGGAATAGGAAACAAAAGGCTTCAAATAAAGAGAAAAAAGAAAGAACAAGAATCAAGAGAAGAAGAAAGAATCAATCTCTATCAAAACAACCACTGAAACCTCATCTTTCAATGACAAATGTAATAAAGAGAAGGTTAAGTGTGCCTATTTCAATAAAAATGGGCATAATGAACATGCATGAAGAATCAAAGTGATCACCTAACTCATCTTCTAAATAATAACAATATAGGTGTTCGTGAGTCTATCAAGCAGAATTCATCAACTCAAGATTCTTTTTAGGCAAAAGATAAAAGTAAAGAGAAAGAAAAGAGCAAGGTTCTTATAGCAATTGCAACTCTAACCTCTTCATGGTTTATTGACTCGAGTGCTTCCCACCACATGAAATTTTCACAAGTTGAGTTTTCTTCCTTAGATCCTTGTAGCATTTCTTTGATCACTTTGGGTGGTGACACTTTAATACAAGTTGTAGGGAGAGTGTCTATTGAAATGGATGGAAGAACATTCAAAAATGTTTTAACTATTCCATCACTTTTAATTAATTTTCTATTAGTGTACCAAATCACTCATATCAGTAAGGGCAAGAGGGTATATTTTTTAATAATATTCAATCATAATCAGAGAAGTGCATAATGATTCTCTAGTGGTAGTGGGTAGGGTAGATCAACAAGCTAGGTTATATACCTTCTCACATTTTACACCTGATTCTTTTTCGATTGCATTACTGACTCATTCAGATAGAGTTTAAAAATTATGACATGAGCGGTTTGGCCACTTCAACTATCACTACCTAGAACAACTTAGAAAAAATGACATGGTCACAGGCTTATATCGAGTCAATTTCTCTAAGGGTCTTTGTAAGGGTTGCACCATTGGGAATTATCCTGAAGATAAATTTGACAAAGGTAAAACTTGGAGGGCTTCATAGGTATTGGAGTACACAGTGATGTATCTAAGCCTTTTCCAAGTCTATATTTCACAAAGGATATGTATGTCCTTATCTTAATTGATGATTTCTTGAGATACACATAGGTTCACTTCTTTAGGCAGAAATCTAAAGTTTTTAAAAAGTTTCGAGACTTCAAGGTTCTTGCAGAAAAATAATCAAATAAATCCATCAACATTATTTGAATAGATTATGAGGGTGAGTATGTCAATAATAGGTTTGATTGGTTTTGCACTGCATAGGGGATTGATTTACAACATATAGTTTCATACCATCCTCAACAAAATAGACTTTCAAAATGTAAGAATGTGTCCTTGAAAGAGATGACTAACTGTATGATTCACTCTAAGTCATACCACAGGCTGGGCCAAAATAATTAATTGTGCTTACTACATTTAGAATAGGGTTCCCCATAAAGTTTTAAAAGGCATAACTCCTTTTGAAGCTTGGTATAGTAAGAAACCCACAATTGAGAATTTTATAGTCTTTGGATATCTAGCTATGGTCCGTATACCTAAGAAGAAATACAAGGCTATGAAACCTCAAAGTAAGCTTTGCATCTTCGTAAATTATCTAGATGGTGTCAAGGGGCACCGCCTTCTTTATATGACCCCACACGAGTTGTTCATCGAGAGGAGTATTCACTTTCAGGAGAGTCCCACAGACTCAACACTTGACACTTCTCCCACTTCATTGGACTTACATGTATTTGATTCAAATAAACCTGAACACATTTTAGAGGTTGAGGAAACTTCTTCCAGTTATGATACCTAGATTAGTGATGGGGACTCATCTCCATCCACATCTATCCACACTTCATATGATGATGTTTTTATTCTACCTGACTCATCCACTTCTGGTCCTCTTTGGGTTAGGCAAACACTATAGGGTGCATGTACATAGGTTGGGGATCCTTCAAATGATAGGCAAACACATTTAGAGTTTTATATTACTCCACATTCTTTCTATGCCTCTACCTCAAATCTACAGAGCTTTTAGGAGGCATTAGATATTCCTGAATGATGTTTTACTATGGATGATGACTAGGAAGTAACTTTCTTGATCAGTTATTCCGGGTATGGGAGTTACTTCTATATTCTTGGCTCTGCTAACCATATTTTGTGGAGGAGTTACATTCTATTATGAGGGTTTGTTGACCACATTTTGTGGAGGAGTTACTTAACACTCTCATATATGTACATCTCACTTGGTGAGCTTTTTCAATTAATGGAAGACTAATATTTTAGCTCCTATTTATCTTATGTTATATTCTCATATTGATTTTATTTAGCTTGCAATTTTGGGTTGTGTTCTTGTTTGTCTTGCACCTATCACGAACATATGCATCGACATCATCCAGTGATCCTTGCCACAACTTCGATACAAATATTTTCCACATATATGTTAGATTTGAGAACGGAGGATGAATGGTGAATTTATAGATTTTTGGATGGGATGATGAACAACTAAGATTAACTTAATTAGATTTATAAACTTCAATATAGATGGATGATATTAACTCATTTGGTCTAAAGCTTGCATGTTTTGATTTACTTTAAAAGTGATTGAATGGTTGTTGATTTAACTAATTTTTTTATGTGCAAACATAAATTAAGGAATTAATCGATTGCATGGATTAATGAGTGGATTAAGTTTCTATTTTGATCAAAAAATTGACTCAATGATGACATACCGTGTAACATGGGTGAAGATAATTAGTATTATTTATCTATTTATTTTATTAATTTATATGTACATCGAATTAGTTAAGAATAATTAATTAATTAATCAATAATGATTAATTAGTTAATTATCCATGAAGAAATATAGGGAGATTAAATAGGATCATGGTGTAATAAATCATGGTAATGTTAGTGCAGCGTGTGCATTGCCAATAGAATCAGGGAAGCAATATTAAAATATTTACAATAATTGTGAAGAATATATGTTTAAGTAGGGAATGCATTATTGTTGATTACAGATATAAAAGACACGATCTTGCTCTTCTACATGTTGAAGTTTAATTGTATTGTATTAATTTTTAATTTGTTTATTTGAAATCAATATTCTATTATTAAAATAATAAAATATTTTTTCATTACAATATAATTGTAATAATTGTATTGTATTAATAAATTAATTGTAATATTAAATTAAAATTAAATATATATTAAATATTAATATCTTTAAATCTGAAATCCCTCACGGATTTGTATATAATATACAATATAATTTTAAAAAAAGCTAAATGCAATAGTTCATAGATTACATATTACAGCAACTGGCTAATTCCAAATAAATGTACTTTAAAACAGTTATATACCCTCTCCTCGACATAAAGACAAACTAGTGTCTTCTCTCATCCAACCCTTATCCCTACATTTTATCACAAAATCACATTTCTTTCTGTATCTTACCACAAAATTACGTTTCTTTCTTGAAACAACTAGTGAAAGCATGAGCTCATAGAGCCCTTTATCTCTATATCTAATGCCCTACACATGGGAGACCTTACGCATAATAGTTGCATGGCTGCAGACCACATGACAATGGATTCGAAAATCTAACCTACAATTTTGTGGACAATTTCAAGGAAGGAAAGGCAAACAGATTGAATTTTCTGGGCACCGTGGCTCCAAATTCTTCAGTCATATCCAATTCATCTGGATTTCCTTCAAGCCTCCAGTCAAAGCAATGCCACAGCTGAGCTAACACAAGGGACATCTGCCCCATGGCCATATGACCACCAGGGCATCTTCTCCTTCCTGCCCCAAAAGGCAGCATATCAAACTCCTGTCCTTGGTAATCAAAAGTCTTATTATTTATAAATCTCTCAGGCTTGAACTCCACGGCATCTTCCCATATAGTTGGGTCTCTGGCAATGGCCCAAGCATTGATAAAAAGCTTTGTTTTTGCAGGTATGAAGTAGCCCTGTGGTCCGACAGTGCAAGCTTCTCTAGATTCATGGGGGAGCAGTAATGGCCCTGGTAGGTATAATCGTAAGGACTCTTTAAGTACACATTGCAGGTAGTCCATTTTGGGTAGATCCGATTCAGTTACCATGCGGTCTTTGCTTACAATGGAATCGATTTCTTCCTGCAGTTTCTTGGCCACGCGGGGGTTTCTCAGCAGTGCAGTCATTGTCCATTCCATGGTTGTAGCCATTGTTTCCATCCCCCCAATAAACAGATCCTGCAAACAAATCATAGTACATTAAATTAGCCCAAATTAATTATATCAAGTTGACGAGGGATCTCAAATTAGATATCTCTGTCTATTGGTTGTAAAAGAAATGAAACAAATATAGTTAAAGATATAATGCTTTCACAGTCTATATTATAAGAAAGGAGGCTTTTAAGAACAAATAAATCATCATGATAGAAGAGGGGATTTTTGTTGGTTAAGTAAATACTTTTGTTGAAGTTAGGAAACCCGCTGGTGTGAGGTCACTACTGACTAATCAACTATGTTGCTTCTTTATAGGTGAACCATAATATAGGGGCTGAAGAATAGACTTCTTTGTTCACCTTAAAAAGCTATATTAGGTTAATTGAAAGCATTCAGCAATGCTTGCTCACACTCTCAAACAGAATAAAATTGGCTTTAGGTTAACAGTTTCTTGTTAGCATCCTTTCTTTTCTGATAGTAATATCATGTATAGATATGGGGCTTTAGCGATTTGCCAGCTTTCATCTAGATTCAATTATATAGGTTGTTTTTACATTTACACAACGGGTTAAATGATTATAAGAAGGCTTCCCTGTTCATATTAAAACTGAATAAGTTCTAGGTGGTTGGACTAAACCTAAATTTTTTTATTATTTAAAAAAAAATATTATTTATAAATATCTATATACTTTATAGATTATTTGTGATTATTATTTTTTTTAATTTATTTTAAAAATTATAAATAATTATTACCCATATAAATATGTTAAGCTTATTTCAAATAAATTAGTATGTCCAACTTGATGAGGATTTTGCTCCAGCCTAATTCATATACATTCATTACAAACATGTATAAAAACCAAAAATGATTTTTAATAATTGTAGAAGAAGGTTTATAAAACAATGTATTGACTATTAGTTAGCTTGTTTTTTCCTCTTTTAGATTAAATGTAAAGCTTTTTGGGCTGTAAGTCCCTAGACTGAAGTTTTAAAGGTCTTATTTCTCTCTAAAATTTGTAACTATATTAATTGTACTTTTTTACATGGCTTTGTTTGTTTTCTTTAAAATGATTTTACTAAGAAATATGAATGATCAATTTGCTATAATTTAATTGACAAAAATGTTTGAGTTACTTCCATTCTCTTTTGAATACAATGGAAAATGATTTTACTAAGAAATATGAATGATCAATTTGCTATAATTTAATTGACAAAAATGTTTGAGTTACTTCCATTCTCTTTTGAATACAATGGAAAATATTATATTAATATTTATATTATATATATAATTTTGAAGGATTCTAATACTAAACTACTCATTTCTATTTAACCAAATAATCTTAAGTTTAAATTTAAAACTTCCCAAATATACTTCAAAAACTCCATCATTAAAATTCAGATCTAAAACCTCTCAAACGATCTGTTAAGAGCTCTATCACTAAAGCTTAAATTTAACACAGCATGTATTTTATAAATTCTAATCTTACATGTACTTTTAAGGGCTCTACCGATAACACAAAATAATGTTTCTTATAAAATATATATTATATGATCCTTTATCTTCTTAAGATTTGAAGCATTTAAAAATGTCAGTAATTTAATAATATCAGCTCACAAAATATCAAATAGATAGCCTTAAATCTAGGACCTCCTACATGTACTTTTAACGGTTCTACCACTAAACTATTCATTTTTTAAGCATTGGGTAATATCCTGCTCACAAAGTGTGAAATAAACTGTGGCTCAAATCTAAGGCCTTCCAGATTTACCTACTCACCCATATTAGGTTCCAGATCCGAGGGGTGTAAATTGATTGACCTTATATTTTCCTGAATAGGAACAACCACCATCTAAACAAAGACCCTAAAGCAGATCCAATCAGTTCGGTTTATAACAAAGTATTAGAACAATAGGAATATGATTTGTCCCAGCCTTCCACAAGATTCAAAAGTTCTTGCTAGCCTAATTTATAACAGTTTCTGGCTTATGAATATTCAGCTGGCTTTTCTGTATTGGCTTTTTAATTGACAGGGACCAGTTTGGCACAATCTCCTCTAATTAAATGGCTATTAAGTATTCGAATCTTAAAACGTTTGTGCTGATAATCAAATAAATAAAACATAGATAATTCCCCAAATTTATGTGGTGGATTTTGGCTATTCTGCTTTTTGGAAGGTGTATAATATAGTAAATCGATCTTGTTCTGTTCAAAAAGCATCAGTATTAGAAAGGGAAGATCAGTATTTTAATGTTGATCCAATTGGGTTGACTATACGATCTATTGTTAGTCCAGCATTAATTAAGCTCTCCAACAGGGTGGATGTGAATGGTTACCTCATTCAACCTGGGTTGGTTTGTAACCGTTTGTATGTATTGTAATGATGTATTTCCTATTAAAAAAAAACCAGATGAAGTAGGGAATTAGAGACATACAAAAATAATTGCTTTGATATTTTCTCGTGTGATCTCCATCTCCATGGTCTGAGACTCCGCCATATCAAGAAGCACATCCACAATATCCTTAGTCAGCTCCTTGTGCTCATCCAAAGCCCTTTTCCTCTGTTCAACATGATCATCAATAATTTTCTCAACAATTCTGTCGAAAAATCTATGGGCCTTCTTCATCCGTTTCTTGATACCTCCCAAGTCCAGCCAATCTAAGTAAGGAAAGAAGTCCCCAATATTAACAGCCGCAATAGTACTGGTAACTTCCCTTACCATATCTCTGAGCTCATTCCCACTCCCACCCACATCATCATCCGAATATTTAGTCCCAGTCAACATCCGCCAAATTATGGCAGTAGTTAGGGACGAAAAGCTTTTGCTAACATTCACAGCAACTGTACCATTCTTGCTCTTCTCCCAAACAGATTTCACAGCCAAAGAAAGTTCTTCCTCTCTTATTGATCTGAAACTTTCTATTCTCTTGGCACTCAACAACTCCATGACGCATATTTTCCTCATGTGTCTCCAGTAAGGCCCATAGGAAGACATACCCAAATTTCTGTAATTATAAGCGATGTGTTCCCCAGCAGCAGAAGTGGGTCTGTTAGCAAATACCAAATCATGAGTTTTTAGAAACTCTTTGGCCATGTCAGAAGAAGAGACCACTACACAAGGCAGAGAACCAAATCTCAGGAACATAACAGGGCCATATTTTTTAGAAAGCTCGTACAGAATACGATGAGGAAGCTTTCCTAATTGATGGAGGTTTCCTATGATAGGCCATGGAGTTGGCCCAGGTGGCAATTTCGGATTTTTCTTGAAGCAGTAGAAAGCCCACAGGAGGATTAAAATGGTGACTCCCACAGCTGTTGTTTCGGAAGAAAGTTCTGCTGCTTTGGTTGAAAGAGCTTGAAGCAAATCAGAAAAGGCCATGGCGAAAAACTCTCCTGAGTGTGCCTCCTCTAGCTCACATATATACAGGATGTATACATATAATATATTCTGGGGACACTATGCATCTAGCTCTCATATATGCACATAGAATGAATGTATACCACTGGAATCATGAATTTAATGCCATAGTCAAGTCAAGGTTTCTATAGTAAATGGATTTTTTTATTTTTTCCGCTATCTGACAAATGGAATAAGATTTGCAAGGACGAGTAACGACAATTAGGAGAAGATGCCGTTCAAATAAATACAGTTTTTATTATATATATGTATTTATTTGCGGACGACCATTTCGTTTAGGTAGGATGAGATGATTTGATTCTTTCTTCATGTTTGCACGTAGTGTTGTTTCTTTCTATATTGCACATAGCTTTAAACGTTTGTATTTAAAAACAATATTTATGGATTCATATCTAACGGTGCTTTATTATATTGTGGCTTATGAATCACACACGTTCATATTTACTTTTGGAATGTACGAGTAAAGTTACTATTAATTAAAAAATAAAGATATACAATCAAGTCAAAAGGTACAATCAAGTTTTATGTTGGTTAAAAGGAATTAGTTTATATCAATAGAGATGTGAGAGAAAGTACATCAGTAAGATAACCAAATAACTTAAAACAACATAAAAGATTAAGAATTAAGAATAAATTGTTGTTACAGAAGGAGTTGGTAGATTGATCTTAGGTTGTTGGGCACTTCAAAAAGAAGATTTAGTAGAGAGAGTATTTGGTGTCACCCCACCACCCTGAATAAGATCAGAATGATCCAAAGAAACAATAATACCTCAACTAGGTGGTGACTAAACAACACTGCCAACTAGACCACTTCCTTGCACCAGAGAACTCCACCGGGATGAACCAACAACAAACTTCCCACATAGCGGTAGCAGAGGAATGTATCCCCCTCAACAAGGAGAAGTGCAAAAGCAACTATGACTGCATGAATGGCTTCACCAATGGTAAGGCGTTGGGGAAGAAGATCATTGTGTTAGCTACTCTGAGGGGACATAGCTCATGGTGTAGAGAGCACTTCCCCAGTGGTTGAGAAGCAACTGCAAGTGTTGAAATTCTAGAGCCATCTTCTTTGCTTACACTTGTATAGATGCATAAAGGCCGAATGGATAACAACCACTTTGTTATTAACAGAAAAGAGGCAAGATAATTTTTCATTGTTAAAGAATGTTGAGTTTCTAGCTTTCTGTAATTAATACAATATGATAGCTCTGAAGAAATTCCAAAGAAAAGCTACATATGTCAACCACTGAGCATTATCCTTGAAGAGAGCCATTCACCATGAAAATGGTTCTAGGTGAAAGCATTGGATGACACTGTGGATCCAGTGTAGAGCATATTAGGCTTTGGATAAAATTCAGAATATATGTTTGAAGGACTCTAGTTTGGAACAAGTAGGACACTTGGGTTGAGCAATTCCAATATGAAGGAGACGTTCCTCGAGAGGGAGGCCTTAGTTAACTAGACACCAAAGAAAGTACGTGAGCTTGGGTTCAAGCTTCGCCACCCAAATTTTTTTTTGTCTGGGAAGCCAAGGCTTGGGTGAGGAAATCAAATTCCATCGCTTGTTTAACTTATCTAGAGCCAAAGAAAAAGGGCTCATGACCTGATATGGGAGACCTAGAGAATGATTCTTAAAGTGTGTATCACAATTCTATCTCCAGTCTTTCCACCAAGCATGTGGAGATTGCAGACCCATTTTATGTAGTATGACATCAGGCATCATTTATTGGATGCACAAGATGGAAGGTAAGTCAAAATCATCTAATTTGATTTTTTATTTTAATAGAGGCCAAGGAGCCCAATCACAGTAGGAAATCAAATCCTTAACTTTATGAATACCTTTTCTAAAGAGCCTCAAAGCTTTCATACATGGAAATTTTGCTAAGAGAAGAGTGGAGTTGGTCATAATGGGAGACCACCACATGTTGTGGTCATTGAAAGACAAGCCATTTCGGAAACCATCATCCACCCATCTGAGATATGGTTTGAGAGCATCAAAATATTTCCAAATGCTTTTATCCATAAAATACCCCTCAATTTTGACAGAAGTAGTGGTAACAATTAAAACATGAAACCCAACATTTTTCTAGTTGAATTTACCATATGGCAAGCCAGAGGTAATGCAGTGTTGTAGGATAATTTTTTAGGCCTCATTTCCTTCGATTGCTCAAACCATCCATTTAGCACATAGAGTAATGTTTTGTTTGTAGATGTCACTAATGCCTATACTACCTTTCTAATGAGGAAGGCAATAAATATCCTAAGAACTTGTGTGGTAATCACAAGTCTTTTTAGTATTAGCCCATAAAAAGACCCTAATAACTTTGGCTAACTTGCCATATGAGGCTTTGGAGGGGGACCAAAAAGATGAATAGTAGACATGGGTGGTAATGAAGATCTTAAAACAAATTTCCTAGCCAATGACATGGGTTTTCTGATCCAATATTCCACCTTTTTGTCCACTCTATCAATGACATATCACCACAACTTGAAGGGAGAGCTATCAAAAGAAAATGGGATGCCAATAAATTTATTCTCACCTCTTTGGATCCACTTCCAGTTATATTATTTGAGCCATGTTGACATGGGCATCATGCTTTGTCTAAAGCATTAGGTTTACCCCACTGCGGATTAGAGTTGGAGGCTTTGTATAAAATATAAAGGTAGTTCAACACCTCTGAAACAAAAGCTTCTTGTTCATCGATAATGAGAAATGTATCATCTGCAAAGTGGCAATTGATGAGCTAATAAGAGCAATCAAGAATATAAATACCCTTGATGAGCCCTTGTTTTGCCCTATGAGTAAGCAAATAACCAAAATCTTCAATAGACAAAACATAAAGAGCTGGAGCTAAAGTGAAACCTTGTCTAATGGACCAGAATAAGCCAAATCTATTTGATTTGAACCCATTGATAGTGAAGCACACCAAGGCTTTTGAAAACAAAGCTTGAACTACATATATTAAAAAATGACCAAAGCCCATGGCCTAGAGAATGGATAGGATGAATGATTATTCAAGTCTATCATAGGCCTTTTTAAAGTCTAGTTTGAGGAATATGGTGTGTTGGTGGGTGACCTTGCCCATTCCATACCCTCCTAAAAAATAATGAGAATGCCATGAATTTATCTATTCTTTATGAAGCTAGTCTACTTTAGTATTATGATGGGAGTCATGATGAAATGTTGATGGTTCACAAGAGCTTTGACAAGGATTTTATATGACACATTGAGGAGGGTGATGGGACGCTAGCTATTGATGAGCTCTAGGTCTTCATCCTTGGGAATGAACTTAATATTTCCCTTGTTGATGAGAGTGCCTAGAGACTTTTTTACAAAGCTTCTTTGTAGACTTGTATCAAGTCAGATCTTAGGGAGCATTGTAAAATTCACAAGGGAAACCATCAATACCTAGGGGTTTATCATTGGCCATGCATTACACTGCATAAAGGAACTCCTTCAAAGTAAGAGGGGCATCACAGAGCTTTTGATTAGTATTGGTGAGCTTGTCAAGCACTATGTTGAGGCATTCTTACAGAGCATATGCCCTTTTGACCATTTCTCCTTAGGTTTGGAACACTAGCTTGTATTGATCAATGAAGGCCAAGGAGATTTTAGGCAGGCTAGTAAGATGTTGAACAAGCTTGACAATTTTAATTTAATATTTGTTCTACTTAGCCTAGAGGGATTTTAAAAACACTTTAGAGGCTTGATCATCCACTTTGAGCCAATGCAGTTGAGTTTGGATGTGTCATGTCCCCTTTGCAACTAATTTGATCTTGTGGGAAAAATGGCCTATTCCAATATTTCTCTAACACTATTCATAAGCACTATTCCTAAGTTACTATTCACAAGTACTATTCATGGATCACTATTCATGGTGACATGGAAAGTGATGTTGAGGATGATGTAGCAGTGAGGTGGCTTGGGGATGAGGTGGCATGGCCCACGGTGGTCCTTACATGGGGTCAAAGTGCATTTTCATGGAGTGGCGTGTACCACTCCATTAAGGAGACAATGCAAGATACTTTATTGACCACATGGTCTTGGTTTTGGTAGAAAATACATAATGGAGATGTATGGTGCATTTCCTTGTGGACATCAAGACAAGAAGTGTGTGGAGAATTCAAAAAGGATGTTGGGACATTCTTTGTGTCATATGGGCACATAGATGAATGATGACAAAGTCCCCATCATTGTTTCCTCTTCACATGGGTAAAAGAGGTGCCATTATGGAATCATAAGAGAAAGGGGTGATTATGTTGAAAGCTAAGGCTTACTTTTGCCCCTTGCACATGGGTTAAAGCATATCCAGTAGTATACATTATGGCCCACATGGAAATGTGGCACCACATTCTCTCTCTCCTCATAATTCCTCTCCTATTCCTCATTCATTGTAATTTTTATAAGTATGAGCTTTCTCCCCTTTGATATTATCTTTGTTAAATCATAAAACCCCCCCAATTTCAGAATTGAACTTGTGTTCAACTTCTTCCTCTTCTTTGGATGGAAACCCAATGAAGGTTGAAATCAACAAATGAAAACCCATTGTTTTATTGAGTCAAAGTATGAAACCCCTTTGATTTAGTAAGACAATCTCACTCAGAGATTGTGAATGTGCTTTCAAGAAGATTCAGAGTCCCGGTGTGCAGAGTATGAGTGGTCTGTAACATCATATTCAATTTGTGTGGAGTTTGCAGGATTTGCAGTGAGTTGTGTGGAGAATTATGAGTGTGGAAAAGTATATGAAAGTGTGTATGTTGAAGATTAATATAAGAGTTGTTGTTCATTAGATTATCTTAAATGTTATTTGTGTATTGTGCATTTTTGTTGGAGTTATTTTGAGTTGGAATCATATAAAATCAGATTTTTCTAATATATCTTGAAAAGGGGTATTATCATGGTATTAGAGTTGGTGATCTTGCTAGCCTTTAGGTCTTGTGTTGTGTGATGCTTCCAAGTGATAGGGAAACCCAACATTGAAGAAGAGAGAAAAAGAAATTTCAAATAGAAGAAACGATGGAGGATAGAAAAGAAGTAGTAGATTCCATAATTTATAAGTTTAATATTTCGTATAAAGATTATCAATCTCTATCTAAATAAATTAAGGCAGCCATGTCTTTTCATGATTATTTATTAGTGGCAGGATTCATTCTAGAAGGAGACTTTGAGCATAAAAAGAACAAAGAGGTTGTGCATGTAAGTTCACACAAGGAGGTCAGGGATCAAAAATCTAATAATGCATTCTTGCAAAAAGAAGAAAAGTTAGAACCAGAGTTTCAAGAGATTGCCAAGTAGGAGATAATTTTCTTGCAGAGGAAGAAAGAGTTGAACTTGAGACACTTCATGCAATAGAAGCTGAAGGTAAACACTCTTTGGTAAATAAATATGTTTATTTAACTTTGAATGAGTTTATATGTCAAGAAAAGGAGCAAAAGGCATCACTTGACAAATATGAAGAGCCCAAGTTGTAGGAGGATGCATCAATTCCTACACTACCTCTCAGACTTCTAAATGGTGAGCCATTGATTGATTTGCAAAGTAGAATTGCATTTGACGATTTTCAAAGTAGAATTGATTTTTCAAGTAGAATTATGGATGGATTTTCATTTAATGAGAATGCTTTGGCCAGGTCTAAGTTGGAAGTGTTAAGTCACAAAAATGGGGGTATTGAGGATATCTCAACAAACTCTCTTTTGGCAAATGATGGTGAACATTCTATTCGCAACCAAAGATGTGAGCATTCTATTTGTAGCCAAAGATATGTGTATGAGCATTCTATTTTCAGCCAATTTTATGAGGATGAACATTCTAATTGCTATCCAAGGTATGAAAATATTTCATATTTTCTTATACCTATGTCACTACAAAAAATTTGTCATCATGGAAAGCATACAAAGAGAGGTGATAGAGTAAGAGATATAACTTGCAGTATAGGGAATGTGGATTATTTTTTTTCAAGTTCCAAATTTTTCTTTCATATGGGATCTAGGTAGTCTCTTGAGGGTAAAATTAGATAGATGCATTGGTATTATTGTTGAGTTCTCCAGATCTTGCAATTGGAATGAAAGGATGTCTATGAAGAATTGAAAATGGATTTTTGTGCTTTCTAACCACATTGTAAAATATCAATGTTCACGGTTTATAGATCACTTTTGGGATCCAAGAACCACATTGAAGACAAAATCATGAGTTATGGACAAATGGACATAGTCCATACAAGAAGCTTGATGTTAGATATGGGTAAGCAAATTAAGTGTTTTCTTTATGTCCAAGATTTTGTGACTAATCTTTTTATGGTGTTTTGGGTATCAAGATACAAGTGAGTTAAAGGACTCGTGAATAAGGGGACAATAAAAATTATTAGCATCATAAGTCAAGATAGTTAGTCATCATTTTGGGTGAATGAGAGATATGCAAAGACTTCTATATCATGAGTCTTAAAAAAGTTAGCAAAACATGGAGCTTGCATGGTGTGAATTTTATGGGAGAGTTCAATGTGGAATTAGAATCCAAGGAATAATATTCTTCAACCACTTTTGGAAGATTAAAGGAGGTAATAAGTTCATAAGTTATTGTTATTTTAGATTTCTCGCTTCCTTTTATTGTAGAATATGATGCTTCAGGAGAAGAACTTGGAATGGTATCAGTTCAGAAGAGGCATCACGTAACTTTTGAAACTTGGGAGTTGGATGAATCAGACAATGCTTAGCTTATGGAATAAATGGGGTGAATACATCTCAAAATTGTTTGAAGTTCTGGGTGAGTAAGCTTAAAGATCATGAGGTATGTGATGATTCATTTGTTGTGGAGTTGAGAGGAACTAAAAATGTTTTTGGTATGAAATGGTTGCACTTCAATGGTTATTTATGACATAAATACATGGATCTAAAGTTTAAATTTGAAGTAAAAGATGTGATGTTTAGAGAGTTTCTCATGGATCACCATAAATGGTTACAATAATGGATAGATCTTCTCTCAATGGACGAGTTGTTTTGGAAACAATTGGTTTGTTGATGCCTTGTAAGGAATGTACATATAATATTGGTAAATTTCTTAACAAACATAGTGTCATGTTTAGAAAATTGCCTCTAGGGTTACCACCAAATAGAAGAATCATCATGATAATGGAATCAGGCACTACATCTATCATGATCACTCCATAATACCATCCCAATATGTACAAAGAAGAGTTGATTGGTAAGCTACATGGTGATGTGTATTGTTCAAGGAAAGAATTGAAGTCTGGATATGATCAGACATGGATGAGAATAGAAGATGTTGGTGAGACTAATTTTTGGGGTCAATGGAGACACTTTGAGATTTTAGTTACACCATTAAGACTCGATAATGCACTGGCCATCATACAATCTAGTATGTGTAATGTGTTTGGTAAGCACTCTTATAGTTTCATCTCAAGATATAGGAATGATAACACCAATATATTTCAGTTTTGTCATCATTCTAAATAGGGTAAAAGAGTGCATTTAGATCCTTTGGCTCAAAATTGTCAATGCATAATGATGTGGTTTCTAGATGGTATGTTGAAATCTTTACAAGATAGAATTTCTGAGTTAAAAATCATTGTTGCTCATGATTTCATTATATCATACAAAGGAATAAGAAAAGAATCTTAATTGACCTTAGTTGAGCTTAAGGGAAATATGGTGAATGATAATAGGATTCAATGGTTGGAGCACATAGATATTTTGTTTCAAAGTGGCCTACACATCATAATATGGTATCCAGGAGATATCTCTAGACATAAGCAAGGGAAATATTGTGATAAATTCACAATCATTGTTTTTTATGTTGTGAATGCTAACATGGTTGTGTAAGTTCAGATGGATATCAGAGTGGTGCAGTAGACACATGATGTAGAGTTCTTGAGATTTATTTGGGATCCTGGTAACACTCAAAGTCAAGGGGCCGATACAATCACATTTTTATTACTTAACCCAAGTCAATGATGTAAAGTCATGCCTCATGTCAGGGATCCCCTGAAGGTTTGCATTTATGCTTTTATGAGTCATGCACATTTACTTGACATTTATGCTCATAGATTTAAGATAATTTTCACAAAGATAATCAAATTACATGAGTGGTCCAAGGGTGTATGGAATGTTGGGTCACATATATCTTTCAATAATATTTGTTAGAGGTTGGATCACCTGATAGGTATAGGTTCCAGATTATATGGGCCGTACAGTTGGATGCAACACCTTGGCACAATAATTATTGAGCTTCATGGTTTGCAATTACTTGAGGACAATAAATTTTAGGAAGGAAGAATTTATCATGTCCCCTTTGAAATTAATTTGATGTTGTAAAAAAATTGGCCAAATCCAATATTTCTCCAACACTATTCAGAAACACTATTCCCAAGTTACTATTCACCAGTATTATTCACATGTACTATTCACTATCACTATTCATGGTGACATGACAATTGATGCAAGTGATGATGTAGCAGTGAGGTGGCTTGGCAATGAGGTGACATGGCCCACAGGGGTCCTTACATGGGGTCAAAGTGCATGTGCTTGGAGTGGGGCATACCACTCCACTAAGGAGACAAGTTAAGATAGTTTATTGACCACATGGTCTTGGTTTTGATAGAAAAGACATAACGGAGAAGTATGGTGCATTTCCTTATAGACATCATGATGAGAAGTGTGTGGATAATTCAAAAGGGATGTTGGGACATTCTTTGTGTCATATGGGCACATGTATGAATGATGACAAAGTCCCCATCATTGTTTCCTCTTCACATGGGTAAAAGAGGTGTCATTATGGAAGCATGAGAGAAGGAGGTGATTATGTTGAAATTTAATGCTTGGCTTTGACCCTTGCACATGGGCTAAATCATGTTCAATAGTATACATTGTATCCCACATGGAAATGTAGTGCCATATTTTCTCTTTCCTCACTATTCAATTGTGCAAAGTGGAAACATGATGTGCATCAGGAAAAATTAATTTTAGAGTAGTCTATAGAAGAAATCCTAAAATCTTAACTTCTTACAAATAGATAAAATTTAAATATCCAAACTGATAACAAGAAACACACAGAAGTTTTGAGAAGACTTCGTGAGACCTCGAACATTTTATGACATTAAATTTATTGGGGGAGCCTTCCATGAGTAATTATCCCCGACCATACTATTGTCTCCAAATCTTGCACCCTAGAAAAGAGTGTTCAATCTTCTTCTAGATTTAGACAACATTGAAACATTTATAGGAATGTGGGTATACCTATAGAGGAAATAAACCTCTAGATTTAAAGGGGCTAGCTCCCTGAATGTATCTATGCAAAATAACCTTTGTCTAAACCAGTTTGATTGAAGGGAAAAGAGTTAGAAATTACATAAATAAAACTTGTGCTAAGAATGGTGATGCACCAATATTATCTTCCACACAAATATCATACCCTATTGCATGATACAACAAGATACAAAGACTATTTCTAAGCTCTAAATATTCTAACACATTTATTTCAGTATAGAGGCGAGATGTGTGAAATGACATAAGGTAAATGAACTGAAAGACAACCTATACATTCCAAGAATAGTTATACACATACAAAAATTCAACACACTTGGATGCACTCTATATGACCTGTTAGACCTAGAACCCTTACTTAGGCATGAAGGACAAAGGATAAAAGGATGAAAACCATCACTTGTTGTCACTATACATCACTTACACACTCAGGAAATTACTTAGAACTCCAAAGAAAAAGACTTGCACTAATGCTTAAGGGCAGGATATCATTCCAGTAGGGCTTCATCATACTCTTTGTGGTCTCTCTTTTACACTAGCCCAAGGGCTATATTTATAGTAGAGAGGAGGAGGCCTTTGACACCAAGAGAAGGAATCAATATGTTAGAAGTCTTCATCTTTAGCTATAACTATCTTTGCAAATGATGCTCATTCAGACAATTTGATTGATCCATGTCACCTCCAATGGTTACATAGCTAGCTTGTTCTCTCAAAGATGTTTTCCCAATGGTTGCACTAGTAGAAACAGATATTTTTTAGTTTGATAATGGCATCAATCGATTATGCAAATGAGAGTCCACTTGTTGCAGATTTGTCATGATGCCTAACAGCTTCCCACTAGCTCGTTGAGGTGTGCAATGGCATGGAGAAGAGTCACTTTCATTATGTTTGGCCTTGGAGAGACATCATCTAAAGTCTATGTGTATGCCTCCATGGCATTTATCAGAATCCTTTGAAACTCATTCTATCTCAACGAAGTCTTTTGATCCTTTTCATTGGCCATCAAAAATGATATGGATCATGGTCTGACCAATGGTGAGATGAACCCTCTAATGGGATTTGGTGGATGAAGAATGTGAGCCCTTATATCTACTTGAGCGATCAAGTGGGGACCATCGATCTACCTGAGACCCACTATTTTGAATGCTAATAGCTATTTGTTGAGGTAGAAGTTGATGTCTGTGCCACTATCAACTTAATCGGGACCAATTCCTTCGGGCACTTCCCCACAGACCCTTTTCTTTCTTCGAAACCATCATCTTTCTATGGACTCTCTTCTTTTTTTCTTCAAACCCATCTTTCTACGGACTCTGCAGGTGTCCCTTTTCTATGGACTTTCTAAAAGTGTCCCATCAGATTGCATAAACATGCCCTTTCTACGAACTCTACATGTGTCCCTTTGGATTGCTCAACATGCCCTTCAGCGATCCTTCTACAGACTCTACACAAGTGTCTATACCCTTGAGACTTTTTTTGAAGGACACTTTGGCACGAAAATACCCTTCGGGACCTTAGGTTTAGGGAACTTTGTCTCAAAGGTGACCCTTTGGAGATTTTGAAAAGGCCCTTCAGACTTTTTTTGAGTGTCCCTTCAGACTTTTTATGGACACTTTTGCAACAAAAATACCCTTCAGACTTTTGGAAGTGGACCAATTTCCGAGAAATATCCTTTGGACTTTTGGAAGTTGCCTTTCGAAGAAATGAACTGTTCCTTTCACTCTTTTTCCAAAGGACACTTTTGAAATGGACCAATTCCTTCGATAAAATGAAATGACCAATTTTCAAGAAAAGGCCCTTCAGAAATGTTACAAGTGTCCCTTCAGACTTTTTAAAAGTGTCCCTTTGGATTTTTTTTAAAGAACACTTTGAAGATTTTACAAGTGTCCCTTCAGATTTTTTTTTAAGGACACTTTTGAGAAAAAATACCCTTCAAAAATGTGTAATGTACCCTTCAAAAAGATTGTTTCGGACAAAAGTCCAAAACAATTCCTTCAAAAAAGTTGCAAAGGAGAATTCATTTAGACTTTTTGTCTGAAATAATAAGTCTGAATAATTCTTTCAAACTTTATGTTTCAAACAAAAATTATGAAAGAATTCCTTTGAGACTTGGACAAAAACCCAAAGAAAAATTTGCCGAAAGAAATAAAAAAATGTGAAAAGAGACCAAAATAACACTTGCGAAAAGACTGAACCAAAGGCTTTGAAGGGAAAAAACATTTGACTCTTTTTTATTATGGGGATAAACAAATAGAATGATGCACTTAGCCAAAATAAAAGATGTAAAACCTGGGAGTGAAAAATGGCTAACATTCTTGGCAATCTCAAGGGGAGGCAGGCCTATTATGCCTAAGACCAATTGCCTAAATCCCTCCATTGAGCATGCAATCATACGTATAGGCACCCAAAAAATGACTTGAATAGACACTTGGCTCAAAAAACACAAGCTGGATTGATTCACACACACAAGGTAGAGACACACACCGAACAAAAGGAAGGAAACACACTTGTGCTACAAAGTACTTAGGAAACACAATAGCAAACCAAAGGAAACACACACCTAAACTACTATTTACAAAATAGACTTGCAAGGACAAATAACAAAACTTTAGATGCATCTCATTCATAGGGATAGACAATTATTTTCCATTCATCTTGGTTAGCTGGAAAGAGTTGATTTGCTTGCACTTGCTAATGATGTAAGGGCCGCTCCATAAAGTGTCAAACTTTGTATGTCTGCCTGATTTTTCTCTATCTTCATCCCATTTTAGGACCAAGTCACCTTCCTTTAACACTCTTACACTTTCTCTTTTGTCAAAGGACTTCTTCATGAGTACTTGGTGGTGTTCCATGGTCTTGTGTGCATTGTCTCTTACTTCTTGCAGTTGCATTAGTTATGTCAATTTTACTTCCATTGGAGTATTCTCAAGTAGTTCCAGCTGCTATGAAAGTTCTAGAGCAGGGAATACTTGAGATATGGACAACCTAACCTCTTTCCCATAAACAAACACAAAAGGTAAATTACCAATTGATATCTTAGGAGTAATCTTATCATCTCATAAGGTTATCTTTAACTTGTTGTGCCATGCTCTTTGATTGTTTTCCAATGTCCTCTTGATGATATTGATGAGATTCTTGTTGGTAGACTCAACCAATCCATTACTTTGAGGGTAATAATTAGATGAGGTACTCAAGTAAACTCCATTCCTATTTTTTCAATAAAAATTTTTATCACTTATGAAAGCAAGTGCATTATCAAAAATGATAACATGGAGAACCCCAAATGCTCTCATAGAACTCTAAGATTGCATTTTCACCTGCCTCCTTCAAAGCAACAGTCTCTACCCACCTTGTGAAGTAGTTTATAGTAGTCAATATCCATTTGTGTCTAGCATTTGATGGAGGGTTGATCACACCAATGAAATCAAGACCCCATTGTATGAAAGGTTGGTCTACTTGGATAGGATTTAATGGAAGGGTTGCAAGTTTCTATTTGCCTACAAAGAAGGCACATTGAGGACACATCTTAGCCCAATGTTAACAGTCCTTAAAAATACTAGGCCAATAGTAACCAACCCTCATTATCTTTGTAGCAGTCGTCCTAGGAGAGAAATGACCTCTATCTGCACCATTGTGAAACTTTTCCAACAGCATATTAAACTGATCACTATTAACACACCTTAACAACACACCATTCATGTCTTTCTTAAAGATAACACCATCTACAAGACAGTAGGGAATAGTCTACAATCTAAAATATCTCTTTTGAGACTTGTTCAATCCATTTGGACACCCACCATTTTGAAGAAAACTAATGATGTCTTGTGTCCAACTTTGAACCTGCACATGATCAGCTGGCTGGGGTTGAACCTGGTTGATCAAAAATTCCTCCTTTGGCTCTTGAAAATCTGAAGCTAAATGCTCATATAACCCTTTTCCTCTTACCAAGTTTGTAACCTTAATATCCACATCATACTCCATCACCTTTGTAATCCAACTATCTCTCTTTTCATTAAGGTCTTTGCTTAGGAAAAACTCCTTGGTGTTAGGATGAGAAACCATGACATGTATCTTATTGTTTGAAACCATGTGTATGAATTTCTTCAATCCTCTTATCACTGTTAGAGCTTGCTTCTCAAAAAATGTATACCTGACCTCATAATATTCCAATCCTTGGCTGAAGAATGCAATTGGTTATTCTACCTCCTCATCATTATTTTGCATAAGCATAGCTGAGATTGTATCAAGCTTAGCAAAAGTATAGAGTAGGAAATCTTTGGCAAAGTTTAGGTTCAAGAGAATAGGAGATTCTACAATTGCTTGCTTGATTGCCTCAAAACTACTCTTACCTTCCTTTTTCCAAAAAAAAGCTTGGTTCTTCTTGATCATGGTTGTGATAGGCTTTACCACAGTTGTAAAGCCTAGAATAAACATGTTTACAAAGTTTATTTTCCCTAAGAAACTTTGTAGTCCTTTCTTATGTTGAGGCAAAGACAAGCCTAAAATAGCCTCAATCCTCTCAGGGTCAATAGACAAGCCTTCTTTCGAGACAATATGACCCAATAGCTTACCTTCATGGACATCAAAGATGCACTTTTTTAGATTAAGGGATATTCCATACTCCCTACACTTCTCAAACACTTGCCTTAGATGTTTCATATGATCAGTAGCAACCTTAAAAAAATGGTTATATCATCAAGATACACAAGTAAAGAATTATTGATCAAGCCTTAAAAAGCCATGTCCATTGACCTTTAAAATGTAGCTCTAGCACTAGATAAACCAAATGACATCTTATTATAGGCAAAGGTCCCCCGTTTTGTAGTGAAGGCTGTCTTGAACTGATCCTCTTCATTCTCTAGTATTTGATTGTAACCTGAATAACCATCAAGAAGTGAGAAGCGTTAAGAACCTAAAACAACTTGCAAAATTTGTTCTATGGAAGGTAGTGGATAATGATCCTTGAGAGACACTTTATTAAGATCTCAAAAATCCACACAAAGTCTGATCTCTCCATTCTTATTTTAGACAGGTACAAGATTAGCCACCCAAGTTGAGTGTTTGATAGGAAAGATAATCTTAGACTCAATCAACTTGGTTAGCTCTTTCTTCATGAGTTCCTCTATCTTGGGATTGATAGACCTTTGATTTTGCCTCACTGATTTAGCTCTAGGTTCTAACTCCATGATGTGATGAGCTAGACTTGTATCAAACCCTTTCAAATCCTTATATTCCCAAGCAAAGATGTCATAGAACTCTTTGCATAATTCAATAAAGGCCTGCCTCTCAGACAAAGAACATACCTTACCAATTTTCAAGAGCTTTTTCTTGTAAATAATGACTCTCTCATAGTTCTCTTATTTTTTTGGCATGCTCACTCTTTCTTTCTTCTTCTGATCATCATCATTGAAAACACTCTCCAAAGTAATAAGCCCCTTAGGTATCTTGTTTCTCTTCAACTAAATAACTTGTTCTTCATATTGATCATGTAGTCTCTTTTGGTTCCTTGAGGAGAAACATACTTCATTTTGTAAGAAATGTGCAATGTGTTCATCACTTTCAAACACTTGCCATGACACTTCATTATCTGGAATAGAAGACTTGACAATAACATTGATATGGGCCTGATCTTTCTGTTTTCCTACATCAGCAACTGCATCAAATTGTGCTCTTATTACAACCAATCTATCAACATATTTATTTGAATCCCTTGGTATGGGTTGTACGTTGAAGCATCAAAGTCTTCAAGTAGGTCCCATACCCTATGTTTTTAGGATTTAATCAAGGGATTCTTGGCTGTAGATTGATTTCTCACTTGATGGATGACCAATTCACTATCCCCATAAACTTTTAAATTATTGATCCCTCTCTTTTTTGCCCATTGGAGGCCATGAACTAAGCCTTCATATTCCACCACATTATAGGTGCAACTGAAGTGGAATCTATATGAGGAGTATTATTGATTCTTTGATGGAGAAATTAACATAACGCTAGCTCCTACACCTACTTTACTTCTTGAGCTATCAGAAAACATTTCCCATATCCCATCAAGTTCATGGTCTTCATTAGTGAGTGAAGGGATTGAAACATCTTTTTCATTTATACAATAAACTCTGAAATCAGTTTCTTCTATGAAAGTATATGGATCAAGTCCATGTGTTTCATTGTTTTACTTATCAAGGAAAAGATCAGAAATACCTTCAAGGGGGAGGATGTTTCACCATCCATGACACCTTCTTTACTGATTAGACAACTCTGATTTGAACTTGTCTCCATGTATGGCTCAATATAAAACCTTGATAATGGTTGAGTTCTTATAGTCACCTTGGTTCCATATCTTGTTTTAAAATCTAGAAAAGACCAGTCAATAGAAAGGTACCCTTCTATTTTATTCATGAAGTCCCTTAACAAAAAAATAACAAAATGGGCTAGAAGGTCTACCACCACAACATCTTGTAATATGGGGAAACTTAGGCAATCACGTAGGAAAAATTTTAGACCTCTGACCAATCACACTATCTTGGTTGGAGTCCCATCAAGCTGTAACACACCTTTACTATGTGGTTCATACTTCAATCCCAATTTATTAACCACCACCTTAGGCATGACAGTGGTACTAGATCCACTATCTACAATACAATTGTGAACCAATTGATCTCCCACAATGACTGTGAGGTAGAAGGGTGGAGGCTTTTTAGATTTGGTGGAGGAATTTAAGACATGACTTGGATAATTGGTAAGGGCCACACTATTGTGCTTTGATGTTTTAGGGGCTACATGAATATTTGCTAGCTATTTTTGTAATATCTCCTTTTGACTAGGCATATGCAAGACTTCCCAAAGAGATATGTTTGTCTTGGTATTCTTCAAATAATCAACAATGTTTAGAGGGGAAGTATTCACCTTTTATTGCATTCTTTAAGGTAGTGAGGGATTTCAAACATGTTGCATTGTAGGCTTGACAACCCTACTTGCATTATGAATATGTTGAGGAGCATGACTACTAGTAGGTATTGCACTAAGATTCACACTTTGTGGCCTTGGAGAGGCATCACTTGGAGTCACATGTACTCCCAAAACATCTCCTAGATATATCATCTTGGCTCTTGTGTTGGTTGTGATTGATGTGCTTTGATTCAACACATAATCATCCTTCGCTTGAAAGTTCATCATACCTACACTCTGGTTGTTACTTCTCTATGAATATCCCTTTGGTTGGGATTCACTTCTAATGTCATGTAAGGAGTAGTTTCTTCTTTTGCCACTAAATCTTGGCTATCTTCTCCACCATCATGCATAAATTGACCTTGAGGTTGTCCCCATTAGTCCAAATGATCCTCCCCTTGGACCAGGTTAGCATTTAATAGAATAAAAGCCTTCATGGAAGGAGTGGGATTAGGATTATAGGCATTGGGCTGCCTAGTAAAACCTTGCTAACCATGTCCTCTTCCTTGGTATTTGTACTGGGGTGGGGCTCTATAGCCTTGTTGAGGATAGTATTGATGGTTAGGTAGAGTACTTGTCTAGAACTGAGCTTGCTTAAGCTGAGCACGTAATGATCAAATATCTTCATCTTTATCCACAACATTATCTATCTTCTTGGGAAAGGTTATTGGCTCGACATTGGTGTTAGTAACTTGTGCTACGCTTGGAGCTTCAACTGAACTATGAGACAACAAAGGCATATAAACTCTTAAAGGTAGATTTCCAACCTATATTAAGCTATTCTCAGCTTCAATATCTATCTCATATGTGTCTGGCTGAGTGAATCCTCCCATTGATTGTAACATCACTACCACATCAGTACCAATACCCTTGAGATAAGTGGGGAACACAAAGCTAGGAGGGGGTCTCATGATAGGTGGTAACCTATGCCAGGTTCTTTGAAATCTTTCATTAAAATTTCCCATGTATTTGTTAGTACCTCTCTTTATCACATTTAGTTGATGGGTCAGTGAGGTATGGTCACTCTTATTCTCAAATCTAGTTACCAATAATTCCCCAAAGCCATCCCAACTTGTAATGCAACCACCTTCCAAATTCATATACCAGTCAAGTGCCTTGCCTTTTAGAGACATAGAGAGCAATCTAATGGCTATGTTAGCTTGAGTGACACTATGGAAGTTACAAAAATTTGAAATTTCTCTAATATGCTCAGATGGGGTAATAGGACCCTCTCCATTGAAACTAGGGAGACTCTTGGTAGCATTGGGAGGAATAGGGTCTTATGCAGGAAGGTCAATTGGATTTTGGGTGTTGAAGGTCAGGAAAGGTTGTTGTCTTTCCATTTCTATTCTTTCCTAATTGATCTATTATTTCTCAACTTCCTTAACTTCTTCTTCTCCAAAACTTCCTTGCCAATGATCTCTAAGCACTGGGAATGGTTTAGGGCATTGTTCTTCAAGAATATATTCAACTAGAGGGGCTTGATTGGAAGTCCTAGATGACCTAGTGAGGACCATGAAGTATAATGTGGGAAAATTGATCTAAAACCAGATATTCTCACCTTTTGGAGTCACCAAATGTTTGATTAAGAATATTTATACAACCCTAGGCTTGTCAAGACTAGCATTCACCTTGACATGTCAATAATTTTTCCCATCGGGCGTGCTAGCACTGTTGTCTCCAAATCTTTCACCTTAGAAGAGAGTGTTCAATCCTCTTTCATATTTGGACAATGTTGGAACATTTACAGGCATGTGGGTATACCTATAGAGGAAATTAACCTCTAGATTTAAAGGGGCTAGCTCACTGAATGTATTTATGTAAAACAACCTCTGTCTAAACTAGTTTGATTGAAGGAAAAGAGTTAGAAATTGCATAAAAAAACCTATTCAAAGAATGGTGATGCACCAAGATTATCTTCCACACGAATATCATACCCTATTGTATGATACAACAAGATACATAGATTATTTCCAAGCTCTAAATATTATACCACAAGTATTTTAGTATAGAGGCGAGATGTGTGAAATGACATAAGGTAAATGAACTGAAAGATAACTAGTACATTCTAAGAATAGTTATACACATGCAAAACTTAAACACACTTGGAGGCACTCGATATGACCTGTTAGACCTAGAACTCTTGCTCAAGCATGAAGGACAAAGGACAGAAAGATGAAAACCATCACTTGTTGTCACTATATGTCACTTACACACTCAAGTAATTGCTCAGAATCTAAAAGAAAAAGACTTGTACTAATGCTTAAAGGCAAGATATCATTCTAGCAGGGCTTCATTGTACTCTTTATAGTCTCTCTTTTACACTAGCCCAAGGTTTGTATTTATAGTAGAGAGGAAGAGAGAGGAAGAGGCATTTGGTGCCAAGAGAAGGAATCAATATGTTAGAAGTCTTCATCTTTAGCTTCAACCGTCTTCGTAAATGATGTTCATTTAGGCCATTTGATCGATCCATGTCACCTCCAGTGGTTACAAAACTAGCTTGCTCTCTCAAAGATGATTTCCCAATGGTTACACTAGCATAAATAGATATTTTTGAGCTATGTAATGGCATCAATCAGTTATGTAAATGAGAGTCCACTTGTTGCAAATTTGTCCTGATGCCTAACAGCTTCCCACTGCCTCGTTGAGGTGTGCAATGGCATAGAGAAGAGTCACTTTCATTTTTTTGGCCTTAGAGAGGTGTCACCTAAAGTCTACATGTATGCCTCCATGGCATTTGTCAAAATCCATTGAAACTCATTCCAGCTTGACCAAGTCTTTTGTTCCTTTTGATTGGCCATCATAAATGACATGGATCATGTTTTGATGAATGGTGAGATGAACCCTTTGATGGGCTTTAGCGGATGAAGAACATGAGCCCTTGGATCTGCTTGAGTGATTAAGCGAGGATTATCAATCTACCTGGGATTCACTGTTTTGAATGCCAACAGCTATTTGTTGAGGTAGAAGTTGACATTTGTGCGACTGTCAACTTAACTAGGACCAATTCCTTCGAGCACTTCCCCGTGGACCCTTTTTTTCTTCGAAACCATCATCTTTCTATGGACTCTCTTATTTTTTTATTCTAACCCATCTTTCTATGGACTATGTAGGTGTCCCTTTTTTATGGACTTTTCAAAAGTGTCCCTTTGGATTGCTCAAACATGCCCTTTCTACGAACTCTGCACAAGTGTCTATACCCTTCAAACTTTTTTCGAAGGACAATTTGGCATGAAAATACCCTTCAAGACCTTGGGTTTAGGGCATTTTTCCTAAAATGTGACCCTTCAAAGCTTTTGAAAAGGCCCTTCAAACTTTTTCCAAGTGTCCCTTCAGACTTCTGAAAATGTCCCTTTGGACTTTTTCTGGAGGACACTTTTGCAACAAAAAGACCCTTTGGACTTTTGGAAGTGGACCAATTTCTGGGAAAAGACCCTTCAAAAATGTTGCAACTATCCCTTCGGACTTTTTGAAAGTGTCCCTTCAAATTTTTTTTGAAGGATACTTTGAAGAAAAAAGACCCTTCGGCAATTTTGCAAGTGTCCCTTCGAATTTTTTTCCAAAGGACACTTTTGAGAAAAAAGACCCTTTGGAAATGTGTAATGTACCCTTCAAAAAGATTGTTTCAGACAAAAGTCTGAAATAATTCTTTTGGAAAAGTTGCAAAGGAGAATTATTTTAGACTTTTTGTCTAAAACAATTCCTTCAGACTTTTTGTTTCGGACAAAAAGTCTGAAAGAATTCCTTTGAGACTTGGACAAAAAACCCGAAGAAAACTTCACCGAAAGAAATAAACAAATGTGAAAAGAGACCAAAATAACACTTGTGAAAAGACTGAACCAAAGGCTTTGAAGGGAAAAAACATTTGATGATTTTTTGTTGTGGGGATAAACAAATAGAATGTTGCACTTAGCCAAAACAAAAGATGTAAAACCTAGGAGTGAAAAATGGCTAACACATCCTCTATGTATTCTCAATACTCAATCGATGCAAAATGGTTTCCCACTAAGGTGTCCTAGTTTGGCATTAAATTCCCAAGTGAGATGGAGTGATGTTTAGCCCATCCTCTTTGGGAAAGTCAACACCACTTCAAGGTGGACTGTATGATCACTGATGGGTAGGCTTAATTGTAGAGGGTGTCCCAACAAGAGGAACACTAACTTGTGAATGAGAAGCTTGAGAAACCTAGCTCTGAGAAGCCGTAAGAGACTGAACATGGTTGAAGAGGCACACTATATATTCTCCTTTCACTCCTCAAGGAAGGACTTTAAACTAGGGAGGTGGGGTGATTTGGTTTGTCACCTTTGTTGCCAACAATGGCTTTTTGGTTGGCCATTATTTTCCAACCATCACCACTTTCTGCCACCTTATGATTTTCTAGTTGTTCTCGATTGACAAGGGGGATTTGGCTGACCCATGAGATTAAAATCAAGGATCTTATTCTCAAGAGACTGACATTGAGAGTAGGTATTTGACAAATTAAAATAAGTGACATTTTATGCCCAACACTCTAACCCTGCTTGAATGTCAATAGACTCTTTCAAGTCTTTATTCAGGTGGACCTTGACACAAACCTACTTATTGGGGTGAGTAGAGTTGGCAAAGAACCCACCTTTTGGGTTTAACAATATCCTCTAGGAAAGCCCAAAGTGGAAGCAAAAGGCTAGGAAGTTCAATCCAGATTGACACAAGAATAGAGGCTTAGTCAAAAACTTTAAAGGTACAAGTCTAAGGGGACATGATCATGAGGGTATTCCCCATGCACCAATAGCGTGACTCAAAAAGGAGGGGTTTGACTTGAGAGGGCTCATTAAAGGAGAAAAGGAAAAATCCTTTGGTAAGATTTCAAAACCTAGTGACTTGGAATCCCAAAGGTTCCTAGTGAAGATGGGTCCAAGCATTGAGGGAATCCTCACAAGGGACATAGTCGATATAGTAGGTTATTAATAAAGTATTCTCATACCATTTGCATACATTGTTAACAACATCATATTGCAAGTAAACCTCAGGTTGGGAGGGAGTATTGTAACTTATGCACCTCGTTGTATACCTTCATAACAAACTTTTGGGTTTTTTTTGGTGCCATCCTTCCTATTATTTGCAACAATAGTTGTGGTAACATGGTTGAGGGCCATTAGAATAGGTTGGATCACTCAAAGGGAAGGTATTAATGTGCAATAAATGCACTTTTAACCTATAAAATCTTGTATAATGGTATGATGTATTGAGCGATGAGGATACAAGGCAAAACAAGACTGACATGAAACCCTAGCAGAGCGACATTTATAAACTTTTCTCTTATTCTTACTAGTGACTTTAGTCTTGCTTACCTTTCCCACAAATTCATATTTGAATATGTTTTGTGGGGTGAAAAAAGAGTTGACTAATGTTGATCTTTTTCTTTATTGTTTATTAGTTATCTAGGATTTGTAAAAAGGAGGCAAATGTCATTGACCCATATTTCTCTTCTATTTGTTTATTTGTCAGGATTTGTTAAAAAAATTAAATATCTTTGACCTACATCTTAGGATTCACAAAAAGGAGTCAAGCATTGTTGACCCACACCCACCTACATTCACTCGTCCACCAAAATTTACAGAAAGGAGTCAAACATTGTTGACCCACATTCGTAAAAAGGCATCAAACATTGTTGACCCATATTTTCATGTCATTTACCTGTTTTCCTATCAAGAATTGTAAAAAGAGTCAAACATTGTTGACCCACATCCTTAGATTCACAAAAATTACTCAAACATCATTGACCAATATATGCATTTGATTTGCCTATTTGTCCCGCTATCGAGATTTGTAACAATGTATCAAACATTGTTGACCCACATTCACATGTTGTTCAATTGCCCATCAAGATTTTTAAAAATAAAACAAACGTCATTGACCCATTCATCTAACTACACATCAGGGATCAACTTTGCAACCTAATAATTTTCATGTTCACACCTTAAAGTTGAACACACATTACATTCATATAACTCGTAATTTCCCTAAAGGTGCAAGTTACGTTGAGAGCGGTGTTACTTGATGTTTTAGTGAAGGGGGGTTTCGTAAATTGGCAATCATACGTCAATTGAAATCTATGACCGTTGACCTCATCTTATCTTTTGTGCACGAAGTGTTAAACAATAATAATTTGATATTTGTATAGAGGCGATAGTGGAAAATGAGGTGGTGTGTTCCTTCATACAATATGACAATGTGTTGTGTGGGGAGGGGATATTCCTTTTTATGGTGAGCTTGAGCAATGACGAAATGGTGGGGAAGGGCAAAACCATACATAATATGAAAGTGGTTAAATAATTGAATGTGTGTTAGGCAATGATGGACTTGAAGAAGCCCACACAGATACACATGCAGAATTCAATGACATGCCACATATGTAAATGCAATTTGTAACTTCCACCAAAGTGTTTCAGTTGCCTAATACATGATTGAAAGAGTTGTCATCTCAATGAAAATAGGTGTCAAATATTCAATGGCTCTTCTAAAAATATAGAGAATGCACCATGTGTCATTTTAGACATGTCTAAAACTAAGTAAATGAAAATGTTGATTGTTTTAACTATATAAACCAAATTAGACGACTCTAAAACCAATCATACGAATAAGAAGAAGAAGAAGAAGAAGAAGAAGAAGAAGAAAAAGAAATAATCAATACTAATGTAATACAATAGAATAATTTTCTAATATATATCTAATAAATAATATACTTATAATATAAGCCTCCAAGTTAGTGGAGAGTGAATGGCATCGACGACTTCAATCCTAGGTTTCAATTTCAAATTTGACTTACTTGTGAAGCACATGAGGGCCCTAAATGGATCCCAAAGTTATAATGAGCTCGCCTTGTATTTGAAAGTTGTTGCATCAAACTACCCTGGATCGTTGGGCTATCTAATTCCTTGATTATTAAAATAAATAAATAATTAAATTAAAATATACTTATAATACTATAATATAATATAAGTATATTATTAAATATATAATATAATATAATAAATTAATATAACATATTATAATTTTATTATAATGTACATTAATTATATATATATATATATATATATATATATATATATATATATATATATATATATAAAATTATATAATATAATAAATATACTATAGTATAATTTTATTAGTATCGATTTCTTCTTCTTCGTCTAATTGGTAGAGACAAGAAGCAACAGATTAAGGCTGAGTGAAGCTGCGGAGGGGAAGATTCCTGGTCCACGTCAAGGGGTAGTATTCTATCCTAATCCTGTGGGTAGGGCTTGGTCTGATGTGGCGAAAGATTTGGCAGAGAAATCTGATATTGTGGGGGTGACGACCTCACCTAATGATGGTTTGACCATGACATATGAGGATTGCCCTAATGCCAACAATCCTTTTCATGGGTGCGGCGACTACCGTATTACTCTGAAACAGTCGTCCCTCTCTCCTACTGCGAAGTTGCCCTTTGATCGAATTACTCCCAGAACAATGCTTAAGGAATTAGAACACAATATATATAATTATTGGTAAATATTTTTTTAAGCCACCGTCCAGTTTTGAATTTGGATGGTATTAGACATGATCAGACCACTTTAATCACTTTATCCATATTTTATTAGAACTTATTAATATATATTATTTTATAAGAAATATAGTATTTATTTATCATATGTATTATTTATATTTTGTGTATTAAATATTAAAGAAAAATAATTTTATATTTTTAGTGGAGGTGATGGGTAAACGAGGTTGTGTGTTTTTTCATATAACCTAATAATATGTTGTGCAAAAAGGAGACATTTTATTTCAAAATGAATTTGAACAATGACGGAGTGATGCAAAGCACTAGATCATACTAAACATGCAAGGAGTAAAACATTTCAAAATGAGTTAGGTGGTGATCATGAAAGACAATGACAATATATTTCAAAAGATATTACACATTAAATATATTATTAAAACAAATATCATATATTATACAAATATATTAATATATATTTTATTAATAATATATACATAATAATATAATTAGAATGTTATATATATAATTTTATAATATTACAATATTATATAGTCATATTTATTTTTGGTCCATCAAATAGTGCTATGAGCATTTTCTAAATTATTTTTTTAGATTTAGATTTGTTAATTGAAATCTGACAAATATAATGCTCCAGATGGATATGGTTGTTTGTCTCAATGTGAAGTTGATGGGAGAAAACTCTAGCTAGGGAGAACCCTTATGTTGTAAGGTAACTGTAGTTTTGTGTACCTTGGGGTCGAATGAACCCATCAATGAAGTGGAGACATGTATGAATAGTGTTAAAGTGTTGAAGTGAGTGGCTCTTTAGGCTGACACTGTGTGGACAGGGTGTAGTGTTTGTAATATTAGTATGAATTCCATTGTTTATCTCCTTCTTGGAGAGATTAGGGACACCTACTAGGAGGCTATAATGGGGTGATATGTCAATATTAATATCAATGAGGTAAAACAATGAAGAGGCTCTCGCATACCAATATGAATCAACCTCACAGTTTTCCTATTTCATAAAGGATCTAAAAGTAAGGTATGGATACCTAAGGTGACCACTTTGAGAGTTACTCCATTATCTGAGTTTATGAATAATTGTCACTACATGAAAGATCATTGAAGCAATAAATGAGGTTATGCCAACCTCTGTAAGGATGATGGCATGAGGGGATGATCTATTGGTATGAATATGTTTGGATAATATTGTGATAATCACCATCTATTTATTTTTTGTCCTCAACTCAAAGTTATGGTTCCCAAACCATACAATTATTTAAAAGGATAGGTGTAAACCAGTGAGTGAAAGAGATGAATCTTTGTTTGAATGTCCTAAAACTAAAGGTGAAAGCATTACTTTTTATGGATGGTGAAAGTTTTATATCCTTTACTCAATACTCCACCCCTAGATTCAATCTAAAGCATAATACAGAGAAGAGGACCCTCATATACATATGAAGATACTACCTCAACCTTCTCACCTTTGTGAGATATTAAAAACCACAACTTTTATTTTATTTAAATTAACATGAAGCTCATAAATATTATAGAGGCTAAGATATTACATTGTTTATAATTTTTTCAATGAGTAAAACATTAAAATAATGTCATTTACAAATAGAAGAACTAGTAAAACTATAATAAAATTTCTAAAGAATAAATAATTCCTTTTTCTATAGGGTAAACCACTTTTGACTGGAGCTATGAACTAGCATGGGACATAATTGGGGCCCTTTCCCCACAACAAAATGAAAGGAAAAAATAAAAGATAAAAAGTACAAAGAACACTACCTTCCAAGAAGAGAGGAGAAATGTTATCCACTAATCTTCAGTCAAAACTACAATGAAAATCGCTAAAATATAAATACGACAAAGAATTACCAAAATTCCCAAAAGTGGGGGCCAAATAACACACCACCCAAGCCAAGACCCACTAACCATCCACCAGAAGGGCTTATCCACAAATCAGTATTGCATATTGCCCTCTTTTATAAAAAAAGGTCTTCTAGGGTCCATTGAGAACCATTATTGATGAGAGTATGAACTTTCGCTCGTAGTAATTCCCCCTCTGATCTAAGACCTTTCTTTTTCGAAGAGGTACCAACATCCTCCTGACACTTAGAAGGCTTGGAAGGGGGAACCCAAGAAGAGCCCCCTTCAGGAGGAATTGATCGATGGGTTAGATTATCTTGTAATGGTATTTCACGAAGGGGATGGTCCAAGGCAAGGAAGGGGGATACTCCATAAGCTGAAGGGGGAAGGAAGGTGGGGTAAGGGGTGTAGGCCCAAGACTTACCACAATAGCTTCAGTCAACTCCATCATGTGAGAGAAAGGGGGGTGGTAGAACTTATCGTGATTATGCCAATTGAAGTTTAGGTCGAGCTCCCCAACTTTCCTCTTCTAAACACATTGAGGACAGTTATGATGCTTAGAGGGGTAACCAATGATGTGATGACCAGGGAGGTGATAATGGAAGCAATAAAAGGGAAGGAATTCACAATTGAGATGTTGAGTCCACAAGCCTCATGAGGAGAGCAGATTAACAGAAAAAGAGATCAACTTGGAAAGGTCAATGTAGGCACAAACACAGACTGAACTAAGGCTGTAGGAGGTAGTATTAATTTTCATGAAAGATCTGACTTTGTCTACCAAAAGTTTGATGAAATGTTCATTCCTCATTACCAAAGGGAGAAATTAAATTCAAAGCCACATTGGATGGCATTGATCAGATTTGAATCCATTGAGAAGAAAGGGTTCCAAGGGCAAAATAAAAGGTTAGAATGATTGAAGAACCATGGGCCGAAATTCCACACAAAGTCACGGTCAGCTATGCTTTGAAATTCCACTAGGAAGAAGCCAATAAGCAGTAAGGAGGGAGGATTGATGGAACACCATTCCTTTAAGGCCCAATATGAGAGAGCTGAAGGAGAAGCAAATGACTCCACACATTTTCAAATTAGGAATTTATTGCCTATAACAATGTCCATCTCCAACAGAGGAGGGTCAAGGATAACCTGCTCAGGAACCATTGTGGCAACCTAAATTTGAACATCACCAAGCAAAATATCTATAGCCGAGGCCAAAAAAGATAGAAAGGATTCATCCACCAGAAGAGGAGTAGTAAAATTAGAGCCCGAGGGGACCTAAGATATGTAGATATTAGTGTACTAGTGATATGGGTTGAGATCATTCTTGCAATTTGCATAAACCTAGTGAGTCTTGGGTTCTCTAATTGCGACATCTGAAAAAGCCTCTAAAAGAATGGGAGGAGGACCACAAATGGGAGGGGCAAGGGGAGCAACCAAAGAGCGCCCACAAAGAGACCCTTAAAAGGGGAAATAATAGGAACCTGCTAAATAAGGGGAGGAGATCCAATGATTGAAGAGTTTGCATGATCTACAATAGCAAGGGGGCCTACAAAACCATCCACAATAAAGATCACTTGTGATGAGGGAAGAGCAAGACCATACGACACTACAAGAGAGGATGAAGTAGGGGGTGCGAATCATGCTAAGCTACTACCATTGATGCAAAGGACACCATGACCCCATTGATCGAATGGAGACCCCTGCACAAAAAAAGGACACACTTGACTGGGGAGAGTCATTTGTCGAAATAGGAATAGGCACAGACTCTGTGGCATTGTCAAAGTATAGAAAATATTTTTGTAGATCGTGAAAACCTTTCCTAGTCTCTTCAGTGAGCTCATCAACTACGTCCACATTGTCTGAATACATAGGAAGTGAAGCATTTATTGGCTTTGTTTGGTGTAAATGAGCTAGTGATTTCAAACTACAACAGTGCTTACCTCATTCTGCACTATTCTAAAGAGAAAAAATGAACAAAAAAATTGATTTCAAATGCTTATATAACAACTATAACACCAAACAATAATAAATAACTCTTTATTACACCCAATATATCTTAAATTATTTCCTCTAACTCATAAATATAAAATTAAAGAAAAATAAAAGATAATGGACCACCTTATCTTACGGATAAGACTATGAGCATCCCCTATCTTACCATCTCTCTTTTGTAAGATAAATGTGTTTTATATTTATCAAAGCATTCTCCATCAACATTTATATCTTTACTTTTGTTTTCTTATACGAAATTTTCTTTCTATGTCTAATCATGCATATCTTAACTTTAGTTTTCTTATATGCAAATTTCTTTATATGTCTAATTATGTATCTCTTAACTTTAGATTAAGAGCACTTTTATTTTGCTTATTTTAAATTTGTTATATTGCATCACACGTTATTTTCAAATTTAATTTAATATTAAATTATTTTGATGATTTTTTTATTTATATATTATATTATATATAATTTATTTATTTATTATTATGTAGATATATTCATCTAATTTTATATGTATTGTTAAAATTTTATATTTAATATATTATAATAAATATTTTAAAAGCTATTAATCAATTTATTTGTAATTAATATTAATTATTATGAATTGGATAAAAAATTGGTATTTAAATTTAATTAGTTTAATTATATATAAATTGTACTCAATGACAAATAATTGGGACAATTTTATATATATTTGATGTAACTAGGTCTAATTGACATGGATTAAATAAAATTGTGTATTTTAGTCTAATTTTTCCAAATGCATGCAAATTATACCTAATCAAGTTTAAATTCATACATATTTGATGTTAATTACTTCTAATTTCTATGACATAGACATAAAAGTGTGTATCATAATTATACATACATTGTACGTAATTATATCAATTTAATATATAGTGACTGTTAATTAGACCCAAATGACATAAATTGATTAAAAACACTTGTGTATTTAGCCTACTTATTTCAATTACATGTGAATTACATCTAATCCATTCCACAATTGATCTTAATGAAGTTCAAATTAATGAAATGACATGCAAATCAATCTTGATTTCATTAATCAAAAGTTTAACTCCTCTTTTCCTCCAAATTCAATTCAATTTCGTTAAATTTATCTGAGTTCTCCTATTTAAATCAATATTACAAATCATCTCCAATATTTTTAATTAAATACAAGTTCACATATCAGACACAACTTATTTTATGTGCTCTAATTATCCCTAATTTTACTAAATTGACCTAAATTCATCATCTATCCCAATTTCTCAAATTAATCATAAATTATATAATTAATTACAATTTTATCAAACTATAAATATAACTCATTAAAAAAATTACTATCCCAATTTATCAAATTAATTATAAATTATATAATTAACTACCATTTTATCAACTATAAATATAACTCATTAAAAAATGATCAATTATCACCAAATTCACTAATCATTCTAAATTTCATAATTAAACCTATTTCTTTTTTGAATTAGCCACAATGTAAAAATCTACAAACACAACTCTATTTTTCCCTAACTATCCAAGTAATTATCCCTAATAAGCTAATTTTTTTTTTTTTTTGAAATCCGATCTAATTCACCAATTATCCGCAATTTCCACAATTTCATAAATTCGGGGTCGTCGAGTTTTTATTTTAGGGGATATCATGGATATATTTTGTGGGCCATTTGTTTTCCAAATTCCTAAAATATTAGGGAAAGTAAAAATTGTTGGGTGGAAAAAAGTTCATACCTAGAGATGGGATTCATTATTTCAATGCTTTATGACTGGCGAGCATTGGGGATAATACAAACGATTCAGAGGGTCCATAACTATGATTATCATGTGACATTACAAAAATACACTAAATTAAATGTAATTTGGATTATATGTTTTGTTATTATCCAAAATATATATTATTAAAATTAAAATGTATAATTTATAGTAAAAGATATTAAATTGATTACGAAAATATAATAATATTATATGTATTTATTATGTATTATTATAAAAAAAATATAAATTAATATATAATATTTAAGAATAGAAGATGATCAATTAATATTTCTTTTCGTAATTGTTAAGCTATCTTTTTGAATTATATATTTGTATAATTATATTTAATAGTCATTTATTAAATAATAAACTAGTTTCAAAATAGTTTTTGCTTGTGGTTGAATCACATATTAAATATCTCAAAAGATAGTTAAAACAATATAATATAAAATAATAAATTTAGCATATTTTATTTTTCATTTTTTCTTTTCATTCTCTTTGTTATAATACAATGATGACTGTTCTAAATCATACTTTTATATGTTGTTTTTACTTATAACACATTAAAAATATTTTCTTGAGTGCATTGTCACTCAAATCACTTCCAAGGTCCAGATAAATAATATTTGTTAGGATTTTTTGTATGATTATAATAATTCTACACCACTTGTGCATGCCCAATACATGAAAAGATAACACAAATGAATATGTTTGCGTGTCATCTAAGCATCACACTTAAATGCTTCCTGGAACATATATAAAGAGAGAGAATTGGGCACTTGTCATAATTAGATAGAAAGGAATCCCAATTGATATAGTGGAAATTAAGCATACTTGAAATAAAAACAATAATAAGAAAGTTATGCTATCATCATTACACATACCAATCAACACTATACTATATATACTTACAATTTTTTTCAAATAAATACTAAAATATTTTTTTAACTCTCTCCAACTCTCCAATTCTCTAACTTCTTTTAAATACTAAGTAGGCATCCCACCACCTTGATTTACAAGAAATCCCTATCCTAAATACCTAACCTCTTTATGCTAAAAATTAGGGCACACTATTATGCTTTGATTGTTCTATAAATGCACACAATTCTTTAAGATTGTCCTCGAAAAAATTAATATTTTTCTCAACCTTTGTGTATTGCAACCCTTCCTCTCTTAGCCTCTCGTGTAGACTCTCAACCTCATCACTATTTTTTATATTTTTCTTAATGAAATATGTTACAAACCGTATGAATTCCAACCCTATTTTTTATTCTATGAAAAAATTGGGGTTTGACAACTCATAATTAGAACTAATCTCTTGGCTTGTGCCCTCTTGCACATCTCTCTCAAGAATGCTTCCTATATGGATCTCAAAATTTGGATCCTGATTGTGATAAACACATAGTAGAGGTGCATGTAGGTAGTGTTGAATGCATTTCCTTCATGTAACACGGACCATTCATATCTTTCCTTCCCTTATTCACTATCCTAAGGCAACCCTCTTGATTGACTAAGGTTGTATAGTGCTACATTTTAAATCTGGGCAAACTTGTAAAAAAAATCGATGGTTTTTGGTTTTTTATTTACCAAAATTTTAAAAATTGGTATTGATTTGGACAACACAACTTCAACATAAAAATTATGTGACTAGACTTTTTTTCTCCGTTATTTTATCGGGTTTATTTTTCAAATGTTCCATAGTTACATCAAAGTTGTATCGAGAATTCATGTCTCGTTGATGTTGTATTCACACCAAAATTTGGTAGCATATATATATATATATATATAATGTTTTTATTATTTATATTATATATGTGTTTTTGTATATAATAATTATTGGGAATTTTAACATTCATTACCTATTAATTTAAATTTATCAAAAACATTAATAGAGATCTCATATATCCAAAACATTATATGTAATAAACAAAAATATATATATATTACGATATTTATGTAAATACACTAATGTATAATGTTGGAGGGAGTCAAATTAATATCTCCCTTCCAAATAGAATAAAATACAATTAATTTATCCTAAATCCTAGTTAGCATCCTCTTACATCTTATCATCGAGGATGTCTAACATGTATAATGAGGCATCCTCATAATTGATGTAATCATGATTCTTTTCATCCTTATAGACACTTCATTTTAATGACTTATGTGTCAAAAATGTAAAATAGAATGACTACCTGAAAATGGTACACAAATTGGTCTAATATCATTTGTCCATCTTAATTTCCTATGTGTATTTAACTTATATGTTTGAATTCACCTTGGGGCATCCTGAATTGGGGTAATTCAATGTATAGATCATTAAATTTCACTCTGGTCATGTTTTTGGTCATCACTGGTCATCTCCCTTTGTCTAATCAATTAATCATTTCCCCATTATTCAATCAAATCAACCAAATCCATGTTCATATCATATTAATTAAATTGATCCCTTTAATTAGTTTAGTTAATCCTTCTTCTAGTTATAAATCCCATGGAATTCGAATTTATAATTCAATTTCTCCATTTTCCACTTATATGGGGCACTCTCCAAGGAGCATTCTCCAGTCTCTATCTTGGAGACAAGATGGAGGGCCCTATTTCCACCCTGTAAGATATTTTTGAGAAGGATTCTCCACCCTCCATCTTGGAAATAAGATGGAGGGCTCTCATTTCAACCTTAAAGATATTTTGGAGGGGCATTCTCCACCCTCCATCTTGCATGTAAGATTGAGGGCTCATATTAATCCCCTTAGGATATTTTGAGGAGCATCATCCACTCTTCATCTTGGACAAGATGAATGGTTCATATTGGTGATCCATGTCATGCTTCATATGATGATTTGGGGTTAATTCTTCACCCTCTGTTTTGAAGGCAAGATGGAGTGCTCATATTTGGTCACTCTTCCTATAAATAAAGGGCCACCCCTCTTCATATTCCATGCTCAAGTTTTAATAGTGAAGCTTTATCAATTTATCAAGCTAGATTGTGCATCAAATTTAACTCTTATCAATTTAATTCCTCAAGGTTTTCAAGAGGAGATGGTGTATTTCATGACAATAACATTGATAAATACTTCTTGAGACTACATTCAAGCCATGTTTGCTTACAACAAGGTGAATAATCCTTGAAAATAAAGGTAATAATTGTTTGTTTATTTTATTGATTTCAGTTTTATTTAGATTTGCCTTAGCTCATAAGGCATTGGGCTAGAGGTTTTAAAAACATGTTTGGTTTTGATTTTTATTTCATTAACAAAGTTTTAAACCCCAATAGTAATCTTAATTATACATATGACACGCCCGGTGGGACCCCTGTGACCCACACTCTCTTTTGAGCTTTTATTTCAATTTTTATTTGCTGAAAATCTCACTTTTTTTGCTAATTTGTAATAATTTCAATATTATTTTCTGCCTTTGTGTATCAATGAATTTGCTTTGTGAAAAATGATGAATTCACTATTGTATACTTGTGAATCAGTGAAAACACCCATGTAATCAATGAACATGCTTATGTTGTTTGTTGTTGATTTTATGCTACATTCTATGTAGGTTCTATATTTGACAAAATCAACCACTAAATCAATGAAATTGACCTTAATATCAGTGAATTCACTCTCACACTATTTTCTTGCTGATTGGTGAATTTGACTTTATTTTGACAAAATTGATATATTATTAGCAAAGATGATCATCTAATTAGTCAAAATACCTTTGTTCTTTATTGTTGATTCTATTATGTATTCTATGTAGGTTTTGTTTTTGTAAAATTGACCAAAAAACCATTGAAATCATCTCCTAAATCGGTGAAATCATCCTAGAAATTGGTGAAATTGACAATGTTATTGATGAATTACTTCTCCAGTATCGCACATTTTTTGTTGTTCCTGTTAATTAACAAATTTGACTTTTATTTTATTAAAATTGATATAGTATCCATGAAAATGTCCATATAATTGGGGAAATTAACCTTGCTAAATGGTGAATTCACCTTTATTTATATTTTTTGGTTCTATTTTGTGTTATGTTTAGGTTCTTACAAACAATGAATTGGCCCTAAGAAATGATGGGTTTGCCTCTGTGTGTTAAGACTAAGAGTTGTCAAAATGCATAAAAATGACCTCCCTCACTTGACAAATATCCACCAATCAAAACTACTCACATTATTTCTCTTTCCAATTCCAAAAGGGTGTGGTGATCCATTCAAAAACACATATTATTCATTCACATTTATTTTAGTGTTTTAAAAAGTATTCATATTTTGATTTGATGCAATAAAACACTTTCATTTCTATTTTTCATTATAGTTCTTTGCTTAAGGATTTGCTTGTGTGCTTGTGTGATCCATTCACAAATATGCTCTCCCCTTGGTAGGGTGACTCAGAACTATGGAGGTGGTCACTCATTTTATCCCAAAATATTTACCTTTATGCTCTTCACTTTCCCTTAGTGAGATTCCTACGAATCAGAATGACAAGACTTTTTCTTTTCTTTTGACTGCGTGATTGGGGTGTCATTGCCTTATCACGAGTCTTTAGGGTGCAGTGATTGGGACATCATTACCCAACATTCGTACCAACCTCACATATTTGGTGGGGTATATAATTTGAGGCTACATTAATTGTACTTTAAGTAAAATGTCCCTTAAATCTTGATTTTTCCATTAGCACTTCATCAAAATCCTATGGATGAAGTGGTCATGAAGGGACAAACCTTATCACAAATATCATGTTAAATCTCATTGTCCAATTAATAAATTTTTGTGCCCACGTGCCACAAGGTATATCAAGACCATCTAGTAAGCCCATGAAAACTTTAGAATGCTACGACCCTAACCTATTGCATGTATTGGGATAGGAATGGCTGACTTGTGGCTTAGTTATCCCTCTTTGATGCTATTTCATATTTCTCTATGCATTCATTTGGTTAGTAGGTCAGCCTATGGAGTAACCATGGCCTAGATAGACTATATATAGGAGGTAGTGGGTAACTATTTATCATGATATATTGTGGATTCTGCTCTTATTGAAGCTTGTGGAGGTTGCCCCCTTGAAGTGGCTTATTTATTATCATATATTTAGATAAATTTCAGTCATATTTGGATCTGCTTATGCTATTCTACTTTATTGTTGAAGTAATTTCATTATAAGTGGTATCAGAGCTGTGATTTGGGCAATCTTGTGGGTGAAACCCTAATTTTTTAAAATTTGGCTATATCTATAAAATGGTTGCAAATTTATTTGAAATTGTTTTACTAGAGGTGTAAAATAATTAATTTAAGCTTCCATTAAAATTTTAGATCATTTGGATTTGTTTTACAAAATTTATCTCCATTTTAGGGTTTTTTAAAAAATTGCTCTATAGTGCGAAATTCAAAGAAATTTTTTGAGTTATTTACATTTTTGGAAAGATTAAAAAAATTTGGCTAGGTTTTGTTATATGCATGTTTTTATTTGAGGTTGACATAATTCCAAAATTGCTTGATCAAAGTTGGGTCAAAAGTGCCAATCATGGTCGACATCGTAAAGCCCTTTTATGGCAGTTCCACAAACTCGGGGCTGACGAAAGGGTGCTAAAAATCCAAGTAAAATTCCTAACAAGGAAGAGATGGAGTCAGAAGGGGGATGTACTAGATCCTTTGTACCAAGGTTCTCTGACATAGATCATAAAGTGAGCCAACTTGACTATAGTGTGCAAGGCATTCAGAGTGAGGTGCAAGGCATATAATCTAATATGAAATCCATACAAGATAGTTTGGTAGATATCATAATGGATTTGAAAAATAATCAGTCAAATCATCTAGCTAATGCTATTGCACAACCCCACTAGGGTGGTTCTCCCAACCTATCTACTTCAAATCTAACTACAGTGCCACAGAGGACCCTGTTACCAAAGGTGGATATGCGCAAATTTGATGGAAAAGATCCACTCAATTAGATCAACCAAATGGAGAATTTTATTGATCTACATCAAATCCTAGGTGGACATAAGGTTACCATGGCATCTTTGTATCTTGAACCTGATCAATTCATTTGGTATCGATGGTCGTGTGCTCAAAAGGAAAAGATGACTCTCAATGTCACTTGGTCAATTTTTACAAAGGAGCTACAATTACACTATGGCAATAGTGTGACAGAGAATTACTTTAGCCAACTGAAAAAATTGTGACAGACTAGCTCTTTCAACGATTATATTCATCATTTTCAGAACCTATCCTTACGTGTGGAAACAATTTCTGAGGAAAACTTGAATGAACTATTTTTGGGTGGACTCAAGGACCACATTCAACATGAGGTATGCATGCTTAATCCACTTAAGATTTTTGATTCTATTATCATGGCGCGTAGAGCTAAGGAAAAATTCATAGCCAACAAGAAGCAACCATTCACTCACTTCAAAGATCGTAGCATGTCGACACCAGCATTTCCTCCACCTACCAGATTGACCCCACAATAAATTGAAGAAAAGCATGCAAAAGGATTATGTTTCAGTTGTGACAGCAAGTGGAGCAAAGGACATAGATGTGCTGAGAAGAAGTTATTCTACATTGAGGGATCTAATGAAGATGAAGAAGAAGATGATGCCTCTAATGATGATGAGGAAGAGATAGAGGAGGTACCTAAAAATTCCCAACCTACAATCTCTTGTCATGCACTTGTAGGTATTCACACTCCACAAACTCTTAAGGTGGTCGGTTTCCTCAAGAAATAGAAGGTGATAGTGTTGATTGATTTAGGGAGCACACATAACTTCATCAACCATAAGTTGGCCACTCGATTGAACGGTTTCATCTACCCAGCACTAGAATTTCAAGTCATGATTGCAGATGGTGGCACAATTAATTATTCAGGTAAATGCCATAGTATTAAGCTTGTTATGGGTGAGTACAATCTCAATTCTCCTATGTTTTCTATTCCCATGGGTAACACAGACATTGTTTTGGGAGTCCAATGGCTCACAACCTTGGGTACCATTGAGATGAACTCCCAGGAACTATTCATGTGCTTTCATTCTGAAGGTAGGAAAATTGAACTATGTGGATTATAGGTAAAATCTCCACAATTGGTTAGTTCACATCAAATGACCAAGATCCTAAAAAAGGGGGCAAAGGGAATTATTACATGATTATGTTCCATAGAATTTCAACCCACACAAGCATCTACACATCCTGATCTACAAATGATTCTTGATGACCACCCATCTATTTTTGGGGCCATGCCAAAAGGACTACCACCAAAAAGAGAACATGATCATGCCATTCAGTTACTTCCAAGGAATCAACCACCAAATATCAAACCATATAGATATCCATATGCACAAAAGATTGAAATAAAAAAAATGGTCCATGAGATGCTAGAGGTAGGGATCATCAGGCATAGCCAAAGTGCATATACATCACCAATGGTCATGGTGTGAAAGAAGGATGACACATGGAGGATTTGCCCAGATTATAGGGGACTCAACTAATACACAATCAAAGATAAGTTTCCTATTCCCATAATTGATTATTTACTTGATGAGTTGCATGGTGCTAATTATTTCACAAAATTAGACCTTTGCTCAAGGTACCATCAAATTAGAATTAAGGATGAAGATGTTCATAAAACTACTTTTAGAACACATGAGGGCCATTATGAGTTTTTGGCAATGCCCTTTGGTCTTACAAATGCACCATCTACTTTTCAGAGCTTGATGAACACTATTTTTAGGCTTTTTTTAAGGAAGTTTGTGTTGGTTTTCTTTGATGGCATATTGATTTATAGTCAGACATGGGAAGCACATTTTCAACATGTGAAATAGGTGTTGATAGTTTTGGAGAAGCATCAGTTTTATGTGAAGCCATCCAAATGTGCTTTTGGAGTACAAGAAGTAGAGTACCTAGGTCACATTGTTTCCCATGAAGGTGTCAAAAAACTCTCAAAAACCTCAGAGGGTTCCTAGGACTAACAGGTTACTACCAAAGATTTGTGAAAGGTTATGGCAGCATAACAGCTCCACTCACTCCATTGCTAAAGAAGGATGCCTTCCATTGGAATGATGCCACCACCAAAGCATTTGAGAAACTAAAAGTAGCTATGTGCACCACTCCAGTTTTGGCTACTCTAGACTTCTTAAAGACATTCACTGTTGAATGTGATTCTTCTGGATTTAGGTTGGGAGCGGTACTAATGCAAGAAGGAAGACCCATTGCATTTGAGAGTCATAAATTCAAAGGTAAGAATCTACAAAAACCTATTTATGAGAAAGAAATGATGGCTATTCTTCATGCATTTAAACAATGGAGGCCCTATCTAATGGGTAGACACTTTAAGGTGAAAATCGATCATGATAGTCTCAAATACGTTTTGGGGCAAAGATTATAATCTGAGGAACAACAAAAGTGGGTAACCAAAATGTTGGGTTATGATTTTGAAATTATCTATAAGGGTAAATATAATGTAGTAGCAGATGCAATATCCAAACGAGATACATCCATAGAAGCATTACTTTGTGCAATATCCATATTGCAAGTAGATTGGGTGGATGAAGCTAGATTAGAATGGGAGCAAGACAAGGATACACAGGTTTTGATTCAAAATCTCCAGCAAGGTACTGTAGCCTCTAACAAATTTGAATGGAAAGGTAATGTCCTATGATATAAGGGTAGGTTATACTTGTGCAAAAATTCAGAGCTTAAGCATAAGTTTCTTGCAGAGTTGCATGCATCTCCAATTGGGGGACACTCCAGGTTCTTGAAAACATATCACAAAATTAAGAAAAAATTATTTTGAGAAGGACTCAAGGGAGATGTACAAAAGTTTGTGGCAGAATGCTTGATATGCCAACAGAATAAAGGTGAGACAGTTAAGACCCCAGGTTTGTTACAACCATTATCAATTCCTAGTCAGAGGTGGGAGGAGGTTTCCATGCATTTCATCACAGGGTTGCCTTGTTCTAAAGGTAAGAATGTTATCTTGGTCATTGTGGATAGGCTTACAAAATATGCCCATTTTTGTGCTCTCTCACACCCATTGTTAGCAAGTATAGTAGCAACTATTTTTATGGATGCAGTTCTAAAATTACATGGAACCCCAAAAATAATTGTAAGTCATCATGATCCTATTTTTACTAGTAATTTTTGGACTAAACTATTTTCTTGTTTGGGTACTTAGATAGCTCATAGCTCATCTTACCACCCCCAATCCGACAGACAAATAGAAGTGGTTAAAAAATGTTTAGAGGGGTATATCCATTCTTTTGTATCAAATAAACAAGAACATTAGGTTAAATGGCTACCACTTGTAGAATAGTGTGTTGAGTTGTGGAGCTAAAAGCTTCACTGAATGTGCAAATGTGGAGGTTGTTGGGTTACACAGTAACTGACATCGATCAGAGCCAATTGATATCGATTAGGGGTCGACTGACATCGATTATCTTCAGCTACACAGTAACCAACATCGATTATGGTTGGTCGGCATCGGTCAGACAGGAACCGACATCGGTCACCTGTGTGTTTCTAGAACTGTTCTAATTTTAGACGAACAGTTAGTTTGCATGTAAAGACTAATTTTAGTCTTGAGTCCGTGTTTCTAATTATTGTTTGCTTTGGGTTCTATTTAAGAGACCCATGGGGTTGTATTGTAATGTAAGCAACATCAATTAGATCTACAAGGTGCAAGATCAAGAAAATATGCGGGGAAGTAGGCAACAACAACCATTGGGTTGATTGTCACTGGAGGGAACAACAACTCAGTATTGAGTTGATTTTGATTATAATTGATTGAAAGAGAGAGAAAACTCTTGAGGGAGAATCACTGTACATCTACGATGTGTGAGGAGAAAGAGATTTCTTCATTGTATTTCCTTGTGGAAGAGTTTAATACAGATTGTATTGTTTCTCGTATCTCTTATTCTTTATTGTTTCTGATTTTTAGTTACTTATTACTTCTAGTATAATTTTGTGTTTAGTTGCTTATACAAAAGTAATCAATTATACTCTAAGGAAGATCTTGACAAGTGGTATCAGAGCGAGTTAGTGTTTGTTGATTACAGGTTCACTCACAGGGGTTTCTGTTTGAGTGGGAGTAAAGCAATCACAGAAGAAAGTAAATTAAGAATGGAGAAATTCAATGGCAAGAATTATCAATTATAGAGGATGCAGATAAAAGATTATCTGTATTAGAAAGATCTGTACTTTTTGTTGGGTGGGGTTTCAAGGAAGCCCATAGATATGCAAGATGAAGAATGGAATGTTCTTGATAGAAAGGCTCTTAGATCTATAAGGTTGAGCCTGGCATGGTCTGTGATTTCTAACTTATCATAGGCAAAGACAACAGTAGAGTTAATGGATACTTTGGCAAATTTATCTAAAAAACTCTCAGCTTCAAATAAGGTATATCTTATGAAGCAATTATTTAATTTGCAAATGCAGGAAGGTGGATCTGTATATAGTCATCTTAGTGATTTCTATGGATTAGTAAATTAGTTAAATTTAGTCAAAATAATTTTTTATGATGAAATTAAGGCTCTCTTAATCTTATGCTCTTTACCTGAAAGTTGGGATAGCTTGGTAATGGCAGTGAGTAATACTGCGTCTACTTCAAATATCTTAAAAGTTGATGATGTTGTTAGTGTAACCTTGAATGAAGAAATTCGTAATAAAAGCACAAGGGAAACATTAGGTAATGTTTTAAGTGTTGAAAGCAGGGGATGGCAAAGAGAGAAGGGCAAGCAAGGAAAATCAAGGTCAAAGATGGGAAGTAGCTCCAAATCCAGAAATAGAAGAATAACCTGTTGAAATTGTGGAAAGAAAAGACATGCAAAGAAAGATTATTGGTTGAAAGAAGATCAACATGAAGGTAATAAAGAAGCAAAAGATGCAGGTATTGTTGCACAGAATGCTCTTATATTTTCTTTGCATAGTCAGGTAGAATCATGGGTTTTAGATTATGGTGCTTCTTTCCATGCAACCCCAAATAGAGAATTTTTCAATGATTATGTCCATGGAGACTTTGGAAAATTTTATTTAGGGGATGGTGAGCCTTGTCAAATTGCTGGAAAAGAAAAAGTGTAGATGAAATTATCGAATGGCAACACATGGGTGTTGAAGGATGTTATGCATGTACCCATCCTGAAGAGGAATATGATTTCTGCAGAAAATTTGGGTGATGAGGGTTGCACAGTAACTCTCACAGCTAAATCTTGAAAAGTTTCCAAGGGTGCACTTGTATTAGCTAGAGGTAAGATAGTAGGTACACTTTATCTATCTACTTGTATTACTGATTCTTCTTCTATTTTATCTACTTCAAATTTAGATGCAAAGATGTGGCACTATAGGCTTGGTCACATGAGTGAGAAGGGAATGAATATTCTTAAGTCAAAAGGTAAACTTTTAGATTTGATAGATCTAAATTTTTGTGAGCATTGTATTTTTGGGAAACAAAAGAAAGTGAGATTTCTCAAAATTGGGTCAACAAAGAAGAAGCACAAGTTGGAGCTTGTTCACACAGATGTGTGGAGACCAGCTCAAGGAGCTTCTATTGGAGGATCACAATGTTATGTTTCTTTCATTGATGATGCTAAAAGAAATGTATGGATTTATTGCATAAAGAAGAAATCTGATATTTTTGACACTTTTAAGAAATGGAAAGCCTTGGTTTTCAAGAAGGTGATGGACAGTGATCAGCTCAAGAGGTTGAATAATTTTGAGTAGGGAAATCTTGATTTAGACGAGGTTATGATCTAAAATGAGATCATGGGTAAAAATCATCACTCAAAGAAAAAAACAGACACCGACGTCGATCAAGCAGAGACTGACGTCGAATAGGCAATAATTGATGTCGGTCAGGTGAAGACTGAAGTCAGTGATGTCAGGCAGGTTTCAACCAACATCGATCAGGTGTAAATTAACGTCGATCAGGTCGGTCAGGTGGAACTGACATTGGTCAGGTGCAGACTGAGAGATGATCGAGATCGGTCATTGTCATAAAATTTGGGTAGACAACAAGCTATCAATGAGTCTCAAACGCCCATGAGGAGGTCCGAAAGGGTAAGTAAACCTCTAATTCATTATTCCCTTTCTTTATACTACTTGTTGCTCATTAATGGTGGAGAACCAGGAAGTTTTGAAGAGACAATGTAGGTAGAATCCAGGAAATAGTGGGAGCATGGCATGAATGAGGAAATTGATTCCTTGGAAAAGAACCAAACGTGGGATTTGGTTGAGTTGCTAGCCGAAAAGAAAGCACTAAAAAATAAATGGATATACATGTTAAAGGAAGGAGAGAATGGACAAGTGAGACATAAGGCCAGGTTATATGGTCTTGAGAAAGCTCCAAGATAGTGGTATTTGAGGTTTGATAAGTTTATGACAGAGCATGGCTTTAGTCAATGTCAATCTGACCATTGTGTTTATTTTACCAAATTGGATAATAGTAGCTACATTATCCTGTTACTGTATGTAGATGATATGCTTGTTGCAGGTTCATACATGCAGGGAATTACTAAGCTAAAGGTAAAATTAGCTCACACATTTGCCATGAAAGATTTAGGAGCAACAATCCTTAGCATGAGTATTTCTAGAGACAGAAAAAATCACAAGTTGATTTTGTCTCAAAAGGATTATGTGAATAAGGTAGTGGAGAGGTTTAATATGCAGAATGCAAAATCGGTAAGCACACATATGGCTGGACAGTTCAAGTTAAGCAAAGAACAGTGTCCTAAATCACATGATGAGGTTGAGTATTTGGTATGTACTAGATCTGATATTGCCCAAGCAGTGGGAGTTGTCAACAAGTTTATGGCCAATCTAGGAAAGGAGCATTGAAAAGTAGTTTAGTGGATTCTCAGATATCTGAGAGGGACCAGTAGTAGGCATTTATGCTATGCAGGGTCAAACACTTCTCTACATGGGTATGTAGATTTAGATATGACAGGTGACTTGGATGGCAGGGGAAACACCACAGGATATGTGTTCACTATTGGTGGAACGGTGGTTAGCTAGATTTCAAAGTTGCAGAAGGTTATTGTCATGTCTACTATAGAGGCAGAATATGTTGCAGTCACAGAGGCTAGCAAGGAAATGATATGGATGACTCAGTTCATGAAAGAGTTGAGAAAGGAGCAAGAGAGTTACAAATTGTATAGTGATAGTCAAAGTGTAATTCATTTGGCAAATAATTCAGCCTTTCATTCAAGAACATAACATATACAGCTTAGGTACCACTTCATTAGACAAGTATTGGAGGATGGTCAGTTGAAGCTGGAAAAGATCCATACGAATAAGAATCCTGCAGATATGTTAACAAAGTTGGTAACAAAGGAGAAGTTGAATCTTCATTCAACTTTTGTTGGTCTTCAAGATTGAACTTGAAGATGGAGAAACAAGTCAGAAACAAATTAGAGGACGTTGCTGTATAGGTACAGGTGCAACTGTTTATCTCCAAGTGGGAGATTATTGAGTTGTGGAGCTAAAAGCTTCACTAAATGTGCAAATGTGGAGGTTGCTAGGTTACACAGTAACCAACATCGATCAAAGCCAACCGACATCGGTTAGGGGTCAACCGACATTAGTTATCTTCAGCTACACAGTAACTGACATCGGTTATGGTCTGCTGGCATCAGTCAGACAGGAACTGACATCGGTCACCTGTGTGTTTCTAGAACTGTTCTAATTTTAGATGAATAGTTAGTTTGCATGTAAAGACTAATTTTAGTCTTGAGTCCGCATTTCTAATTATTGTTTGCTTTGGATTCTATTTAAGAGACCCATGGCGCTGTATTGTAATGTAAGCAAGATCAATTAGATCTGCAAGGTGCAAGATCAAGAAGATCTGTGGGGAAGTAGGCAACAACCATTGGGTTGATTGTCACTGAAGGGAACAACAACTCAGTATTGAGTTGATTGTGCTTGTAATTGATTGAGAGAGAGAGATAACTCTTGAGGGAGAATTATTGTACATCTATGAGGTGTGAGGAGAAAGAGATCTCTTCATTGTATTTCCTTCTAGAAGAGTTTAATACAGATTGTATTGTTTCTCATATCTCTTATTATTTGTTGTTTCTGATTTCTAGTTACTTATTACTTCTGATTTAATTTCATGTTTAGTTGCTTATACAAAAGTAATCAATTGTACTCTAAGGAAGATCCTGACATAGTGGTATAACACATCTTTCATACCTCTTCTAAAATGTCTCCATTTCTAAAACTATATGGTTACCATCCACCTTCCATCACATCTTCATTAAAGGTGCAAACCAAAGTTTGAAATGTGAAGGAGGACATTCAACATCAACAAGATGTTTTGACTAGTTTGAGAGAGAATTTGGCCTTTGACACAAAATAGGATGAAGCAACAAGCAAATCAACACCGTAGTTAGAGAACTTTTGAGGTGGGTGATTGGGTATTTGTAAGTTTGCAACCTTATAAGCAAATGTCCTTGAAGCAACAAAAAAAGGACAACAAACTTGCTTCTAAGTATTATGGCCCTTATCAGATTCTACAAAAAATTGGAAGTGTGGCTTATAAGCTTGAGTTACCTCATTCATCTTGCATACACCTAATATTTCATGTTTCATGTTTGAAGAAGGTCATTGGATAGACAGTTTCAGCCCAGACAAAACTCCCAAAACTAGATGAACAAGGATGAGTCATTTTGGAACCAGAGAAGATCCTCCAAACATGTACTAAGAGGTTGAGAACCAGAGAGATTAGGGAATATCTGATTAAGTGGAAGAACCTGAGCAGTGAAGATGCAACCTGGGAAGGTGAAGACTTTCCGCAACAACATCCAGAGTTGTTCAACATTGAGGACAACATTGGTTTGAAGGGGAAGGGCATGCTATGGCCCTAACCTATCACATGTATTAGGATATGAATATCTAACTTGTGGCTTACTTATCCCTCTTTGATGTTATTTCATATTTCTCTATGCATTCATTTAGTTAGTAGGTCAGCATATGGAGTAACCATGGCCTAGATAGACTATATATAGGAGGTAGTGGGTAACTATTTATCATGTTATATTGTGAATTATGCTCTGATTGAAGCTTTTGGAGGTTTCCCCCTCGAAGTGGCTTATCCATTATCATATATTTGGATATATTTCAATCATATTTGGATCTACTTCTGCTATTCTACTTTATTGTTGAAGTAAATTCATTACATAGAATATGACATTTTAGCCACAAAATATTCATTAACATAAGATTGAAAAGGAAACAACACCCAAAGCCATCTTTCATGTATAAATATTTTGAGAGAACGGTTGGATTAAAACACCACCAAGAACTACATTAATTACATAAAGAATCTTAAATTTAAAATCCTCTCTCAAGGTGAGTATATCAAAAGAATCTATGAAGTGGAATACTCCCATGTCAATCACTAAATAAGGGTCATGATTTTGTATATTTGATAACTTGGTGGTTGTGTCAAAAACATTGTGATATATTCAAACATAGCCCAGATACACCTTCCCAAAGAGGTATTACTCTGCCCAATTTTTAAGACAAAAAAGCGTTCCCTTTTACATCTCATGTCAAATTTTGTATAAATACATACTGGTGGTTGTGTCAAAAACATTGTGATATATTCAAACATAGCCTGCATACATCTTCCCAAAGAGGTGTTACTCTGCCCAATTTTTAAGACAAAAAAATGTTCCCTTTTACATCTCATGTCAAAGTTTGTATAAATACATACCCTTCTTGTCTAAAATCATATTGCTATGTTGATCATTTAAATTTGGACCCACTCTAATAAAATTCCAAGTTTCTAATTCAAAACCACTTCAAGACTAAGGTCAAAATTTTAGTCTCAGTACCAACTCTCAAGTTCAAGTCAAAGCATTCTCTTTTCATTTCCAAATCACATGTCAATTCTAGTTCATGTCTAAGTCTATTAAAAGTTCAAGTTTACAATTCAAACCCTCTTATCCTTACATTCAAACATGTTAGTTTCTCAAATAAAAACAAACGGTGTAATCTTGTTACAATCCAAGTCTAAACTTCTCTAAAAATTTGTCAATACATTGGTGAATAAGATATGCACACTTGGCTTTTAGCCTTGACTTCATCTCATACTTCATCATTCTATTTCAAAAGGATCTTACATTTGTAAAGACTTTGGATAATTCAACCATCTTTGATAAACTTATCCAAAATTTAGTCTTTTGAAAAACTTGAATTTGGGTCAAATCACTTGGTTTGCAATAGTATCCAACATACCTTGATACACGAGAAGTGGCATGGATTACAATGCTACTTATGATGATGATTGGACAAAAAATCAACAAGGTTATATAAATCCAATCTCATACCAACCAAATTATCCACATGATCAACATGGTTCTATGAACTCACATGATATGGAAGTCCATCAACCTAAGTATGAAGATGTGCCACCTAGTTACGATGCATTTTAAGCTCAATTTGAGCAAGACTTGTTTGAGAACAGAGATGAATCTCTCTTGTGCTTATTAGATATGGGTGCTAAGGTTCCCCCTGATTATCCTATAGATAACTTGCATAATATTATGAGATCTCAACCACATAATACTATTGAAATCACAAAGTAGAGTAAGGATTTACCTTCCTCTAGCCATGGTCCAAAAATTATTCAAACACCATCAATCCCAACAACATCTATAAAGGGGAAGGATTTAATTATTGCCCCACCCCAAGTTTTGCCTATCATTGTAACCCAATTGCAACAATTTGGTCAAGTGTTGATTGATCTTGAAGCTTTATTAGTTAGTGCTCTAATTTTTGATCCTCCACTTATAGAGTTCAATCAACCTATTGAGCATCAAGTTAAAGATTCATTGGTTGATTCATTCCCTACTCTAGAGAGATCCACCACTCCCAAGAAAAATATACTCATAGATTCCTCACAATAGGTTGCTGAGAATCCATAACAGACATTTCTTAATCCCCATCAAGTTCTTATTAATCCCACTCTCAAAATCCCATATGATCAAATCCACCTCAATAGCTACATAATTCAACTCATTTTTAACAAGTCCTTACTGAGACACAAAGTATCCCATCCAACTCACATCTCCACAAACACAATACTTCTAAAGCTAATCACTTTCTCCAATACCTGTTAGGTCTTGTCTAGTACAAAATAATGATTTCCATTTAGATAACATGTTGCTTATAATAAACAATGAATTCCCACCAATCAACAACAACTCTTCACTCAAAGACAATGAATTCCTCCTATGAAAAAATTAGTCTACATTCCATCTTTAAATCCTAATCAACACCAAGTCCCTCATAACCAATTCAATCCCATCAACAAGACTACTAATACTAATAGGTTATTGCAAAGATTTGCCATAAATCTAGCTAATCCATAATTTCTTTCTTAGATGCACAATCCCCCACCTACATCCTCAAATACTTCTTTTCCATAGGAATGGCAGGCTATCAAGGATGCAATTTTAGGATTATAAGGAGGGAATTAAAGCCAAAAGTATACATTAAATAAAATATGATTGTATCCATTTTACATAATCATATTCTAGAAACCCTTCCTGTCTCATTTGGAGATCCCTAATTTTACAACTATAAAGGAAAGGGTGACCAAAGGAAGTACCTAAAGGAGTTTTTGGTTACTTGCCAAGAAGTATGCTATGACCCCAATTTTCTACTTCACCTTTTCTCAAGGAGTTTGGTTGGGCAAGATTTGGAATGTTTCATGTGTCTCTCAAAAGGTTCTATCACGAATTTTGATGATTTATTAGAGAAATTTGTCAAACACTTTTTAATAATATTGAACATTAGTTGACCATGGTTGAATTGTGTAATATCAAACAACAAGGTGGTGAGAGTTTTTCATCTTATCTTCAAAGGTGGCAAGCATTTCCTAGTAGATTTCCATATTTTATGCTTGATGACGAGCTAACAAACATAGTCATGATAAATTTGAATTAAGAAATTGCTTTTAACCTCAGAATGTATTTTCCAGACAACTTTGATCAAGTCATTCACAAAGGATTTCAAATAGAAAAGGCTCTTATTGATAAAGGATTGATCAAAATTTATTCACAAAATCAAACCCAACATCACACTCATAACTAAAATCAAAATCAAACTTCAACCCTAAATCCAACAAGTATGGCAGAGAAGCCTAAACCCTTTAGTCATAATAAAAATGTGGTTGGTAATGGAATAATAAAATTAAAACATGTTCACACGATGCAGTCACCACCAATACATAATATCCTTCGCCACAACTGCTTGCTTTGTACATGCTGCCTCCTCCAAGGAATTAGTTTAATAGAAGACCATTTGCTAATCTTGGAGAGCCTATTGAAGTAGTATTTCAAAAGCTACTTGCTGAAAATATGATTGCTTGGCTTATTACCAAACCATTTTGATAAAATTCAACCCAAACCTAAGTGATATCGAGTTAATGAGTATTGAGTATCATTGTGTAAAAGTTCATGGTCTTCATATATATGTGCAACTTAGACATATTATCTAAGACATGATAGAAATATGGGAGATTGAATTAAACAATGCATCATCCCATTCTAATCAAAACATGGGGATCTATATGGACCCTTTTACTCAACACAATACTAATTAGAATGAGCAATGGTAGAATCAACATGATAATACTCGTAGTCAAAATCAAGGTTCCTAGGCTAATAACATTGATTATTGTACTACAACCTATGATTATAATGTGGTGGGATGTATCATGGGACATCATGTGGCCATGATAATAATCAATCCTCATTCCAGTTCCAAAAATTCCAAATAAATAAATCCCTCCAAACTAGGATCAAGTCCATCTATTCAAAGAGCTCCTCTTCCACATAATCCTTGATCAAGAGTTAACATCCCAATACCTGTCTATTGTTCCTCTAATTCTCATAGCCTATTCCTACTCGAGATTATGTGGTTACAACTCGATGCCCTAAAATTACTCTTCAAGGGCCTGGATCTCCTCCTACTAATATTAATCCACCTTCTACTTCCAATCCTATTCAAAATCAAGATAAACCCAAATATTCACCTCCTATCACAAAGCAATATGATCTTGTGGATAAGTTGAACAAGACGTCGACACAAATTTCCATCTTAGATCTTTTGTGTACATATAAACTCCACAAGAATATTTTGTATGAGCTTTCGATCTAATCTAAGGTTCCTAACAATATTGCACTTGATGAATTTCAAGCATTGGTAGGACATTTATCTCTTATACCATAACTTATATTTGAGTAGAGTGACATGTTAACCCTTGGTTATTCACATATAAATTCCATGCACATTAAATCCACCATTCCACATCATAAAATCAAGTTGGTACTCATAGATAATGCTTAAGGCCTCAATATTGTTCCATTGAAGTTAGTCCAATGTATGAGATACACTATAACAGACTTGAAGAATGATACCATCACCATTAAAGGATATGATAATACTAAAAGGTAGTCAGTATGTATAATTTCCTTACCCATCTAGGTTGGGCCTATCATTCATAGTACATTATGTCATGTTATTGACCTTGATTGCAATATATTCTCCTCCTTGGCCACCCATGGATCTATGAGATATATGCAATTCCCTCCATGATGCATCAGTGCATAAAATTTCCCCTTTCTATAATGAAATTTACTATTCCCAAGGATCTAGAAACTTATCGATATTATAAACATTTAGAAGAAAAAGGTCACCAATACACTTACTGTCCTAGTGTTGAGCATGCTATCAACAAGGATAAACAAGTGATACCCAATCCACCTAAATCTAATTCTATTGATCCCAATACCCTTGCTTCCTCTTAAAATGTACCTCTTCCCCCAATAAATTCTTCTCCTTTAAATATTCATGATAAGGGGCTTAGCATAAATAATATGGAAAATGGTTTTCATATTGCCAAACTACCTAGATCACCCAAATCCCATAGCAAACCCAAGATGGAATAATGTAAGAAGAAGGTATAATCTCACCCCAAAGGGTATATACATTCATCCGAGGTAAAGCATTTAATAAAGAAGATTTGAAATAAACTGATAAGTCATGGTTGTATGGTGAAGGTTTTTCTCCTTTTTTTCAAAGCAAAAGGTATCCCATTCCAAATTATGGCAAATCATGCTTATAAAGGCAAAGGCTTGGGAGGAAGGGAACAAGATAGACTAGATCCTATTATTCCCAATAAACATGCAAACAAATAAGGTATTAGATATAAATCACCTAAGGTTACCCCCACACATATTAAAAGTGATTCAACCTCTACATTTAATGATGATATTCATGTTAGTGACATAAAGTCATTTTATAACATTTACAAAATCATTTTATAGCATTTACAATGAGCTTGCCAATACCAATCTGTTTGATTCACATTCTATTCTCATTATTTCCTTTTTTTCAAACTTTACCTTTACTCTTCACTACCCTGACCTCATTGATGGGACCAACAAGACCAAGTCATTACATTTGACAAGTTTCTAATTAAAAAAGCCATTTAAAATTTTATGGGTTTAAGAGATGGTTTATCGGTGGGTGACCACAAGCAAGGATTTTTTTATACTATAAACCCTGAGGCCTACTTTGAGGAGCAGACAAACTTCCTTGGTCACATTAAAAATAAAAATAAAAGATTGAGATCCTTAAGTGAAAACCTCTCTAAGGCACTTTTAGATCAGGAAAATAGTAAATAAAATGACAAGTCCATTGGTTAAACCTTGTTTCAAGTGCCACTAGATGGGGAAGTTTGCTCTCCTTCATAGAAAGCCCAAGGTACCACAAGTCCACACTTGTCATTTGGAGTAGAAATAAATCATGAGTATCTTGAAACATTTTAGAGAATGGCCTTAGAAAATACACATCTAGTTATTCATAGGTCGTTGCTTGCTAATAATAATTCTCATTAATGTTACATGGGTGGGTCTAATATCCCACATCTAGACCTAGAAGATAAATTACCTTCCTTTCCCACAATACTAAAATAAAGTTAAACTCTTCTTGTGGAAGATACTATAGAAGTGAATATTTGCACACATGACGATCCTAAGATGATCAAACTTAGTGCATCTCTCACTCCAGAGGAACATGAACTGATTATTGATATTCTAACATAATTCATTGATATATTTGTTTGGGCCTACTTTGATATGCTAGGTTTATATCCTTCTTTGGTTGCATATCATCTGGTCATGCACTTAGATGCTAAGACTATTAAGTAGAAACTGTGGAAGATACATCCTCGAATTTCCATTTTGGTCAAAATGAAATTAGAAAAGTTACTTGTGGTAGGTTTTATTAATCCTATTTCTTGCGTAGATTAGATTTCTAATATTGTATCAGCTAGTAATAAGCTAGTGGGTATACATATATGCACATATTTTAGAGACCTTAATAAAGCTTATCTAAAGGATGATTTTTCATTGCCTAACATAGATATGATTTTTTTATTCTACAATAGGTTATGAAATGTTATCTCTTATGGATGGATTCTCTGGTTATAATCAAATAAAGATATCTCCAGAGGATCAACACTAAAGAAACATTCATAACTCCATGGGGAATATTTTATTACCAAGTCGTCCCCTTTGTCTTGAAAAATGTTGGAGCTACATATCAACATGCAATGATAGTTATTTTCCATGATCTTATGCATGACATTATTAAAGATTATGTAGATGACATTGTAGTAAAATCAAGAACCTGTGTAGAGCATCCTGAAGTACTAATAATAATATTTGAATGGCTTTGTGAATACTAGTTCTCTTGAACCCCAAGAATTTTTTATTTGGAGTTACATCTGGAAAATTGTTAGGCTTCATTATTATAGTAAGGGAATTGAAATTGATCCAACCAAAGTTCATTCCATTACTAAGATGCCTCATCCTTCTAATTTGAAGTAACTTTTTAGCATACAGGATAAGATCTAGGCCATTTGATGTTTCATTTTCTATATTTTCAATCAATGCCACCCATTTACAAACCTTCTGAAAAAGGCCACTACATTTAAATGGAATTTAGAATGTCAAAAAACATTTGAGCAACTCAATAAATACCTATAAAATCCTCCATTACTCATTCCACCAATACTTGGGAAGCCTTTGTTATTATACATCTTTGAGACTATAAGTGCCTTGGGGGAAATCCTTGCCCAACATGATGATCAAGATAAAGAAAGAGTTGTCTATTATTTGAGCTAAACACTGGTCACTTGCAAACATAATTACACTCTAATTGAAAAAACTTATATCATATTAGTTTTCACTTCTCATAAGCTTAGACATTATCTATTGAACAACAAAACCACTTTGATTTCAAAATTGAATCCTCTAAATTATCTCTTAGAAAAAGTGGCTTTGACTAGTTGAATGGCTAAAAAGTTGATGATGCTTAGTGAGTTTGACATCAAATATACACACCATAATACTATTAAAGGTCAGGTATTAACGTATCAATTGGCTGAAGCACCTCTTTAAAATTCCACACCTATCATAGTGCACTTTCTTAATGAGTCTATTATGACTTTAGATGAATCCAAAGAATGGAACCTATATTTTTATGGCTCTTTCATGTCTCACGGTTCTGGAGCTGGGATATTATTCATTATGCCACAAGGATATCTTATCCCCAAAGCCTTTTGCATTAGATTTCTAGGCACTAATAAGGCTTTGCTTGTTGAACTTCATCTTGTAATTTATTAGAATATTTAGCATTTGATCGTATGTGGTGATTCATATCTGATTATTAATCAAGCAATTGATCAATACTAGACTAAAGTTGAAAATATTGTGTGGTGCAAAGGCATGGTGGATACACCCAAGCTCATTTAAATCTATCCAATTTAAACAGGTCCCTCAAGCTAACAACAAGTCTGCTAACACTATGGATACCATCAGATCCATGATTGCAGTCTCTCCTACTATCAAAGAGTATCAATTGTTAATTGTAAACCTAGTCATTCTAGCATACAACTGTTCAGACTCTGAAATGGTATGCATCATTGTTGGTCCCAATTCCCCTTGGTATGAAACCATTTATTCCTATCTCCATTATCAAATCCTTCCTGCTAACCTATCATGCAACCATATGAAATATTTTATCCACATTTCCTCTTGTTACACTTTACTTGGCAACATGCTCTATTATAGGGGTTATGATGGAACTCTACTTTATTGTTTAAATTTAGAAGAATATAACTTAGTACTTAAGGAAGTTCATGAATGGATTTATAAATCCCATATTAACATTATGGTCTTAGCCAAAAAGCTACTTTGCATGGGATACTATTGGACCAATATGGAAGAATACACATGTGCCTATGTCAACAAATATGTGGCATGTCAAAAACATGGTGACCTTATTCATGCTCCAACATAGGCACTTCAACCAATTACAAATCCTTGGCTATTTTATACATGGGGGCTTGATCTCATATGAAAAATTAACCCCACCTCTTCAGATGACAATAAGCATATCCTCACTACTATTGGTTATTTCACTAAATGGATAGAGGTAATCCCTCTCAATTATGTAGCTGATAAGAAGATTTCCAAAATCATACTGAACCACCTCATTTTTCATTTGTCATTCCTTCCACCATCAGTTGGAATAATGGTACATCCTTTAAAAATAAGTATGTTGCATCCCTTTGTTCATGTTTCCATATTAAGCACAAATTTTCCACTCCCTATTACCCCCAAGGTAACAACCAAGCTAAGGTCTCCAATAAAACCATTGCCAAAATTCTCAAAAATATTTTTAATGACATTGGTTGTGATTAGAATTTGAAAATATTCCTAACCTCATGGGCATACCACACTAATATCCACACCCTCATTGGTGTGACACCCTATTCCCTAGTCTATAGTTCTGAAATAGTCCTTCCTATTGAGATTGAGTTGCCCTCCTTACATATTTAATTACAAGACTTTCTTGATGAGAAAGAATATCGAGTTTCCATATTAATAGAGCTAGAGATTCTAGAGGAGAAATGGATAACCATCCTTAATCACCTCAAATCATATCAAAATTGACTATGTCAAGGTTATAACAATGCATTATGTATACACACAATATTTTTAAACTTTATCAATTAATGATGCTTTTTCTCTTGCAGGAACTCATCAAGTATCAATCTCTTTCAGTGCATGCCTTAAAGGGTGCACTAGGAAAGTGATTGACATACCATTTGTGATTTCACAGATTGTTGTTCCCTATACCACCACTTAAAACTAACACAAGTTCCTATTATATGTTTCCCTAAGCTTTAAAACTTCCCTTACACATTCTTCCAAGCAATTCACGACCTCAAATAGCCCCTACTTAAGCCAAAACCCATTTTTATCATTTATCAAACACAGTCAAATGGGTCAACCCTATTCTAGGAATTGAGCAAGTTATGGGACTAAATTGGCCCAACTGACTTAGTCCAAGTCCTAACTCTATTTCTTAAATAAATAGGTTGACTGGGTTGATTGTGTTAGCTAAAATTCTAGAAGGGTTCAGGTTTAGATCAAGTTATACATACACATCTTTTACCCTATTTCTAATAGAGAAAATCATTCATTTGTGCTATTTTATTTGATTGTCTTCCATTTTACTTAAAGAGTCATTGTTTAGGGTTTCATACTTCCTTTGGAGAAGAATCTTGTCTTGTGGGAAAAGTCTTTTTGATGCATAGGATAAATATTGTATCCTAGAGCTGACATGTCTTTGTTATCCTTACAAACCATAATAACCTCTTGAAAAACACGATTTTCCAAGGGAGAGATTGAAGCTCGATGGGTTCATCTTCAAGGTATGTATTCCTAATTCTTACTCATCTTTTGTTAGTAGATAGATTTGCATGTGTAATGGCTTATGAATGTATTTATCTCTCCATGCTTAGGATTACCTCTACATTGACTTGAGTAGATTTATTATTTGCATGTTTATTGTTTATGTTTATTATCCCTCATTTGTGCCACAAGATTTAGTGAGCACTATATTAGATTTACTTTACTTTATTATAAACCATAGGACCTAACTAGGGTTATTGTGTGGTATTATTCAATTATAGGCTTTAGAATGTTCTTTGGTGATATTATATGGTAAAAAACCCCTTAGTTAGGTCTAGTAAATCCATATTGGTTATGAACCCGATTGTCTAAATGTACCAATAAGTAGAGTGGATAGTTTAATTTATGTTCTTCGAGCTAGGATTGATTCATAGATAAACTTCACTTTCTCTTATATACATTCTAGTGAACCTGACTAAAACTAACCCTTGAAAGTTTTATTTCACACTTTCATTTCTTATTTATTTCACTTTTATACCACTCGATTGACTTTATTAACTTAGTCTAACATCCTATGCATAGATTTTAACACACAATTGATCTGATTGACTCTGTAAATAGGTTATCTTTAATGATAGACAAATGGATCAATCTGATTGATTTAGTTTACTTTTCTGCATATAGGTTTTCATACTCAGTAAAATCTATTAGTAGATTAAAAATCTTCATCTGTATGACATAATATAAAAATATAAATTCAACATTATTAAATCATTAGCTTCATTCTTGCCAACTTAGTTATTTCTTTCCTTCATTTTAGTCATATTTTTTCATGATTTTCAGTTCTATAAAATTATAACCCTATAGTAAACTAAGTCAACTGAATTGACTTAGTTATGTAGTTTATTCTTGCCCAAGAGACTCAATTAACTTGTTCAACTATGTTCTTTTACCTTTTCTTCAACAAATATAATCAATCCAGTCAATTCTATTTTGTACTATTTGCATACTTGGTTGTTCCAATCAACCCATTACTCTTTAAGCAAAAGGAATTAACTCACATTGTTATATTGATTCATCTTTCATTTTGTGTTTGATTTCTTAGAGTAGCACACATAGCATAAATAGGAAAGTTTAATTTATCAATTTATTCACATTGATTTTTATTTTAATCACACACTACCAAATCATAAAATATCAAAAAGTAATAAACAATTCTATCCAAGGTCTACCTACTTGGATTTCATCACCAATGGGGAAGTCAACTTAGTTTTCTAGTCGAGTATAAATATGTGGTTGATGGTATATGCTGGAAAAGCACCCGACACCTTTGTCATTTCAATATTGTGAAGTGAGGGGGTAAGCCCTAATACCAAAGTAGTACCATCACCAATATAGATCCCTTTCAGCCTTAACAACCTAAAACCAACTTTAGCTTACCTCTTTCTAGTTCCTTTCTAAATCCAAACACCCAATCACATTTATTTTTAAAGCCATAATTTAAAAACATTTAGAACTGACCGCACATATTACAATTTTTAATTTTAGCATCATTGTTTTCTCTTTGTCAATTATATGTTATATTGTAAAACTTATATTGGCTAGCATTGGTACAAGGTTTATGTTGTGTACCACAACTAGATTGACTAGGTTAACCTAGTTACTTGTGTGTTTATTTCAATTTATTTACTAATTAACACTAGATCATCTAGAGTCATAATTCTCAAAACATGTCTTTACCCTTAGTACACAATCAACCCACTCAACTATGTCTCCTATAGTTTTCCATTATATAGAACACAATCATTCTGTCTGACCCAATCTCACAGGTTGGCACGTTTACCCTTATATAGGACATAATCATCCCATTTGACCAAGTCTCTTATAGGTTGCCTATTTTGTTTACCTTCAACACACTATCGACCTGCCTGATTATTTGTCTTACATACTTTCTTGATTTAACCATCTATAGAGCACATTCAACCCATTTGATTGTGTTTCTCATAGATTATCCTAAATATTTTCTTATAGAATAGTGTCGACCAGTTTGATCTAGTATCATACTAGTTTATCCTCATTTCTAGCAAGTGTTTAGCATCTTTCCCTTATTATGGATTATTTGTTTGATGATAACTCAGACTTGAATCAAACTAACATAGTGAGTTTCACTAATCCCAATATACTTCTTAAAACACACATTGTGGTACCTAACATGGATCAAAGCAACATCCATGTTACCACCCACACTACCAACTATGGAACTCCTCCTTCTTCCACGACACTTAACCCCTTGTTTATATGAATATTAGAAGATGAATGTGACCTTGATTACATGGCTAAAATGATCCTTTTCATTAACAAAAATACTCAACATAGAGGTAAGGATCCTATAGTCATTTATAACATCATGATGGGACCTCATTTTGGAGAAACCCATTCACCTTAACCTAATTTTTCCATAGGATGTGGGGTAATTCATATTTTTTCATCTACACCTTTCCCCTCTTATCATGTCTCCTTCTCACACTATGACATAATCCTCTATGTCTTATTTTATTCCAATTCTAAGTATTTCCATAATCATGGCAAGTTCAAACTTTAGTGGGCATCTTCAAAATACCCACACGCATACCCATGCTATTAGTGCATCTCATGTTTCTAATGCTTCTTATGCCACTAGTGTATCTCAAGCTACTATTGCTCCTTATGCTGCTAGTGAATCTCATGCTACTAGTTCTTCTCATGCCACTAGTACAACACATGCTACTACATCATCTTATATTCATAGTGCATCTCAAACTCTTAATACCTCACACAACACTAATGCATCAAATGTTGCTTTGACGAGCCAAAATAGTGCTCAAACTAATCAACTTTTATTACAAACTCTTAACCAAATGCATACATTTCAAAATAAGAATGAAAATCAAATGATTAAAATGCAAAATTACCTATTACATCTCTAAAACCAACCCCAACACACTCATTGGTGAGCATAAAATCCTACTGCCCCCACCTTGCCGCCCACACTTAGGGATTCACATGGTAACCTCATACCACAACCCCCACTTATCAACAAAACTATTAAACACTTACAAAATGAACCTCTTGTACCTAAAATTGATAACATTTAAATAAGAGGTATCACTCCCACTATCACTTATAATGTATCTATGAATCTTACCTTGTATTTAAAAACATTTGGAAACCTTTACAATTATTGGGTTAAACTTAATACTTTCGTTGCCACTAAACTCTTAGCTAAAATGCTTTCAAGAGATGCTTTAGATTGGTATAATCAAATAAAAACCCACTCCATTACTAGCTTAGAAGACTTGGTCAATTCATTGGTTCAAAAATTTCAAACTAGTGATCTTCCCAAAATAGTTTAGCTCATTTCATCAACTATAAATAATTAGAAACCAAAATAGCACAAGTTTTCATCAAACAATGGAAAGATTTGTCTAATAAAGTTGAGCATAATATGGAATATGAGAACCTCTTCAACTTATTTACTAATGATCTTCATCCTAAATTACAATATCATTTGAGGAATCTTTCTCAAAAATCTTTTGAAGAGGCTCTTAACCAAGTTAAACATCAAGATTTCCTCATATGTCAATTTAAACCTCCCCAACCTACAATGGGAACTTGCATGCTTTTAAAAGCTAAAAATTTCCATGCAACCAATGATGGTGTTACAGATACTTATGAAACCATATACACCATCCAAGCCATTGATCCAAATAATACCATGGAGCATGTTCCTCCACCCAATAACAATTTTCATCATGTTCCCACATTTTCTCAAGGAAATCATACTAATGTGCACAAACCTCTTTCATTAGCATAAATTCAAAAATGTCTTCCAAAACCTTTACCACAAGATCTTAACCATACACATCCTATGAAAACATGGTATGATCTAGATAAACTTTGTTGGTTTCACACAAATTGGGGCCATTCTCATGAAACTTGTCACCAATTAAGAAATCTTGTTGGGACTTTCTCCTTGGACCCAAATTTGACCACAAATCCCTTATACATAAACATAAACAAGCTTATGACATTGTACTTAAATCTCATGAAACTCAAACTAAAAATCAAGATTTGAACCAAGCCAATGCTCATTTATCTATTTATAAAGATCCCTTTCCTAATCATCAAGACAACATTGATCAACCTACCCCTACCACCAATAACATTGAAATTAGTATAGATATTAACACCAATGATGAAAATGTGGTTAACATGATTAATATGAGGAGATTAGTTGTTTATATTTATTCAATCATAACCCCTAACCATCACACCTTTTCAACATTTTGCATTATTTAAGACACTTCCCTATCCCATCTCATATAATTGGGCCACGTGGAACCAACAAACATACAAGCATCACCCACAACAACATAAATTGACCATACCTCTCATACAATAGATATAACTTCTACTCTTTCCCCAACTTGCATACCTCAAGTAACATCTATCAAACTTCAAATAGTATTTATTCTACTCAACCACAAGGAATAATTAGTAACACAACTATATCACCTAAGATCAATCAACCTAATTACAACCAACATAAACTAAAAATAACTTATCAACATAAGTTTCACTTCACATTTGACCCCCCTTCAACATATTTATTACAAATTATGAACCATTATCCAATAATCCCCTCACGGGTTATAACGAATGGAATCCCATAGCAGAACTTTCCCATCTTCCATCCCAAATTATCTTCTTAGAGATTATGTGAACTTCTCACCATCACAATTGACTAATGAAAATAATATTTAAAATGAACATCCCTCATCCTCCACTTGTAGGACAATAATTTATCTTATCCAAATTTTAAGATAGCATTCTCCAATAGTGTGAATAAATATCCATCCATGTTAAAGAAACAACAATCACCCCTCTCTCTCCCTCAAGTTTCCTATATCTTATATGATTCCTGATGAGATAATACTTTGTGTATACGACGCTCCCCTATTTATTAACATACAAATAGGAGATATTGAAGTCAAACATGCTTTAATTGATGAAGGCTCAAGCACTTATGTTGCTTCCCTTGATTTTATTAAAACACTTGGATACTTTGAATGTAACCTTAAACCGACCTAAAGTACATGCCAAGGATATGATAAAAGATAAATGTATTCTTTAGGTTGTGTTTAGCTTCTTATTACCATTACCCCCATCACTATTCATGTGAAATTTATGATATTTAAATTTCCAATTTCCTATAATATCTTACTCGATCGACCTTGGACACATCACATGCGAGCAGTTACCTCATCTGTATGCCAATGTGTCAAATACCCTTACAATGGTGTTATATATAATATTCAAGGAGAAATGAATCCTTGGAATTTTGAACAATTATAAGATAGCAATATTTCTAAAATACCCACCCTTGAACCCTTACCTAGAATTCCATTTTGAGAATCTCAACACTTTAAGTATCCCATCAAATCTATTATAGGTTATAATGGTCATCTAGAATTAATTAGGAATATTCCAGCTAACCTCTTAGACTCAGATGATGATGAACTAGATGAGATAAGATTAAATATCAAAACTATTGATCTCTCCCCTAACATCATCGCTCAGCTACCTCCCTATCTTTAACCTCGATCCAATCAACAACCTTTTGACGAAATACTAGTTACTCTAACCAAAACTAAACATTTTATTCACCATGCTTCCTCGAGCAATAAAATAGTTGGCACATGTACTATTGACTTACATACACTTGATTATGATGATGGTTATTCTATAGATGACCCATTTTTGGCTTGATTGATTCACGCTAAAAATGCAAAGGTTTTTAGATATCATTCTTCTTTATTACAATCTTTTAGTTATTTTTTTATTATTCCCTCTCTTATAGGACTTGATATTAGTTTTTCCTCTACTGTTCATAGGTTAGAGATGGAGTACACACTTTCTACACCTCCAGTCATAGTTTAACTTCTCAGGATGATCTGAGCAACATTTTAGGTGACAATTCAAGTGATGGTTCTACTTCAATTGGTGGCAGAACTTCTGGGAGCCATAACTTTTGCACCATAGCTCCGTTTGACTCCCCATTTGAACCGTTGGAAATCTAAGAATGATGAGAACATCGTGAGATGGCATGGATCTCTACTCAATAGATTTTGGCCCATAAAAACTCAATGGAAGTGCCCTAAATTTCAATTTAAGTGGTGCTATCTAAAAATAATAATTCCTCGAATTATGTATTGTTGTAAATGTGGAAGTCAAAAAAATTAATCTCCCTCGAGATTGGTGACCTTCCACATCCTCCTCCCACCTTCAAAACATGTATAACTGACAATGTAACCTAAAATAGAAATTAGACATCTCTTCTCAGAGATAGGCATATGTTTGGGTCTACAAATTTAATGAATAAAACATCTCTTCTCAGAGATAGCATTATTGTTATTATGTTATTCTTATTTCTTGAATTATCTTTCAACCAAAGATTTTGAGTTTTGGATCAGTGGTATCAAAGTGGTTTGTCTTTAGAGTGTATCATCACGATGATGAGGTCAGATTACAAGAAGCTTGGATGAAAAATAGAACCAACAAACTATCCACCCATTCACTCTAAATGACTTCAAATGGTGGATAACGCCAAGACATCCGATCCTTTCAAGGAAATGGTGAATGAACCCCTCTAGAAATAACAAGCATAGATGCTACAACAATTCACCTAAATTTTCCAACAAATTTTGATGGAAAATTCTAGCTCCTCATCTGTAACCCCACATCCTTTCAGTGCCTCAACACCCTTCAAAGTTCAGGTGAATTTTGATATCCTTACATTTGAATACAAAATCAATGCTGATGTAGTAAAAAATTGGTTGGATCAATTGTCATCTTAATTTTTTATAAATAAATTCACCGATAACGAGAAGATCACTTTTGCTATTTTGAAAGCATCATTGCCTGTCAAAGGTGGGAAGTGTACAAAAAGAGATTTAGTACAGATGATATTGGTTTTTAGGTAGAACCTACCTGAGATAATTTTATAGAAGCTATAAAAGAAGAATACTACTCCATTGGAGCATATGATGATCTGTATATAGAGTGGCAACAACTTCACCAAGGTAAGGAACAATCTATTCAAGATTACACTAATATTTTTTATTCTCTATCTGTGAGATTGGACATCCAAAAAAGTGAGAAACACAAATTTCTCAAACATCATGGTGGACTACAATGGTACATATAGGGAGAAATGGAAATCTTCAATTTGGAAATCCTTGGTGATGAGTACAAGTTTGTAGTGAAGATTGAGCAGAAGCATGAAAGAATGAATATAAAGAGTCAGCCTTCAAAATAGAAAAGTGACAAAGAAGGTCAAGCATGAGACCAAAATTAGAAGCAAAAGGAAGAAAAGACTAGAAACTGGTGTGGTTATAATAAATCTAGAACTCACTCCAAAGAAGAATGTTGAGCCATCAAGTCCTTACTTTTTGAGTCGGAATCCTTAACACTTACTGCTCTACCTCATACACAGCTTACAGTTGAAGAGGATGAAAAAGAGTTTATAGATGTTGATCCCAATGCCATCATTGCTTTATCACAAACCCATGAGGAGAGGCTAGATGACAAGGAAGGTTTTTTTATTCTAAGTTATGGGTGAAAGGTAAGCCTTTGCAATTCATTCTTGATAGTGGGAGTCAAAAAAAGTTAATCTCTAGTAATGTTATGAAAAGCCTAAATTTGTCCATGAAGCCTCACCCAAAGCCATTCAGTATTGGATGGTTTAGTCCAAGGAGAAACCTTCGTGTCACCCCCTAGTGTCCCCTCTCATATGCAATAAAACTTTTCCAAGATGAGGTCTTGTGTGATGTGGTCAATCTAGATGTTTGTGATGTACTCTTTGGTTAACCATTCATGTATGATCACCATGAAATCTATAAATCAAGAACTCAAAGGATCACTCTCACTCTTGGAACATGATGCTATAGGGTACCAGAGGTACCACATTCTACATCTATCTCCCTCATTAGTGCTAAGAAATTTAATCTCATGGTGGTCAAGCCACAGAAATCCAAAAAGGTCGATGTTACAACCCTAACTACACAAACAACACAATAATAGAAGCCAATAGATAACAAGCTGAATAAGTTCATAGCCTTTCATCTATAGATTAATGAACAGATAGAAATGGTAAGCAATCGGGCCCTACACAACTCTATAAAGCACAATCCATTATAAGTATGCATCATGAATCAAATCAAAACACAACTGTCATACTTGATGACAAATATTGATGCAATGGGGACCATTACTTCTCAAGTAGGGAGAAATGATCTGAACAACATTATAGGTGATAATTTGGGTGATGGTTCTATCCCAATTGGTTGTAGAACATTTTGAAGCCATAACTTTTACACCATAACTCCATTTGACTCCCCATTTGAACCATTGGAAAGCTAAAAATAAGGAGAACGTGGTGAGATGGCATGAATCTCTGATCGATGGATTTTGACCCCTGAAAACTCAATAGAAGTGCCCAAAATTTCAATTTTAGTAATGCAGTCTAAAAATATCAAGTTTCTAAAAATAGTAATTCTTCAAATTCTATATTGTTGTAAATCGTGGTCCCTCGAGATTGGGGACCTTCTACATCCTCCTCCCATCTTCAAAACATGTATAAATGAAGATGTAACCTGAAATAAAAATTAGACATCTCTTCTCAGAGATAGGCATATGTTTGGGTCTGCAAATTTAATAAATAAAATATCTCTTCTCAGAGATATCATTATTGTTATTGTGTTGTTCTTATTTCTTGAATTATCTTTTAGCCAAATCTTTTGAGTTTTGGATCATTGGTATTAGAGTGGTTTGTCTTTAGAGTGTATGATCCCAAGGATGAGGTCAGATTACAGGAAGCTTGAGTGGAGAATAGAATCAGTAAACTATCTACCTATTCTCTCCAAATGACTTCAAATGGTGGATAACACTAAGACATCTGATCATTTCAAAGAAATGGTTAATGAATCCCTCCAACAAATGTTACAAAAAATAACTAAATTCTTCAACAAATTCCAATGAGAAATTCTGGCTTCTCATTTGCAAACCCCACATCCTTTCCGTGCCTCAACACCCTTTAAAGTTCAGGTGAATTTTGATATCCCTACATTTAAAGGCAAATCAATACTGATGTAGCAAAAAATTGGTCGTATCAATTTTCATCTTATTTTTCTATAAATAAATTCACTAAAAAAGAGAAGATCACTTTTGCTCTTTTAAAAACATCATTGCTTGTCAAAAATTGGTGGGAAGTGTACAAAAAGAGATTAAGTAGGGATGATATTGGTCTTGAGGCAGAACCTACCTGGGATGATTTCATAAAAGTTGTGAAGGAAGAATACTACCCCATTAGAGTATATGATGATCTATATATAAAGTGGAAACAACATCGCCAAGGTAAAGAACAATCTATTCAAGATTACGTTGATATTTTTTATTCTCTATCTATGAGATTGACCATCCAAGAAAGTGGGAAACATAAGGTTGTCAAATATCGTGCCAGACTAGAATGGTACATATGGGGAGAAATAGAACTCTTTAATTTGGAAACCCTCGATGAGGCATACAAGTTTATAGTGAAGATTGAGTAGAAGCATCGAAAAATGAATACGAAGAGTCAGCCTTTAAAATGGAAAAGTGACAAAGAAGGTCAAACACGAGGCCAAAATTGGAAGAAAAAAGACGAAAAGATTGGTAAGTAATGTGATTATCATAAATCTACAACTCACTCTAAAGAAGAATGTTGAGCCATCAAATCTCTACTTTTTGAGTCACAATCCTCAACATCTACTGCTCTATATGTTGAGGTGTGGAGTAAAAGCTTCACCAGATGAGCGGATGCTTAAGTTGCTAGATTTACACAGTCACCGACGATGGCAAGGAGTCGACCAGTAGCTACGACATCGGTTATATATCGGTCGATGTCGGTCATGTGCAAGTAAACAAGAACTGACGTCGGTTAACTTGCATCTAGAAAGTCTATTTTCATGGATGAAATATATTGTTTGCATGATTAGATTAGCTGTTAATTATAAGTCCGCGTCTCTATCTTTAGCAGGACTATTTTGAGCCTTTGATTAGGAGGTGTATATAATGGTTGTTAATGCATTGCTCATGATCTCTAATCTTATATAATAGAGATAGATCTTCATAGCTTGAATGTGTGTAAGAAAGAACAGTACAAGACATATTGTATATGTGTGTATCAATCCAAGTTGTTGGAATTGATTGTAAACTCTTGAGGGAAAGAGATCTGTACATCTGAGAGGTGTGAGAAGAAAGTGTGATTTTCTTCATTGTATTTCCTTCTGGAAGAGTTTAATACAAGTTTTTAGGGTGGTTTTTTGTATCTCTTATTCTTTACTATTTCTTATTCTAGTTACTTATTATTCTGGTTTAATTCTGTGTTTAGTTGCTTACATAAAAGTAATCAAGTTTGTTGGTTGATCCCCAACAAGTGGTATTAGAGCTCAAGTTGACTAATAGGTGTTTCAGATCTGGTTAGTATTTATTAATTACAGGTCACTCACAGAGGTTTCTGTTTGAGTGGGAGAAGCAATGGCAGAAGAAAGTAAACTGAGAATGGAAAAGTTTAATGGCAAAAATTACCAATTATGGAGAATGCAGATAGAAGATTATCTATATCAAAAAGATCTGTACTTATCGTTGGGTGGGGTTGATAGAAAGCCCACATATATGAAAGATGAAGAATGATAAGTTTTTGATAGAAAGGCTCTTGGATCTATAAGATTGAGTCTGGGATCTTCTGTGATTTTCAACTTGTCACAGGCAAAGACAATGGTAGAATTGCTGGACACTTTAGCAAATTTATATGAAAAACCCTCAGCTTCAAATAAGGTATATCTTATGAAGTAGTTATTTAATTTGCAAATGCAGGAAGGTGGATCTGTATCTAATCATCTTAATGATTTCTATGAAATTGTAAATTAATTAAATTCAGTCAAAATAGTTTTTGATGATGAAATTAAGGCTCTTTTAATATTATGCTTTTTACCTAAAAGTTGACATAGTTTAGTAATGACAGTTAGTAATACTGCATCTGCTACAAAAATCTTGAAAGTAGATGATGTTGTTAGTGTATTCTTAAATGAAGAGACTCGAAGGAAAAACACAGGGGAATCATCAAGTAATGTTTTAAGTATTGAAAGCAGCGGAAGGCAAAGAGAGAAGGGCAAGCAAGGGAGATCAAGGTCTAAGTCAAAGATGAGCAATAGATCCAAAACCAAAAATAGAAAAAGAAAGATAACCTGCTGGAATTATGGAAAGAGAGGACATGCAAAGAAAGATTGCTGGTTGAAGGTTAATGAAGAGAATCAGCATGAAGGTAATGAAGAAGTAAAAGTTGCAGGTATTGTTGCATAAGATGCTCTTTCACTTTCTTTGCATAATAAAATAGAATCTTGGGTTTTAAATTTTGGGGCCTCTTTCCATGCTACCCCAAATAGAGAATTTTTCAATGATTATGTCCAGGGAGATTTTGGAAAAGTTTATTTAGGGGATGATGAGCCTTGTAAAATTGTTGGCAAAGGAAAAGTGTAGCTAAAATTATAGAATGGCAACACATAGGTGTTGAAAGATGTCATGCATGTCCCAGCCCTGAAGCGGAATCTGATTTCTGTAAGAAAGTTAGGTGATGAGGGTTGTACAGTAACTCTCACAGCTGAATCTTGGAAGGTTACCAAGGGTGCACTTGTATTAGTCAGAGGTAAGAGAGTAGGTACTCTCTATTTATGTAATTGTATTACTGATTATTCTCTTTCTATATTATCTACTTCAGATGTGGATGCAAAGTTGTGGCACTGTAGGCTCAGCCACATGAGTGAGAAGGAAATGACTATTCTTAAGTCAAAAAGTAAGCTTTCAAATTTGAAAAGCATAGATCTAGATTTCTGTGAGCATTGTGTTTTTGGAAAACAGAAGAGAGTAAGGTTTGTTAAAACTGGGTCAACAAAGAAGAAGCACAAGTTGGAGCTTGTTCACACAGACGTGTGGGGACCAGCTCAGGTAGCTTCTATTGAAAGATCACAGTATTATGTTACTTTCATTGATGATGTTACAAGAAAGGTATGGGTTTATTGCATAAGAAAGAAATCTGATGTTTTTGACACTTTTTAGATGTGGAAAGCTTTAATTGAGAATGAAATAAGTAGGAGATTGAAGTGCCTTAGATATGACAATGGTGGTGAGTATTGCAGCAATAAGTTTATAAGTTATTGTTATATGAATGGAATATGCAGGCAAAGGATGGTTCCAAGGACACCTCAGCAAAATGGAGTTGCTGAAAGGATGAACAAAATAATATTGAAGCGTGCATAGAGTATGAGATTGCATGCTGGTTTGCCCTTATAGTTTTGGGCAGAAGTTGTAGATACTGCAGTTTACTTGATTAACAGAGGACCCTCTAGAGCTTTAGATGGTGGAATTTTAGAAGAGGCTTAAACAGGTAAAAAGGTAGATCTTTTATTTCTAAGATTTTTTGGCTCTGAAGCTTTTGTGCACGTTGATAAAGAAAATAGAAAAAAGATGGATGCTAAGTCTATGAGATGCACATTTATTGGTTATGGCTCTAGAGATTTTAGATTTCAGTTTTAGAATCTAAGAACTAACAAAATAATTAGGAGTCGTGATGTTTTCAATGAAAAATTGATGTATAGTGATCAGCTCAAGACGCTGAAGAAGTCTGAGTAGGGCCATGAAGATTTAGACGAGGTGACGATCCAAAATGAGCTCGCAAAAAAGAACTATCACAGACAAGAAAACACAGAGACTGATGTCAGTCAGGAAGAAATCGACGTCGGCAATACAGGAACTGACATTGGTCAAACAGTGACCGACGTCGGTCAGGAAGGAACCGGCATCGGTCACGTGGAACTGACGTCGGTCAGTTACAGGCCTGGAAATGATCGAGATCGGTCACTGTCAAAAAATTTAGGTGGACAGTGTGTTCTGAATGAGTCTCAGACGCCCATCAAGAGGTCAAAAAGGGTAAGTAAACCTCCAATCCGATATTCCCCTTCATTATTCTATTTATTGCTTACTGATGGTGGAGAACTAGAGAGTTTTGATGAAGCAATACATGTGGAACCTAGGAATCAGTGGGAGCTTGGCATGAATGAAGAAATTGATTCCTTGAAAGAGAACCAAACATGGGATTTGGTTGAGTTGCTAGCAGGAAAGAAGACACTGAAAAATAGATGGATCTACAGGTTAAAGAAAGGAGAGAATGGATAGATGAGATATAAGGCTAGGTTGGTAGTGAAAATATTTGCATAGAAACCAGGTATTGATTTTGGTATAATTTTTTTCCTGTAGTTAAAATGACTTTTATACGGATTGTATTGTCTTTAGTTGTTATTGAGGATTTGCATCTTGAGCAGCTTGATGTTAAGACAACATTTTTTCATGGAGATTTGGATGAAAAAATATATATAGATCAGCTGGAAGGATTTCAAGTCAAAGGTAAGGAGAAACTTGTGTGCAGATTGAAAAAAAGTTTGTATGGTCTCAAGCAAGCTCCTAGACAATGGTATTTGAAATTTGACAAGTTTATGACTGAGCATGGCTACAGTAGATGTCAATCTGACCATTGTGTTTATTTTAAGAGATTGGATAATGGTAAATATATTATCTTGTTGTTGTATGTAGATGATATACTTGTTGCAGGTTCACACATGCAAGATATCTCTGAGCTTAAGGTGAAATTAGCTCACACATTTGCCATGAAGGATTTGGGAGCAGCAAAGAAAATCTTTGGCATGAGTATCAAGAGAAATAGGAAAAATCACAGGTTGATTTTGTCTCAAGAGGATTATGTGAACAAGGTGTTGGAGAGGTTTAATATGCAAGATGCGAAATTGGTAAGTACACCTATGGCTAGACATTTTAAGTTGAGTAAAGAATAGTGTCCTAATTCACATGATGAGGTAGAGTACATGAGTAGAATTCCATATGCTTTCACAGTTGGGAGCTTAATGTATGCAATAGTATGTACTAGACCAGATATTGCTCAAGTAGTGGGAGTTGTCAGTAAGTATATGACCAATCCAAGAAAAGAGCACTAGAAATTAGTTCAGTAGATTTTTAGATATCTGAGAGGGACCAGCAGTAGGCATTTGTGCTATGATGGGTCAAACACTTCTCTACATGGTTATGTAGATTCAGATATGGCAGGTGATTTGGATGGTAGCAAGAGCACCACAGAATATGTGTTCACTGTTGGTGAAACGGTGATTAGCTGAATTTCAAAGTTGCAGAAAGTTGTTGCCTTGTCTACTATAGAGGTAGAATACATCACAGTCACAAAGGCTAGTAAAGAGATGATATGAATGACACAGTTCATGGAAGAGCTAGGAAAGGAGCAAGAGAGTTGCAGATTATACAGTGATAGTCAAAGTGCAATTCATTTGGCTAAGAATTCAGCCTTTATTCAAGAACCAAACATATACAGCTTAGATACCACTTCATTAGACAGGTATTGGAGGATGGTGAGTTGAAGTTGGAGAAAATCCATACAGATGAGAACCCTGCTGATATGTTAACAAAGCCGATAACAAAGGAGAAGTTGAATCTTCATTCAATTTTTGTTAGTCTTCAAGATTGAGTTTGAAGATAGAGAAGCTAGAAGATGTTGCTGTATAGTTACTAGTGCAACTGCTTATCTCCAAGTGGGAGATTGTTGAGGTGTGGAGCTAAAAGCTTCACCAGATGAGTGGATGCTTAAGTTTCTAGATTTACACAGTCACCGATGACGGTGAGGAGTTGACCAGTAGCTGCGAATGTCAGTTATATATCAGCTGACGTTGGTCATGTGCAGGCAAACAGGAACCGATATCGGTTAACTGTGCGTCTAGAAAGTCTATTTTCGTGGATGAAACAGATTGTTTGCATGATTAGATTAGTTGTTAGTTGTAAGTCTGCATCTCTATCTTTAGCAAGACTGTTTTGAGCCTTTGATTAGGAGGTGTATCTAATGCTTGTTAATGCATTGCTCATGATCCCTAATCTTATATAATAGGGATAGATCTTCATAGCTTGAATGTGTGTAAGAAAAAACAGTACAAGACATATTGTATATGTGTGTATTAATCCAGATTGTTGGAATTGATTGTAAACTCTTGAGGGAAAGAGATCTGTACATCTGAGAGGTGTGAGAAGAAAGTGTGATTTTCTTCATTGTATTTCCTTTTAGAAGAGTTTAATACAAGTTTTTAGGGTGGTTTCTTGTATCTCTTATTCTTTGTTATTTCTGATTTTAGTTACTTATTATTCTGATTTAATTTCGTGTTTAGTTGCTTACATAAAAGCAATCAAGTTTGTTCGTTGATCCCCAACACTATCTCCCTCATTAGTGCTAAAAAATTTGTTCTCATGGTGGTCAATCCATAGGAATCCAAAAGAGTCGATATTGTAGTCTTGATTATAAAAACAACAGAAGCAATAGATAACAAGTTGAAGAAGTTCACAGTCTTCCATCCATAGATTAATGGTCAAACAGAAATGGTGAACAATCAGGTCCTACACAGCTCTACAAAGCACAGTCCAATTCAAGTATGCATCAGTAATTAAATAAAAACATAAATACCACACTTGATGACAAATATTGATACAATGGGGACCATTGCTTCTCAAGGAGGGAGGAATGATCTGAGCAACATTTTAGGTGACAATTTGGGTGATGGTTCTACTCAAATTGGTGGTAGAACTTTTGGAAGCCATAAATTTTGCACCATAACTTCATCTAAATCTCCATTTTAACTATTGGAAAGCCAAGAATGAGGAGAACACGGTGAGATGGCATGAAACTCCGCTCGATGGATTTTGACCCTAGAAAACCTAATGAAAGTGCACCAAATTTTAATTTTAGTAGTGCATGTAATATCCCTTCGGATACCAAAACAAAAGCTCTGAATTGCTTATCTGTATTTCTACAAAATATCTTCAAATAGATAAATAAATCACAGTATAATCACTTATTTATTTGGTCATATGCTTACAATAGAGGACCTCTATCAGGTATACAATGAATATTGAAAATACGGCTTTAATAGCCTGAAATTGGGAAATAAATCTAGATCTGGTACGTCTCAGCCTGTTGTGTAAAAAACACAGTCATCGACGTCGATTATACTGCCATCGTCGGTCGACTGGGGTCGTTAAACTGCTGACGTCGGTGAGATGTCAGCTGATGTTGGTATCTATAGGGTTCTTTCTGCCGATGTCGGTATCTGAGCGAATCTACTAATGCTTACGAATTTTTCACGGATCTGTACGAACTTCGTACGGCCGCCAATATAGCATAGCACACCCTGATTGTTGAACACCTGATCTCAAGATATAGTCTCTATCTGTATAACTTATTGAATCAAAAACCTAATAAAATAAATACCTACAAAGCTTTGTGACAACTTCTGTATGAAGTTATCTCTCAATTCTATAAACCCCTGTGATAACTTCTCTATGAAGCTATCTCTCAATTTGGCAATAAATTGGCTGATATCTCATAGCCTCTGAATCGCACACACTGAAGAGTTGACGTTCTCTAATGTAAATGGAATCCTAGAACCCTTGGCTCAGTCTTCACAAAAAAATTCTTCAATATCAAAATCAATAATCAATGCATAATCTCTAATGGCCTCCATGAGAAACCCTTATACCCTGAAAAAGATGTGCTTGCCCTAATTAGGGTTTTCTTAAATTAGAATTAGGGTTGCACAATTAAAATATGCTAAATAATTAATATTTGATTAAATAAATCAAATATTAATATCTCCCTCAATATATGTCCGATCCTCGAACCGATTGAAGTTGGTGAATTAGGGAGTGATTTTGCACATGACCATACCAAAATAAGGGTGCTCTACTGCATGTCAAATATCCCTAAATAATAGGAGCTCAGGCTAAGTGTGTATGAAAAAACTTGAATGAAAACCAACTGTAGAAATTTTACAAATCAAAGCCAAGCCAAGCTCCATTATGACCCTCTATCCATCTTATCAGCCTACAAGGGTCGCATAATAGGCTAATCATCAAGTCTGTCGATGTCCACTAAAAAAAGGGGACATGACAATCTGCCCCTCCTAAAATTGCTTGTCCCCAAGCAATCTCAGAACAATGAACCACTCGATCCACCTGGGTCCCAAATGTAGTTATGCTCTCCACTGCTATTAATCAATGCAAGCTCCTGCAATATCCTCTGTAGTATAACCAAGAGGAACCCACAATCAAACTGGTGAATGCAACTCAACCAATCTCTAAAATCACAACTGCCCTGGATGTATCGATACTGCAGTCTATGTAACTTGCTACTACCAATTCCATCTACAAAAGATGGTGCCAATCCATCCCATAATGGATGGTAAGAAACTGGAGCCGATCTACACCTATGTGAAATCAAATCTTCTATGTCTGGATCAAAAGAAGAATAATGAGCATCCCCCACCGTATAATGCCTATAGGAACCCCCAAACTCTGCTATTGGCTCACCATCACTGAACTGGGAATCACCAGATGGCTCCAATCTCTAACTCCAAGTGGCTGTAGGCTGGATAGGATCGTGTGCAATCTGCTCAACAAACCCCACCTCAAAATCCCTATGAGGTAGCATAGTAGAAAGGATCACTATAATCTCCCCACCCAATCTGCTTATAACACTAGTACCTCGGATGAGAACACCTTCTGTCACTTTATGCGAGTCCAAACAAACACCTGCACTATCCAGCAAATACTCCATGAATGATTCAGTGCAGTAAAAATTATATGAGGAAGCATCAACATACTCCCCCACACACCACAACTGATTCCTCTGTAAAAATGGCATAGCGAATGGTACCATACTATCATATCTATGAGAAGATTCAATCTGGAGACTTGACTCCACTGGTATCCCAAACTCATCAGGACCAGGTACTCCCAAATCTTGAACATGTATGTTAGCCCCCACAACATGTTCCTCAGCTATAACTATAGGAATATACTCACAATCAACACTCAATGTACTAACCTCTGAGTATACCTCCACACTCTAAATGCCAGCATCGGACTCATCCTCATCTAACTCTGAAAAAGCTACTGCTAAAACTATCTCATCATCACAATCTCCAACTCCCACGTCCTCTGCAACTAACTGAGAGTCCAAATCCCCATGACTAAGCTCATCCACATGTCTCTCAAAATCTGAGTGAGCCACCTTCATTGTCTCGATGCCCTCCTTGATCTGTTGTAAGTCGTCACAAGAAGAACCTGCTGTAACTCCTTTCTGCCTCCTTATGTTTTGAAGATGTTGTCTCGCATTGGCAGCCACTAATCTAGCCTCCTTGGCCTTTTGTGACCACATATCACATAAATTTTGGGTCCTTGCCATATCCGTCCAAGTTTGATGTTCTTGATGTGAAGATGAAGGAGCAATATGATCATGCAAAGAATCCATACTCTTATTATCCATATCATTAGCATGCTCTATGTTGGTCTCCAATGTAGAAGTCTCAAGTGAAACTTCTTGCAAAGATGATATAGACAACTCATTCCCCATGGCTGCCCTCATATCCTCTTGAGTCAAATCAACATGTCTAACAACTGGTGTAGGGCTGCCCTCAACCCCTGTAGAGACCTCTTGTTTCTCCTTCTTTTTGTTTTGTGATGTGGACCTTTTATGAATGGATGCCATATACTGTACTAATTTGTCTTCTAATGTAGGGTCTGAAAGAATTTCACTCATCCTCCTCTGGGTTTCAGCCAACATATTCAAACTTTGTTTCAACTTCTTCATATCCTTGTCCCACTATTTCTGAGTTTTTGATGTCATCATGGATACTTCGTTGATTCAATCTACCCAATAGGATGGCAAGAATTTGGCTCTGATACCACTATAATATCCCTTTGGATATCAAAACAAAAGCTCTGAATTGCTTATCTGTATTTCTACAAAATATCTTCAAATAGATAAATAAATCACAGTATAATCTCTTATTTATTTGCTCATATGCTTACAATAGAGGACCTCTGTCAGGTATACAATGAATAATGAAAATACGGCCTTAATAACCTGAGTATTCTGCAAAACTAGGAAATAAATCTAGATCTGGTACGTCTCGGCCTACTGTGTAAAAAACACAGTCGCCGATGTCGGTTATACTACCGTCGTCGGTCGACTGGGGTCGTTAAACTGTCGATATCGATGAGATGTCAGCTGATGTCAGTATCTGTAGGGTTCTTCTTGCCGATGTCGGTGTCTGAGCAAATTTGTTGATGCTTATAGATTTTTCACGAATCTGTACGAACTTCGTACGACTACCAATATAGCATAGCACACCCCGATTGCTGAACACCTGATCTCAAGATATAGTCTATATCTGAATAACTTATTGAATTAAAAACCTAATAAAATAAATACCTGCAAAGCTCTGTGACAACTTTTGTATGAAGTTATCTCTCAATTCTGTAAACCCCTGTGATAACTTCTGTATGAAGCTATCTCTCAATTTGGCAATAAATCAGCTGATATCTCACAGCCTCTGAATCGCACACACTGAAGAGTTGATGTTCTCCAATGCAAATGGAATCCTGGAACCCTTGGCTCAGTCTTCACAGAAGAATTCTTCAATATCGAAATCAATAATCAATGCATAATCTCTAATGGCCTCCATGAGAAACCCTTATACCCTCAAAAAGATGTGCTTGCCCTAATTAGGGTTTTCTTAAATTAGAATTAGGGTTGCACAATTAAAATATGCTAAATAATTAATATTTGATTAAATAAATCAAATATTAATATCTCTCTCAATATATGTCCGATCCTCGAACCGACTGAAGCTGGTGAATCAAGGAGTGATTCTGCACATGACCATACCAAAATAAGGGCGCTCCGTTGCATGTCAAATATCCCTAAATAATAGGAGCTCAGGCTAAGTGTGTCTAAAAAAGCTTGAATAAAAACCAATTGTAAAAATTTTGCAAATCAAAGCCAAGCCAAGCTCCATTATGACCCTCTATCCATCCTATTAGCCTACAAGGGTCGCATAGTAGGCTAATCATCAAGTCTATCGATGTCCACTAAAAAAAGGGGACATGACAGTGCAGTCTAAAAATAGTAAGTTTTTAAAAATAATAATTCCTCAAATTTTGTATTGTTGTAAATCATGGAAGTCAAACCAATTAACCTCCCTCGAGATTGGTGACCTTCCACATCCTCTAACTTTCAAAACATGTATAAAAGAATATATAACCCAAAATAAAAATTAGACATCTCTTCTCAAAGATAGTCATATGTTTGGGTCTGTAAATTTAATGAATAAAATATCTCTTCTCAGAGATAACATTATTATTATTGTGTTGTTCTTATTTTTTGAATTATCTTTCAACCAAAGCTTTTGAGTTTTAGATCAGTGGTATCAGAGCGGTTTGTCTTTAGAGTGTATGATTCTGAGGATGAGGTCAGATTACAGGAAGCTTGGGTGGAAAATTGAATCAACAAAGTATCTACCTATTAGCTCTAAATGACTTCAAATGGTGGACAACACCGAGACATCTAATCTTTTCAAGGAAATGGTGAATGAAGCCCCCCAACAACAACAAACATAGATGCTACAATAATTCACCTAAATTCTATAACAAATTCTAATAGAAAATTATGGTTCCTCATCTGCAACTCCACATCTTTTCAGTTCCTCAACACCCTTCAAAGATCAGGTGAATTTTGATATCCCTACATTTGAAAGAAAAATCAATGCTGATGCAATAGAAAATTGGTTGGATCAATTGTGATCTTATTCTTCTGTAAATAAATTCACCAATAAAAAAATCACTTTTGCCCTTTTAAAAGCATCATTGCCTATCAAAAATTTGTGGGAAGTATACAAAAAAAGATTCAGTACAAATGATATTGGTCTTGAAATAAAACCTACCTGGGATGATTTCATAGAAGTTGTAAAGGAAGAATACTACCCCATTGGAGCATATGATTATTTATATATAGAGTGGCAATAACTTTGTCAAGGTAAGAAACAATCTATTCAAGATTAAACTGATATTTTTCATTCTTTATCTGTGAGATTAGGCATCCAAAAAAGTAAATAATATAAGGTTCTCAAATATAATGGTGGACTACAATGGTACATACAGGGAGAAATTGAACTCTTCAATTTTGAAACCCTCAGTGAGGCGTACAAATTTGTAGTGAAGATTGAGTAAAAGCATGGAATAATAAATACGAAGAGTCAGCCTTCAAAATGGAAAAGTGACAAAGAAGGTTAGATATGAGGCCAAAATTGGAAGCAAAAAAGAATGAAAGACTAGGAAGTGGTGTGATTATCACAAATCTAGAACTCACTCCAAAGAAGAATGTCGAGCCATCAAGTCCCTATTTTTTGAGCCATAATCTTCAACATCTACTTCTCTACCTCATACAGAGCCTACAGTTGAAGAGGATGAAGAATATATTGTAGATGTTGATCCCAATACCATCATTGCTTCATCACAGACCCATAAGGAGAGACTAGATGATAAGGAAATATTGTTTCATTCTAAGTTATAGGTGGAATGTAAGCCTTTGCTTTTCATTCTTTATAGTGGGACTCAAAAGAATTTAATCTTTGCTAATGTTGTGAAAAATTTAAATTTGTCCATGAAGCCTCACCTAAAGCCATATAGCATTGGATGGTTGAGTTCAAGAAGAAACCTCTGTGTCACCCACCAATGTCTCCTCTCATATACAATAAAATCATTTCAAAATGAGGTCTTATGTGATGTGGTCAATCTAGATGTTTGTGATGTACTCTTTGGTCAACCATTCATGTATGATCGACATGACATCTATGAATCAAGAACTTGAACGATCACTCTCACTCTTGGAACACGATGCTACAGGGTCCCAGAGGTACCACATTATACATCTATCTCCCTCATTAGTGCCAAGAAATTTATTCTTATGGTGGTCAAGCCACAGGAATCCAAAAAGGATGATGTTGCAGCCCTGACTATACAAACAACAAAAGCTAATAGATAACAAGATAAAGAATTTCATGGCCTTCCATCCATAGATTAATGGTCAAATAGAAATGGTGAACAATCGAGCCTTACACAACTCTACAAAGCACAATCTATTCTAAGTATGTATTAGGAATCAAATCAAAACATAGCTGCCACACTGGATGAAATTTTTTGATGCAATGGGGACTATTACTTATTAAGGAGGGAGGAATGATCTGAGTAACATTTTAAGTGATAATTCGGTGATGGTTCTACTCCAATTAGTGGCAGAACTTTCAGGAGCCATAAATTTTGCACCATAGTTCCGTTTGATTCTCCGTTTGAACTATTGGAAAGCTAAGAATGAGGAGAACACGGTGAGATTGCATAGAGCTCTACTCAATGGATTTTGATCTCTAAAAACCTAATGAAAGTGCCCAAATTTTAATTTTAGTAATACAATGTAAAAATAGTAAGTTTTTAAAAATAGTAATTCCTCAAATTTTATATTGTTGTAAATCTTGAAAGTCAAACCAATTAATCTACCTCGAGATTGGTGACTTTCCACATCTTCCTCCCACATTAAAAATATGAATAAATAAATATGTGACCCAAAATTGAAATTAGACATCTTTTCTTAGAGATAGGCATATGTTCGAGTCTACAAATTTAATGAATAAAACATTTCTTCTTAGAGATAGAATTATTGTTATTGTATTGTTCTTATTTTTTGAATTATCTTTCAACCAAAGATTTTGAGTTTTGGATCATTGGTATCAGAGTGGTTTGTCTTTAGAGTGTATGATTTTGAGGATGAGGTCAAATTACAGAAAGCTTGGGTGAAAAATATAACCAATAGACCATCCACCTATTCACTCTAAATGAATTCAAATGGCGGATAACATTGAGACATCCAATCCTTTCAAGGAAATAGTGAATCAAGCCCTTCAGCAACAACAAGCACAGATGCTACAATAATTCTCTCAAATTCTCTAATAAATTCTAATAAAAAATTATGGGTCCTCATCTACAACTCCACATCTTTTTAGTGCCTCAACACCCTTCAAAGTTTAGGTGAATTTTGGTATACCTACATTTGAAGGCAAAATCAATGTTGATGTAGTAGAAAATTGGTTGGATCAATTTTCATCTTATTTTTTTTGTAAATAAATTTATTATAAAGAAAAGATCACTTTTACTCTTTGAAAAACATCCTTGCCTATCAAAAATTGGTGAGAAGTGTACAAAAAGAGATTTAGTATGAATGATATTGATTTTAAGGTAGAACCTACCTGAGATGATTTCATAGAAGTTATAAAGGAAGAATACTACCCTATTGGAGCATATGACAATCTATATATATAGTGGCAACAACTTCACCAAGGTAAAAAATAATATGTTCAAGATTACACTAATATTTTTTATTCTCTATCTGTGAGATTGGGCATTCAAAAAAAGTGAGAAGCATAAGATTCTCAAATATCGTGGTGCACTAAAATCGTACATATGGGGAGAAATGGAACTCTTCAATTTGAAAACCTTCGATAAGGTGTATAAGTTTATAGTGAAGATTGAATAAAAGTATGGAAGAATGAATATGAAGAGTCAGCTTTCAAAATAGAAAAGTGATAAAGAAGGTCAAACACGAGGCCAAAATTAGAAGTAAAAGGAAGGAAAGACTGAAAAGCGGTGTGATTTTCATAAATTTGGAACTCACTCCAAAGAAGAATGTTGAGCTATCAAGTCCCTACTTTTTGAGTCATAATCTTCAACATCTACTGCTCTACCTCATACACAGTGTGACGTTGAAGAGGATGAAGAAGAGATTGTAGATGTTGATTCTGATGCCATCATTGCTTTATCATAGACCCATGAGGAGAGGCTAGATGATAACAAAAGGTTGTTTCAATCGAAGTTATGTGTGAAAGGTAAGCCTTTACATTTTATTTTTGATAATGGGAGTCAAAAAAATTTAATCTTTGTTAATATTGTGAAAAGCTTAAATTTGTCCATGAAGTGTCACCTAAAGCCATATAGTATTGGATGGCTGAGTTGAGGGAGAAACCTCTATGTCACCCACCAATGTCTCCTCTCATATGTAATAAAATCTTTTCAAAATGAGGTCTTATCTGATGTGGTCAATCTAGATGTTTGTAATGTACTCTTTGGTTAGCCATTCATGTATGATCAAAAAAGCATCTATAAATCAAGAACTCAAATGATCACTCTCACTCTCAGAACATGGTGCTACAGGGTACCATAGGTACCACTTATTACATCTATCTTTCTCATTAGTGCAAAGAAATTTGTTCTCATGGTGGTCAAACCACAGGAATCCAAAAAGACCGATGTTGTAGCACTGACTACATAAACAACATAAAAACATAAGTCAATAGATAATAAGTTAAATAAGTTCATGGCCTTTCATCCATAGATTAATGGTGAGATAGAAATGGTGATCAATTAGGCCCTACACAGCTCTATAAAGTACAATCCATTCCAAGTACGCATCAGGAATTAAATCAAAATACAACTGCCACACTTGATGACAAATCTTGATGTAATAGGGACCATTGCTTCTGAAGGAGGGAGGAATGATCTAAGTAATATTTTAGGTGATAATTCGGGTCATGATTCTACCCCAATCGGTGGCAGAACTTTTGAGAGCCATAACTTTTATACCATAGCTCTATTTGACTCCCCATCTGAACCATTGGAAAGCTATAAATGAAGAGAACACGATGAGATGGCATGGAGCTCTATTTAATGGAGTTTGACCCCTAAAAACCTAATGAAAGTTTCCTAAATTTCAATTTTAATAGTATAATCTAAATCTAATAAGTTTTTAAAAATAGTAATTCATCGAATTTTATATTGTTGTAAATCATGGAAGTCAAACCAATTATTCTTCCTCAAGATTTGTGACCTTCCACATCCTCTTTCTATCTTTAAAAAATGTATAAATGAAGATGTAACTCGAAATGAAAATCTGACATCTCTTCTTAAAAATAGGCATATGTTTGGGTCTACAAATTAAATAAATAAAACATCTCTTCTCAGAGATAGCATTATTGTTATTGTGTTGTTCTTGTTTCTTGAATTATCTTTCAACTAAAGATTTTGAGTTTTAGATCAGTGTTATCAGAGCAGTTTGTCATTAAAGTGTATGATCCCAAGGATGAAGTTAGATTATAAGAAGCTTAGGTGAAAAATAGAACCATTAGACTATCTATCTATTCGCTCCAAATGACTTCAAATGGTAGACAACATCGAGACATCTGATCTTTTCAAGGAAATGGTTAGGGCCAATGTTGCAGCACTGACTACATAAACAACATAAGTCAATAGATAATAAGTTGAAGAAGTTCATGGCCTTTCATCCATAAATTAATGGTGTGATAAAAATGGTGATCAATTAGGCCCTACACAGCTCTATAAAGTACAGTCCATTCCAAGTATGCATCAGGAATTAAATCAAAATACAACTACCACACTTGATGACAAATATTAATGTAATAGGGACCATTGCTTTTGAAGGAGGGAGGAATGATCTGAGTAATATTTTAGGTGACAATTTGGATCATGATTCTACCCCAATTGGTGGCAGAACTTTTTAGAGCCATAACTTTTTTACCATAGCTCTATTTGACTCCCCATTTGAACCATTGGAAAGCTATAAATGAAGAGAACATGGTGAGATGGCATGGAGCTCTATTTAATGGAGTTTGACCCCTAAAAACTTAATGAAAGTTCCCTAAATTTCAATTTTAATAGTACAATATAAATTATTAAGTTTTTTAAAATAGTAATTCTTTGAATTCTATATTGTTGTAAATCATGGAAGTCGAACCAATTATTCTCCCTCAAAATTTGTGACCTTCCACATCCTCTTTCTATCTTCAAAACATGTATAAATGAAGATATAACTCGAAATGAAAATTTGACATCTCTTCTTAAAAATAGGCATATGTTTGGGTCTACAAATTAAATGAATAAAACATCTCTTCTAAGAGATAGCATTATTGTTATTGTGTTGTTCTTATTTCTTGAATTATCTTTCAACCAAAGCTTTTGAGTTTTAGATCAGTGGTATCAGAGCAGTTTGTCATTAGAGTGTATGATCCCAAGGATGATGTTAGATTATAGGAAGCTTAGGTGGTAAATAGAACCATTAGACTATCCATCTATTCGCTCCAAATGACTTCAAATGGTAGACAACATCGATACATCTGATCCTTTCAAGGAAATGGTTAATGAAGCCCTCTAGAAACAATAAGCATAGATGTTATAATAATTCATTCAAATTCTCTAATAAATTCTGATTGAAAATTTTGGCTTCTCATTTTCAACCTCACATCCTTTCAGTGCCTCAACATCCTTCAAAATTCAGGTGAATTTTGATATCCCTACATTTGAAGGCAAATCAATGCTGATGTAGTAGACAATTGGTTAGATCAATTATCATCTTATTTTTTTATAAATAAATTCACCGATAAAGAGAAGATCACTTTTGCTCTTTTGAAAGCATCATTACCTATCAAAAATTAGTGTGAAGTGTATAAAAAGAGATTTAGTATGGATGATATTGGTCTTGAGATAGAACCTACTTAGGATGATTTCATAGAAGCTGTAAAGGAAGAATACTTCCCCATTAGAGCCTATTATGATCTATATATAGAGTGGCAATAACTTTTCCAAGATAAAAATAATCTATTTAAGATTACACTGATATTTTTCATTCTCTATCTACGATATTGGGCATCCAAAAAATTTAGAAACACAAGGTTCTCAAATATCATGGTAGATTAAAATGGTATAGACAAGGAGAAATGGAACTCTTTAATTTAGAAACTCTCAATGAGGCGTACAAATTTAAAATGAAGATTGAGTAGAAGCATGGAAGAATGAATATGAAGAGTCACCCTTCAAAATAGAAAAGTGACAAAGAAGGTAAAACATGAGGCCAAAATTGGAAGCAAAAATAATGAAAGACTGTGAAGTGGTGTGATTATCATAAATCTAGAACTCACTCCAAAGAAGAATTTTGAGCCATCAAGTGCCTACTTTTTGAGTTACAATCTTCAACATCTACCGCTCTACCTCATACATAACCTGCAGTTGAAAAGGATGAAGAAGAGATTATAGATGTTGATCCCAATGCTATCGCTGCTTCATCACAGACCCACAAGGAGAGCTCAGATGACAAGAAAAAGTTGTTTTATTCTAAGTTATAGGTGAAAGGTAAGCCTTTGTATTTCATTCTTAATAGTGGGAGTCAAAAGAATTTAATTTGTGCTAATATTGTGAAAAGCTTAAATTTGTCTATGAAGCCTCACCCAAAGCCATAAAATATTGGATGGTTGAGTCCAAGGAGAAACCTCTGTGTCACCCACCAATGTCTCCTCTCCATTACAATAAAACTTTTCCAAGATGAGGTCTTATATGATGTGGTCAATCTAGATATTTGTGATGTACTCTTTGGTCAGCCATTCATGTATGATTGACATAGCATCTATTTATCAAGAACTTGAAGAATTATTTTTACTTTCAAAAGATGGTACTATAGGGTACCATAGGTACCACCTTCTACATCTATCTCCCTCATTAGTGCTAAGAAATTTTTTCTCATGATGATCAAGCCACAAGAATCCAAAAGGGCTGATGTTGCAGCCCTAACTACATAAACAACACAACAAAAGCCAATAGATAACAAGCTGAAGAAGTTCATGACCTTCCATCCACAGATTAATGGTCAGACAGAAATAGTGAACGATCGAGCCCTACACAGCTCTATAAAGCATAGTCCATTCCAAGTATGCATCAAAAATTAAATCAAAACATAACTGCCACATTTGATGACAAATCTTCATGTAATGGGGACCATTATTTCTGAAGGAGGGAGGAATGATCCAAGCAACATTTTAGGTGATAATTCAGGTGATGGTTCTACCTTAATTGGTGGAAAAACTTTTATGAGCCATAACTTGTGCACCATATCTCTGTTTGACTCTCCATTTGAACCGTTGGAAAGCTAAAAATGAGGAGAATGTGGTGAGATTGCACAAAACTCTTTTTGATAGATTTTGACCCATAAAAATCTAATATAAGTGCTCCAAATTTTAATTTTAATAGTGTAGTCTAAAAATAATAAGTTTCTAAAAATAGTAATTTTTCAAATTTTATATTATTGTAAATCATGAATGTCGAACCAATTAATATTCTGCAAGATTGGTGACATTCCACATCCTCATCCCACCTTCAAAATATGTATGAATGAAGATGTAACACCAAATAGAAATCAGACATCTCTTCTAAGAGATAGGCATATGTTTGGGTCTGCAAATTTAAGAAATAAAATATCTCTTCTCAGAGATAGCATTATTATTATTGTATTATTCTTATTTTTTTAATTATCTTTCAACTAAAGCTTTTGAGTTTTAGAGCAGTGGTATCAGAGTAGTTTGTCTTTAGAGTGTATGATCCTGAGAATGAGGTCAGATTATAGGAAGCTTGGGTGGAAAATATAACCAACAGACTCTCCACCGATTTGCTCTAAATGACTTCAAATGGTGGACAATACTGAGACATCCAATTTTTTCAAGAAAATGGTGAATGAATCCCTCTAGTAATAACAAGCACAGATGCTACAATAATTCATCCAAATTATCTAACAAATTCTAATGAAAAATTGTCTCCTCATCTGCAACCCCACATCTTTTCAGTTCCTCAACACCCATCAAAGTTCAGGTGAATTTTGATATCCCTACATTTAAATCCAAAATCAATGATGATGCAGTAAAAAATTAGTTGGATCAATTGTTATATTATTTTTCTGTAAATAAATTCACTGATAAAGAGATCACTAATGCTCTTTTGAAAGCATCATTACCTATCAAAAATTGGTGGGAAGTGTACAAAAAGAGACTCAGTATGGATGATATTGGTCTTGAGGTAGAGCCTATCTGGGATGATTTCATAGAAGCTGTAAAAGAAGAATACTATCCCATTAGAGTATATGATGATATGTATATAAAGTGGCAACAACTTAACTGAGGTAAGAAATAATTTGTTCAAAATTACACCAATATTTTTTATTCTCTATCTGTGAAATTAGGCATCTAAGAAAGTAAGAAACACAAGGTTCTCAAATATCATGATGGAATACAATGGTACATATGGGGAGAAATATAAATCTTCAATTTGAAAACTCTCGGTGAAGCGTACAAGTTTTTAGTGAAGATTGAGCAGAAACATGGAAGAATGAATATGAAGAGTCAGCTTTTAAAATGAAAAAGTGATAAAAAAGGTAAAACATGAGGCCAAAATTAGAAGTAAAAAGAAAGAAAGACTGAGAAGTGGTGTGATTATTACAAATTTGGAACTCACTCTAAAGAAGAATGTTGAGCCATTAAGTCCATATTTTTTGAGTCACAATCCTCAACATCTACTGCTCTAACTCATACACAGCCTGTAATTGAAGATGATGAAAAAGAGATTATAGATGCTGATCATGATGCCATCATTACTTCATCACAGACTCACGAGGAGAGGCCAGATGACAAGAAAAGGTTATTTCATTCTAAGTTATAGGTAAAAGGTAAGCCTTTGTATTTCATTTTTAATAGTGGGAGTCAAAAGAATTTAATCTCTATTAATATTGTAAAAAGCTTAAATTTGTCTATGAAGCCTCATCCAAAGCCATACAATATTAGATGGTTGAGTCTAGGGAGAAACTTCTATGTCACCCACCAATGTCTCCTCTTATATGCAATAAAACCTTTCCAAGATGAAGTCTTATGTGATGTGGTCAATCTAGATATTTACATTGAACTTTTTGGTCAACTATTCATGTATAATTGACTTGGCATCTATGAATCAAGAACTCAAAGGATCACTCTCAATCTTGAAACATGGTGCTATAGGGTACCAAAGGTACCACCTTCTACATCTATCTCCCTCATTAGTGTCAAAAAATTTGTTCTCATGGTGGTCAAGCCACAAGAATCCAAAAGCACTGATGTTGTAGCCCTGACTACACAAACAATATAACAATAGAAGCTAATAGATAATAAGCTGAAGAAGTTCATGACGTTCCATCTATCGATTAATGGTTAGAGAGAAATGGTAAACAATGAAACCCTACATAGCTCTACAAAGTACAGTCTATTCCAAGTATGCATCGAGAATCAAATCAAAACATAACTTTCACACTTGATGACAAATCTTGATGCAAAGGGGACCATTGCTTCTGAAAGAGAGAGGAATGATCCAACCAATATTTTAGGTGACAATTCAGTTGATGGTTCTTTCCCAATTGTTGGTAGAACTTTTGAGAGCCATAACTTTTGCACCATAGCTCTGTTTGACTCCTTGTTTGAACTGTTGGAAAGCTAAGATTAAGGAGAATGAGGTGAGATGACATGGAGCTTTGTTTGATGGATTTTGATTCCTAAAAATCTAATATAAATACACTAAATTTTAATTTTAGTAGTGCGATCTAAAAATAATAAATTTCTAAAAATAATAATTCTTTGAATTTTGTATTATTATAAATCATAAAAGTCAAACCAATTAATCTCCCTCGAGATTTGTGACCTTTCAGATTGTCCTCCCACTTTTAAAACATGTATAAATGAAGATGTAACTTAAAATAGAAATTAGACATCTCTTCTCATAGATAGGCATATGTTTGGGTCTGTAAATTTAATGAATAAGACGTTTCTTTTCAAAGATAGCATTATTATTATTGTGTTGTTCTTATTTCTTGAATTATTTTTCAAATAAAGCTTTTGAGTTTTGGATCATTAATATCAGAACAATTTTTCTTTAGAGTGTATGATCTTGAGGATGAGGTCAAATTACAAAAAGCTTACATGGAAAATAGAACCAACAAACTATCCACCTATTCACACTAAATGACTTCAAATGGCGGACAACACCGAGACCTCTGATCTTTTCAAAGAAATATTAAATGAAGCCCTATAGTAACAAGAAGCGCAGATGCTACAACAATTTTTTCAAAATCTCTAACAAATTTTGATGAAAAATTCTAGCTCCTCATCTCCAACCCCATATCTTTTCAGTGCCTCAACACCCTTCAAAGTTCAAGTGAATTTTGATATCCCTACATTTGAAGACAAAATCAATGCTGATGCAGTAGAAAATTAGTTAGATCAATTGTCCTATTATTTTTTTGTAAATAAATTCACCGATAAAGAGATCACTTTTACACTTTTGAAAGCATCATTGACTGTAAAAAATTAGTAGAAATTGTATAAAAAGAGATTCAATATGGATGATATTGGTCTTGAGGTAGAACCTGGCTGAGATGATTTCATAAAAGTTGTAAAGAAAGAATACTACCCCATTGGAACATATGATGATCTGTATATAGAGTGGCAACAACTTCACCAAAGTAAAGAATAATTTGTAAAAGATTACACTGATATTTTTCATTCTCTATCTGTGAAACTAGGTATCTAAAAAAGTGAGAAACACAAGGTTCTCAAATATTGTGGTGGACTACAATGGTATATATGGAGAGAAATAAAACTCTTCAATTTGAAAACCCTTGATCAGGTGTACAAGTTTACAGTGAAGATTGAAAAGAATCATGGAAGAATGAATACAAAAAGTTAGCCTTCAAAATGAAAAAATGACAAAGAAGTTCAAATACGAGGCTAAAATTAGAAGTAAAAGAAAAAAAGACTAGGAAGTGGTATGATTATCATAAATCGGGAACTCAATCCAAAGAAGAATGTCAAGCCATCAAGTCCCTATTTTTTGAGTCACAATCCTTAACATCTACTGCTCTATCTCATACACAACCTAAAGTTAAAGAGGATGAAGAAGAGATTATAGATGTTGATCCTGATGCCATTATTTCCTCATCACAGACTCATGAGGAGAGGCCAAATGATAAAAAAAGGTTGTTTTATTCTAAATTATGGGTGAAAGGTAAGCCTTTGCATTTTATTCTTGATAGTGGAGTCAAAAAAATTTAATCTTTATTAATGTCGTGAAAAACTAGATTTGTCCATGAAGCCTCACCCAAAGCCATACAGTATTGGATGGTTGAGTCCAGGGAGAAACCTCCATGTCATCTACCAACGGCTCCTCTCATATGCAATAAATTTTTTTTAATATGAGATGTTATGTGATGTGGTCAATCTAGATATTTACAATGTACTCTTTGGTTAGGCATTCATGTATGATTGACATGGCATCTATGAATCAAAATCTCATAAAATCACTTTCAATCTCAGAACATGATGCTACAAGGTACCATAGGTACCACCTTCTACATCTATCTCCCTCATTAGTGCCAATAAATTTGTTCTCATAGTGGTCAAGCCATAGGAATCCAAAAGGACTGATGTTGCAGCTTTGACTATACAGACAACACAGTAATAGAAGTTAATAGATAACAAGTTAATAATTTCATGGCCTTCCATTTAATGATTAATGGTCAGACAAAAATGGTGAACAATCAAGCCCTACACAGCTCTACAAAGCACAATCCATTCTAAGTATGCATCAGAAATCAAATCAAAACATATAATGATAAATATTGATGCAATAGGGACCATTACTTCTCAAGGAGGGAGAAATAATTTGAGCAACATTTTAGGTGACAATTCTGGTGATTGTTCTACCCCAATTAGTGGCAAAACTTCTAGGAGCCATAATTTTTGCATCATAGCTCTGTTTGACTCCCCATTTGAATTATTGGAAAGTTAAGAATGAGAAGAATGTGGTGAGATGGCATAGAGCTTCAATTGATGGATTTTGATCACTAAAAATTTAATAGAAGTTCTGCAAATTTTAATTTTAGTAGTGCAATCTAAAGATAGTAAATTTTTGAATTTTGTATTGTTGTAAATCGTAAAAGTCAAATCAATTAATCTCCCTTGAGATTGGTGACCTTCCACATCCTCCTCCCACCTTCAAAATATGTATAAATGAAGATATAACTTAAAATGAAAATTAGATATCTCTTCTTAAAGATAGACATATATTTGGATATGTAAATTTAATAAATAAAACATCTCTTCTCAGAGATAGCATTATAGTTATTGTGTTGTTCTTATTTGAATTATCTTTCAACCAAAGCTTTTGAGTTTTGGATCAGTGGTATTAAAGTGGTTTATCTTTAGAGTGTATGATCCTGAGGATGAGGTCAGATTACAGGAAGCTTAAGTGGAAAATAGTACTAGCAGACTATCCACCTATTCACTCCAAATGACATCAAATGGCATACAACATCAAGACATCCGATCCTTTCAAAGCAATAGAGAATAAGGCCCTCTAGCAACAACAAGCACAGATGCTATAATAATTCACCCAAATTCTCTAACACAATTTAATGAAAACTTTTGGCTCCTAATCTGTAACCCTTCATCCTTTCAATGCCTCAACACCCTTCAAAGTTTAGGTGAATTTTGATATCCCTACATTTAAAAAAAAAATCAATGCTGATGCAGTAAAAAAATTGGTTGGATCAATTATCATCTTATTTTTCTATAAATAAATTCACTGATAAAGAGAAGATCACTTTTGCTCTTTTGAAAACATCATTACCTGTCAAAAAATTGGTAGGAAGTGTACAAAAAGAGATTTAATACGAATGATATTCATCTTGAGATAGAACCTACTTGGAATGATTTCATAAAAGCTGTAAAGGAAGAATACTACCCCATTAGAGCATATGATGATCTATATATAGAGTGGCATCCAAGTAAGTGAGAAACATAAGGTTCTCAAATATCATGGCAGACTATAATGGTACATATGGGGAGAAATGAAACTCTTCAATTTGGAAACCCTTGATGAGGTGTACAAATTTACAGTGAAGATTGAGCAAAAGCATGGAAGAATAAATATAAAGAGTCAACTTTCAAAATAGAAAATTGATAAAAAAGGTCAAACACGAAGCCAAAATTAGAAGCAAAAGGAAGGAAAGATTGGGAAGTGGTGTGATTATCATAAATCTAGAACTTGCTCTAAAGAAAAATGTCGAGCCATCAAGTCCCTGCTTTTTGAGTCACAATCCTCAACATTTACTGCTCTACCTCATACATAGCCTATATTTGAAGAGGATGAAGAAGAGATTATAGATATTGATCATGATGCCATCATTGCTTTATCACAGACCTACGAGGAGGGGCTAGATGACAAGGAAAGGTTGTTTCATTCTAAGTTATGGGTGAAAGATAAGCCTTTGCATTTCATTCTTGATAGTGGGAGTCAAAAGAATTTAATCTCTACTAATATTGTGAAAATTTTAAATTTATCTGTGAAGCCTCACCCAAAGCCATATAGTATTGGATGGTTGAGTTGAGAGAGAAACCTCCGTGTCACCCACTAATGTCTCCACTCATATGCAATAAAACTTTTTCAAGATGAGGTCTTATGTGATGTTGTCAATTTAGATGTTTATGATGTACACTTTGGTTAGCGATTCATGTATGATCGACATGGCATATATGAATCGATAACTCGAAAGATCACTCTCACTCTTAGAACATGGTGTTATAGGGTACCATAAGTACCACCTTCTACATCTATCTCCCTCATTAGTGCCAATAAATTTGTTCTCATAGTGGTCAAGCCACACGAATCCAAAAACACTGATATTGCAGCCTTGACTACATAAACAACATAACAATAGAAAATGATAAATAACAAAATGAAAAAGTTCACAGCTTTCCATCTACAGATTAATAATCAGACAAAAATGGTGAACAATCAGGTTCTACACAGCTCTACAAAGCACAATCCATTCAAGTATTGTTGAGGTGTGGAGCTAAAAGCTTCACCAGATGAGCGGATGCTAAAGTTGCTGGATTTACACAATCGTCGACAATGGCAAGGAGTCGACCAGTAGATGTCGACGTTTGTTATGGATTGGCTGACATCGATCATGTGAAAACAGACAAGGACCGACGTCGGTCACCTGTGCATCCAAAAAGTCTATTTTCGTAGATGGAACAGATTGTCTACATGATAAGTTTAGCTGTTAATTATAAGTCTGCATTTCTATTTTTGGCAGGACTGTTTTAAGTCTTTGATTAAGAGGTGTATCGAATGGTTGTGAATGCATTTTTCATGATCCTTAATATTATATAATAGGGATAGATCTTCATAGTTTGTGTGTAAGAAAGAACAGTACAAGACATACTGTATATATGTATCAATCCAGGTTATTGAAATTGATTAAGAGAACTCTTGAGGGAAAGAGATCTGTACATCTGAAAGATGTGAGAAAAAAGTGTGATTTTTTTCATTGTATTTCTTTCTGAAAGAGTTTAATACAAGTTTTCAGGGTGATTTTTTGTATCTTTTATTCTTTGTTGTTTCTGATTTTAGTTGCTTTCAATTCTGGTTTAATTTCGTGTTTAGTTGCTTACATAAAAGTAATCAAGTTTGTTGGTTGATCCCCAACAAGTGGTATCAGAGCTCAGGCTGACTAACGGGTGTTTCAAATCTGGTTAGTGTTTGTTGATTATAGGTCATTAACAGGAGTTTCTGTTTGAGTGGGAGAAGCAATGGCAGAAGAAAGTAAATTGAGAATGGAAAAGTTTAATGACAAGAATTACCAATTATAGAGAATGTGGATAGAAGATTATCTGTATCAGAAAGATCTATACTTACTGTTAGGTGGGGCTGCAAAGAAGCCCACAAACAGGGAAGATGAAGAATGGGAAGTTCTTGATAGAAAGGCTCTTGGATCTATAAGATTGAATCTGACATCTACTGTGATATCTAATTTATCACAGGCAAAGTCAACGGTAGAGTTAATGACTACTTTAGCAAATTTATATGAAAAACCCTCAGCTTCAAATAAGGTATATCTTATGAAGCAGTTATTTAATTTGTAAATACAGGATAATCATCTAAATGATTTCTATGGAATTGTAAATCAATTAAATTCAGTCAAAATAATTTTTGATGATGAAATTAAAGTTCTATTAATCTTATGATCTTTACTTGAAAGCTGGCATAGCTTGGTAATCGCAGTTAGTACTACTGCATCTGCTTCAAATATTTTAAAAGTAGATGATGTTAGTATAATTTTGAATGAAGAAATTTGCAAAAAAAGCAGAGAAAACATCAGAGAACGCTTTAAGTTTTGAAAATAGGGGAAGGCAAAAAGAGAAGGGCAAACATAGGAGATCAAGGTCTAAGTCAAAGATGAGAGGTAGATTCAAATCTAGAAATGGCAGGAAGATAACCTGCTGAAATTATGGAAAAATAAGGCATGTAAGCAAAAATTGCTGGTCAAAACCTAAAGAAGACAATCAGCATGAAAGTAAAGAAGAAGTAAAAGTTGCAGGTATTGTTGCACAAGATGCTCTTATATTCTCTTTGCATAATAATATAGAATCTTGGATTTCAAATTCTGGTGCCTCTTTTCATGCAACCCCAAATAGAGAATATTTTAGTGATTATGTCTATGGAGATTTTAGAATAGTTTATTTAAGGGATGATGAGCCTTGTAAAATTTTTGGCAAAGAAAAAGTGCAGCTGAAAATACAGAATGGCAACACATGGGTGTTAAGAGATGTCATGCATGTTCCCATCCTGAAGAGAAATCTGATTTCTGTAGGAAAGTTAGGGGATGAGGGTTACACAGTAACTCTCACAGCTGAATCTTGAAAGGTTATCAAGGATGCACTTATATTAGCCAGAGGTAAGAGAGTATGTACTCTCTATTTATGTAATTGTATTACTGATAATTCTCCTTCTGTATTATCTACTTCAATGTGGATGCAAAGTTGTGGCACTGTAGGCTCGGCCACATGAGTGAGAAGGAAATGACTATTCTTAAGTCAAAAGGTAAGCTTTTAGATTTGAAAAGCATAGATCTAGATTTCTGTGAGCATTATGTTTTTAAAAAACAGAAAAGAGTAAGGTTTGTTAAAACTTGGTCAACAAAGAAGAAGCACAAGTTGGAGCTTGTTCACACAGACGTGTGGAGACCAGCTCAGGTAGCTTCTATTAGAGGATCACAGTATTATGTTACTTTCATTGATGATGCTACAAAAAAGGTATGGGTCTATTGCATAAAGAAAAAAATTGATGTTTTTGACACTTTTAAGATTTAAAAAGATTTGGTTGAGAATGAAACAGGTATGAGATTGAAGTGCCTTAGATCTGACAATGGTGATGAGTTTTGCAGCTATAAGTTCAATTGGTATTGTTATATGAATGGAATACATAGGTAAAAAATGGTTCCAAAGACACTTCAGAAAAATGGTGTTGCTGAAAGGATGAACAGAACAATAATGGAGCGTTCACGGTGTATGAGGTTGCATGCTGATTTGCCCTTATAGTTTTAGGCAGAAGCTGTAGATATTGTAGTTTACCTGATTAACAGAGGACCCTCTACAGCTCTGGATGGTGGAATTCCAAAAGAGGCATGGACAGGTAAAAAGGTAGATCTTTTATTTCTCAGAGTTTTTGGTTCTGAAGCTTTTATGCACATTGATAAGGAAAATAGAAAGAAGTTGGATGCTAAGTCTATGAAGTGCACATTTATTGGTTATAGCTCTAGAGATTTTGGATTCTAGTTTTAAAATTTACATACTAACAAAATAATTAGGAGCTGTGATATTGTTTTCAATGAAAAAGTGATGTACAGTGATTAGCTGAAGAAGCTGAATGATTCTGAATAGAGCAATGTTGAATTGGACGAGGTGACGATCCAAAATGAGCTCGCAGAAAAAAATAATCATAGACAGGAAAACACAGAGACCGGCGTTAGTCAGACAAGAACCGACGTTGGCAATACAAGAACCGATGTCGATCAGACAGTGATCGACGTTGGTCAAGAAGGAACTGACGTCAGTCATGTAGAATCGACATCGGTCAGTTACAGGCCTGGAGGTGACCGAAGTCAGTCACTGTCAGAGAATTTGGGTGGACAGCGTGTTGTGAATGAGTCTCAGACACCCATCAGGAGGTCAGAAAGAGTAAATAAACCTCCAATTTGATATTCACCTTCATTATATTATTTATTGCTCACTGATGGTGGAGAACTAGAGAGTTTTGATGAAGCAATATAGGTGGAATCTAAGAATTAGTGGGAGCTTGGCATGATTGAAGAAATTGATTCCTTGAAAGAGAACCAAACATGGGATTTAGTTGAGTTGTCAGCGGGAAAGAGAACACTAAAAAATAGATGGATCTCTAGGTTAAAGGAAGGTGAGAATGGACAGATGAGATATAAGACCAGGTTGGTAGTGAAAGGATTTGCACAGAAACTAGGTATTGATTTTGGTGAAATTTTTTCTCCTGTAGTAAAAATGACTTCTATACGGACTGTATTGTCTTTAGTTGTTATTGAAGATTTGCATCTTGAGCAGCTAGATGTTAAGACAACATTTCTTCATGGAGATTTGGATGAAGAAATATATATGGATCAGCCAGAAGGATTTGAGGTCAAAGGTAAGGAGAAACTTGTGTGCAGATTGAAGAAAAATTTGTATAGTCTCAAGCAAGCTCCTAGACAATGGTATTTGAGATTTGACAGGTTTATGACTGAGCATGGCTATAGTAGATGTCAATCTGATCATTGTGTTTATTTCAAGAGATTGAATAATGGTAGATATATTATCCTGTTGTTGTATGTAGATGATATGCTTGTTGCAGGTTCACACATGCAGGATATCTCTGAGCTTAAGGTGAAATTAGCTCACACATTTGCCATGAAGGATTTGGGAGCAGCAAAGAAAATTCTTGGCATGAGTATTAAGAGAGACAGGAAAAATTACATATTTATTTTGTTTCAAGAGGATTATGTGCACAAGGTGTTGGAGAGGTTTAATATGCAAGATGCAAAACTGGTAAGTACACCTATGGCTGGACACTTTAAGTTGAGCAAAGAACAGTGTCCTAATTCACATAATGAGGTAGAGTACATGAGTAAAGTTCCATATGCTTCCGCAGTTGGGAGCCTAATGTATGCAATGGTATGTACTAAACTAGATATTTTTTAAACAGTGAGAGTTGTCAGTAAGTATATGGCCAATTCAGAGAAGAAGCACTAGAAAGCAGTCCAGTGGATTCTCAAATATCTGAGAGGGACTAGCAGTAGGCATTTGTGCTATGGAGGGTCAAACACTTCTCTACATGGTTATGTAGATTCGGATATGGTAGGTGACTTGGATGGCAGGAGAAGCACCACAGGATATGTGTTCACTGTTGGTGGAATGGCGGTTAGCTGGATTTCAAAGTTGCAGAAGGTTGTTGCCTTGTCTACTACAGAGGCAGAATATATTGCAGTTGGGGATCAACCAACAAGTATGTATCAAGAATCAAATCAAAACATAACTACCACATTTGATGACAAATTTTGATGCAATAGAGACCATTGATTTTCAAATAGGAAGGAATGATTCGAGCAACATTTTAGGTAATAATTCGGGTGATGGTTTTACTGCAATTGGTGAAAGAACTTTCGAGAGCCATAATTTTTGCACCATAGCTCCGTTTGACTCACCATTTGAACCATTGGAAAGCTAAGAATGATGAAAATGTGGTGAGATAGAATGAAGCTTCACTTGATGGATTTTGACCCTTAAAAACTCAATAAAAGTACCCAAAATTTTAATTTTAGCAATGTAGTCTAAAAATATTAAATTTCTAAAAATAATAATTCCTCAAATTTTGTTTGTTGTAAATCATAGAAGTCAAACCAATTAATCTCATTCGATATTCGTGACCTTCCACGTCCTCTTTCCACTTTCAAAACATGTATAAATGAAAATGTAACCCAAAATAAAAATCAAACATCTCTTCTCAAAGATAGGCATATATTTGGCTCTGTAAATTTAATAAATAAAACATCTCTTCTCAAATATAACATTATTGTTATTATGTTGTTCTTATTTCTTGAATTATCTTTCAACCAAAGCTTTTGAGTTTTAGATCAATGGTTTTAGAGTGGTTTATCTTTAAAGTGTATGATCTTGAGGATAAAGTCAGATTATAAGAAGCTTAGGTGAAAAATAGAAATAGCAGACTATCCGCCTATTCGCTCTAAATGACTTAAAATCGCAGACAACACTGCGACATTTGATCCTTTCAATAAAATGATGAATAAAGTCCTCTATCAAAAAAAAGCGTAGATGCTACAATAATTTGCCTAAATTCTCTAATAAATTTTGATGAAAAATTCTAGCTCCTCATCTACAACCCCACATCCATTCAGTGCCTCAACACCCTTCAAATTTTAGGTGAATTTTGGAATCTATACATTTGAAGGCAAAATCAATGTTGATGCAGTAGAAAATTAGTTGGATCCATTGTCATCTTATTTTTTATAAATAAATTCACTGATAAGGAGAAGATCATTTTTGCTCTTTTGAAAGCATCATTACCTGTCAAAAACTAGTGAGAAGTGTACAAAAAGAGATTCAGTATGGATGATATTGGTCGTGAGGTAGAACCTACCTGGGATGATTTCATAGAAACTGTAAAAAAAATACTACCCCATTGGAGCATATGATAATCTGTATATAGAGTGGAAATAACTTTGTCAAGATAAGGACTAATATGTTCAAGATTAGACTAATATTTTTCATTCTCTATCTGTGAAATTGGGCATCCAAGAAAGTGAGAAACATAAGGTTCTCAAATATCATGGTGGACTATTATGGTACATATGGGGAGAAATAAAACTCTTCAATTTGAAAACCCTCAGTGAGGTATACAAGTTTGCAGTGAAGATTGAGCAGAAGCATTGAAGAATGAATACAAAGAGTTAGCCTTCAAAATAGAAAAGTGATAAAGAAGGTCAAACATGAAGCCGAAATTGGAAGCAAAAGGAAGGAAAGACTTATAAGTGGTGTGATTATCATAAATTTGGAATGCACTCTAAAGAAGAATGTCGAGTCATCAAGTCCTTACTTTTTAAGTCACAATCCTCAACATCTATTGCTCTACCTCATACATAGCCTGAAATTGAAGAGGATGAAGAAGAGATTGTAGATGTTGATCTTGATGCCATCATTGCTTCATCACAGACCCACGAGGAGAGGCCAAATGACAAAAAAAATTATTTCATTCTAAGTTATGGGTGAAAGGTAAGCCTTTATATTTCATTCTTAATATTGGGAGTCAAAAGAATTTAATCTCTGATAATGTTGTGAAAAACTTAAATTTGTCCATGAAGCCTCATCCAAAGCCATATAATATTGGATGGTTGAGTCCAGGGAGAAACCTCCATGTCACCAAACAATGTCTCATCTCATATGCAATAAAATCTTTCCAAGATGAGGTCTTATGTGATGTGGTATATCTAGATGTTTGTGATGTACTCTTTGGTCAGCCATTCATGTATGATCGACATGGCATATATGAATTAAGAACTCAAAGGATCACTCTCAATCTCGAAACATGGTGTTATAAGGTACCACCTTCTACATCTATCTCCCTCATTAGTGCCAATAAATTTGTTCTCATGGTGGTCAAGCCATAGGAATCCAAAAGAGTTGATGTTACAGTCTTGACTACACAAATAATACAACAATAGAAGCCAATAGATAACAAGCTAAAGAAGTTCAGGGCCTTCCATCCATAGATTAATGGTCAGACAAAAATTATGAACAATCGAGCCCTACATAGCTCTACAAAGCACAGTCTATTTTAAGTATGCATAAAGAATCAAATCAAAACACAATTATCACACTTGATAAAAAATCTTGATCTTATGGGGACCATTACTTCTTAAGGAGGGAGGAATGATCCGAGAAACATTTTAGGCAACAATTTTAGTGATGGTTTTACCCCAATTAGTGGTGGAAATTCTGGGAGCCATAACTTTTGCATCATAGCTTTGTTTGACTCCCCGTTTGAATCATTAGAAAGCTAAGAATGAGGAGAATGTAGTGAGATGGCATGGAACTTTTTTAAATAGATTTTAGCCATTAAAAACACAATAAAATTGACTCAAATTTTAATTTTAGTAGTGCAGTCTAAAAATATTAAGTTTTTAAAAATAGTAATTCCTCAAGTTTTATATTATTGTAAATCGTGGAAGTTGAACCAATTAATCTCCCACAAGATTGGTGACCTTCCACATCCTCCTCCCACTTGTAAAATATGTATAAATGAAGATATAACCTGAAATGGAAATCAAGCATCTCTTCTCAGAGATATGCATATATTTGAGTCTACAAATTTAATGAATAAAACATCTCTTCTCAGATATAACATTATTGTTATTGTGTTGTTCTTATTTATTGAATTATCTTTCAACTAAAGCTTTTGAGTTTTAGATTAGTGATATCAAAGCAATTTGTCTTTAGAGTGTATGATCCCATGGATGAGGTCAGATTATAAGAAGCTTGGGTGGGAAATAGAACCAACAGATTATCTATCAATTCACTCCAAACGAATTCAAATGGCAGACAACACCGAGACATCGGATCCTTTTAAAAAAATGGTGAATGAAGCCCTCCAGCAACAATAAGCGTAGATGCTACAATAATTCACTTATATTCTCTAACAAATTCTAATGGGAAATTTTGGCTCCTCATCTGCAACTCCACATCCTTTTAGTGCCTCAAAACCCTTCAAAGTTTAGGTGAATTTTGATATTCCTACATTTGAAGGCAAAATCAATTCTAATGTACTAGAAAATTGGTTGGATCAATTATCATTTTATTTTTTTGTAAATAAATTCATCAATACAGAGATCACTTTTGCTCTTTTGAAAGCACCATTGCCTATAAAAAATTAGTGGGAAGTGTACAAAAAGAGATTCAGTACAGATGATATTGGTCTTGAGGCAGAACCTACCTAAAATGATTTCATAAAAGATGTAAAGGAATAATACTACCCCATTAGAGTATATGATGATTTGTATATAGTGGCAACAACTTTGCCAAGGTAACGAACAATTTTTTAAAGATTACACTAATATTTTTCATTCTCTATCTACGAGATTAGACATCTAAAAAAGTGAGAAACATAAGGTTTTTAAATATCATGGTGGACTATAATAGTACATATGGGGAGAAATGGAACTCTTCAATTTGGAAACCTTTGGTGAGGTGTACAAGTTTGCAGTGAAGATTGAGCAGAAGCATTGAAGAATAAATACGAAGAGTCAGCCTTCAAAATGGAAAAGTGACAAAGAAGGTCAAACACGAGGCCAAAATTAGAAGCAAAAGGAAGAAAAGACTAGAAAGTGGTGTGATTATAACAAATCTGGAACTCACGTCAAAGAAGAATGTTGACCCATCCAGTCCATACTTTTTGGGTCACAATCCTCAACATCTATTGCTTTACCTCATACATAGCCTACAGTTGAAGAGGATGTAGAAGATATTGTAGATGATAATCTTGATGCCATCATTACTTCATCACAGACCCATGAGAAGAGGCTAGATGATAAGAAAAGGTTATTACATTCTAAGTTATGGATGAAAGGTAAGCCTTTGCATTTCATTCTTGATCGTAGGAGTCAAAAGAATTTAATCTCTACTAATATTGTGAAAAGCCTAAATTTGTCCATGAAGCCTCACCCAAAGCCATACAATATTAGATGGTTGAGTCCAGGGAGAAACCTCCATGTCACCCACCAATGTCTCCTCTCATATGCAAGAAAACCTTTATAAGATGAGGTCTTATGTGATGTGGTCAATCTAGATGTTTGTGATATACTCTTTGGTCAACCATTCATGTATGATCGACATGGCATATATGAATCAAGAACTTGAAGGATCACTCTCATATTTAGAACACGATGCTACAGGGTACCAGAGGACCACTTTATACATCTATCTCCCTCATTAGTGCCAAGAAATTTGTTCTCATAGTGTTCAAGCCATAGAAATCCAAAAGGGCTGATGTTGCATCCTTGACTACACAAATAACATAATAATATAAGCCAATAGATAACAAGCTGAAAAAGTTCACGGCCTTCCATTTACAGATTAATGGTCAAAGAGAAATGGTGAACAATCAGGCCCTACACAGCTCTATAAAGCATAGTCCATTCCAAATATGCATCAGGAATCAAATCAACTTGATGACAAATCTTGATGGCAATGGGGACCATTGATTCTCGAGGAGGGAGGAATGATCTAAGAAATATTTTAGGTGATAATTCGGGTGATGGTTCTACTCCAATTTGTGGCAGAACTTTTAGGAGCCATAACTTTTGCACCATAGCTCCATTTCACTCCCTGTTTGAAACATTGGAAAACTAAGAATGAGAAGAATGCAGTGAGATAGCATGGAGCTTTGTTTGATAGATTTTGACCCCCAAAAATTCAATAGAAATGCTCTAAATTTTAATTTTAATAGTGTAGCCTAAAAATAGTAAGTTTCTAAAAATAGTAATTCCTAAAATTATATATTATTTTAAATCATGGAAGTCAAACTAATTAATCTCCCTCGAGATTGGTGACCTTCCACATCTTCCTCCCACCTTCAAAATATGTATAAATGAAGATGTAACTTGAAATAGAAATTAGACATCTCTTCTCAGAGATAGGCATATGTTTGGGTCTGCAAATTTAATGAATAAAACATCTTTTCTCAGAGATATCATTATTGGTATTGTGTTTTTCTTATTTCTTGAATTGTCTTTCAACCAAAGCTTTTGACTTTTGGATCATAGGAGTATGCTTGTGGACCATGATATGATAGGACCTTATCATTTTTATAGATATCATGATCCTTCCAGTTTACTTCTCAAATGTTAGCCACTCTGATTCAACCCATTACACGACCAGCCATACATATGAATGAGCCTAATCTAGAATTTGATCTAGATTCTCCCTTATTTGGTGATGGTCTTATACCATTACCTAAGCTCGATTCTCTACCAACACAATAGGCAAATGATCCCTATTGTGATATCCATAGAGTTTTTATTCATTAGATCAAGGATTATCATCTACATCAGTAGAAACAGACTTCTTCCTCTACCACTTCAGCTAGTAGACCACCAACATCTACTAATAGATGTATTTGTTGCTTTCATGGTACATATAACCATTCCTCTACTCATTATCGATATCTTAGGTAGTATATTGATATACTTCATCCAATCATAGCATAACCTAAAGACAAGACTATCCCACTTACCAAGCTACTTCTTGAGTACATCCCTAAATATGAGAAAGTATATTATCTTTTACATCAATATACTACCCATCATATTGATAGGTGCCAAATGCTTCAGTAGTATCTATGAGATTTCCCGCAGTCTACACTGACACCAGTTATTCCTCGTATTATAGGTCAATCATGCACGAAGGTTCCTCCTTCACTGATTACACCTCCACATAGATCCACATATGCCATTCATATTGAGATATTGTTCTTCATATTGTGTATCCCACATAGGAAGTACCACATGAGCATCACTCTTCTTCTAACACACTTAATTTTTCTATAGAGATGATACAAAAGGAATTATTTTCATGACTTTCAATGAAGATTGATAAGACTTTGATTAACGTCAGAATTTAGTTGTATAGGGAGGTGTTAGATGTTATGGATGACATTTATGGTCATATCTATCAATATTTTTAAACACAACATGGTGTACTATCAAATTATTTATCATTCTATTACATTATTTAGATCAGATTTATGATTCATTTATATATGTTATATTTTTTACTATTTGTCAAACATGATTTTACTTATCTCTTTTGCATGAACCATTATATTATGCTTTGTGTGTTTTACATGGTTTCATTCTCTTTAGCTTTCTTTTATGGATTACTCTTATTTTTCATGGCATTAAACTTATGCTTATGGTTTCAAATCTTTCACATGGATTCCTTGATCTTATTTTTTATGATTGTTTGCTACTTTCAAACTCAAATAAAGATAATTATTATTGTGGCATGGTTATAAAACTTGCATTCCCTTAGTATTTTATATCCATCATATGGTCAATTAGCAAACATGAATTCTCATTGTACTAATTATATACACCAATATATTTGATCTCCCTTTTTTATTTTCACATACTAAGCATACATACAGTTGAAACTTGAGATTACATACCGGTTCATAGATAAGCAAAAGTTGTTTAGTTAGTCATATAGTTGTTTAGTTAGTCATATCTCTGGTTACTTACTATCCTATAACCAAAGTTGAAAGCTCATTTGTGTGTATCACTATTATCAATCATGTTTGTTATTCCAAATTCATATGGAGGAGGAATCACAAAAGCCTTAAAATTTTTGAAGGCCAAATCATTTAAACAAAAGGCAATGTTTAAAAAGGAAAATGTAAAATTCAAAATTCTAATCACACCAAAAGACATGACTTCCTATTTTAGCACATCTCATATTCCTAATTGAAGCTCAAACTCTAGAGTTAGCCTCATGATAGATCTAAGGTCCATTGGGGTTTAGTATGTCATTAGATTGGGATAGGAGATTAAAAAAAATCTATAGTGCTACCTACTTTATCACACAAGTATCCAATCTTCACAGTAAACCAATGACTATAAGAGGTCCTGAAGAACGAGGAAAATTGTGGGAAGGTAGATCAATTTTACTTTCTTTATTTATATAACCTTCATGAGTCGATCTTAGTATTCCACTTATTTTCCTCTATAAATTTACGCTTATTATAAACATGTATCCTCTATATTTTGATGGTCACTAGACTCTTAGTGCTTTCCTTCTTACCTAGTATGCCTTATGTTTACTAATGTTTTATTATAAATGCCTATGTCTTTATTTTCACACTCCCTATTTCATTACAACAATCCTAATATTTATCATTGATGAGTATTATTTTGTTAACTAATCATACCCCTAGGGTTTTCATTTGTGAGTTGTCCTCACAATATATTTCTTCAATTTTCTCCTTATTTGTATTCACCTCATTCGTGTTCTCCTTGTGAGTTGTAGTATAAGACCTTGGATATGACCAAATATTTATCACAAATTAGTACATTAAATCCCATTATTATGTTCCAACATTTATAATCACCTCATTGGTGTTCCCTTTGTGAGTTGTAATAGAAGACCTTGGACGTGACCAAGCATTCCTCACAAAACATTCCCATAAAGTTTCATACTATGACCAAGTCACAATAATATTATATACTTCAGATTTGAGATATTGTGTTTTTCATTATGATTTACACGTCATCTACATACTTCCCATCTTGATTTAATATCTTTTATGCTTACTTCATAAACATTTCACTTTATCTTCTTATTTTTTCATTGCATGTATTTTTACAACTATTTTATTAAATTTATCATACTTCCCATCTTGATTTAGTATGATTAATTTGATTTATACTTACATTTATTTTTATTTTCATACTTCCCATCTTGATTTAATATGATTAACTTTATTATACATTTGTTTTTCATACCATTTATCATAACATGTCTATGACTTATATTAATTTTAACTTGGTGAAATTTACTTATACATGGTTCTAAACATTTGTTACCTTTACTTTACCATTTTGTTTTACTATATTTATTCATATTTTTATTTTTTATGCATTTCCCATCATGATCTAGTGTGTATTATATATTATGATTATTTATATACTTTTCCAAATTATATGCTTTTATTTTCAACCATGCAAGTTTCACATAATGCAAGAAAAGAAAACATGCATCATACATTTCCATAGCATATACAATAAAATGAAAATACATGTGTTAGAAAATACATCCATAAATAACATCAATACAACTCATAGATCATGAAATATCCCTATAAATATATAACATGAGTTTGATACAACATAATACAAGTGCAAATATAGTGTCTATAGTTCTAAGGCTATGATTCATAATGTTTATCTGGTGGTCGAGCCACACTACCCATAGACGCTTGTGACTAAGCCTTCTAAATAGTCCTCTATAATGAGGTAGTCCAAGATCTCAGGCCATTAACATGTCCCTATAGATTGGCCACATGGACCTATAAATGTCCAATATCTATTGTATTATCCATATAAGTAACACATTCTCGGGCTAGTGCCTGCTAATTTTGGGCCTCTACCTCTACAAATCATATGGGTAGTTGTAGGCCCTCTCCACGTGTCTCTAGCCACCTAGTTTCCTCTCTCACTAATCAAAACCAACTACCATATATTGGGATAGATGTTATTATATGCAATGGAAAATACAACGATCTACAAGTCAATCCGAGCTTAGAGAAGATAAATCCTACTTACACTTCTGATTGGGGATATATTAGATAATCAGGGTCATGACCAATATGAATTTGGTAGACCTAATTGTTAGAAATATAAAATATAGAGCAATAATAATGAAATAAAGATAGAATTAAAATTAATAAAACACAATAGAGTAGAGACATAGATTTAACATGGTTCACCTAATATGGGCTACATACACAGAAACTGTCAGTCCTTATTATTCAATCTAACAAATGAAAGGAAAAACCTGCAATACATCCACTACAATATCCTCTTCACTCTCTCACTTTTTTCACCTAATTATAATTCCCTCATATCAGAGGAGGGTTATAAATTAGGATAAAAATACACTAACTTAATTTCTACCATTACATCTAAAACCTAATAGTAAACGGTCTAGATTAACTATAAAATTACAATATTTTACAATACATTTTACATAAAATTTTGCTTTAGGGTGCTACCCCCAAACCCACACAAAGGGGGATCCAAAATAGGTCACCTCCCCGTAGACCCCCATGGTGACGCTAGTGGGGGAGCATTGCCCACCCACACCCCCTGTTGGGAACTAGGCATTAAAATAAGATCAAGCTCCACCATCCAACAATCTCCCACTTGGAGACTAATTGTTGCAACTCCACCGCTACAACTCTTACTTGGACTTTTTTTTTAACTTTGACCTTGGCATGTTTCTCATATTAATTATTATCCTTGAAGACCTATTGAAGCGGAACAACTCTCTAACTTATCTTTAGTGACTACCTTTGTTAGCATATCTACAATATTTTGACTCGTATGGATCTTTTCCAACTTTAGTTGATCATCTTTAAAACTGAATGAATGAAGTGATACCTGAGTTATATATGTTTGGTTCTTGAGTGAAATGTTGAGTTATTTGCTAAATGAATTATACTTTGGATATCATTGTACAACCTACAATATTCTTGCTTATGTCTCAACTCTTCCATGAACCATTGCATCCATATCATCTTCTTGCTAATTTTTGTAGCCGTAACATATTCTACCTCTGTAGTTGACAAAGAAACTATCTTCTACAATTTTGAAATCCAACTAACTATTGTGTCACCAATAGTGAATACATAACCTGTGGTGCTCCTCCTGTCATCTAAATCTCCAACCATGTCTACATCAAAATATCCTTGTAAGGTAACATATGACCCTTCAGAGCATAAATGTCTATCAGTGGTCCCTCTCAAGTACATGAGAATCCACTTGATTGCATTCCAATGCTCTTTTCCTGGATTTTTCATAAACCTACTAACAACTCCCACTACATGAGCAATATCTACTCTAGTGCACACTATAACATACATTAAACTTCCAACTGCTAAAGCATATGGCACTTTGGTCATGTAATTGATTTCTTCTTGTGTTTTAAGACACTATTCCTTGCTTAATTTGAAGTGCCCTACCAAAGGTGTACTCACAAGTTTTGCATCTTACATATTGAACCCGACTAACACCTTCTTGATGTATTCTTCTTGAGACAATGCCAATTTCCTATTTTTCCTATCTCTTGTTATTCTCAGACTGAGGATTTGCTTTGCAACACCCAAATCCTTCATTGCAAATGAATATGCTAGTTTTCTTTTCAGCTCATTTATATCACGCATGTTAGACCTTATAACAAGAATGTCATCTACATACAATAACAAGATAATATAACTACCATTATCTAATCTCTTAAAGTAAACACAATGGTCAAAATGACATCTAATATAACCTTGCTCTATCATAAACACATCAAATTTCAAATACCACTATCTTGGAGCTTGTTTTAGGTCATACAAACTCTTCTTCAACGTGCACACCATTTTCTCCTTACCTTTGACTTCATATCTTTATGGTTGCTCCATATATGTTTCCTCCTTCAAATCACCATGAAGGATTGCAGTCTTCACATCTAACTATTCAAGGTACAAATCTTCTACTACTAACAAACTTAAAACAGTTCTTATAAAAGTCATTTTAACTACTGGAGAAAATATTCCATCAAAGTCAATACCTTTCTTTTGTGCAAACCCCTTTACAACAAGTTTGGCCTTGTACCTTTTTTTGCATCCATATTCTTCCTTCAACCTATAAACCCATTTATTCTATAATTGTCTTTTACCTACAAGCAACTGAACCAAATCCCATGTTTGGTTGTGTACCAAGGAGAACATCTCCTCTTTCATGCCTTGTTCTCACTTCTTTCTGGTTTCTACTTGCATTGCTTCTTCATAGCTTTTTGGATCACCACCATTAGTCAATAATAAATAATAAAGTGAAAGAGAGTAACATTCAGGGAGTATACTTACTCTAGTAGGTCTTCTAACTACACTTCTAGGAGTTTGACGTACTTGTTATAGTTATGCACATTCAATTTTTTTGGCACTTTCAAAATTTTATTTCCAATAATTTCATCAAGTACTGCATATTTTGTATTTGACTTTTCATGTTTCTTTTCCTACAACTGATCTCTAAACATGATATTTTCATTACAGATCACATCTTTACTCCTAATGATTTTGCAATTTTCAATATCCCATAAACGGTAACCAAAATCATTAACTCCATATCTAATAAAAGTATGTTTCTTGGATTCTACCTCAAGGTTGGTTCTATTTTCTTTATAAATATGGACAAATGCTTCACAATCAAAAGTCTTTAAAAAGAAATAATATATTTATTTACCTGTCCATGCTTCCTCTAGAATGCCACCATCCAAAGGACATAAAGGCCCTCTATTTATTAAGTAAACAACAATATCCATAGCATCTATTCAAAATTTTAAGGGCAATCCTACATACAATTTCATGCTCCTTGCACACTGCATGATTGTCCTATTCATCCTTTCTAACACACCATTTTGTTGTGGTGTTCTTGGAACCATATTCTCTTTATGAATACCATGGGATGAACAATAATTATCAAACTCTTTGCTATAGTATTCACCTTCATTATCTGATTTGACACACTTCAACTTATTTCCTATCTCATTCTCAATCAAAGCTTTCTATTTTTAAAAAATATCAATAACATTAGATTTATTTTGTATGCAATAAATTCAAGTTTTTCTAGTTGCATCATCGATAAAAGTAATATAATAAGAAGAGCCACCAAGGAATGATACCTGAGCTAGTCCCCATATATCTGTATGCATAAGTTCTAACTTTTCATCCTTCTTTGTCCTTCCAACTCTAATAAATCTGACTCTCTTTTGTTTTCCATACACACAGTGCTCACAAAAATCCAAATCCACCTTCAAATCTGGCAACAAATTCTTTGAGTGGAGAACTTCTATCCCCTTCTCACTCATGTGCCCAAGTCTGTTGTGCCATAATTTTGTATATGATTATGTAGAAGCTAGAGAAATAGAAGATTAAACATCACCATTAAATAAATATAATGTACCTACCTTCTCTCCTTTTGTTATTACTAGTGATCCTTTAGTGACCTTCCATGAATTTTATACTAATGTAACTATGCAGCCCTCACTTCCTAGTTGCTCTGCTGAAATTAGATTTCTTCTCAACTCAAGAACATGCCTTACCTCTTTCATCAACCATTTTTTTCCATTCTATAATTTTATTTGTATCTTACCATTTCCTACAATTTTACAAGGTTTACCGTCACCCAAATAAACCTACCCAAAATCACCTTGAACATAGTCCTTAAAATATTTTTTATGGGGTGTAGCATGAAATGAAGCCCCTGAATCGAACACCCAATAATCATTAATATTATCTAAAGAAATGATTAAAGCATCTTGTAACACATCACCTACTACATTTGCTTCCTAGTTTTTATTTTGTTGTCCATCTCCTTGTTTTCTTTTTCAAAACCAACAATCTTTCTTCAAGTGTCCTTTCTTCCCATAAATTCAGCACATTAATGTTCCTCTGGATTTAGATCTACCCTTATTAGACTTCCCATGATTCCCTAGGCCCTTTCCTCTATCCTTTTGTCTTCTCCTATTCTCCATAGTCAAAACATTACCCAATGTCTTACCTATGCTTTTTCATTGCATTTTCTCACTAAGGATAACACCAATAACATCATCAAACTTTAAAGTGTTTGAGCCAGAGATAGAATTACTCACAACCATGACCAAGCCATTCCAGATTTTTAACAATTAGCACAAAATTAAAAGAGCCATAACCTCATCATCAAAATTTACTCCTACAAAGCTTAACTGATTTGTGACTAATTAAATTTATTTAAATGGTCAGCAACAAACCCACCTTCTGATATTTTTAGATTAAATAAACACTTCATAAAAAAATACCTTGTTATAGGTTGAAGGTTTTTCATACACTCTATCTAATGCTTTAATCACATATGTTATCTTTTCTTTTGAAATATTGAAGTCCTCTAACGTTGTCAAACACAACTGTATTGTTCCTAGTGATTTTCTGTCAAGAACCTCCCAATCTTCATCCTTCATAGTCACCAGCTTCTTTGCTATTCCACCCAATGGTAGGAAAAGATCCTTCTGATATAGATAGTCCTCCATTTACATCTTCCATAGCTAGTAGTTTTGGTCATTAAACTTCTTGACCTTAAACTTTCCTTCTTCTACCATTGCTCCCACTCGAACCAAGAAACCTCTTTTCCTACAAGTTTATTTTCCAAATAAAGTTTTGGCTCTGATACTAGTTGTTAGGAATATAGAATGTAGAGAAATAATAATGAAATAAAGACAAAATTAAAATTCAAAAAACACAATAGAATAGAGACATAGATTTAACTTGATTCACCTAATATGGACTACATCCACACAGAAACTACTAGTCCTTATTATTCAATCTAACAAATGAATGAAAAAACTTGCAATACATCCACTGCAATATCCTCTTCACTCTCTCAGGTTTTCCACCTAATTACAATTCCCTCATATCAAAGGAGGGTTATAAATTAAGGTAAAAATGCACTAAATTAATTTCTACTGTTAGATCTAAAACCTAATAGTAAATAGTCTAGATTAACTATGAAATTATAATATTTTATAATGCATTTTGCTACCCCCCGAGAACCCCATGGTGACCCTAGTGCGGGGGTGTTGTCCCCCCACACCCCCTATCAAGAATTGAGCATTAAAATAAGATCAAGCTGCACCATCCAACATTGATTAAGGGATCTCTTACCATGATTATATCACTAAGGAGAGTTTTAAAGCCTTCAATCAAGCAAAACTAAGCAATAACCCTAACTAGGTCATGTGTTTTCATATTCACTATATTAATAATAAGTAAATCAAAATATAATCTAGTGCTCACCAAATCTTGTGGCACAAAGTGGAGGGTAATAAACATAAATATTAAATATGCATAGAAAACATATGCTCACAACAATGTATAAATAATTCTAATGCATGGAAGAGAAGTACAAATGGCATTAAAACTTTGCCATAAGTCATCTTCTTTTTCTTCATGAATGTCATCATCAAGGGCAACTTCACCAATTACAGGTAGAAAGGTATCATTCTTTTCACTATGATGAGTAATCAGATTCTTCAATATATCATCATCATATACATGGATCAAGCAGTTACCCTCAACAGCTTGTGAGAAAGGATGTTTCACACTTACCTTAGCTTGATCAAATGGTTATTCATGGATGATATAGGTGTCAAGGTCAGTTTGGTCAAAACATGCATAAGGATCATGCTCATAGGCATCTTCACCATACTCATCTAAAAATAAGTCAGCTATGCCTTCAAGTTTAGAAGAACCATAATCATCCACATTAGATTCCTCTTTCTCATTGATTGCACAATTCAAATTTGAACTTGCTTCAACATAGTTCTCAATGTGAAACCTTGAAAGAGACTGAGTTCTTATGGTCACCTTGTTCCATATCTTGTCCTAAAGGCCAAGAAGGACCATTCAACTGAGATATAGCCACCTATTTTATCTTTAATGTCTCTTGAAAGATAGATTTTAAAATGAGTAAGCAGGTCCACAACAACAATGTCTTAAAATATGGTAAAACTAGGATAGTCATGGAGGAAGACCTTCAAGTTTTTGATTAACCCTATTATCTTACTAGGTGTAACATCTAATTAAAGCACTCATTTTCTATGTGGTTCAAATTTTAGGCCCAAATTATCAATTACAAGCTTGGGCATGATTGATGTAGAGGAACCATTATCAACTATGTAATTGTGTACTAGTTTGTCCCCCACTATGAGAGTGAGGTAGAAAGGTGGAGGCTTCTCAACTTTGGTATATGGTTCCATAATGTTTTTAGGGTCATTGGTAAGAGATAAAATACCATGACTATTGATTAGAGGTGAAAGACTAGTAGGGATAATGGATAACTATTTTGTAAAAGCTCCTTTTGGCCAGGCATATGGAGGACATCCCAGAGGAAAATGGAATCTTTGGAATTTTTTAATGAATCCACTATGTTTAAAGAAGAAATGATTACCTTCTCTTGAGGTCTTGGTGGCAAAGAAGTTATTTAAACTTGAGGAATTGAAGTACCTTGAGCAAACCTTACCATATTATTATATAGAGGAGGTGGAGTGTTTGGGATTGCCATGCTTGCAGTCATGCCTTATTGCCTTTTAAGAGGATTAGATAAACTTGAAGGCACATTCTTATCACCTCCTAAATCCTTCCTCTTGGCCCTAGTGTTGTTTGCAACTTATCTTCCTTGATTGAGCAAAAAAGTGACCTCAACTAGGAAGTTGGTGAAACTTTCTCCTTGAGGCTGCCAAACTTCATTTGCTTGCATCAAAACTTCATCTTCAACTGATAGGAGAGGAGTGACTCATCCTTGATAATCTAGAGATTTCTCCCCACCCTCATTGCATCCATGAATTGGCCTTATTTTCATTCTTCCCCTTGTAACAAGTTGTTATGCATCGGTACCATCTCTCTTGTGTTGGAAGTAGAATTAGGATTGTACACATTGGTAGGCCTATTGAAGTTAGGTTGCCCTTGACCTCTTCCTCTCCCATTTTGTTGACCATATTGTTGTTAATAGGGATGTGGATTTTGATGAGCACCTTGTTGAATTTTAGCTTGCCCATTTTGATCTTTTAAGGCTTGGCGTGTTGTCTCAAATAACTTAGACCTTGACTGCCAAATAATGGCATCTTCTACCTTCTTAGGAGCAGACTTTGGCTTGGCATTAGCATTGAGAATTTGAGCAATGTTTAGAGCAGCACCAAGAATATTAGGTAGTAGAGGCATAGACACCTTAGGAGGCAATTTTCCTACTTGAATGAGGCCATTATTAGCTCTAATGGGAATTTCATATGCTTCGATAAGAGTGAAACCACCCATGGATTGTAGCATGATGGCAATATCAGTACCAATGGCTCTTAAATATATAGGCAGCACAAAGCTAGCAGGTGGTCTCATGAGAGGATGCAATCTATACTAAATCTTTTGAAACCTCTCATTGAAGTCATACACTATTTCCTTGGGGTCTGTTTGGATCACATTGAGTTAATGTATGAGTGAAGTGTGGTCAATTTCATCTATAAATATTGAAGTTAGCAACATTCCAAAGTCATCCCATGATGTGATGCATCTACTAGGAAAAGTCCTATATCAATCAATGCTTTCCCCCTAAGGGACATGGCAAGGAGTCTAATATCAATATTCTCTTCAGTGACATTGTGAAAGTTACAAAAATTGGAGATATCCCTGATGTGTTCACTAGGTGTGACATGACCTTCACTATTGAATATAGACACACTCTTTATGGCATTAGGGGGAATTGCATCATATGCATCAAGATGGATTGGGTTCTCAGTGTTGAAGGCTAGGAAGGCATGTTGCCTATCCATGTATTCAAGCTCTTCACTTCCTTGGCTAGCAAAATCCTCTTGCTCTTCAAAGGGCAAATTAGGCTGAGGGTAATGAACTTCAAGAGGAAGTTTAGGTTGAATAGGTGGATTGATGGGATTTAAAACTTTACTAGAAGATGACCTAGTAATGACCATGAAGTATGAGAGCACAAATATGACAAAACAATGGTCTACATCTAGATTTTACCTTGAATGGAGTCACCAAATTTTGAGTATCACACCAATATGCAGCTGATGTTATCAAAACTAGCATTCACCTTAACAAGTTGTCTTTTAGGACAATGGATCCCATTAAGAATGCCAAAACTATTGTCACCAAATGTTGTAACCTAGGGGGAGGTTGTTCAAGTCTCCTCTAGATTTGGGCAACATGGGAATACTTATAAGTCTGTGGGTTTACCTATAGTAGAAGTAAACCTCTAGGTTTAAGGGCTAGTTCCCTGAATTTGCCTTCAAGTGATTATTACCTACACTAAATGTTTGTTTGAGGGAAAAAGGATAGAAGTATGAATGAAATAAATCTACTCTAAGGGGTTGATACACCATAATTATTTCCATAAGACCATCATACATCTTTCACTAAGAAACAAAACCTATAGCACTAGCTTCAAAGTCTTAGAATGCTCTAACATTAGTATTTCAATATGAAGGTGATATTCATGAGGATTATCCAAGGTAAATGAACCAGAGATAAGTTATAGACACTAAGGACACTTGTACACTTGAGAACAAACCCATACACTTTAAAACACTTCATATGACTTGATAGAGTGAAACAACTTTCATCAAGCATGAAAGGATTGAGAGAAAACAAGGATAGATGAATATCGCTTAACTATTCACTATACATCTCTTCACAAACTTAGATGAAATGTTCATAAACTCAAAACTAGATTGCATTTTTTGGTCAAAGTCAAAGTACAACATAAATCCAATAGGGCTTTGCCATACATGGAGTGGAATTAGTCTACAAGAGCCAAAATGGCTATTACTTATAGAATTTAAGAGAGGAGCGTAGAGAATGAAGTCCAAGAGTCACTAAAAAACTTGTCAAGCTAAGAAAGGGAGTTACATATATAAGAGGAAGTAATATGGAATATACCATTCAAGGTCTACTTGGACAAATGTCCCTCAAAGCATGAAAATCCTGAAATGTGGTTTAGGACTCTTCATTTGCTTGCCTAGAAATTGCCTTCATCATTTGACCTTCCATGAGTGTTCCACAATAGACTAGGGATAAATGACATGATTTCACTGTGAAGGGGGGGTGGTAGTAACAAGCCCTAACATGCATTGGTTTTGTCCCTAGTCACTAACATTTTTCTAGAAATGAGTTATCACTACCTACAATTATAATCACCCTCTTCTCACTCACCCTTCACACTTGGCACCAATAAGGTGTTCACTTTTACAAACTAGTCCATAAAATGGAGTGTATGACACTTACCAAGGGTCCTCATGTCTCTATATTCATCAAGCAAACCTTAAAAGGCCTACCACATAGAGTTTTCACCTTCTCACTTGGTGATCCTTCCTTGTTTACTATGCTAGTTTGGATTGGCTGAGATGAAGGTGTGAGCAAAGGCACTTGTGAACTTGACTAAGGTAGGAAATGAACATGAGAGGTTAGATTATTTCCATTACTAACTCCCAAAGTGATTTTCATCTTTTATAACCCTTTTATACATACATAAAACATAAAATTGTTAATAAAATCCATTTTTCACCCTGTTTGTATAAGTAGGGTTCAACTCAGTCTGATGAGAAAGAGCCCTGGAGAGTCCTTTTCAAGCTCAAATAACTTTCATGATAATTCTATCCCTCTTGGATGCCTTTCCTTCTTCATCTTTTCAATCGGGTCCTTAGCAAGGGTTTTATATGGTTTTAGGTGTTTCTAACCCTTAGCATTTATTGATAAAGGTTTTACATTCAACTTGTGAACAAATTCCATAAAATGCAATCTTGAGACTCTCTTCAACTTATCCCATCTCCTCGGACACCCATGTTAAGCCTCCATGCTATTGTGATCTTCCCAAGTTGACCTCTCGAGCTTCTCTCTCCATTTGTGTACCTTGTTATGCTCTTGGACCAATAATTGACTTCCCCATGTGTTCCTCTCTTAAATACAACTAATAAACCCCTATGAACATGATCCAGTTCATTTTAATTCTCATCTAGTTTCAAAGGTGATAACAAACCCCCTTGAGGGCTCTAGGCCCGGACTAGACCTAAAGGACTTGACTGCATACCTATGGGTTTAGGATAATATGCTTAGTTTCTAACACCTATGGGGATTCCCTATGTTCATTTATGCCTAAAACATCTCATGGAATCTCCTAGCAAGATTTTAAGCCTCTTTGGCACCTTTCTTTCATCATTGACCTACTAACCTACAGAGTTTTCATCTTGGGAGTGCCCTCTATTTGAGATAGAATAGAGGGAAATTCCCCTATTTCTCCAGACAAGAGGATGGTATGAGGGTATTCATTAAGTGGTGGGGACCCTCATACCTTTTACATGGCCAAATCACATCAATGGCCCCCCCAATTCTCACAAACCTAAGGTAGACTTCTAGAAAACTTCATGACTATAGGGTTAATGAGTTTAGCTATAGGTTGCATGTGTAGAACCCATTCATGCTATGCTTTCCCTAATTTTAGACTCTCAAAAGACTAATATAACCGTGGTGAAGGTGATCCAAACATATTTATCATCCAACCCTTACCAAACTCTTCAACATACACCTTGCATTTGACTAGATAAGACTACATGTTAAATGACTTTGTTGTTTGCTCAAGATAATGGTATCCCTGTAGGTAGATATTGCATATTTAGGCCTTGTGTTATTGTTCCATCATCTCCTTGAAGTTATAAATACCATAATACATTAATTTGGATCCATTCATACTATGTGCATGCTATGTCAACACCAATAACACCATGTTCTAGCTCACTGTCAATTGTAGTTGACCATTGTTGGGGTAACAGAGGTCTTATAGGTGATTTCATCTCTTAGAAACTCGTGTTTCAAAACTTATGACCATTTTGAGGTCTTTAGAGGAACTTTCAACCTATAGGTGTCCTTATTTGCATGATTTTGTGTCTAGCTTTATATCATGAGACTGAAGATACCTACAGTCAACTGTAGGTGGCCTTTTTGAGCAAAAGTACACATGTGGGTGCATACATAGGTCAAAAACCTAGTAATCCAACCCTTCTCAATCTTATTTGGATCCTTAGTGAGAATTTATCTTTAATAGGATAATTCAACATGGTGATATGCATTTATTATTTATCTTGGACTTAGTGAAAAAATGCATAAAAGAATGTATGGATGTGAAGCCTTCTAATCATCACTTGTGGGACCAAACACCCATTCTATTTGGTTAAGACAAATATATTATGGTATGGATACAAGATGGAATCCTCCAAACTCATCTAGGCACCATGTTTACTCATCATATAACATCATCAAAATTGGATCATGCCCTGTTTTGGAGTCTTTAAAGAAACAAGTCCTTGAACTCAGATTTTTTCACTTGAAGTGACTTCTCAAACTTGCCTACCAATCTATGGCCTTAATCATGATGGTCATGGTATCTAAAAGTTTATATGACCTTAAGGAAGGTATCAAAAGATGTTCACACTCCATTAAATACTGTTAGGTCTTTTTGGGAGCTTGTAGATGCACACACAGTAGCAGACAAGGTAATGAGGATAGAATATGGAGTGTGCATAGTATATGGACTTGTAACCAGTCTTAGACCTTCTAAAGTTCTCCAAATGGATCCTTTCCACCATTAAGGAGTTTAAACTAGTTGCAATGCCTTCATCTCAATGTGATCATTCTCTTCTAAGGCACCTTTAGGTATACATTAATGTTGTAGGCTTGTGTATATATGAAAACTTGTTTCCACATGTTATCTATGTCATTTGAGGGCTTGGCTTGATTGTTTATGCTCCACGAAGGTGTTCAAAAAATTAATACTCTTCATCTATTCTCCATGAACGTTCTCAAACCTTTTCACACCCAATTCACCATGGTTGTAAATGAATACAAGCAAAGCAATCTAACTGTGTTTCTCATATGACTGCATCATTCATGATGCTAGCTATTGAGATTGAACCTTTCAAGGATGGAGGTTAACATGTCATAAAAAACATGTGAAATACAACATTTCACATTCATTGGGAACCATTACTTTAGCAAGGAATTTTGCATATGTTGAAATATACCTACAACCTAAGATGTTTGAGCTTACAAACTCAACTCTAAACATGAAAACAAAGATGGAATCCATTAAGGAAGGAATTCCACATCCTATGTAAGTAATTTCACCAATTGATGTATATGAACTAGCTCAAATAGAAGTAAAACCTATAGGGTGTAGGGATTAACAAGTAAAATAGAATAATCAACTTATTAAAAATGATTCATAAAGCATATTCAACCACTCTTACAAATATTTCCATGAAAATGAATTATACTAATTGAAATATCCACCACCAAGATCATTTGACCTGAAACCTCTCCTACTATCCATACCATCAGAAGACTTGTTGACCAATTCTGTGTGCCTAGTAGAGTGATGGAGAAGATAAATGGTTCTGGTCCATTTTTGGTACTTCTAAAGTATATCAAGCATGGAAATGGAATTAGGGAATCTGAAGGGTCACTTCATGATGTTTCCACATGTGCCATGTTCCCCTGTAAGTCATATATTTTCTAAAACTTCCTTTCTTTCAATTATTTTCTTGATTTCACTTAACACCTATAAGTTTTTTAGTTATTACTGGCAAGGACTGATAGGTTCTAACATATTGGACATTGAAAGGAAGTTTAGAACACTTGGACACCTTGGAAAACCATACCACCTTCATTTATGACTCAAATATGACCTCTTAAATGACATAAAATGACACAAAAACTAAACTGAACTATGACAGAGCTAATAACATATTAAATGACATCAAATAATATCATGACACACCCCATAGTATTATAATAGACCCATATATCAAGTTTTGGACTATAGGGGGTTGACTTATGGTCAAAACTGACAAAAAAATTAATGAGATAATGAATTATGTTAGCCATGACCAACTTAGTTCTTTGTAAGTTGTTAATAATAATATAGGATTGATGTCGCCGACATAGTCATGTAAACTACCAAAAATGGGTTTAGGTTAGGGAAATGGCTAATGAAGGTGGAAAATGATCAGAGGAGTGTGCAAAATAGGAGACAAAGCTTGGGGGAATGGTTTTTAGGAGCCAAGTGTGTAGATAACAAGTGGCACTATGAAGCACCAATGGTTTGCCCACCCCTTTCTTGATTCACCTCTTAGGGCATGCACTTAGATAGCTTGAGACTTGATGGGTTCCTACAAGATAAAGTGTCAATAATCGATTAAAAAAAATTGAAAATATTATGTGTATACATAAGCACCACTCGAAGCTCATCACGTGTCGCTTAGGTGAAACAGGGAATGGTGCTTCAAGAAAGAACATGGTATCACACAATGTTGAAACTAAAAAAGTGCAGTAAGGAGAAAATAAGATAAATGAAAGGATAGAATTGAAAGACACATACCTTTACTTACCTTAATGTTGTTGATAAAGAAGGAGATGTGAGAAATGTGAAGGTGTCCAATGTGAGGAACATTAGGTGAACCTATAGAGATTAGTGAAAAAGAGCAAAAAAAAAATAAAAAATTGCAATATATGCATATAATAGTGAAAACTATTCTCTATGATGTCAGGATTACAGAACATTTTATGGTTTGGAAAAAGAATTAGTAGAGACAAAGATATGATCAAAACAAGAAATCTAATGGTAAATATTTGAAAGGTAAATATATTTTTTTAAATAATGAATATAAATAGAGTGAAAAGGAATTCATTTATCATTATTTACTTTTATAAAAATAATAGAGAGCTCTAATAGACCGAGTGAGATATCTAAAGAGCAAGGATGGCAAGGAGATGACAGCTAAGATGGTAGGACGCATAGTGGCCACAGTAGGTGCAACACAAGTAAACAACTAAAATTTTCAAAATTGTGATTATTTTTATTTGAAATTTAATTATTTATAAAAATTTGATAACTTGGGCAAAATCTAGATACTAGAATGAATCTTAGGGAATGTTTAGGGACACTAGGAGTCAAACAGAGTATTGGGTAGGAAGGAGTTAAACCAATAAATACCCAAGGTATTGATGGCAATTTAGGCAAAAAAGTCATGGTTATGAAAAACAAAGTCGACCAAGTTGACCTAGTTGGCAGAAAAAAGAAAAATCATTTGGCTGACTTAGTAGTAAGTGGGTGACTTGGTTGGGGACTGAAAGGGGGTCGACTTAGTAGTATGTGGCTAACTTAGTACTATTAAGCCATATATGGTTAAAATTGAAGCAAACCAGCTTATTTTTATGAATTTTATAAGAATGTATTTGAATAATGAATGACTTGGAGGTCTAATACATCCTTTATTGTTTAATATTGTATAAAGGTGAAGTATATTGTGGTGATTAATCGATGCCTAGTGGTTACCTGATTTGTTAGATCAATTGATAGATGAGGAGAAAGCAAGATTGGTAGCATTGGGTTTGGGAGGAATCATAGAGATGAGATGCATCCCACTTTTGATGGGTGGTAGATGGGGATACCATAGAGGTAGGTATCACACTAAAGGATGCCCATGCATTGCTTGAACCACATATAGGAGGGATACTGAAGATGATAAGGTCATTGGATGATCTGGAGGAGAGATAAGCATTAGCTAAGTGGGTGACGTGTGTAGAGAGAATATATCTAGGGCTAAGGGTGAGATTATTCAATGTTTATATTGCATATATTTTGGATATTTGAAAGGCTATGATAGGACTTATGATAATGTAAGTGTTGTGTCATAAGTCGGATGGTAGGGTTCCACTATATGTGATAGCCTTGTGCCAGTCCATCTTAGATCAGGAGGAACTTTATGATTTTGGGTCTACCATCTAGGTCTAGCTCATGCATGATATGTATGTGATGTTGTCTAGAGGGTAGAAGGTGATAGGACTAGTGGTGTTGCTAAGTGCATGGATATATGAGAGGTTCCTGATGTATCGGCCAATTGGGTTTCCCCATGTGGTCAATGATAGGTTACCTTAGGATGTTAGATGGAGATAGGACTAAGTAATGCAAGCCATGTCGTACATGCTAATGCTAAAAATAGTCACATGAGGAAAGATCATGTGGCAACCTTATGCACATATTATTATTATTTGGTTGAGTTGGGTGATTGTGGCACTAGTGTTGGCTCTAGAGTAGATCACAAGCCACTATACCTATTTGGTAGAGTTGTAGCTAGTGGCACACTTGCCAGGTTAGTTTAGACTCCTACACCCAGTGCTTCCTATAATTATTCCCACATTTTGGGCATCACATGCAAGAGAGCCAAGGGGGATAAGAGGAGGAGTGTTAGTCAAGAGATGAGAGATCAAACCATGGTGTGTGAGACCATGGAGTGGTCAAGCATGAAAATCAATAACCAGTAAAGGAGAGGGTATGGATGTGGATATATGGGTACAAAAAGGACCACATTAAGCACCATAGTAGGAGAAGAAATGACCACCTCATGTACACCACCAATGTAGATGCCAACAGTAAGATCGAGCATAGAGGGTGGTGATATAAGATGACCTGACAATTGGCCCAAGGCAAAGCTGGTCAAAGAGGCACCATTAAGTAAAGCCTTAAGATGTGCATGGATGGTGACTCTAGGATTTATGTTGATTGGGAGGCATCCCATAAATGAGGTGCTTAGGGGATGGGCTGATGGAGATATCATACTTGATAGATGAGCAGATGGGGAGATGGTGGTAGGTGACATCGAGAGAGGTAATAAATGTTGAAATTTTTAGTTTTTTAGATAAAATACTAGTTATATATGATGGTAGATAGATATATTTTGAGATGTATATGTGATCTAATATCTATTTGGTTTGAATTTTGTAGATCATGTGGTTGAGGAGATCAGATGGGTATCCCTAGTCATGATAGCACACCATGACATTTGGATGGGGTTTTGATGTCATATGACCCCACCATGATAGATGATCTTGTGGTATCATTTTCCCTAGCTCAAGTAGGTTGGTTTATACTGGTGGGGGAGGTTGTGAGATAGCTACAAACACATGAGGATGGATTGTAGCCATCGATAGGGGTGGGAGTAGGAGAGGCATAGATTTGGTATGCCTTGGATCAGGAGAGAGACGCACACATGGCTACCATGATCCATCTTGGATAGATCTAGGCCCAGGTGGCCAACCTACAGGGATAGGTAGAAGGGTTGAGATCTCTACAGCCTCATTATAGTGCACCATGTAGAGGGGATTATCTAAGGCATCTATGGGAAGCGTGGCTATGCCATGAGATAGACATGATGGAACCCAGCCATAAAGTTAGAGCGATGTATTTTTATATTTTGTATAAAACACATGATATATAGAGATATTATGTTTTGACATTTGGATGTTGATCCTATGAGTTATATTTTGGTTATGGTTGTTGATGCATGGGTATATTTCTTTTTATCACATGTATGTTGATTTTATTTTATATTCTATAGGAATTATATGTGTTGAGTGTTTTCTTTTATATCATTATGTAGTACACATGCATGGTTAAAAAGAAATAGGCAAAAAGGACTTGAAAAAGTATAATTAATCAAAAATAAATGCACCAAATACTATTTCATGATGGGAAATGTGTAATAACAAAAGATGACTAAGTATAATAAACCAAAAATTGGTAAATAAGAGGAATTTTTTTTTTAAACCATGAAAAATATTGGCATCAAATTAAAACAAATAAAATCACACTAAATCATATTGGAATGTATGAAAATAATGTAATAAAATGGAAAGCACGTAAAAGACCAATGGTAAAAAAATAAATCAATCAATCATACTAAATCACATTGGAAAGTACAAAAGAGAAATAAAATTGGCAAAATGGTCTTGAATTAATCACACTAATTCAAGTTGGGAGGTATGAGAAACTTAAGAAAAATTATAGGATTCTTACATGCAATCAAAAAATAAGAAGATAAAAGATGAAAGATTAATGAAGTAATCGTAAAACATAATAAATCAAGATTGGAAGCATGTCAATGATGTGTAACTCATAATCAATCATATCTTATCTCATATTTGACACATGTAATTTCATTGTGACTTGGGTATTGGCAAATTTTATGAGGAAGGCCAGGACCTATCCATGGTCTTACACTGCAACACACAAAGGGAACACCTGTAGGGTAGAAAATATTTTAAAATATGGTAAAAAATATGTTTGGAATGGTAATATGAAAATTTGGTAATTTGTGAGGAAGGCCTGGTCCTTTCCAAGGTCTTACACTACAACTCACAAATGAAATCCCTAGGGGGAGTGATCAATGAATAAAACAATATTTCTCAAGGGGAAATATTAGGGTTGTATAGAGTGAAAGAGGGAATGTAAGAAGCATAACATAGGCATCTGATGAGAAGACCTTAGGAGACATGAGGCATACTAAGGACATGAAAACACACTAAGTGACTAGTGACAATCAATATACGAAGGATACCAATTTACTATAGGCTTAAAGTTATGCAGGTAAACAAGTGTGGTACTAAGATCAACTCATGTTGGTTGTTTTGAATAAGAAAAGTAAAATGGACCTACCTTCTTACGATGTGTTCCCTATTCTTTAAGACCCCTTACAGATTCGTCGGTCTACTAAAAAGATTGGGTACTTGTGTGAGAAAGTGGGTATCACTAAAAGATTTGTTTTCCCTCGTTTTCTAATTTACTAGCCTACTACACCCTAATAGACCTCGACTCTATCATGAGGCCATATATGGAGTTTGAGCTTCAATTAGAAAAAAAGAATGTGCTTAAAATCATGTCTTTTAGTGTGATTTGACTTTTGAAGATTTTGAATGTTGCCTTTTAGAACATTGCCTTTTGTTAAATGATTTGGATTTTGAATGTTTATAGATTTTAAGATTCCTCCTCCATATAAACTTGGAATGATCAATCATGATAGATAAAGCGATACACATTAATGAGCTTAGGCTTATGATTTAGGAGGCTAAATATCCAAATATATGATTGACTAGAACACTCAGGCTTAACTATGAACCGATATATTATCTAAAGTCTCAACCATGTGTATATTTAGTTTACGAAAGGGAATAAAGGGGAATAAGGGGAGATCCAAAGTGGAATAGTAAAGTGAGATTATAATGAGATGAATTGTTTGCTAACTGATGACATGGTAAATGAGGAATGACTAAAAGGAGCAAGGTGTGTATAACATGGTCACAATAATAATTATTCATGTTTATAGAGATAAGATAGCAAACAATCATGAAAGATAACAAAATAACCATAGAAAAGAAACTCATGAAGAAGCAGTATGCAATTATGAAAAAGAATCCATAAGAGAACATAAGGAAAATAGTGACATCATAAGCAACATGTATTGAAAAACAAAGGTCATCATGTAAGATAGACTAAGAATTTGACACAACCTTAAATGATATAAAATAGATAAATGTAAAGTTGGGAACATGCCCAATCCAAAATGAAAGAACATGTTGGGATATAAATAACGGAAGCACACAATTGATTACCAAAATACAAGCAACTTAATATGCGGAATTAACCAGAATCAACAAGTAACTAGAATCCATAAATAACATATGATATGAGAGACAATACACCACTTGTATTAAAACTCTTTCAGAAAGAAATACAACAAAGAAGGCTGCCACAGTTCTTCTTCCTTACACACCTCTACGGCTCCCACACCTCTAGGGCATAAACAGTAAATCTTCCCTCAAAGCTCTCTCCCTTAGGTCCCAACACCCAACTCAAACACTGAGTTGGTGTTCACCTTACACCTGTGCTCCACGCACTCCACAAGTGCTCCACGCACTCCACAAGTACTCAACGTACTCCAAGTAGATCTCACCTGATTCTGCTCTCTGTTGTGTTGCTATCCTCTCTGATCTTGCACACTTGCAAATGAATCTGGTTCTGCACACTTGTGAACCTTGACCTTGCACACACATACACCTACAAATCAATGATCTTACTTACCATGTAGATCTCTTAAAGAAGCCATGCTCACCTGATGACCAAGATCATACATATATGAAGAACCCTGCTGATTCTCCAATCTAGTACCCACACTTGGTACTGTGGCACTAGGAGGAACACACCATTGCTCATCTCACACACAGAAGGAGCTTATAATATTGCTCTCTTACTCTCTAGCACACTCGTTTACAATACAATCCATGAGTCTATTATATAGATCTCATGCAAACAATAATTAGACACGTAATTAAAATAATTAGATCCACAGCTCTTAGTCTAAAATTGGCTCTCAATATGCAAACACTTGGTTCATTAGCTAACTACCCATAAAACACTCGCAGTCAAATCACACAGGTGACTGATGTCGGTCCCTGTCTACCTGGGGGTGCCGACGCCGGCTGACTACTGACCGATGTCGGTTTCTCTCCTACCTTATCCTGCCGACGTTGGTTGGCCTAACCGATGCCAGTGTCTATGACACTCCGCAACCCTTCGCAACCTCCTTCCCTGCTTGCATCAGTGAAGCTTTTAGCTTCACAACCTAACAATCTCCCACTTGGAGATAAATAGCTGCACTATACATGTACCCTGTCTAATTTGTTTCATGTCTTATATCCCTCTTCAAAATGAATCTTGAAGACAACCCACCACACAACCTGTGGTGCACCTCCTGTCATCCGAGTACCCTGCCACATCCAAACCTACAATCCCATGTAGTGAAGTCCTGACCCTGAATAGCATGAATCCCTACTGCTGGTCCCTCTCAAATCTCTGAGAATCCATTTCTCTGAATTGGCTCCTAACTCTCTGACAACACCCACTGCTTGGGCAAACTCAGGTCTATACTAGACCTCATGTGATTTCAGACACTGAATTGTCCAGCACTTAGTGTGCTCCGGCTCTGCATCCTGCGTAATGAACCTCGCCAACACTTGATTCACACCAGCTCCCATTGGAGACAAAATCAACCTATGATCTCCATGTCTCCTATGCCAAAGAATTTTGCTGCTCCAAATTTTTCATAGCAAACCACTGAACTAATCTTACCCTTAGCTCAGCAAAACCCTGTATGTACAAACCTGCTAGCTAGTATACCATCCACATACAGCAATGAAATGATGTTGCAATCACCATCCCCCTGATAAGACAAACCACAGTAGTTTCCCTGACATTGACTAAAGCCATGCTTCGTCTTCCACCTGTCAAACCCTGTACCATTGTCTTGCAGCTTCCTCAAGACCATGTTCCCTGGTCTTTCATCTCACGTGTTCATTCTCTCTATTCTTCAACTAAAGTGTCCATTCGTCTCTGTGCTTTCATACCTGTTGGTAACCCTACCAACTCTCTTGCTTGGTTCTGCATCATAATCCTGCCATGCTCCCACTGTTTCTTAGATCCTTCCTGCTCTGCACTCTGTCAGAGAAGTCCAAGAACAAACACACCTATTCTGATTCCTCTTGTTGGATCTTGCTCCTCAGAAAGAGCACAATATGATTACCAAATATAAGCAATTATAAATGCAGAAATAACCAGAAACACAAATAGCTAGATTTCACCAATAGCACAGAATATGAGAGACAATACACTATCTTGTATTAACACTTTACAGAAAAGAATACAACAAAGAGCCGCCACACCTCAAGTGTACAGTAATTCTTCTCACACAACACTCTTCTACACAAAAAACGGTCCCAACAACCAACTCACAAACAGAATTGGTGTTCACCTCTCCAACTAGTCAGTAATAACCCTGCCAGTTCACCAAGCACTCAAAAGTACTTCAAGTTGATCTCCCATGAACCTGCAACCTGCAATTCAACAGACCATACTCACATGTAGATCTCCTATGAGCTTGCAACAACCTGCAACTCAATGATCCTACAATGGAAGCAACTTACTTGCCTTCCTTTCTATCTCATGCCTTAATTACAATACATGCCAATGGGTCTATAAATAGATCCCTAACTCAAACACTAACTTAGACTCTTAATTTAGACAATTATCCTCACAGCCAAAGACTCTAACTGGCCTTTACATGCAAACACTTCGTTCACTTAACTAACTATCCGTGTAACGAGTAGTTCTGGAACACACAGGCGACCAACGTCGATCCCTGCTAGTCTGGTTCTGTCGACGTCGGCCGACTCCCTACCGTCGCCGATGGCCTTCTGCACTGGGTCACGACTGACGTCGGTCCTGCTGCCGACGCCGGTTCTCCTAGAACTCAGCAACCTCCCTATTCTTTTTGTTTGCAAATGGTTGAAGCTTTTATCTCCACAACTCAACAATCTCCCACTTGGAGATAAACAGCTACAACCTATACCTGTACCTGTACTTAGTCTCGTTTGTTCCCTTGGCTTTGTATCCCTCCTTAAGACCACTCTTGAAGACCAACCACCACAAACCTATAGTGTAAAACCTATCATCCAAATCACCTGCCACATCCACATCTACAACCATGTAGAAATTAACCTGAACCTGCATAGCATGTGCACCTGCTGCTAGTCCCTGTAAGAATCTACTGAACTGTCCTCCAATGGTTCTCTCGGATTGGCTCCAACTTGTGACAACTCCCACTGCTTGGAAAAACTTAGGTTTAGTACATACCATGCACTCAACCTCATTATGTGAATCAAGACACCTGTTCATAGAACTGTCCAACCATCGGTGTGCTAACTGGTTTCACACAATCATCCTGAAACAAAGTCAACATACGACCTACCATGTCTCTAGAACACACTCATGCCAAAGAATCTTGCTGCTCCCAGATTCTCCATGACAAACACCTGAACTAGCTTTACCTTTAGTTCAACAATACCTGTATATGTAACCCTGCAACAAGCATATCATACAGAACTAGGATAGTGTAGCTAATACTATCCAACCTGGTAAAGAGAAACACAATTATCAAACCTCCATTGCCCTGCAGCTAATACAAGACCATATACCCTGATCTTCCATCTCATGTATCCATTTCTGCTCTTCTTTATTCTGAATATCCATTCATCTCTCAGTGCTTACTTCCAGCTGGCCACTCTACCCAAAACACCTGTTTGGTTCTCCTCCAAGGAATCACATCCTCATCCATGCCTAGCTCCCACTGTTTCCTGGATCTACCTGTTCTGCTTCTTCAACAACTTCCTGGTCCTATGCCATAAGTGAGCAACAAGTAGTGTAAAGAAGGAAAATGATGAATTTAAGAACTTACTTACACCTTCAGTCCTCCATATGGGCGCTTGAGACTCCATGACAGCTTGTTGTCCACCCAAAATTCGTCTCAGTAATCGATCCGGTCACATCTCAGTCTGCAAACGACCGAAGTCGGTGTCCTGCGACTGCCACCTTGTCGACTTCGGTTTCCCATGGCCGACGCCGGTCAATATCTGCCTTGAGTCACTGACGTCAGTCTACACATAGCCGACGTCGGTCCCTGTCTGGACGCCGACGCTGATTTTTCTGCCGACGTCGGTCTCTGTGTTTTTCTTGTGAGACCTAACTTTTTCCCGCGAGCTCTTTTTGGATTAAATCCTTGTCCAAATCACCCTTGCTCTGCTCAGAATTCTTCTGCATCTTGTGCTGAACTCTGTCCGTCACCTTCTCCTTGAAAACCAAGGCTTTCCTATTCTTGTCACTAACATCGAGTTCCACAAGAAACGTTACCTTCTTCTTCTGCATACAAAAACCACGATCCATACCTTCCAAATCCAAAAGCATATCCTTTGACTCAAGAACAAGCATCTCCTTCTTATCTATGTGACCAAGCCTATCAAGCCACATCTCTGAATCTACAGTTGAAGTAGAAAACTCAGAAAGAGAATCAATAGTACAAATAGATAGATAAAGCGTACCTACTTTTTTACCTCTAGCTACAACAAGTGTACCCTTGGTAACCTTCTAAGAGTCCGCTGTGAGAGTTACTGTACAACCCTCATCACCCAAACTTCTAACAAAAATCAAATTCCGCTCCAGAACTGAGACATGCATGACTTCTTTTAACACCCATGTGTTACATGTCTGCAGTTTCAGCTTCACTTTCCTTTTGTCAACAATCTGACAAGGCTTACCATCCCCTACATAAATTTCTCCAAAATCTCCCTGGACATACTCATGAAAAAATTCCCTGTGTGGGGATGCATGAAAAGAGGCACCAGAATATAAAACCCAAGATTCTACTTTATCTAAAGAACATACCAGAGCATCCCGTGCAGCGTAATCTGCAACATCTGCTTTTTCTTCATGTCTTTCATGCTAATCTGTACTCGATCTGAAATCTCTCTTTAAGTGCCCTTGCTTTCCACACTTCCAGCAGGTTATTCTGCCATACCTAGACTTGGATCTCTTGCCTGTCTTGGACCTTGATCTCCCATGCTCTATCTTTTCTCTTTGCCTTCCTCTGCCTTCAACACTCAAAGCATTTCCTGATGATTCACCTGTGCTATTCGTGCGTATCTCTTCATTCAAGATCACACTTACAACATCATCCACTTTTAAGACTTTTGTGAAGGAGACACAATATTAGAAACTGCCATTACCAAACCTTCCCAACTTTCAGGTAATGAACACAAGATTAAGAGAGCTCTAATTTCATCATCAAATACAATATTGACTGAACTTAACTGGTTTACCAAACCATGGAAATCACTAAGATGGCTATGAATAGATCCACCTTCCAACATTTGCAAATTAAATAAACGCTTCATGAGAAATACCTTATTAGAAGCTGAGGGTTTTTCATATAAATTTGCCAAAGATTCCATCAACTCCACCGTTGTCTTACACTATGATAAGCTGGAAATCATAGATGATGCAAGACTCAATCTAATAGATCCCAGAGCCTTCTGATCAAGAACCTCCCATTCTTCATCTTTCATATCTGAGGGTTTGCAAGTAACCCCTCCCAACGGTAAGTACAAATCTTTTTGATACAGATAATCCTCAATCTGCATCCTCCACAATTGGTAGTTCTTGCCATTAAACTTTTCCATCCGTAGCTTACTGTCTGTAGTCATTGCTCAACTCCCACTCAAACAGAAACCCTGTGAGTACTTGTAATCAAAACACACTAACCAGATCTAATCCAATCTGTTAGTATCCCAACTTGAAGCTCTGATACCACTTGTCAGAGAAGTCCAAGAATAAACACACCTATTCTAATTCCTCTTGTTGGATCTTGCTCCTCAGAAAGAGCACAATATGATTACCAAATATAAGCAATTATAAATGCCGAAATAACCAGAAACACAAATAGCTAGATTTCACCAATAGCACAGAATATGAGAGACAATACACTATCTTGTATTAACACTTTACAGAAAAGAATACAACAAAGAGCCGCCACACTCTTTCACCTTACAGAGGTTTGCCACACCTCAAGTGTACAGTAATTCTTCTCACACAACACTCTCCTACACAAAAAATGGTCCCAACAACCAGCTCACAAACAGAATTGGTGTTCACCTCTCCAACTAGTCGATAATAACCCTGCCAGCTCACCAAGCACTCAAAAGCACTTCAAGTTGATCTCCCATGAACCTGCAACCTGCAATTCAACAGACCATACTCACATGTAGATCCCCTATGAGCTTGCAACAATCTGCAACTCAATGATCCTACAATGGAAGCAACTTACTTGCCTTCCTTTCTATCTCATGCCTTAATTACAATACATGCCAATGGGTCTATAAATAGATCCCTAACTCAAACACTAACTTAGACTCTTAATTTAGACAATTATCCTCGCAGCCAAAGACTCTAACTGGCCTTTACATGCAAACACTTCGTTCACTTAACTAATTATCTGTGTAACGAGCAGTTCTGGAACACACAGGCGACCGACGTTGGTCCCTGGTAGTCTGGTTCTACCAACGTCGGCTGACTCCCTGCCGTCACCGGTGGCCTTTTGCACTGGGTCACGACCGACGTCGATCCTGTTGCTGACGCCGGTTCTCCTGGAACTCAGCAACCTCCTTGTTCCTTCTGTTTGCAAGTGGTTGAAGCTTTTAGCTTCACAACTCAACACACTCAGCAACTAGTATAAAGAAGAGAAACAACGAATTTGAGGCTTGCTTACCATCTTCAGTCCTCCATATGGGTGTTTGAGACTCCTTAACAGCTTGTTGTCCACCCAAAATCCATTATAGTGACCGACCTCGGTCACCACACAGTCTGCATCCAACCGACATCGATTCCTGTGCCTGTTCTGACTACCAACCCTGTCGACGTCGGTGTCCTCTTGCTGTCGACGTCAGTCCTCATGACCGACATCGATCTTATCTACTGTCGACGCTAATTTTTTTGCCGACACTGGTACCTATGTTTTCTTGTGAGTGATAACTTTTTACCCGCGAGCTCTTTTGAGTCAAAACCCATGTCCAAACTGCCCTGCTTAGAAGTATCTAGCACCATCCACTAGTCTCTATCCACCATCTCCTCCAAGAACACCAAGGATTTTCAGTTCTTAAGCCTGTCAAATATATCTGTCTTCCACTTAAGAACATACATCTCCTTCCTGCTCATGTGACCAAGCCTACGAAGCCATGTCTCCGCAACAAAAGAAGAATCAATAATATAAACAAGTAGATAAAGAGTACTTGTTTTCTTACCACCAGCTAATTCAAGTGCATCCACTGTGAGAGTTCTTGTGCATCTCTCATCACCCAATTTTTTTAAAAAAATTAGCCACATCTCTAAACTTGGGACCTGCATGACCTCCTTCAACACCCATGTGTTGGCCGCCTGCAATTTCAGCTTCACTTCCCCTTTGCCAATTCTTTGGCAAGGCTTACCAGCTTCTCTCCCTGGGGCTGCATGAAAAGAGGTAACATAATCTGTTATCCAAGATTCAACTTTATTCAAGAAATCTTCCAAAGCATCATATGCAACAACCCTTGCAACATCTGCATCTTCAATTCTTTCATGCCGATCTTCTACCAACCAACAATCGTCTTTTATCTGCTCTTTCTTTCCATAAGACCGTAAGTGACCATCTGTGCTTTTCAACTCCTCCATTCTTAGCTTACTTTGATCTGTCATTGCTCTACTCCCACTCAATTAGAAAACTCTGAGAGTGACCTGTAACCAAACACAAAACCTGTTCCCTGCAATCTTAGCTCTGATACCACGTGTTGCGATATAAATAACGGAAGCACACAATTGATTACCAAAATACAAGCAACTTAATATGTGGAATTAACCAGAATCAACAAGTAACTAGAATCCAGAAATAACACATGATATGAGAGACAATACACCACTTGTATTAAAACTCTTTCAGAAGGAAATACAACAAAGAAGGTTGCCACAGTTCTTTTTCCTTACACACCTCTAGGGCATAAACAGTAAATCTTCTCTCAAAGCTCTCTCCCTTAGGTCCCAACACCCAACTCAAACACTGAGTTGGTGTTCACCTTACACCTGTGCTCCACGCACTCCACAAGTGCTCCACGCACTCCACAAGTACTCAACATACTCCAAGTAGATCCCACCTGATTCTGCTCCCTGTTGTGTTGCTATCCTCTCTAATCTTGCACACTTACAAATCAATCTGGTTCTGCACACTTGTGAACCTTGACCTTGCACACACATACACCTGCAAATCAATGATCTTACTTACCATGTAGATCTCTTATAGAATCCATGCTCACTTGACCAAAATCATACATATATGAAGAACCCTGCTGATTCTCCAATCCAGCATTCACATTTGCTACTGTGGCACTAGGAGGAACACACCATTGCTCACCTCACACACAGAAGGAGCTTATAATATTTCTCTCTTACTCTCTAGCACACTCGTTTACAATACAATCCATGAGTCTATTATATAGATCTCATGCAAACAATAATTAGACACCTAATTACAATAATTAGATCTACAGCTCTTAGTCTAAAATTAGCTCTCAACATGCAAACACTTGGTTCGTTAGCTAACTGCCCGTAAAACACTCGCATTCAAACCACATAGGTGACCAACGTTGGTCCCTGTCTATCTGGGGGGTGCCGACGCCGGCCGACTACTGACCGACATCAGTTGCTCTCCTGTCTTATCTTGCCGACGTCGGTTGGCTTGACCGATGCCGGTGTCTGTGACACTCCGCAACCCTTCACAACCTCCTTCCCTGCTTGCATCAGTGAAGCTTTTAGCTCCACAACCTAACACACCATGATTATGTTCATAAATACTTATATATTTATCCACACACATTATTCATAACATCTGATAAATCTCTATGCAGCTAAACTCAAACTACAACCAAAGTCTCATCAATCTTCAAGAAAAGTTGAGAAAATACTTTGAATCAAATATTCTTGATGGAAAATATAGGAATGCTTGAAGGATTGTGTTGATGAGGGCTATCATGTAGGAAATGCTTAGAATAAGTAATAGGAGTAGACTCTATAGGTGATGAAGAGGTCACTAGTGGGGGATGAGCCATAGGTGAAGGAGTCATCGGTGCAGAAGGATCCATAAGTGAGGGAAGATCCATGGGTGAGGGAATCACGGGTGGAGAAAGTACCACTGATGGTGGAGCCATGAGTGAAAAAGGGGGAGCCTTATTGTGAGAGTGACCTATGGGAGGAAGGGTAGTAGGTACAGGAATGGTAATGAGGTAATCCTTGAGATGCTATTGAAGGATGTGACAATGATCAATGTGATGAGTAGTGTATTGGTGTTAGAGACAATATACCTCTACATATTTGGGAAGATATTTAGGTAATACTTTTGGGGGAGGTATAACTTCTTTTATGGGCTAAGGAGTGGTGGGATGCAAGGTGTCAATATATTGTCACAACTTATGATAATGCATGTATGAATGATTATTTGTGCCATGTAAGCAAAAAATATTTATGAGTAGACTTGGTAGGTGTACTCATAGGAGGAGTGGAATCAAAAGGTGAGGAAGGTTGGTAAAATGAATAGTCTCTAGTCAAATGATCTAAAAATTTATGAATATCATAATATGGTTGATCGACCCATTTAGTAGGAAAATTAGCAAACTGTGGTAAAGGGAGCAAACCATCACTAAGGGAATGTGGGACTGGTGGAGAGATTGGACAAGGCTTGACTAAAAGAGCAATAAGATCTAAAATAGGAAGAGACTTAGCGAGAGTGGGAGTGGGAATAGGATCTGAATTAGGCTCTCTTAAGGGAGGGGTGGGATGCATAGAACGCTAAAGGATAGTTGTAAGCATCTCAGGGATAAGTCAGCTAGAGGCATCTTGATATCTAACAAAGTGATAGGGACCCATCATAGTACAATCCATAAGCATATTCCTAAGAGGATATTTAGAAACTAGAGGTGTGTGTACCATTTCTACCCTATAATCAAGAGGAAAAATACTAAAATTAAGAGTGACATAGGATGGAATGATAGAAGAAATACTAAAAGAATGAAGCAAAGAGGAACAATAATGAATAATTTTAGCATCTCAAACCTAAACAAGACCTCTTAAGAATGGACCATTTAAGGTATAGCCATAATCATAAGCAGGTGTATGAAGATCGATGGCATAGGTAGAGATGACCTTGTTGTCTGATGTGGTGTGATGAATGGAATTTTGAGTCTTAGTTAAGAAAATGGGTATATCATCACTAAATGGTTGATGAGAATGAGGTTGTAAAGAAGGGGGAAGTTGAGAAATGAGATGAGGTGAAATATCTGAGGTTTTAATCTTGATATTGATCTCATCAGGGTCATCGCCATTAGAATCTAGGAGGTTAGGGGGTATATTCTTGATGAGTTTAGGGTGACCTTCATAACCTTGTGTGGAATTGATAGGAAAGTTAAACTATTGAAATTATCAAAATGGAATGCTTAGCAAGGGTTCAAGGTTGGGAATATTAAATACACCATGGTCTTGAAATTATTTCAAATTCAAAGGGTTAGTTTCAGCTTGAATCCTATAGATGACTCCATTATGAGAAAATTTGATGCATTGGCAAGTAGAAGAGGCAACTGCTCTCATGTGATGAGTCCATGGCCTACCAAGAAAAATGTTATAGGATAGAGGAAAGTTAAAAATCATCACCTTCAAACAAATGGTGATAAGTGGGATGGTGATAAGGAGCCACACACAACCTAAGGGAAGCATTTGAATTTGGTCATAACTTTGACACATGTTGCATGTGGACTTAAGATTACATTCAAAATATCCAAAGTTTTTGATAAAATAGAGAGAGGAAACACCAGTACTTGAACCCTCATCAATTAATGCATGCTTGACTTGGACATCTCCAATTTGGATACTGATAAAAAGAGGAGGATCATCTGAACAAAGTAGAATCTCATTGGGAATCATAAAAGTAATTGGGAATTTGAGGGAAAGAGAAGTGTTCATTGTTTCATCAATGTGTATAGACATCTCTTCAAACTATTTTAAAATGCTATCTTCTAATTCAAATAATGTGGCTTCTCATCCTGCTAGGGGAAGGCGAGGAATGTCCATTTCAAATAAAAGTTGCATAAGATGATTACGATGATGCAAAGAGGTTTGCATAAGTTTAAGAAATGGGATTTGAGATGGGAGATTAATAAGCTCTGCGATAGGATCCCATTCATCATAACCCATAAGAGGATTGTTGGAAAGAGGTGCATAGTGATAAAGGAGGTCCTCAAAAGGAGGATCCTAAGTTCATGTGAATTTATGTTGATAAGATGCAGAAGGTTTAATTGGTGGATAATTTTGTTGATTATCTTGAGAAGATGGGGTGGTTGATGTAGGTTTGGTTTGAGAAGTGTTGGTAGAAGTTTGAGTATCATTAGTGATGGGTAAAGAGGTTGGAGGAATGGTAGAAATGGTATGAGAAGTGTTATCTAAGGGAGGTGTTGGAATTGGTTCATCAAATGATATAAGGTCATCTTGCCCCAACTCTGTTAAGTGAGTTGGAGAAGAATATTGGATAAATTGAAAAGTGTGATATAATTGAGTAGTGTGGATGTGATGAGGATCAATGAAGGCAACCACCCTTCGCATATTGGTCATATTGACCACATTATCTTCAGGAGTTGGATCAAGAATATTGTCGACATTATTGGTATAAGGGGTAGGTTTTTCTAGGATGTCTTGGTGATTTGAAAGAGGATCTTTATAGACAGCGAAATAAGCATTAGCCTAGTTCAAAGATTGAGATTTAGTTTATGTTTCAAGGTCTTTGAATGCAATGTCATATGCTTATTGACATTTATGAATGATAGAATCATGGTCAAAATTGGGACTAAGAAGGAAATCCATAGCCAAATTATGAAGTTGCCTACAAGTCTCATGAGAAAGACCCCAACTAGCATGAAACCAACAAAATTTATTGGGATCATACCAAGATTCCATGGGATGAGTGGAATCCAGTTCTCACAAAACAAGCCTTGGTAGATGTATTTTTAATTTTGATAATGATAAAGTTTTATGGACATTTAAGTTATTTGTTGAAGATAAATGAGGATTAGTGATGTGGTTGGGAGGGGAAGCTTGTTCTAGAGCCTAGTTGAGAGCAATAGCTTGAATAGTATGAATGGTAAATTAAGAGTCAGTGACACCATCGGTAGTAGCATGATGATTCTTATTTTTTATTAACATGTGGGTACCCATAAAAGGTTGGGATGGATCAAATTGATGCATGAGGAAATTTTGATGCTTAGCTTAGTCAATGGCCTCTTCCAAAGTTCATGGTGAGAGAGTCCAGACCCAATATTGCATCTTGGAAAAAAGAGCATTGGTAAATAGATGAAAGAGGTTGTCACTTGTCATTTGCCATATTATGTTCACATTTTTTAGATAAGGTCTTACATCATTTGATGAAAGCTTGTGCGGTTTTGGTCTCAAGTTGCTTATAATTGATAAAATGGGCCAAAGTATTTTTAAGTAGATCACTAGTTTGAAACTCTTGGACTAGAGCATTGACTAAATATTCCAAACTAGTGATGGAATGAGATTTGAGTTGATTGTACCAATCTAAAGCATCACTCGTGAGAGTATTTTTTAATAGATTAGTAGTGGAAAAAGCATTTAACTTAACCCAATCTTTATATATATTTCTAAATGTTTTTAACTGGAGAGTAGGATCGATTGACCCATTGTAAGTAATGGTAGGGTTGATGCCTCCTATATTGATATTAGATATTTAAGGCATAAGAGGCTCATTTTGAAGGTTATTGATTGTTTTGTTAACAAATGTAGGTTGAGGGATAATAATACCATGGGAATCTCGAAGAGGAGGCAAGGGAGAATTTTTGTTATGCATTCCCCATATAACCTGTTGAGGGTGGTTTTGAAGATGGATGAGATGATTTTACATTTGCATCATTTGATTTTCATTATTAGCTTAGAAATCATTCATTTGATTAAGATTTTGTAATAGAATTTGATGGGTTTGTGTGGTATTATTAGTATTGTGTGAGCATTGGGAATAGTAGTAATGGCTTGGGTACCACTATGGGTGTTAGTAGTAGCTTGAGAAGAATTGTTGGTAAGTGAGGAACTAGTAGCATGATTTGATTGTGTGGGAAAAGATGTACTACTAGAGGGATGAGAAAAAGTGGAACTAGAGGCATGATTACCATGGTTATCAAATGATGCACTAGTGGAAGAACTGAGAAGAGTGGGTCTTGGAAGAGGCCCACTAGATATAGAACCTACCATGTTAGTAGAGATACTAGGCGTATAGGTGGAGAAAATCAAAGAGGAAGATGTCATGGTATGAGAAGTAGTCAAAATAGAGGGAAGAGGTTGAGAAGCAAAGAATAAAGTGTCCCAAAATCTATGTGAGAATGTGGGAGAAGGTGAATGGGGTTCCTTGACTTGACCACTTATCATGAGATGCTATTTTCCTTGATATTGAGGAAACTCATTGATGAATAAGAGAATTTATAGGGTATACTCTAATTCAGGTTGATCTTCAAATGAGAAAATAGGATTGTAAAGTGAAAAGGAATGAGGAGGGGTCCCATATTTTGTAGTGTGAGTGGCTATATGCACATTACTTTCATCTAGGGTAGGAACCACAATTTGCTTATGGGAGAACCTATTTGGGTTGGTAAAGCTCATTATATCTATTGAATTCAATTCAATGTTATCTTCAAATAAGAAGTTCATGATGAAGGAGAAAGATTAAGGAAGATAAATTTGATGCAAAAACAAAGAGATGGGAAGGATACAGAGTCAACTAGGTTGAATGTGTTCTACAATATAAGAGATAGATAAGAGTACAAAGTCAACCCAATTGACTTAGTAATGAAAATAGGGTATGAGACTAACCAAGAAGGATACAAGGTTGACTAGGTTGAATTAATACTATAACTTGACTGGCAGAAAAGAGTACTGGGTCGACCAGGTCGACTTAGTACTACAGACAAAGAAAAATATAGTTTGATAAGGATACCGGGTCGATTAGGTTGACTGAGTGTTATAACCTGACTAAAAAAAAAGAGTATAGGGTCAACCAGGTTCACTTGGTACTATAGGCAAAAAAATGATAGTCTGTAAGAGACTATGTCGAATAAAATGATAGTGTGCTAGAAATAGGGGAAGTCTTTGTGATGTAATTGAAGCAAGAGATAGAAGTAAACACATAAACAATTGGATCAATGAGAATGATCCAATTAGGGTACACAACACAAAACCTTGCACCAATGTTGGCTAATGAAATATTTTGCAATACAACACATAATGATTAGAGAGCAAGCAGTCAATTAAAAATTAAATACCAACTAAGTGGTCATCTTAAGTGTTTTTAGATTATTATAAAGTGTTATTTAATTATGATAGGGAAGTTGGTTGAAAATAGGTAAGTAGAAAGCAATCTATGGATGGCTTTAGGATGTTTAGGCTGAAAAAAATCTATATTGTCAATGGTTTTAGCTTGGTATTAGGGCCTACCCTCTCAATTCACAATCCTAGATTGATAAAAGTGTTGGGTTCTAAGCCAATATATACCATTAATCACATGTTTATACTTGGCCCAAAAACCAAGTGGGCTTCCCCCTTGGTGATGAAATCCAAGTAGGCCTTGGGAAGACAAATGTTAAATGCATTTTGAATATTGTGTGATTTGGTAGTGTGTGAAAAAAGAACAAAATAGTACAACTAATTATAAATTTAAAAAACCACCTAATTAGACTATGTTATATACTTTAAGCATGCAAACAACTAAAAATGAAAATGTGACTTAATTACTAGCATATAGTTGTCAATTTATGAATTAATAATGGCACAGAGTCGATTTAGATAACACTATATGCAAACAGTATAAAACAAAGTTAATTGGGTCACTAATATTTTGTTGAAGCAAGAGTCTGTTAATAACTAAATCGACCAAGTTGACTTAGTATTTTAGATAAAAGACAAGCTACAGCACTAAGTCGACCAAGTCGACTTAGTTTGTTATAAGATTATAGTTTTAAAGACTATAAACTTACACAAAATACAACTATAATGAAATATTGAATTGATAAAGAGAGAAAGAGATGAACCTTGGTGAGTTAGAATATGATTAGGATTGTTAATTTTCTACAAAAGTGCCTTGAATGTTGCTTTCAAGTTCTGTACACTAAGTTGACTAGTTTGACCTAGTTCTATGAAGCCCTATTTGTTGAAGCAAGATGAGATGACTAAGTTAACTTGCATGACTTAGTATTTTATTATGGATGCTAAATCAAAGACTAAGTCGACCTATTTGACTTAGTTTATTATCTAGATGCTGACTAGAAGACTAAGTCAACCTATCTGACTTAGTTTGTTATCTAGATGTTGACTAGAAGACTAAGTCGATCTATTCAACTTAGTTTGTTATCTAGATGCGAACTGGAAGACTAAGTCAACTTGTTTGACTTAGTTTGCTATCTAGATATTGATTGAAAGACTAAGTTAACATTTTTGACTTTGTTTGTTATCTAGCATTGAAGAAGAATACTGTGTTGACCTGTTTGATCTAATAACCTATATCTGATGAAGACCTAAACAAAAAGAATAGAGTCATTTTGACACGACTGTGTATTAAACCTGTGCATAAAATTTAGAACTATATTGGCCTGGTTGACATAATATCACAAATATATAAAAATAATAAAATGATAGAAATGAAAGCATGAAATAAATCCTGCAAAGGTTAGATTCACGTCAAATTCATTATAATATATGCAATGAGAAATACAACAAATCTACAAATAAATCCTAACTCAGAAAAGATAGATCTTACTTACACTTCCAATTAGGGATACATTCGATAATCGAGGTCATGACTAATATGGATCTACTATATTTAATCAAGGGATATCTTACCACAATAATATCACTAGGGAGGGTTCCAAAGCCTCCATACATGAAAAACTATGCAATAACCCTAACTAGGTCCTCTATTTTCATATTCACTATACTAATAACAAGTAAATCAAAATCTAATCTACTGCTCACCAAAGCTTGTGGCACAAAGTGGGGTTAATAAACATAAAAATTAAACATGCATAGAATAAATATACTCACATCAATGCATGTAGAATCCTAATTCATGGAAGAGAAGTATAACTACATATCCATCTACTCTTACAAAGGAAAAACAAAGTTAGGAATACTTACCTTTGAAGATGAACCCACCAAGCCTCAATCTCTCCCTTGGCCAAGGTGTTTCACAAGAGGTTATTGTGGTATGTAAGGATGACAAAAATAAATTATCTCTAGGCTACACAGCGTATCAATGCATCTAAAAGACTTATCCATAAGATAAGATCCATATTTCTAAAGAAAGTATGCAACCCTAAGCTTGCTCCTCAAGTAGAATGGTGGATAAGCATATGCACAGTATATCTTATTCTCTTCTCTTAAAAATGGAGAAATGGATGTATTTATATAGGTGTATCTAATCCTAAACCCTTCCAAAAATTTTAGTTGACAAGGTCGACCTGCTCGAGCTAGTATTGAAATTGATAAAAAAAACTAACTAGATAATGAATTATGTCGGCCATGGCTAACTTAGTTCTTAGTAAACTATTGTAAATAAAAATACAAGGTCGATGTGGCCAACATAGTCATGTAAACTACCATAAAGGGGTTTAGGTAAGGTAAATGGCTAATAAAGGTGGCAAATGACTAGAGGAGTGTGTAGAAATCAAGTGGCAAAAGGGATAATAATCCTATGAAGCACCAATGGTCTACCCACCCCTTTCCTAGTACACCCCTTAGGGCATGTACTCAGAGAGATTTAGAGTGGATAGGTTCCTGCAAGATAAAGAGAGTCAATAATTGATAAAAATTTGAAAATATTATGTGAATACAATTATCACATGTTCTTCCATAGCAGTAGTACCATGGTACCCTAGCACCCCATCCAAAATATCTTGGTGGGTGCCTCAAACAATGACATTCCATCTGAACTCCTCCTCAGACATATCTAGATAACACAAAAACTAAATATACATTAATTTACACACACACACACCAACCATAATCTTGCCATCATCCTAACTATCAATCACCTCCACTATAGGTTATCTCCACACAAATACAAAGCTTGGAGGCAACACTCATGCATGTCATGGTCCTCTCTTCATATGTCTCTATAGACTAGCTTCCATGTGCGATCACCATATCCTGAGTCCTCTCCCTCTGACGGTGCCGACATCTCCTAGGTGCCCATGGTGGTAGTTGTAGTCCCTGATGTGGCTCTGTAGTAGCCTCCCCTGCATCCTTACTCTCTACATCTAACACTATCACATCCTTTATCTCTATCTTTGGCCTAGCTACCCTTAGTTATTGTACCTGACCCACCCACAATCTCACGTGATGAGGCCTAATGAAAGGTATCTTTGTAGGTACTCTTATACCCCCTCTACCTCTAAGATCTCTAGTATGTCATGCCCAATAAACAAGCACTACTAGGGGAACCACCAAATGTGGTAATCCCAGATGTTTAGGTACATAAGCTATAGGGTGTTACTCCACCCATGAAGTATAGTGACAAGTAATGCACAGACATACCAATCTAGTATCCACCATAGCCTCAGTCGACCAACTAACCATAATATCCATATAGGGCTGCCATATAATCTCTTCATGAGTAATTGTCTATAAGGTTGGGACATGGGCCACAACACATATTACATGATCCTATCACAACCTCACCACCCAAGGTAGCCTATCATCCATAACATGGGCTAACCCTGCTAGCCAGTACATAGGAAACCTCTCATATATATAACGAGTTAATAAAATCATGGGGCCCATAGTTTTCTACCCTCGGATCAAGATGTCATACATGTCATGCATGCTCTGCACCCAAATAATCAAGCCCAAATCATATAGGGTGCCCTTATCTAAGATCAACTAACACAAGGCTACTACATAATATGGTACCTTCCCATCTGACTTGTGACACAACACATGCATTGTCACAACTCATATCAAGGCCTTCTGAATATCCAGAGTGGTTGAGACATATAGATCAAACAAGCTTACCTATAATCCAAGATAAATCCTATTTGAGCCAGCTGCCTAATGGGCTAGGGCCTACCTCCCATCCTCATCCTCTAGTGTATCACAAATAACAAGAGTCCCAACAATGGAAAGTCAAATCAAAGCATGGAATCCTCTAGGGTGATGCCCACCTCTATAGTATCCCCATCCACCTGTCATTGAAAAGTGTTGGTTAGTCACTCCCATGCTCCTAGGAACATGATGACTAGATCAACACTAAGAAGGATCCTCCACATCTCCATGATGCCTCCAAATCTTGGGGAGGATAATTATGCTTAGTCATCATCTATCATTTTCTCTAGTAAATTTAGAAACCAAGATGCATCCATTAGGCACCAAAATATCCATTATTTTTGCAAAATGTCAAACACCAAAGAATGATTTAGATCTCAATATAAAAATGATAAATATACATAATTAAAATTATTAAACTACTAAAAATTTAGCTACTTCATCAACCTGCTCATATTACCTTATATTTCCCACCCTTTTCTTATAGACCACCCTTTTTTACTAAATCGGCCATGTCACCCCTCTTTATCGACTATGTTGGCCCTTTGTTGCAAATTGGCCCATTGCTGCAAACATAGTCAGCCATTTTTATACTAAATCAACCCTTTTCCTATCTTTTCCAATTATATCAATCCTCTAATAAAAATTTGACCCAATTTAACAAACTATATCAGCCTCTTCTAAAGAGTCAACCCCATTTTACAAACCCCTACTACATACTGATTTGGCCACCATGCACCATGTTAGCCCCATCCACTTTTTAACTGAGTTGACCCTCTATAATGTAATCAACGATCTCGAACAATACTATGTCAAACTCTACTAAAAAATCAACCACTTTCTTACCTCTCACTCTTTCTAACTAATTTGGTTGGGTTGACTATGTTCAATAATGGCAATGACTTTTTGACTATTTATCATAAATGCCTTTGGCATTTATTGGTCTGACCTTTTCCTACCATTATCCAACTTGGTTCCTAGTTTATCTAAAATTTTCCTAGGGTTATTTTTACTATTTGAATTTTCCCTATTATCCGAGAAACAATTTAGATGACAATTCGGGTGATGGGTCCACCCTAATTGATGACGAAACTTTTGAGAGCCATAACTTTTGCACCGTAGCTCCAATCGACTCGTCGTTTGAACCGTTGGAAAGGTAATACTGAGTGGAATGTTGTGAGATAGCATGGAGCTCTTCTAGATAAATTTTTACCCCCTAAAACCCAATGTAAGTGTCCCAAATTTCAATTTTAGTAGTGCAGTCTAAAAATAGTAAGTTTCTAAAAATAGTAATTCCTTGAATTCTGTATTGTTGTAAATCGTGGAAGTCGAACCAATTCATCTCCCTCAAAATTGGTGACCTTCCACATCCTCCCCACACCATCAAAACATGTAAAAATGAGGATATAACCTGAAATGAAAATCAGACATCTCTTCTCAGAGATAAGCATATGTTCGGGTCTGCAAATTTGATCAATAAGACATCTCTTCTCAAAGATAGCATTATTTGAATTGTTTTGTTCTTGTTTCTTGAATTATCTTTCAACCAAAGCTTTTTAATTTTGGATCAATACCTATTTTTTAGTACCAAGCTTAATTTTGATAAATATTACCCAAAAAATATAAATTAATGCATTACTTACCTGAGCTATGTTGGTTGCTACTACTAGGCATCCTCCATGTCGCATTTATCATCTCCTCACCATGGTCACTTTCTGTGTTAGATTAGGTCATTCAAAGCCCTATTTTCTCATAATAACAAAATTACAAATGAATTATTTTTTACCCTATTTAAATCTACAATTTAAAATTACTTAATCTCCAATTATTTTTGTCTAGATTCTATTTTTTGCTCATAACTTTGTTTTTACTAAGTCTTTTTCCGAACTGAAAGATGTTCGTGAATCTTGACATCATAGAGAATTTTTATACATATTACATGTATGTTTTTTTAAAAATTATAATTTTTACTTATTTTATAGGTTTGTCGAATGTTCCCTACATTAGACACCTCTGCATTTCTCTCACTTCATTTCTACTTTATAGCACTAAGGTAAATAAAGGTATGTATTTTTCAATTCTATCATTTTTTTCATCTTATTCACTTCTTACTATAATTTATTTAACTTAGTTTTGTGTGTGGATGTGTTCTTTTGATGAAGCACCATCTCATGTTGCAAATACATGACACATGATGAGCTTTGAGTGGGGCATATGTATACACACAATATTTTTAAACTTTATCAATTTATGATACTTTCTCTCTTGTAAGAACCTACCAAGTCTCAATCTCTCTAAGTGAACACCTTAAAATGTACACTAGGAAATGGATGGGCAGACCATTAATGCTTCATAATATTATTTTTTCCTATACACCACTTAAAACCAACACAAGTTCCTCCTATATGTTTCCACAAGATTTGACACCTCCTTTATATGCTCTTCCAAGCAATTCACCACCTTAAATAGCCCATACCTAAGCCAAAACCTATTTTCATCATTTATCAAACATAGTCAAATGGGTCAACCCTGTTCTGACAATCAAGCATGTTATGGGACTAAGTTGGCCCAGCTGACTTAGTCCATGACCTAAATACTCTATTTCCTAACTAACTAGGTCGACTGAGCTGACTGTGCTAGCTAAAATTTTGAAAGGTTTTAGGGTTATATCAAGCTATATATACATATCTTTTACCCCATTTCTAATAGAGAGAATCATTCATTTACACTTCTTAATCTACTTATTCACCATTCTACTTGAGGATTCATTGTTTAGGGTTTGATACTTCTTTCAGAGAAGAATCTTTTCTTGTGGGAAAAGTCTTTTGGATGCATAGGAGATGTCTTGTAGCCTAGATTTGACCTATCTTTTTTATCCTTATAAACCACAACAACCTCTTACAAATCACCATTGGCTAAGGGAAAGATTGAGGATTGATGGATTCATATTTAAGGTAAGTAATTCTAACTCTTGTTCCTATTTTGTTAGTAGATAGATTTGCATTTGAAATAGCTTATGAATACATTTCTCTTCATTCTTAGGATTGCCTCTACATTAAATTGAGCAGAGTTCTTTTTTGCATGTTTATTGTTTGTGTTTATTATCCCCCATTTTTGCCACAAGATTTTATGAGCACTAGATTAGATTTATTTTACTTTGTTACAAATCATAGGACCTATCTAGGGTTATTATGTGGTATTACTCGATTGGAGGCTTTGGAACCCTCTTTAGTGATATTGGATAGTAAGATACCCCTTAGTTAAGTCTAGCAGATCCATATTGGTCATGACCCTGATTGTCTAAATGTACTAACAAGCAAAATGGCTAGTTGTATTTATCTTCTCCGAACTAAGATTGATTCATATATCAGCTTCACTTTCTCTTGTATACGCATTATTCCTAGAGAGTTTGAACCTAGTGATCTTATGTTTAAAATAAAATCAAAAGTATACTAATGTCGAGCAGGAGAAGAAATGTAAGTTTCAACCCAATTGGTTGGGCCCCTTCATTGTCACAACTATATATGGATCTGATGCATATAGGTTGGATACTCCATAGGGGTATGAATTAGATGATCCAATGAACATTATGTATCTCAAGTGTTTTCATTCTTAAGTTATCAAACTCTTGTCTATGAGTGCCCCTGTTTGGGGGTAAAAATTCTCAATTCTATGTCTTCTCTCATTTTTTGTTCTTTTTTTGGGGCATCCCTTCACTATTTCTCACCCTTTTCCTATTAACACCCTAATTGGATTACAATTAAATAGGTACAATGAGTGAATCTAAAGCAAAAATCAGCAAGAGCATATCAGAGTTGTAGAATGGTTTGTGTCAAAATCTCTTTGTAGATGAAATATCAAAATATTCCATGTCATGATCATCTAGCTTTTATCCTTTTATATCTCCCTTGATTTCATGTCCATTCTTTTTTACATTCCCTTATCCATTATTTTACATCCTAGTTTGTTTTTTCAAGTGAAGTTGTATATTATTTTAATTTATTGTTGAATGGTACTTCCTGATTTACTAGTGTATAGATGACTTGTTGTCACTTTAAGTTGCACCCTTTGAGGAGGTGTTTCAAGTCTCCTTGCTCAATTGAAACAATTGGAACTCTCTAAGGCCATCGGTGGCCTATAGCTCAAGAGAACCTCTAGATAAGGTTGGCTCCCTTGATGCTACATCTATATTATCACTACACCTACTCAACTTGTAATGAAAATGGAGAGATAAAGATGAAAGTAAAAAAAATAAGGGTGATGCAACAAATTGTAGGTATCCTCCTATAGTTTAAGATTTGATTACAAAGCTAAACAAGACTGAAACTAATCACACAACTTTAAATAGTTCTCTTGAATAAGTATTTAAATATGGACGTTGTAGTTGATACATCAACTATGAAGGGCAATCAAGAGGCCTAAAATGAAGCATTAATGAGGGTTTCCCACACTTAACATTTGCATAACCACTTAATACACACCATATGACCTATAAAGAGATAACTTACTCACAAATAGGCAAGAATGAAGAGGAGAAATGCAAGGAGATTGAACATCAACACTATCATTCATCAACAATTCACTATGAATACATTAAATATGAAATGAAGGAAAAATCAGTTTGCATTCACTTAACAATCAACAATCAAGTATCAATTTTAGTATTACTTCACCATACTAACTTGGAGGATGAATTTATAAGCCATCTCATGCCAAATATATAGAAAAAAAGAGAAGAGAGAGGGAGAGGACGTGGAGAAAGTCCATCATGACTATCATTTATCATGCAACTATTTATAATGCCAAGAGAAGGTGAATAAATATTCCTATTATTCATCCATCAACATATTTTGTCTTGGTTTGATAATTATTCATGATAGGTGGTGTATAAGTGGCTCTTTAACTCCTATGACTTATCTTTCTTCACTTGAAATTACCTTTTCTTGGTGGGAGGAGTTATAAGTTGTTATCTTGGCACATGCCCCACTTGAACTTCCTACATATTTCTACACCATTATTGAATCTTATGAAGCATATTTCATCTCGATGAGAATGTGACTTAAGTTTAGACATCTTCACATTATGCTCTTTGTCATTAAAACCTACAACTTACATGTCAAAGTTTATTTGATCCAATGAGAGACAACGAGGACAAGTCTATCTCCCTCCAAGACCTAGTCCTTGTTTGAAGAATATCATAACACTCTTTTCAAATCCATGTAGGTCTTGTAAAATATCATACCATATCTATCTAATCTTATAGATAACCTTATATGAGTCTTCATATTTTGCTAACAAGTGGTTTGAAGAGGGTTGTGTATTCTTGCAATAGAAGTTCCAAGTAGATTTGAAAATTGTCTTAAGACCTTGTCCATATCCCATGATCTCAGCACTAAGGTTGAATATGTTTTAGGTATTTCTAAAGGTCTCTAAGAATATATTCAATTTTTCATAAGCTTGAAAACTTGATAATCCCTATAGGGTTCTTTGAAGGTCTTCAACAACATGCTTATTGAAGTACTTGTGAATAAGTTATTTTCTTTTGATTTTAGCGATTGAAGTTGATTTTTTCATGACCTATATAAGGTCTTAAGGATACCATTAGGTTTTTATAGGGGTTTCATGAGGTTCTTCATGCCATTGGTGACCTTGATAAGGTTTATAACCTTGTTTTTATAGGCAACCAAGAAGGCAACCTTCATCATGACTTAGTTCTTTGATTAGAAACCTATCACATCACCATGAAATTATCTTTAAAGGATTATGGAAGATCATGGGACCTCTTCCTAGTCATATAAAGTCTCTTCCAATGGTTAGGAGGTTCAAATTCATTCAAACACTATCCAAACCAGTTGAAAAATGCACTTTTGGACCTCTATTCTATGTCTTTATCTTCACACGTGCCAATTTATTGATCTAATATGTGTTTAAAAGATGTGTAGACATCATCAAGGTTATTTAAATTAATTTTGAGGGCATTAGGACAACTTAAACCAAAATTCTTAGTCATCAAGCTCCTTGAGGGTAAAATAGGTAGTTTTAGGTCTATATCTTGTTAATGATTATTCATAGAGTTGAGGCCCCTAACGAAATAAAAAATTCTGAAACTATGAAGTATACCAACCTTATATTCATACCCTAATGGAATTCTACCCCATGCATCTACTTAGCCAACTTCTGACAAGAGAAAGTTTGTCTTCTCAACCTTGCAACATTGTAAGTGTGCATTTTAGATGACTGTGTAAGCAAATAATGGCTTCAAATGCTTGATTTTGGTTTTAAAAGCCTTTTATAATCTAGTTTCATGTCACATAAGCTATACATATGGTTTATAAGGGATTTTATCACTTAAACCTCCTAGGACTTTCATTAATCCATAATTGGCGTTTCATGACAATTTAGGGATTTTAATCCTAACTATCATAATTTTTTGTTCTCTCCTCACTCCAAGGCATCTAATCACTATGTAAACTTTCATAAATGTTCTCTTAATTTTTCATGACCTTTCAAACCTCAATATCCTCTCCAAACTTCCACTTTCCCTTCATGGACTTACTCACAGACTTGACACAATCAAGCTGAGCATGTATATTTACATTGTTCTCATAGTCATTTTATTTGTAGATGACTTGTCATGAGTTTGAGGACTTACCCAGCTCAGGAGGAAGGAGGTGAGGTCTTTGGATAGGCTTTATTTTATGTTTTGACTTACTCAATGCATCTTTATTCCAAAGTGGATACCAAAATGCTCTAGAACTCATGCTTCCTAAACTTCTTGTACACAACTATGTGCATTTTCATAGAAAGGATGGTCATATAACTTTTTTAGACTTGTTATATGGTCTCTTGGGATGTGATGGGACATTTAAGACAACAATAAACTAATCTATCTATTGGTTTTTTAATATCAAACTTTAGTAACAATGTTGATCTTTTAGGTCTCTAGAATCCTGATATACCTCCCTCATAAGATTTTGGTTTTTATCTTATAGTTTCTCCCGATCACAAGGCATATAAATTATTCAACCATCTCTCCTAGTGTCTCTTACGCCCTAAATTACCTTCAAAATTTATGTCCAACACACAAACTTCCTGTACCATTTCAAGCTTGCTCTTTGGCTGACCTCCATATCTTTAATGATCTTCAATGGACATGAAATCAATGTGAGGTTCATTCTATTTGATTTAATACCCATTTTAACTAAAAATCCACATATGATTTTCTAGGAGTCTTTCTTCTCTTCCTGTAGACTTACACAGTCTACTTGTGCATGCATTAGCCATTCTCTTGCCATTTAGACCATGGATTATTTTCAAGAAGTTTGAGGAATTTTGGTTGAGTTTTGACCATCAAGATGTACATCTCAAAATTCAATATAAACTTAGCCTTTATTCACAAGTCTGCTTCTTACTTTTTTAACACTTGAAGCCCCTTGTTCAAGAACACTTGGACCAATGACCTTAATCCTGCCACCTACAACTTCCATCAAGGATGATCTTGGAGGACTTTTACACATATTTAATGATTTATAGGCATCCCATATATTTCACCTAAGTGCTTCAATATTTATTTTAGATGGAATACTTCCCAAACATCAAATTTGATTGCTCATAAGACTATATCTCTTTCACTTGAAGACTATATGTTTGAACCAATACAAGAAATACACTTGCGAGGTGAATACCAGTTCATTGAACATGGAATGGATAGGGAGACTAGTATAAATGCATATAAAAAAATTTTAGCTTCTTTCATAAACTCAAAACCCTTCAAATAATGTCAAATAGGCTCAACACTTACACTCTTAAAACCCTATAGACTTGTACATTGATATTTGGCTCATTCATATCAATGAATCTTGCTTGAAAAAGTTGTAAGAGAACCCTTCAGACTTTTTTGATATCGTACACATCATTCAAACTTTATTTTAATCCCTTTCATGTTGGGAAACACCTCATAACACTGGCTATCATTTTTAGAACAATGTCATCTCTTGCTAGCATCACCAAGACCATTAAGAATTTGGGTTGATTGTGATGTTTTAGAGGATATTAGATATTCAAGAGATACTTTTCAGCCATTTACATGCATTCATCAATTTGGTACATGACATTTCAAGATAAAATTGTGATAATGGGGTTTAGTAGGGTTTTAAATGGGTTTAACTTGTTAGCAATGATTCATAAAGCTCTTCCCCCTAATCCCAAAACTACTACCATGAATTTGAAGGGCATATGGGTGGTAAACATTTCCTAAGATCATTTGGTCAGAACATCTCTTCCATGAAACAAGCTTATGAAAATAGCTCTTCTTGGCTTGCTAATGACTTGATGGATATATTGGATGATTTTCTACCTTGTTTAGACTTTCACCATCTTCTTGAGCATAGTTTCGACCTACGTAAGCATGGAGGAGGCATTGGAGAGGATTATATCACCCTATGCTAATGTTCTTTTGGCTAAATATGCCTGAGCCAACATGAAACCTACATGATCTCTTCAAAAATTGATTTCTTTTGTTATGCAACTTGTCCATTTGGCATAATAACCTATTGTACCTATCTACTAGATGTTCCTTAGAGTCCTTCTTGGCTTGGATAATGATATTGCAAAATAATACTCTCTCTTTGCCTTATTTTCCTAGCATTATACTATATTTGGAGTTGAATCAATAAAACAAAGAGGTTTCAAAAGTAAGTTATATGTTAGAGAAGGAGTTTTCATACCTCTTCGTAAGGTGTATGGGTAAGAGAGATATAATACACCCTTTAAGTGTCACATGACCCCAAAAAGATCTCTTTGACCTCTATGCATGATATCTTACCTTTACACTTGATGTTTCATATAAAGTTACTTTGCAATATTAGAACATGCAATAGGACCAAAATAAGTGGATACCCTAAACTCCAAAAAATTGCCTTAAACTTTGCTAAGTCTTGAAAAGGCAATATGTCCATCTTACCAGCTTTGTTTTTAGTTGCAAGATTCACTGTATAACACTATGCTTCTTAGATAATCACCATCTCATTGTCTTCCTCCATGGATCAAGTACATCTTGACTTTCACAAATTAACCTTAATCTTTCCAAAGTTGCCTTAAACTTTGCTAAACTACATTGTAAAAGACCTCTTTAAATATTATGGCATGAAACTAGTTGGACAAGACACTCACATGGATTCTATCATCCTAATAAAATGTTTTTAGACCTTGAGATGACATACAACACCAAAATATGACACCAACATGATTCTCAACAATACCACTTCAAGGTTAGATGACTCAGTTACCTATTTTTTAACAATCCTTGGTCATGGGTGATTGATTATCTAACATTTTGGCGACCTCCTAGGGTAGTTTATCCATTAAACATCTTGACTAGTGGCCTTAGACAACCCATTAGGCACAGATTCACTAAACATTACTTCTTTACGAGACCAAATCTGAACCTAACATGACATTGGCTTTTGAAACAAACTTAAAACTGAAATTACCTTCAAAAACCAAACAAAACAAGACACACAACAAGACAAGGGACACACACAACAAAGCCAACATGTGCTAGAAGCACTTGGTGAAATCAAACCCTAATCCATTATGTACAAGAGGAGAAAAAAGACCTAAATAGTAATAACTGAGGTGTATCTCATTGATTGGGATATGTACTTCTTATCCATTCACCTTTGAGAGCTAAAAAGGCATTGTGTTGCTTGCAATGAGTGATAACATAGGGCCCACTCCATAATGTATCAAACTTTATGTGTCTTCCAATCTTGGCCTTATCTTCATCCCATTTGAGCAAAAGGTCACCTGCTTGAAATTCTCTTGAAACAACTCTCCTATCAAAGTACCTCTTGGTTTGGGCTTGATGGGATTCTATAGTATGCATGGCATGATCCCTTGTTTATTCTAGCTCTATTAACTCAACTAGTCTAATCTCTATCGCAACATTCTCCATCATCTCAAACTGATGTGTAAGCTCTAGAGCTGGTAACACAAGGGATATGAGTATCTTAGCTTATTTTCCATAGGCAATCATGTATGGTGAGTTTCCAATGGCTCTTTTAGGAGTGATCCTATTAGCCCATAAGGTTTTTTTCAACCTTGTGTGCCATGTTCTCTAATTTTCCTCCATAGTCTTATTGATAACTTTAATGAGATTCTTGTTTTTGGACTCTACTAGTCCATTTCCTTGAGGATAGCAGTTGGAGGATGTACTTAGGTGAATTTTATGTGTTAAAACCCATTCACTTATCCTAGTACCAAGGAAAGCCATTACATTATCTGAAATAAGTGTAGAAGGTACCCTAAATCTAGTTACTATACCTTCATATAAGTCTATCACATTCATTTCATTAACTTCCTTAAGAGATATAGCCTATGTCCATCTAGTCAAATAGTTAGGTACAATCACCACTCATTTATGACCAACACTTGAAGGAGGGTTGATCATACCTATGAAATCCAATCCCCATTGCATGAAAGGTTGGTCTACTTGAATGAGATGGAGAAGGCTAAAAGATTTTTTTTCCTATGATGAAGGCACATTTTTGAAATTTTTCACTCTTTCATATGAATTCTTGAATAAGTTGGGACAATAATACCCAGCTCTCATCACTTTTTCTATTATAATTCTTGGTGCAAAGTGACCACCAGATGATCCATCATGAAATTTTGCCAATACCTTCTCAATCTAATCAGCTTCTACACACCTTAGGAGCACTCCATTAAGGTCATTGATAAATATTATTCCATCTACCAAGACATATGTAATGTATTTTAATCTAAAATGTCTCATTTTAGCCTTGTCTAGGCCTAATGGACACTCACTTGTTTGGAGGAATTTGACTATGTCTTGTGTCCAACACATGGTAGATGAAGATGTAGCTATTTTAGGATCCCTTTGGAGTGATAGGATAAACTCCTTTCACTCTTTCAAGATTGAATCTAAGTGATCACAAAGTCCCTTACCTCTCACCAACTTGACAACCTTGATAGCTACATCATATTTCATGACTCTGGTGATTCAACCAGCCCTTTTCTCATTCAAATTTATACTCAAAAGGAAATATTTGATGCTTGGATGAGTCATCATCATGTTTACTTTGTTTTTAGAGAGAATATGCCTGAATTTGTTAAGGCTTATTATAACAACAAGCATTTTCTTCTCTATAAACATTTATATTACCTCATAGTCTTCTAACCCTTGGTTGAAGAAAGCAATGGGTTGTTCAATACCCTCTTCTTTTGATTGTGTAAATATGGCTAAGACGACATCATCATTTCTAAAATAATACAAGGTGAAGTCATTATTGAAATCAAGATCTGAAACTGTTGTAGCTTGACCTATGGCTAGCTTGATAGCATGGAAACTATCCCTTGCTTCTTTATTCCAACTAAAGGCCTAATTTTTCTTCAACATGGATGTTATAAGCTTGACAAGATTAGAAAAATCAGGTGTGAATCTCCTAATGAAATTGATTTTCCCAAAGAAACTTTGCAGGCCTTTCTTGTGCTTAGGCAATGACAAAGACAAGATAACACTTACTCTTTTAGGATCTATGGAGAGACTTTTCTTGGAGATAATGTAGCCCAAGAGTTTACCTTCATGGACTACAAATACACATTTTTTAAGATTGAGAGAGACTAAAAACTATCTATATCTGTCCAAAAAAATCCTAAGATGAATTAAATTATCACTTACATCCTTGGTGAACACCGTGATATAATCAAGATAAACCAGCACTATATCATTCATCAAACTTTGGAATGCAATGTCCATGGCTCATTAAACTGTAGCTCTAGTATTAGACAACCCAAAAGGCATTTTCCTATATGCATATGCACCCCATTTTATTTTGAAGATTATCTTATACTAGCCTTCTTGCACCAAAATATGATTATTCCCTGAATAGCCATCAAGAAGAGAGAAACATTCAAAACCTACTACTATTTACAAGATTTGCTCCATGGAAGGCAAAAAGTAATGATCTTTCAATGAAACTCTATTCAATCCCTAAAATCTACACATAATCTTATCTCTCTATTATTATTCATTATAGGGAATATATTGGCAACCCAAGATGAGTATTTGATAAGAAATATAATGTTAGATTCTATCAACTTAGTCAATTATTTCCTCATTAGGGGCTCAATATTTAGATTGATAAGCCTATACCTTTGCCTTTGACTTATTGGTTTAGCATCCACATCTAGATATATAGTGTGTTGAGATAGGCTAGGGTCAAAGCCTTTTAGCTCACTATAATCCCAAGCAAACACATCAATAAACTCTTTGTATAACTCAATGAATGCATGTTTATCTTCCTTGTTACAAACCCTTCTCAGTGATAGAAGTTTATCTTTAAATATGGTGACCCTCTTATAATTATCTTACTTGGTATATATGATTATCTTTTCTTTCTTCATTTAATCATCATCATTTAAGATGATTTCAAGTGTCATTAGGCCTTTAGGGATCTTATTTGACTCTAATTGCACAATTTGATCACCATATTGATGTTGTAATTTAGACTAATTTCTTGAAGAGAGCTCAACCTCTTCTTGTAGAAAACATTTTGTTTGTTTGTCAATATCAAATACTTGTCAATTAACATCATTATCAAGAATGGAAGGTCTCACTACTACCTTGACATGTGGTTGACATCTTGAGTTCTTGACATCATTAGGGATATCAAACTGAGCTCTAAATGCAACCAACCTATCAATACTTATTTTATTCTCTTGGAATGGCTTATATGTTCAAGGCCTCAAAATATTCCATAAGAGCCCATACCTTATGTTTTTTGGAATTTATCAAGGAATTATTTTTCACATTTTGATCTTTCACTTGATGAACAATAAAATTCCTATCACCAAATACTTGTAAACACTCCACTCCTCTTTTCCTAGCCCATCGAAGGCCATGCACAAGTAGCTCATACTATGTTGCAATACAAGTATAGCTAAATTAAAATTTTAAAGTAGTATAATACCTTTATTTAGAAGGAAATTCCAACATTGCACCACCTCCTTCACCAATCTTGCTCCTTGATCCATCAAATACTAGTTGCCGTAGACCATCCATGGGCTCACTAGGCTTGGCCAATTGTGGAATGAAGGAACCTTCATCATGTAAGAAACACACTCCTAGGCTTGTTTCCTCAATGAAATTATATGGATCATTCTCATGATGTTCAATTTCCCACTCATCAATAAAATTATCATGTATGCCTTCAAGAAAAATAGTTGGTTTTTGGTCAACATGGAGATCTCCTTCATAAAGAATAGTGTAATTAATGTTGGAGACTTTAAGCATATAGGGTTATATGTGATTATTAATAATTGTTTCTGACTCTACCTTGACTTTAGTACCATAACTAGTTATAAACACCATGTAAGACCAATCTAATGATAAATACCCCCCAATCTTAGTCATAATTTCCCTAGATAGGCATAGGGAAAAGTAGGGTGATAGGTCTATTACAACAATATCTTGAGGAATTGAGAATGTGAGATAAGAATGCAGGGTTAAATTCAAACTTTGATGATACCTACAGTCTTAGTGGTTGTCCCATCCAATTATAACACTCTCTTGGTGATTGGCTCATATTTCAAGCCTAGATTATCAGCCACTTGCTTAGGCATTATAGAGGTAGTAGCACCACTATCAATCATACAATTATGAACCAAAGACTCACCTATGATGTGAGAGAGATATAAATGAGGAGGTTTATCATTCTTGACTTATGTCCCTCCTCTAGGTTTGAGTTTCATTCATGAGGACTACTCTCACTTTTGTTGTTGATCTAGATGCAAGGTTGAGATTAGATAGTTCTTCTTGAAGTATATCCTTTTGTCTATAAATGGCCAATGTCTCCCACATTGGAATGTTCACATGTGCTTTAATCATTTGATCAACAATTGTGGTAGAATAACTACCAACCTTTGGTTTCCCTTTAGGAGCAACAACACTATCTTGAGGCAAGGGAACAGTTCTTACATTTTTATTTTTCTACACTTTTTACACTTTAAGGGTTGCATTAGGCCAATTATCCCCTTGAGACACTTGAGAAGGTGGAATAGTTACTTGACTTACTTATTGATTACCTAATATTTCTCTTTTCTTATCCCTTGTGTTGGTTGTCATAAGAGTATCAAAGTTACTCATACCTCCAAACTGATTTATAGCATAATAATCTCCTTCTTGCCAATTAACAAAGGTAGAATCATATTGCACTTGCCCTTGATTAGTCTCTCCTTGTGGTGGCATCTCAACTTTTGGATTTTGAGAAGCTTGAGTACCTTGAATAACTTGAACATTTTTAGAATTTTGAGTACCTTGCACCATAAGAAATTGATTGAACACACCATTAGAGTTAAAAATCTGATTTTGGATCTGATCGTAAGGAGGATACCATGACTGATCTTGGACTAATTTATTTTGAGATGGAAAAATAATAGTTGAATAACTAGAAACATTTGGATTATAGCTATTGTAAGGCCTAACATTGGTAAGTTGTCTTTGACTTTAATAGCTACCTTGAAAATGAGGTCTAGTGCCCTTATTGAACTGGTTATGGGGTTGTCAAGGCCTATAGTGTTGAGCTTACTACCTCTTCATGTTCATTGTTCCATTGCCAAAAAAAATTACAATAATCTTGATTTCATGTAAGTCATTAGGAGGACTAGAGGTAGCTTTTTATTGACTATTTGGTGAAGGAATAGGAGCCAATGTGGGCAAGGAAAGATGTGTAGAAGGAATACAGGACTGAAATTCTAGAAATAAAGGCATAGTAGGCCTTGGAAAAATCTTATCAGTTTCTATAAGATCATTTTCAGCCCTTATTGCCACCTCATATGCATCAGTAAATGTATTTCCCCATATTGATTGAATCATTACTGTTATGTCACTGTTCAAGATCCTTAAATAGTACTAGAAAGCATAGTTTGTAGTGGGTTTGACCATGGTTGAGATCCTATCCTAAGTTATTTTCAACCTATACTTGAAATCAACCATGAATATTTGAGGAGCTCTCTTTATGGTAGTCAATTACTCCACCAATGGAAAATGATCGCTCATATCCTAAAAATGCTTGCATAATTGTTCTCCTAACTCGTCCCAAGTAGTAATAGAATTAAGCATAAAGTCTCTATACCATTGAATAACCTTCCGTTTGAATGAAGTAGCTAACAATTTGATTGATACATTCTCTTGCATCATATGATGCATGGAACAAATGTTAGCAATATCTATTGTATGCTTAATAGAAGTAGTGAAATCTTCTCTAATGAAGTGTGGGATAATTTTAAGGGAAAAAATAGATATATCATCATATTATTGAGCTAAGATTAGAGGTATGCCACCATTAAAAGGAACAAAATCCTAATTTCATACTGCCATCTTAAAATTTGGAAGCAAATAAAAAATTTCTATATATAGATCTATAGCGAAAACAAAAGACCTTTTTTGATAAGGATGTGTAGTATAAAATCTCCTTTTCTTAATTAAATGATAAATCAATTCTACAAACTCAAAAGGAGTACCTTTAGCAGAAGATCTTGTAGTTACCTTTACAATGAAAACTATACACTAGTCTTACAACAAGGATGCTTGAAAGCTTGTTGGAGTCATCAGATGTTAAATCTATGTGCTATAATAGTTGTAAGTATGTCAAGACTAGCACCAATATTGAATTTGGGTCCCATTGTTACCCCAAAAATTGTTATCACTTTGAGTTGCACCTTTTGAGGAGATGTTTCAAGTATCCTCACTCAATTGACATAATGGGAACTCTCTAAGGCTTTGGGTGGCCTATAGCTAAATATAACCTCCAAAGAGGGATGGCTCCCTTGATGTTACACCTATATTATCACTACACCTACTAAAATTGCAAAGAAAAGAGAGAGAAAGCTGAAAGTAAACAAAAAGAAGGGGGTGATACACCAAATTTTAGGTCTCCTCTTATGGTTTAAGAGTTGATTACAAAGCTAAATAAAGCTGAAACTAATCACACAAATTCAAACAATTCTGTAGCATAAGTATTTCAATATGGAGGTTACAACTACTACATCAACTAAGAGGGGCAATCAAGAGACCTAAAATGAAGAACTAATGAAGGTTTCCCATACTTAACATTTTCATAACCCTTTAATACACACCATATGACATGCAAAGGGATAAATTACTCACAAATAGACAAGAATGAAGAGGACAGATACAATGAGATTGAATATCAACACTATCATTCATCAACAATTCACCATGAATACACTAAATATGAGATTAATAAAGAAAAATCATTTTACATTCACTTTAAAAGCCACGATTAAGTATCAATTTTAGCAAGGATTCAACATTCTACTTGGAGGATACATTTAAAAGCCTTCTCAGGCCAAATATATAAAATAAAATAGAAGAGAGAGTTAGAGGACGTAGATAAATTCCATCATGATTGTCATCTATTATGAAACTAGTTACAATGCTAAGAGAAGGTGAAGAAATAGTCATATTATTCACCCATCAACATGTGTTGGCTTGGCTTGATGAGGTCTTCATGAGAGGTGGCATAGAAGTGGCTCTTCAACACCTATGACTCATCTCTCTTCACTAGAAACTACCTTTTCTTGGTGGGAGGAGTTATAAGTTATTGTCTTGACACATGGCCTACCTAAATTTCTCAGCATCTTTATACACCATTCTTGACTCTTAAAAAGCATATTTCATCTTGGTGAGAGTGAGGCTTAAGTATATGCATCTTCACACTATGCTCTTTGTCATTAAAACATGTAACTTGCATGCCAAATTTTGTTTGATCCAATGAAAGACAATGAGGAAAAGTCCATATCCTTCCAAAACCTAGTCCATGTTTGAATATTATCATAACATTCCTATCAAATTCATCTAGGTCTTGTAAAATATCATATCATCTCCATCCAACCTTATAGATCACCTTCTATGAGTCTTCATTGTTTACTAACAAGTGGTTTGAAGAGGGTTGTGTATTCTTGTAATAGAAGTTCCAAGTACATTTGAAGACTATCTTAAGACCTTGTACATATCCCATGATCTTAGCACAAAGGTTGAAGATGTTTTAGGCCTTTATAAGGGCATCTAATAGCATATTCAATTTGTGGCAAGCTTGAAAAGATGATAAAGCTTGTAGGCTTCTTTCAAGGTCTTCAACAACATGCCTATCGAATTGCGTATGAACAAATTCTTTTATTTTTCCTATAGCCATTGAAATTGATTTTTTCATGACCTATAGAAGGTCTCAAATATGTCATTTGGTGATTATATAGGTTTCATAAGGTTCTTGATGCCATGGGTAACCTTGAGAAGGTCTATAACCTAGCTTTTCTATGCAACCAAGATGGCAACCTTCATCATGACTTGGTTCTTTGATTGAAATCTTATCACATCACCATGAAATTCTATTGAAAGGCTTATAGAAGATCATGGGACCTATACCCAAGCCTATAAAGTCTCTTTCAATGATTAGGAGGTTCAAATCCATTCAAACACTATGCAAACCAGTTGAAAAATGTATTTTTAGACCTTTATTTTCTCTTTATCTTCACACAAGCCAAATTATTAATCCAATAGGTGATTACAATATGTGTATAAATCATAAATTTGATTCCAAGTCATTTAGAGTGCATTAGGACCACTTAAACCAACATTCTCAATCATTGAGCTCCTTGAGGAAAAAATAAGCAGTTTTAAGTCTTTATCTTGTTAACAATTGTTCATAGAGTTGATCGCACTAATAAACTAAAAAAATGCCAAAAATTTTAAGTATACCAACCTTATAATCATCCCCTAATGACATTTTTCCATGTACATCTACTCAATCAACTTCCCACGTGAGAAATTTTGTCTTCTTGGGCTTGTAATATTTTAGGTGTGCATTCTAGAAGACTGATTATGCAAAAAATGGCTTCAAATGCTTGATTTTTGGTTTGAAAATCCACTTCTAGGATGGGTTCATGTCCCATGAGATCTACATATGTTTTCCAAAGGATTTAACATCTTAAACCTCCTAAGACTTGCAGTAATCCATAGATGGGGTTTTATGGCAATTTAGGGATTTTGACCCTAACTATCATATTTGTGTGTTCGCTCCTCATTCCAAGGCATCTAATCACTGTGTAAACCTTCATCAATGTTTTTTTCATTTTTCATGACCTTTTAAACCTCAATATCCACTCCAAACTCACACTTTCCCTTCATCGACTTACTCACAAACTTGACACAATCAAGTTGAGCATCTATATTCATGTTGTTCTCTTAGTTATTTGATCTACAGATGAATTGTCATGAGTTTTAGGACTTACAAAACTAAGGAGGAAGGAGGTGAGGTCTTTGGAGAGGCATTATTTTATTTTTTCACTTACTCAATGCTCCTTTATTCTAAAGTCGTTACGAAAATACTCTAGAACTCATGCTTCCTAAACTACCTATACACATTTGTGTGCATTTTCCTAGCAAGGATGGTCATAGAAGTTTTGAATATTTGTTATATGCTCTCCTAGGATGTTATGGACCATTTATATTGGTTTCTCAAATATACAACTTCAATAACAATGTTGATCTTTTAGTTCTCTAGAAGGTTGATATACCTCCCTCAAAAGATTTTGATTTTTTTTAAAATCACCTTCTTTCTAGCAATCTAAACAATTCAACCATCTCTCTTGATGTCTTTTACACCCTACATGACCTTCAAACTATATGTCCAACACACAAACTATTCTCTCTCACCATTTTTTATAGGTGGGCCTGTATGTGCCTATCTCAATCTTGAACCATTTCAAACTTGCTCTTTGATTGACCACCCTATCCTTTATGATATTAAATGGTCCTTAAAGCAATGTGAAGTTCATTTGGTTTTCTTGAAGACACATTTTAACTAATAAATCACATAGTATTTACTAGGATCCTTTCCTTTGTACTTGTAGACTTACACAATCTACCTATGTATGCATTAGCCATTCTCTTGCCATTTTGACCACGGATGCTCTTTAAGGAGTTTGAGGTATTCTAGTTAAGTTATAACCATCAATATAGACATCTCAAAATGCACTGGAAACTTAGCCTTTAAGATGATCTTGGATGACTTGTACACTTATTTAATGCTTTATAGTCATCCCATATATTTCTCCTGAGTGCTTCAAGCTTTACTTCAGAGGGATTACTTCCCAAACATCAAATTTGATTGCTCATAAGACTATATCTCTTGCACTTGAAGATTGTATGCTTGAACCAATATAAGAAATAAACTTGGGAGGTGAATACTAGTTTCTTGAGAATGGAATGGATAGTGAGACTAGTCAAAATGCATGTCAAATGTTTTTGGCTTCTTTCATAACTCAAAACCCTTGAAAGAATGTCAAACAGGGTCAACACTTGCACTCTTAAAACCCTACAGACCTATACATTGATATTTGACTCATCCATACCTATGAATCTTGATTGAAAAATGTGTAGGATAAATATTCTAACTTGTTTAAGGTCTTATACATCATTGACACTTTATTTTAATCCCTTCAATGCTGGAAAACACCTCATTTCCTTGCCTATCATGTCCAAAACATTAGAACAATGATATTTCTTGCTAGCATCACCATGACTATTAGGAATTTGAGTTGATTTTGATGTTGCAGAGGCTATTGAACCTTCAAGAGATACATTTCAACTTTTGTCATGCATTCATCAATATTGGACATTCCATTTCAAGATAAAACCATGATAGTGGGGTTTAATAGGGTTTTAACTTATTAACAATGGTTCATAAATCTCTAACCCCTAATCCAAAAAATAATGCCATGGATTTGAAGGTCATAGGGGTGGTTAACATCCCCTAATAGCATTTGGTCTGAAACATCTCCTCCTCCATGAAACAAACTTATGAAAATAGCTCTTCTTGGCCTAAAAATGATGCAATGGATATCTTGTACAATTTTATGCCTTGTTTGGACCTGTACCATCTTATTGAGCATGGTTTTGACCTAAGTAAGCATGGATGAATCCTTATAGAGGCTTATATTACCCTGTGTCAATGTTATTTTGGTTGAAGATCCCTGAGCCAACATGAAACATGCATGAACTATTCAAAACATGATTTCTCTTGTTATGCAACTTATCCATTTGGCACAATAACCTATTGTAGCTATGTATCAAAAATTTCATGGATTCTTTCTTAGCTTGGGTAATGATATTGTAATGTACAACAATATCTTTGCCTCATTTTCCTAGCATTATATGATATTTGGAGTTGAATCAATAAAGCAAAGAGATTTCAAAAGTGATTTATACATTAGAGGAGTTTTGACACGTCATAGCAAGGCATATGGGCAAGAGAGATATAACATGCTCTTCAAAAAGTGTGACCTAACCCCAACAAGATCTTTTTGAACTCTATGCATGATATCTTACCTTTACATTTAATGTTTCATAGCAAGTTATTATGGAACATTAGAACATGCAATAAGACCAAAACAAGTGAATACCTTAAACTCCATAAAATTACCTTAAATTTTCCAAAGTCTTGAAAAGTCAATATGTCCATCTTACCAAATTTGTTTCTAGTGACATGATCCACTATAGAACACTATGCTTCTTAGATAATCACCATCACATTGTCTTCCTCCATGGATCAAGTACATCTTTACTTTCACAACTTAACCTTAATCTTTCCAAAAATACCTTAAACTTGCTAAACTGCATTGCAAAAGACTTCTTTAAAAATTATGGTATGAAACTAGTTGGACAAGGCAAACACATGGACTCTATCATCCTAATAAGACCTTGTTTAGACCTTGAGATGACATACAAAACCAAACCATGACACCAACATGATTCTCAACAAGACCACTTCAAGGCTAGATGACTCAATTACCTAGCTTTGAACAATCTTTGGTCATGGGTTACTGATTAGCTAACACGACCCTTTCATGTTTCCTATTCATTATCAAGTCCTTGCACCCGCAATCATTCCTCCCTTTGATGGATGTTTTTGGGATTGTCATTTCCCATATTTTTTATATTATTTTTCCAAAATACTTTTTTTTATATCCTTTTTACAAAAAATCTTAAACATTCAAATATTCCAAAAAAATCGTAAAACATCCAAATACTCCTTTACATAAAACCCTAAAAAGTTGCACAGTTCAAACTCCCAAATGTTTCTCTAATTGTACCACTTTCTAATATGACATCATTGAGTAGTTATCATCTTGTTAGTTGACTTGGATTTCCATTTGCTCATAGCTATGTGGCCAATACTAAAGTACCTCATAGGTAATCCCATCTCCTCGTAAGTACAACATCTCAAAATTAGGACCAACTTTCTTTATCTTTTACGTTGTCACCATTTTGTGAGTTAAAACATTCAATCCAATCTCAACAATTTTTCCTTCCTTGTTCATACTTATCATATTCTACTCTCAATTTATGTTGAATTATAGTGGCTTGAGGTCTATTTGGACTATGTAGGCAATGCTTAATCTTATGAGGTTAGTTTGGCCATCCCTTATCCTACACTCTTTCCATTTTATGAGTGTATCTATATCCCATACCCTCACCATTTTGGCAATATCATTCCTTATACTCTCTCATCATTTTCTAAGCCCATTCCTATTTTTCATCTATAACTAGTCTTCTTTACTTGTCATCACCTTTCTTATTTCTCAATCCCTGGGAGAAAAACATTAGCTTAAGGTATTTTTAGACTATATAAGTAGTGCTCAATATCAACCAAATTTTGAGGTCATCTCAGCCACCCTTGTTTCCTTATTATTAACATACATATTATTTCAATATGATCACATCATTCTTCAATCATTATCTTATTTTTCCATTCTTTAGTATTTTATCACATTGAGCATTCTTGTGTGCTCTTTTTTTTAGCTTCTTCAAAAAGTTGTTATACCATTAGCACACACATTGATGTCAACTTATCAACTTCAATCATTCATATCATCATTAATCTATGAAATAGATTAAATCCTTGATCTATGCTTGCCAATCAATAACTCTATCAATTCATCAAATCAAATCTACCCTGTTTGGGGCAAATTATCAGTCCATACTTGTAGCTTTCATCCTATTTTAGGCAATTCAAAGTGTGTAGATTATTTTTGTAATGTATCCTTCTCTGATTATGCCCTATTTGGGGCAAATTAATTCATCATCATCAATAATCAAAGCGTGAAAGTGTTAACTCAAGTGGCATAATCTTGTCTATGGTTTAATCTTCTCTTCCATTCTAACATCTTCCTCTCTTTTTTGATATCCCATCCATGTTATTTATCCCTACATTCCCTCTCGAGGGGGGGCATCATCCCAAATTAATTTCTTTAAAGGCACATCTTATTTTTCCATTCAATCTCCCAAACCCATTAGTTGGGAATGATGAAATTACAACATCCATTATTCATTGTATAATTTTTCATCCACTCATTTTGATGATTTTTCTTAGTATTTGAGAAGATGCTACTGTATCTATATCTTGAAAATCCTCCTCAAATAGGGGAAAATTTTACACACTCCATTTTAATCGCCTTATGTGTCAAAATAGCAAAACAAAACAACTTCCTCCAATCGTACACAAACTAGTCTGAAATCATCTGTTCAGTGCAAACTCTTATGTTAATCAATCGCATAAGGTTTAATTCACCTTGGAAAATCCTCGAATTGGTAAATTCACCATACTGGATCATCAAATTGTCACTCTGGGCATATTCATGGTCATAATTGGTCATCTCCCTTTCTTTGATCAATAATCATTTTCCCCTTTATTCATCTCCCTTTCTTTGATCAATTAATTAAATTAATCCCTTTGATTAGTTTAATTAATCCTTCATCTAATTGTAAATCCCATGGAATTAGAATTTCTAAATTTATTTAATTTGATTTCTCTCTTTTCCACCTCATGTGTAGCACTCTTCAAGGAGCATTCTCCACCCTCCATCTTGGAGACAAGATGGACGACCCTCTTTCCACCTTGTAAGATATTTTTTATAAGGATTCTCCCCCCTCCATATTGGAAAAAAGATGTAGGGCTATCATTCCATCCCTCGAGGTATTTTTGAGGGGCATTATCTACCCTCCATGTTGCATGCAAGATGGAGGCCTCATATTAATCCCCCTTGGGATATTTTGAGGAGCATCATCTACCCTTAATCTTGGACAAGACGAAGGGCTCATATTGGTGACCCATGTCATGATCTATGTGATGCCTTGAGGTGAATTCTCCACCCTTAATATTGAATTTAAGATATAGGGCTCACATTCAGTCACTCTACTTATAAATAAAGGGTCACCCCTCTTCATATTCCATGCTTAAGTTTTAATAGCAAAGATTTGTCAATTTATCAAGCTAGTTTATGCATCAAATTCCACTCTTATCAATTAAGTTACTTAAATTTTTCAAGAGGAGATGGTGTATTTCATGACAATAATATTGCTAAAGACTTCTTGAGACTACATATGAGCCACATTCACTGACGACAAGGTGAATAATCCTCAAAAATGAAGATAATAATTGTTTATTTCTTTTCTTGATTTTAGTTTTATTTATCTTTGCCTTAGTTCATGAGGCATTGGGCTAGAGGTGCTAGAAACATATTTGGTTTTGAGTCTTATTTCATTAACAAAATTTATAACCCTAATAGTAATCCTAATGATACAGCCTCTTTTCATTAAGCGCTTGTACTATTGTATAAATTTTTGGATCATAAACTAAATATTTTATTTTTGAGTCATTCAAATTTTCATTAAAATACATAATAGGTTTACCTTGTTGACTCGGCGTTGCTCCAATTTCCATTCCACTTGCATCACAATCTGCTTGGAACAATTTTCCAAAATAATACAACACCAATACTAGATGTTTGATTATATTTTGATTAAAGATATGAAATCTATTCTCTACTACATGTATCTAATGAAATGTATTGTTATCCCTCATCACAGTTTTTATGATAGGAACACATAGACCACTAAAGTTTCTAACAAACTTTTAATATAAAATTGTTAATCCATGAAAACTTTTAGCCTCAAACATGCTCTTTGGTGAATGCCACTCCACTATTTTTTCACATTTTTAGGGTCCATTCTTAACCCTTCACTTGAGATCATAAATCCTAGATTCATTATCTCTTCTTGCATGAAGCTATGTTTATTAAAATTGATTATCAACTTCTCTTCTTTCAAATTATCCAAAACAAGTCTCAATTGCTTCAAATGCTCTTATCTAATTTGTCTAAAAATAAAAATATCATCCCAAAAAATGACAACTTACCTATGTATAGATTTAACACCTCATTCAATATCCTCAAGAGCATTTGTAAAAAAAATGGCATAATTATCCACTCATAAAACCCATCATTTGTCTTGAATGCGCTCTTCCATTTATCACCTTATCTTATTCTAATTCGATGATACCCACTCTGAAAATCTATCTTGTTGAAGTATTTGGCTCTATTTAAACAATATAGTAAATCATCCATCCTTGGTAACAAAATCCTGTAGTGGCTGATAATATTTTATATTACCCTTGCATATATACACATTCTCCATTATCATCTTTTATTCAATGCTAATATAACTAGAACTCCATGTGGGCTCAAACTTTCTCTAATCAAGCCCTTATTCAACAACTCTTGCACCTTTCTTTTTTATCTCTTCATTATCCATTGGGCCCAATTTATAAGCTATATTATTTGGACTAGATTTATATGATGGCTAATGATTTTCATGTGCACTAACCCATAAAGTAAATCATTTATCACAATATCAACATACTCTTCCAATAAATTATGAATTCAATGGGAAGATCACTTACCTTAGTGTTTTCACAACAGGTAAAGGTTTTACAATGAAAACAAAGCATGTCTCATCTTCCTTTACCACTTTAAAAAATTATTTACCTCAAACCATCATCACCTTTGAACTACCATCCACTTCATATCCTTTATCCTTCAATATAGTCAAGGTGAATTTAGTTTCATCTTTTACAAGAATATAAGTTTTCATTCTTCCATGATGCACAACTCTTCTACCATACTTCCTATAAGTTTTTGCCTAGGAAAACTTTTCAATGAACATCCATCCACACAAAAATACTTAGATCATAGAAATATATTCACCAACAATAAACATTGTATTACAATAACAGAATATACAATGTAGATGTATGCAACAAGCAATGATTGCACCAGAATATAAATATCTAACAGACTACATCTCCACTAGCTTTGGAGATGATTCTAAGCTCCAATCTAAATTTACACAAGGACACAAAGGGTCCTTGTATAGGAAAATCAAGAGGTGAGTGAGATATTATTATTGGTTGAGTGAAATATTGGATAGGATTATTTCCCAAGTTACAAATCACCCTTCTCATACATGTAAAGATAACTACCACTTAAATAATGTTGTGCACATAAATAATTCACATAATAAGTCGCACCTTGGAAACACATCACCTAAGGTGGACTTCACATCAAGTGTGAAAATGACACACACCAAAATCACCTGAAGATTACTGTAGGTGATGTGGTAAAAGAGAATAAGTCTTAATCTCAAAGTATGGGTCATGTCAACTAGGCATGTTGAGGTACCCATGTATAATAATAGAGAAAAATAATAATGAATTTGTTGATGTAGATGTCTATCAAATATGACAAAGCCTCCAAAGGAATGAATCAAAATTTTCTTTTATGAATATGTATGTGCGAATAAGAGTGACTATAGGTATGTGCTTCATCTGAATGAAGTGCATGGTTAAAATGAAAGAGGGTTCACTCAAAAATAGTTTTGAATATTTTAAGACCTTAGTTGGCTTGATTACAAATTTGGCATCAAAAAAATACATAATGATTTATAAAACCTTGGAAGGGTTGGCATAAAAATTCTCTAGATGAAAAACAACTAGCCTTTGCATCTACTAGGAATAATCACAATGTACATATCACACTCGAACAACGAAAGAAGCATTAGCAATACACAACACTCACCCCCACCTCGACCCATAATGTTGAAAAGGGAGTGAAGACAAAGTAGCTATGAAGATCTCCTAAAAAAATTTAATAATGTGGTAGGCATGCAAAATAGCACTACAAAATCCTCAAGTAATAATGCCCAATATGTCACATGGAAGTACTCAGCAACTAAAATTTGAAAAGGGTGCACCAAATAAGGCACACATGCTTAAAGGTAAACACAACAAACGCCCAGTGGTAATTTATAAATCAATGAGTAAAAATATATTTGAATTACCCACCTAGAAGCTATATAAAACACTGAAAATTGACCCTCTCTATAAACAATATGGCACCTATACTCAATGCTAAGAAGCATGATTTATAGTTTACAAAATAGGTCATTTATGCTAAAAAAATTCAAATCTAAGTCATTATCAAACTAATTTGATGTTATAATTATGAATATCATGAAAAAACATACACTTTCAAAAAAACATGTAAGTATGAGCTATCGATCAAAATTTATAGCCTCTATCAGGTCAAAAATGCATGATCTAATTAGTGAATCAAGCTAAAAACTACAAATTATGGAAATATGAGTTATGAAAATGAAAAAATAACCTCACATTTTTGTATATCTAAAAAAAATAGCTAAGATGGAAAAAAATTAACTTATTTGGGCTTTATGGATCAAAATTTATGAGCCACAAAAGTGCATGATTTCAAAAACTAGGCCCAATGGTGTAGGGTTAGCCCCTAGGAATTAAATTTACCCAGTGGGTGGCTACATGGTGGACCTAAGATATTTATATAGTAAATTTTATGTAGAGGGTTATGAGAAAATATTCTTTCCACCATCCCTGGCTTTGATCTTGATCATTGATCTCAATGTGCAAATGCCTACTCTGTTCATAAACTTCAATCTTCAACAATAGTCTTTCCACTATTCACTAGGATTAATAGAATTCCTTTGAATGACCATGTGTAAGTGAAACATTTGAATCATTTCTCACTATCCTTAGACCCTCCATAAGTATCTCACTCATCCACTAATCTCATTGAATTTATTGATTCATCTCCTTTCATTTCACTCACTAGTGTCACATAAGTTCATAGCTCTTTAGGCCTCAAAACATAAAATATTGTTTTAGGTCTCAAGAATACAATCGTCCATCATGGATAAACTCTCTTGGGCATAACATACTTGCCTCAACCCCTTTGAACCTCTCACTCACTCTCCAACATTCACTTACCACTTCAAACTCACTAGTGAGACTACTTCTTTGTAACCTTTTTTACACAAATCTCCTTAGTTAAGACGCATTGTATATCTTTCATAAGTTCTAAACCTATATTTAGAAACACTTTTCCTTGTTACAACTCCACAATAAGTTACTAGTTCTCATTCCATAGATAGACTAACTTTTTAATCATCACCCTTGGCTAATTAGGCCTCTTAGTCCTAAAACACACCCACAATGCCAGTTATGTATTGTACGGACGTGAGACCAACTCAAAAACTAAATAATCTTATAGATGCCATTGGATAATAATAGATTCTAAAATTTTAAGTAATTTCACCATTCCATTCAATAGTTATAGATCTTTGAAATCCAAAACCCTAGCTAGGCTAATGGGCTTGACTATGTAGGCTGAGAGATAATTAAATAGCTTAAATTAGTTTCAAAGACTATTTCAACCCTTATGACACCTGGAAAACCCCTGACCTATCTATATTTACTCTTTCCAACCATTATTTGGTCTTCACATTCATTGTATCACTTTCCACATGTGTAATTGCATAATTTTGTGTCTAAATTGTCAGACTAAGTCAATATAGAATAAATTTTGAATCAAATATTTCCCTTTGTAGTATTTCTCAAGAAATATAACTTCATCCATTCACCTGTATAGAACACACTGAACATATAGTGTCAATAACATGCATTTATTGGGAACAAAAAGGATTTTATCTCTCTTTTCAATGTGATTGTCTATCTCAAGACAGGGTACAGATAGAGTAATGAAGTTTTAATGATTGTAATAAATTTGTAACCTTTCACATTAGGTTTGGGCATTCAAATAACCCATATAAACTCAATTAAAATGTTCAATTACAATTCAAGATCTAAAAGATCTTGAGAGAAGTTAAACACCTTGCTTACCTAGTATGTCAACTGTGACATGCACACAGAACTCCACAGGGCTGATTTCTCTTTCTCTTTGATTTACACTTTAATATGAAAGGAATAAAACCATAATGAATGCCCTAATTCATATATACCATTAATACAATCACACTATGTTTCTACTTGCATTGATCATCCTCTGAGCTATCAAAATTAGTAATTTACTTGACTGTCTCAGACATACAATGGGATTTTAGGGATGAGAGAGTTATTTCTTGAGTTCTCTTATTTATAACACCAAAAATGACCAACCTAAGGATTCACATAGTGTAGACACTTATTTAAATTGAACACACACTATTGTCATATATCAACAACTCCCACACATTTCAAGTTTTCTTCTTTCTAACTATAATCTCACTCTCTTTTTGGACTGTCACCTTGTATTCTTTGATCAATACCTATGAAAACACAAATATTACTCTATATATAAAAGCAAGAGCCTAATCAAGGAAATATATAATTAAGAACAATCCAATACCTTGCATTGAGATTAAACATACACAAACAACTATTCTTTATTTGCATGTACCATTAACTGTTACATATATAGTCCATTCTTAGACTCTGTTATCTTCTTGGAGAGTATACAGTCTTCTTGTCTTTATTTTTTCTCTCTCCTTCTCAAATCTCTCTCCTTTCTTCTTAATCTCATGCTACAACTCCTATTTTCCTCCACATCTACATTGGTTTTGGGTGGTTACAATCAAGACTCTTCCACCACCTTTTTTCTCATGACATGACACTTATATGTAGTCACTACATATGACATTCTTAGACTACCTCACAACTAACCTATCTCTTTGACATCTCATTAGACTCTTATGACCCCTAAGACCTTAATTATTCATTTGACATCCTTTACACTACTTGAAACACCACTTACAACCCTCACTAGGTCATTTACAATTTCAAATATTCAAATTATCACTTTTGGTGTGAAAAGTCTAAGCTCATACAAAATACACTCCTTATGACTCATGATGACCCTAAAGACAACAAATAGACCCTAGATGATCCTTCACACACACCTACATCCCAAAATGGATCATATAAGACCCCTAACTAGCATATGAGTCTTCAATAACTGAAAATGGTGTTTGTTTTCTAGATGCTCATGCATTAAAAGTGTTAGTGGTTAGACATTATAGGTTAAGTACAGTGGTCACATGATGTAATCTATGTGGCAATTAAAAGATAGGTAGTTATTGTGATCTCTTTGGTACTTCATCACATAAAATAAAAACTTCAAATGCACACCACAGGAGCACCATAATTCCAAATGGTGCAAATGAGGAATTTTAAGAAAAAGTTTAAAATGAAAAACATAATGAGCTTTCTTCATCCCACGTTTTTTCAAAACTACTGCAAAAACTCTATTGTCATCCTTGATGCTCCTTATTTATCCTATAAATCTAAATTTTGAAAAAATCACAGAAATTTAACAAAAGCTCCAAAAAAAAAATTTTAATTTGTATTTTTTTAGTATAATTTATGAAAAATACTAGATCATACCCATAATTTATATATTTTTCAAAAAGATATAAAAAACTCAAAATTTGACCATAAAGTAGTAGTTTTGGTACAAAAAAAAATACCCATTCGGTATTTTTGAAAACCCATAACATAGATTAGTTCAAATACTAACAAGGGATTGGGAAGGAGCATGGGAATGCTAGTATTGATGAATGTGTAACAATCCACAACTCAAAATGCCTCCAAAGGGAATTTTGGATCCAATAAAAACACTCAAAAACTGAAAAGTGTATAAATCTCTTCAAAAAGATCATGTTCATTCAGATCTACAACCAATGATGCAAATAATTTTGAATAAAAATATAGATTTAACATAATTTCAAGATGGAGATTGAATATTTTGATTTGATACCATATAGGAATTGAGGGCCCAAGAAAACTCTGCAATGAACATCCATCCACACAAATAGTGTTATGATACAATGTTAAGATCTAGTCTAACTAGGATTGAAGAAGAATCAGAATATAGCTCACACATGATAGAGGAGAGAAGAGAATAACTAAAATGACAACCAATAATATTGTTTAAATATGCAACATCTGTATGTTTGTATAAAACTCAATGTATCAACAATACAACAATGGTTGAGATACATTGTTGTATTGTTGGCACATTGAATTTTATACAAACACATAGATATAGTATATTTGAGCAATATGCTTGGCTGTCATTTTAACTTCTAATGTAGATGACTGTCAAGTCTGATGAAACCTCAAATATAATGAATAAGAAAACAAAAGTATCTCTCATGAATCTGGTTGTGTGAAAAAAGAGTGACTCTTGATACATGTTCCATCTGAATGGTATGCATGGTGAAAACCAAAGAGGGTTAGCTCAAAAACAATTTTAAATGTTTTAAAACCTCAAGATGGATCGATTACAAATCTAGCATTGAAAAAATACATAATGATTTTGAAAACCTTAGAAGGATTGGCATATAGATTCTCTAGGACAAAAACAACGAGCCTCTGCATCTTATAAGAACAAAAAAAAGGTACATAGCATACACAAACAACCAAGGAAGCATTACCAATACACAATAGTGTGTGTCATGGGCTTCTCAAAAACACATGACACACATCAATGGACATAATGTCACACAAAACTTCATCCTTATATGAACCAATTTAAAAATTCACCAAGAATTATTTATTTACCCGCACTTGACGACTTTTAAGCAACCATGTTTTGTATGGGATACGGTGTTTTAACCTTTTCAACCCAATATTCTCCATCATTTCTTGAGATACCAAATTAATTATGTTTCCACTATCAATCACTATCTTACAACACCTATCTCATGATTTTCAAACAATCAAGAATAGACTCTTTCTTTGCACATGTTCATTTGCTTCTTTTGTTGATTTCAACATCATAAGAACATCTCCTTGTTCTGGTTATTTTTTGTGTTGGAGATCCAACACTTTCTTCATCACCATGAGAAATATGTGTTGTCCCTTCAATTCTCTTACCTTTGTTCTAAGTTTCTTATAGACTCTCATAATCTGTATGTCCAACATATTTATTTCATCCAAAGCACTTACCTATAAATCAATTGCCTCCTCTTATTTTGATGGATCCTCTTCCTTTGAAAGGGTATCCTCTTCCTATAGAATTTTGATTTTGATTCTAAGATTTGATCGATTCTTCATCATGAGTTTTATTTCCTCTGCCGCCACTACTTTTCCCTCTTCTTCTTGAGGACCTCCCTCTACCTCTATAGTTTATTGTTTTATTCTTGACAAATTTTCTTCTACCTTCAATGGGCATTGATAGGCTTCTTCCATAATTATCAATTTAATAAAATTGATCTCATCTTGAAAAGTGATATGTAGTCCATTCATGTATATTGCCACCTTATGTTGGTCATCTTCTACATGTCCAACTCTTATTGTGAACCTATAAAACTATTTAGTATATTCTTTAATGCTCATATGATTTTGTCTCATGTTCTTCAATTTTCTAAAAAAACACGTCTAATAGTCTAAAGGCAATAATTTAGCATTCAATTTCATCACCATTTTATCCCATTACTTGATTTTCTCCTTACCTTTCCTTTATCTCTCAGTTTTTATATTATTTATGCATAAATATGCATTACCTTTCAACTTTGTATATTCAAGTTTAACTTTCTTGGGTTACTCCATTGACTCATAATCAAAGTATTTCTCCATTTCTATAATCCAATCTATAAGTTATTTAGTGTTCAAACTTCCTCTAATAAGGTGTGTCCAACTTTGGCTTGCTACCAAGCTTTGTAACATCTCTGAAAAATATAACATCACCTTCATTATCCATATTTATTATTATTAAAACTCTTAAATATCCACTTCTTCATCATCACTCACATCTTTGACATGAATTCCCATTCCTTGTTTTGTCTCCGTTGCCTCCAAACTTGCTTGGATTACTCTCATCATCTTTGTTAAATCTGAAACTCTAGGTGTTCATGATCTTGCACCTCTTTTAACAAAATCACCTTTGGATATCATTAATTCTCCTAAATTCAATCTTCTCTTTCACAACTTGATAATTACTCAACTAGAGTCTTCGCAAATAACCCAACAATCAAATAGCCATGAATTGATACCATATGGTGTAGACATGAATGTAAAAGGGGCCAAATTAATGATTTCTTCACTCCCTAAAAGTGATTATCTCACTCTCTAACTATCAAAGATACAAAACATGAGATGCATATAGATACAAAGACTCTTTTTATTTAATTTGAGACAAAATTACATTCATAGACAAAATTTTGGATCACGTTGTTCACATTACACTTGTAAGCCTAAGGATATATGTTATGTTTTGAGATCTCCCTTATTTTATTCTCTTATTTTTTTGAATCTATAATCTAAATATTTTGACTCTACATTGATATCCACTCTTTAATCATCTACCTCATATATTTTCCTTTTCCCTCTTGTCAATCTTCTTGAATTCTCTCTCAAATTACTTATGATTCTTGAGGAATTTGTTGTAACAGTGACCATGTGGTTGAGCTAATTGTCTCTTGGCTACAACCAATAGAAATCTATAGTCAAGATATTTCCAATGAGATCCATAACACACCATTTGACACCTTATGACAAAACTTGTATAAAAAATCACATTACAGTGATCATGCATCCATTATTTTCATATGGTCTCCATGCTCTACAAATCCATGTGTATGTATAAAATCCACTTAATTTGATCATGCATTTGTGTTAGTGATGTGTCCTTCATGATGATTTGGAGTGAGATCTACATGAACAAGTTAAAATTGTGACACGTGTTACTTCCACTTCCTTATGAACTCCATGACCTTGTAGATTTTTTTAAGGCCAATCAATACGAGTGATTCTGACCCAAAATGTGATTAATGTGATATCTGAGGCCTAAGAACCTTATTGAAAATTGAATAAATCTCCTGTTATAATTTTGGGTGATGCAAGATTGCTTGTTCACCTTGGATGCTCTTGTATCCCACTATCTTATACTAAAGATAGTGATTATGTTTTCATATTATGATGACTATTTATAGATTACATGGTAATTAAGATACTTCTCTATACCCTCTCTGTTTAATTTATTGCATTGGAATAAGTATAATAGTTAAGTATGATTTTAATTCTTTACATCTGATTAGGTTTAATTACAATGTGTATAGAAATATGTGATGTGATTTGATTTATATCCATTTATTGATATTATATTTTGTTGAACCCACATTGTCTTGCATGTTTTATATCCTTTTAGGGTTAGATCTTGATTCATTTGTGAGATATATGATTTTTCTGGGGTTTATTTCATTATTTTTTTCCCAAGTATGATAGACCTAGCTCTTGTATGTTTCATTCAAAACACTAGATTAACTTTGCTTGAATATTTAAAAACCCTATGGTATTTTCATGTTGTGTATGTTTTCCTATTAAGAAATCCAAAATGATTAGATCTAAGGTTACAACTAGGAAGGGTGCTAAGATAAAATTCAACCATGTTGATTTTTTTTTTAAATTCCATTGGTTAATCCTAGATCTTTTTTGAAGAAGGAGAATGGACTATGGAAATGTAATTAATGTTACTCCCAAAGTTGTATTTTATGTTTCAAGTGATAGTAAGGTGATTTTGAATGATAGTGGTATGAATTGATCTCAAGTTGAAAATGCATAAGAAAAATATCATGACAACTAAGCTCATTTATATGAGCATGAAAGATTTGGAAACCTTGCACATTTTAGGAAACATATTATGGCCAACTCTAATAATATAGTTGAATTGATGTATATATTGAAATACACTATAATAAATTTAACCCTAGGTAAAAAGGCTCAATATGGGGTTAAGCTCAAAGGCAATCAATATAAGGTATATAATGGATATGTATATTCTAATAATATAGATCAAGAACTTATCACATGTAAGAGAACAACTTATATGCCTAGTAATGTAGTCATTTCCAGAATTTCTTAGGAAATCACTCTTCCTCATGCTTTTATTGCTTCCACTATTGTTAATGCTTCTCTTTCTTCTCAATATACTATGATTTCTTCTCATGTTCCTTGACATCCTCCACTTGCCCCTATTGATTTTCAATTTATTCAAAACTTTCAACATGTTTCTCAAATTCGCTTGCTCAACAATTTATTACTTAAAACACTTTTCTAATTGATTCTTTGAAAAGTGCTTCTATTCTAACCTATTATATCACTAGTTCTCTTCTAAATCTTGAAATGACTACTATGATGCAAAACTAATTTTAGGTTCTTTCCCAAAGGTCTCAAAATCCAAAGAATAGGCTCACTTGTAATGATACCCTTCTCCACCCTTGGATTAAAAAGTACTTGCATGCCCTTTTCCAAGAGGATTTTTGGCTCTAAAATTTTTTTTTTTTTATGGAAATAGGTACCTTTATCAAGCATATTAGATATTTCTATACCTCTTTCTTATAATTTTCTCATAATGATAAAGTTTTAAAAAAAAATTCCCAAGCTTGAAATATTATGCACTTGATTGGTTTTCTGCTTTATCATGTGGATTTGTGCACTCTTTTAAAACATTAGTGGTTGAATTTAAAGCTCACTTCTTAATCAATAGTGGCATTATGAAGGTTACCTTTGTGCAAATAGCTAAAATAAAAAAAGGATCCAAAGAGGCCTTAGTGCTCGTGTGTGTTTAGGTTTAAGACTATGGTTTCAAATATGACTCATCAATTACCAAATAATTAAATTCAAATTCTCTTTTCTCAAAACCTACTTCCAATCATTAAGGGAAAAAAAAATTCAAAACTTAACATTCTTTTTATGAGATTTGTCATGTGGTTTGATATTTTGAAGTCAAAATTTTAGAGACCAATGGGCTCAAGTATGGGTCCAATGCTCCAAATTTTAGTGGGGACAAAATTTAAAAAAAAGACATACTTCAAGGCTAAAATCAACAAGAATTCATTTCAACCTAAGAGTGAAGCTAAAAATGTGGTGAATGTTGTAGAACAACCATTAACTAGGCTCATATTATCTCAACAAAGAGAACATTGGTAATTTACAAGGCTAAGCAAAAGTCTACAAAATGTGTTTAAAATATTGATCAAGTGTGATGTGATTACATTGCCTCCCATTAGAGAATTGGATACTTAAATATTTTGTGTAGACACTATGATGTAAAGTAATTTTGTGATTACCATATAAGTGCATGGCATTTTTCAAATAAATACATCACTTTAAATCATAAGATACAAGATCTCATTGATAACAACCAAATTCAAGTGGAGGGAAAAAACGAATGAATCATTTGTTTCACCAAATCAATGTATGTAAATATTTAGAATTGGTGAGGTTAGTATTGCTACAAGGAAGAGGATCCTCCTCTAATTGTGTTTTATAATAGTGAGATTCCAAATGATAGATCCTACAAAGAACCTTTGTTCATACAAGATTTCATAGTTGAGCGTGCAAAAAAAGAGTATGAAGTTATGATTGATAATGGTTCAAGTATCAGTGTATGTACTGAAAATCATATCAATGGTATTGTAATCTATCAAATAGACTTAAGCAATACCTCAACAATTATTATTGAATATGATAACATTACTATATGTCTATTTGGTTTTATTATTTTTCCCATCATAGTGTGTCTTAAGGTAGTTTTAGTTTGGTTTCATGTGACACCAAATAATGAATATTATGATGTTTTTCTCACTAGATACTGGATAAATCAAATGAGATAAAACCCATCTACTCTAAACCAATATTTAAAAATTTTACATTAATAAATATCAAAGAAACAACCAATGATTAGACCTCAGGCACTAGAGCATAAGATTTAAGAACATGAGGTTACACCAACAAGGGTATGTTTACCACAAACTATTGTAACTAAACAAATAAAAGTTATTAATAAAAATTATTCCATTATTTAAGGTAATATTCATGCAAAGGATCATATTTTCATGCAAGAAGATATAGTTGACAATGAGGGTGATGAAAATGATGATGATGATGATGATGATGATGATGATGATGATGATGTCCTATCTTTCTTAGACTCATGGGCACCTCGGCACCTCGACACCTTGTGAAATCATCTATAGCCCTCCTAAGCTTAGAATACACAGATTTCTAGTCTCAAGATTCACTCAAAACACTCAACCTGACATTCATATTAGCTTCACTTGCACTTGCACGAACACTTAGGTGGGGAGAACTACATCAACCTTGATTCCTTCTCAGAGTATTGGTATGTAAGCAACTCTCATCACATTGGCGTGTTAAGGATGTTCAACCTAGCAAACTAACACCATACATTCACTAATTATACCAAATCAAATGCCATAATCCCATGGAGGTCTAGGGTTTACATACAAAATCAGTTATAAAAGGTCATAGACAACAAATCAGGGTTTATCACACAAGAATAGGCTTGGCAAACTCAAACATAGGTGCTCCTAGAAGCTCAGAATAGTTAGTACACATAGGACACTAACACCACAATGTTATTAATCTATTTGGGTGATATTATCCAGTAGGGTTTTTAACACCTAGATCCTATATGTGACACTCAGACCAACTCTTATACTAGTTTTTAGCTTCCAAATCATTTGTCTCAAATAATTTCTAGCTAAGTATTCATTTGTCTCCTTCATTGCTATTATTATAAATATTAGTTTCGCTTAGTTCTTTCACAAATCAATGGCTATATTTATTGAATATTTTATACCCTAATTTATTGCACTTAGATGCTTTAACAACTTAGGGCTTACACTCCATAAACCCTAAAAATTTAATTTACTAAGATTATTTTTTCTTTACCTTTTTATTTCTTGTTGACCTTGCATTTTTATTGGTAATAAGATGCAAAGTATAAGTTGCACGACTATTTTGGTAACTTGAGCTACATAGATGAAATTATGTCAAAAAATTTAAAGATATAATTTTTTTTAGGAAAGAAGCTTTGCGAGCAGGGTCGAGAATGTTAAAAACTTACAAATTGTGGCCTCTTGGTTATTCCAACCTATTGAAAACCTACAAAAGGCAGTAGGTTGGTACACTACTTATTTGAAAACCTGAAAGGATGGCTAAGTAGTATGCAAGAAGTGAAAACTGGTAAATGACACTTCAAACAAAATTATGACCATTGCTTCTTGGCCAACCCGACAACTCAACACAAGTCAGATGCACCAAATCTAGTCAATAATATTCAACTACCACCATTGTCTTAGGACAAGACAACTATTTGAGTCCAGGAAAGTGCTGGTAGTAAGACATGAAGTATAATTCACACAAACTATTTTGGTAACTTGAAAAGGTGAAAAGTGTGTGACATAATATAATTTTGTATAATATGGTTCAGCTAGGATATCAATAGTTTGTAGGTGCTATAAAGTTTCCTTCGATCATGGAAGTGAAAGGTCATGAAGACGAAGAGTCATAACCTCTTTTCATCTCTATAAATACTTGGTTACTACAAAAGGAAAGATTTATTGTTGAACGTGATTTTGAAATATAGTCAATATAGATCATAACATGATTTTCCTTAAAAGTCTAATGTGTTAATTATAATGTGTACAACATTTCCCATATTGGTTTGCATCTTTCCTACGAGCATATGTGCTCTGCTTAGTGAATATGAGTATTGTGTATAGTCAAACCAATTATAAATACATCAACAATAATGATGAATGATACTACACTAAGATATTTGTGTTATGTTAATACAGTTCTTAAGAGTATTTAGGTCATGTAGCCACACTTCACAAACTACACTACAACAATTGGCATGTCATGATGGGTTTTTCCAGTGACCACTGCTAACATTTTGCTTTTTTTGTGTAAACACCTAATCTTAATCATGGATTACTTAAGTCCTATGGTGTTAGTGTGTTTACTTATTATATGTCGAGATTACCCTCTTGTTAGTGTGTGTTTCTTACATTTTGTTAGACTTTGACACTTTCGAATTTATGTTTCTCTTGTTGACTCTCTATTGCCATGTCTCTCTCCCCTTCTTCCTTTCTCTCTCTATCCTCCTTGATTTTATCTCTCCTATATCTATATTGCATGTTTTTTGGACCTTTTATAGGACCATATAAATATAGTTATGGCTAACTAGGACCATACAACTGTGGTTCTAATCATCTTTTTGTTAAGTCCCTTTGACCCTTATTTTGGGTCTCCCAAGGTTTTTGGCCCTTTCTATCTTCTTCTCTCGCCCATTGTGTATTTTCTTGTACATCAACAGGGTCATAATTTAAATTAAATAAGTTTATAAATACGTAAGTGTATTAGTGCATTTATGGAAGAGACATTTACACAAAGAGTTATTTATTATAGTAGTAAAATCAAAGGTTTAATTTTATTAAAGAAACATCCCCATACCAAAATTAGAATTCTAGAATTTAGAGAAAGAACATATATCAGTTATTATGTGTTTCATTCATTGAAAGGATAAGGGTTGGGAAACTTGCATCACACTTAACTGCCTCTTGGATTGAATCTTATTTGTGTGTTGATTGCCAAACTGTCAAATTCCTAGGGGCCTAAAAATAATCGATGGATACAATAGGCCCCCATAATTTCCTTCCATTTTTTATGGTTTTTCTAGGGTTGTCGGTCTATTAGTCTAGAAGGAGATTGACTCCCAGTGACTAAGAAAATTTTATAAATTTGACAAAGGTTTTCAAATCCCAAGAGGAATAGGGAAATCAAGTTAGCTTCGCAGAAATTAGAAGTTGTTAGAAATATATCAGTATAGTTTTTGTTTTGATAATAAAGGAGTGTTATAATTATGGTCATCCAGAAAAAAAATTGTTCATTTTGAGCTTTATGGGGTTTATTCACCTTGGTGTCTGAACTTGTTTTTGGGCACCTATTTCTCATAACTATGTCTAGTCTTATGAAATTTAAGATATTATTCTAGAACCTCATCTCACACTTTTTAATTATTCTAAAATATTCCTTTATGCAGTTAGGTTTGTTTCCACTATTTTGTTAGGGTATATTTGGTTAGAGATGATGATAAAGTAGTGTGGGTAGATGTAGTATATTTTAATATAAAACCACTTTCCCATATTAGATTTTGGTGAACCCATTCTCTCTTACATTCCTTAGGGTTAGATCTTGCTTATGTTATGGTTTATCTTATTTTTTATAGAATTTTATAAACCCTTGATGTGTTGGGATCTACTATTAAGGTTAACCCTTGCATGTTCTTAGTGTGGCCTTTGTTTAAGGTTTATGGTTATTTAGGTTAGATCTCTTTATCCCTAATTTCTTTGTGTTTGTTTCAAACACAGTATGTGTTTTTTCTTTTGTGCTTCTAATATATTGTGATTGTGCTTAGCATTACTTTTATTTTCAAATCTTACAATATGGATTTTAGTAATGTCATTATAAATGATGTACCTTATTTGACTACTAATGATGAGAAAAACAAGTATGATTGTGATGATGATTATGATTATAAAGCTAAATTAGAATGAAAAACTAGAGACGATTCAATTGAAAATATTACGACTTGTGAAATATGAAGAATCTTGTTGATATTCCTAGAGTTATAAATACATTGAAATAAGATTCTTTCCAAAATCTTCCTTGTCTTAAGAATGATATGATATCAAACGATCAAAAAGCTTCTCTTGCTTGTCCTCCTTCTCATAGTATTGCTTTCAAATCATTGTATGATTTCTCGTGATTCCTAAATTCTTTGAACCTTACCATCTAGGGTTCCTTTATTTCCTTCTAATGTTGTAAATATTCCTTTAATTTCTTCTCTTCCACTTGCTTTTATTCATCTTACACCAAGTAAATTTAAAAGAGAAGATATGAAATTCAAACCCAATGAAACAAATAACTTCAATACTAAAAGTTTAATTCTTAACTCAATTAAAATTTACCTTTCAATAAAATGTAGTTATTTATACAAAAAATGTGCTCTAGAACCATGACAAATCAATATGAATGAGTGTTCCAAAAATATTAGCAAATGCCTAAATGATGCATCTATAGGCGATAAAAAAATTGTTAATCGTCCATAATGCAATTTGAAGAAAGATGAAAATAGAAATAATAAAGTCAAGAATGTTGTCTCTATCTCCTTTGTGAACTTTGATATTGCATGTTAAATACATATAAGGATGCTCTGATTTTTGAGGTTAAAAAATTAAATAAAAAGATTTTATTTATAAACTACTAGTGAGCCTACATGATTGGTGTGGGTGCATCAACTTAGGAGGTATATGATGTCATGTTTTAGTCTTCTTCAAGTCTAAGTGTCACGTTTTGTCTTTTAGAAACTTTTCCCATGCTTATTTTCTTAGTTTTCAGTCATTTAGAGGTCTTTATAGGTTTCTCAATAAAATAGGAAATTCAAAAAAATTGATTTTGTTTCAAAGAGTTTTGGAGGTTTTAGCAAGATATAAGGATCTTGATCCTTATGTAAGGGATCCTCATTGTCAAATTAACTTTTGTAATTGTTTTTCAACCATTATATCAGTTGTAAATGTCTTCACTCCATATCTTAACACACGATAAGGTGTATGCAACATAGAATAAAGACAAATTTAACATGTTTTAATAAGTCATAGGTTGGTTGAGAAATTCTTGTTTCATGGAACTAAACAAAGCTAAATTTAGTCATGACATAAACTTAATATCATAAAGAAAGGATCCCAAGGAGGGATGAAGACAAGAAGATTGTAAGTTTGTGTAGAGTAGGTAGAGAGTCTATGGTGATAGGTAGGAGTTTGCAGCTCTGCTACAAGTTGCGGAGGACTGTATGTGAAGCTTCAAAAATATATGAATAAAGGAAGGTATATTATAATTTTTGGATGCATACTCAGACACCCTAAATGTGTAATTATTTATTTTTGACATTATTCTTAAATCATACGTTTGTGTTGGAATGTGTTTCTTTGCTTTGCAAGTTTCAAAGTTATGAAAAGAGTTGATACAGTTAATAAAACCTATAGGAATAGTCATAAACAAGTCATTTTATTCATGTTCTGAACTTGTTCAAATCTTGAAATTGTATGCGAAGGTAATCATTGGCAGGGAAAACCTTATATAGGGGGAAAATTGAATTTTTTTTTCTAAAATTCAAATTATCCATTTTTTAATGCTCTCAGCCTCACTCAAAAAACTAGAGTTTAGCAACCACAAAAAACTGTCTTAAAATATAACCATAAAAATTGGTTGAAACTTTGTAGATACATGCATATTGATATTTTTGAACATTTGAAGGTAATTTTAAGGTTTTTAGATGTCTGTAGTTCAAGTTATAATCAAAACTCAAACCTTGAGTCCTAAAAACAAGCCTAAAACCCTATTTATAAAGACTAAAAAGGGCATAACTTTGAAATGATTGCTCCAAATAATTTAAATTTTGAAGGTAAGTGTATTAGGGTGTCCATGAAGTGTTCCAAGTGGTTTTAAAGTGGTTTGGTATATGGAGAGAAATATATCTTAAAAACACAGACTTGCAACATTATAAAATAGACCTAATAAACCTTGTTTTAAGTTTCTTGAGAAATCCAAGTCTATAGAAGGGTAAAATAGAGTTTCTAGAGCTTGAAAAAACTTGTAGGGATAAAATAAGCCTCTATAAATCATCAAGTTCTTTGTTGAATAGAAAACCCATTCAATAAGGGTGCGAGACAAGTTAAGAACAAGACCTTCTAAAACCCTATTTTATGTTTGCTTGTAGAGTCAAGCCTAAAGGAATGTGAAATCCTATGTCTTGGGTTAGATAACCCCAATAGAGAGTCAAAGATCCATTGGAAAGCATAAAGAGTTCCAGTTGAGCCAAACACAAGTTAAGAAAGCTTCAAGCCTATAAAAGTAAAGAACAAACCTAGTAACAACTAGGTCTTGTTGAGACCTATTTATATTAGATTGATATCTAGATAGAGAGCAAGATATTTCTCTTCATTATTTTTGGTATCAAATCTCAAAAGATACCTAAAAGGGATAAAGGATTGGTTTTCAGACACCTAAAGAAGATAATATCTCAATGAAGATACTGAGGACAGGTTGTGAAACAAAATCTTGTGAGGATAACGCCTTAGAGGAAGATGTGTTAGAGGAGGTCAAAGAGGAAAACCAATAACAACAATGTTATTGATAGAGATGAGGAACATCTAGGAACGTTTACAAGAAATCGAGCTTGATTGGAGAATATTTGAAATGGGTTACATGAGTGATAGAAAAAAGCAACCATAAGGAGATGTGGTAGAACTAGAAGAACAAAAAAGTGCAGAAGAGAAACTCATAAAGGCAATCATAAAAATCAGTTCAAGATCTTAATTAGAAGTTCTGGTGTATAAAGGGAGTCTTGATGTTGAGGAGTTAGTTGATTGGACATTAGCAATAGATAAGTACTTTGAGTATGAGGAAGTAGAGGATAACAAGAAGGTCAAGTTTTCCTGCACCATATTGAAAGGACATGCTCATTATGGTGGGATGGAGTCCAAGACGAGAGAAGAATGAAATGCAAGGAAAAGATCAAGGGTTGGGATAAAATGATAGCCAAATTAAATTCTAAATTTATGCCAAGAGATTATCAAACACAATTATTGAAAAGACTTCATAACTTGTGATAGCAGGAACTGACTATGAAAGACTACACAAAGGAGTTCTTCAAATTGATAATCAAGGCAGGTCACATCGCAGAGGATGTTGCAAAGGTTGCAAGATAAATCAATGCCTTAAAATTCAACATTCAAGATGAGATCAACCTTCTATCTCCAAGATCAATAGAAGAAGCCTACCAGTTGGATCCCAAAGCAAAGGAAAAAATATCCAGGAAACAAACTCATTTTTCTAAAGAAAAAGAAGTAATTTCAAAGGTAGAGAGTAGCATGATAGAAAAAAAAGATTCCAGTTTATGATGAAGGAGAAAGCGGCACTCAAAGTCAAGGTCAAAGTCCAAGAGAATGTGACTCATATATGAAAAGAAATCCATATGTAGAAGGCAATGGAGAATTCTTCTAGGGCAAATGTTTTAGATGCAATAATTATAGCCATAGATCTTATGAAGGCCCAGAGTATCTACAAACAAGCCACAATAATCAAGTTGTGCAAGTTGAAGAAGAGAATAGTACAGAATCATGTGTTGAACCTAAATCAAGATAATCTTTATTGATGAATTGGATACTTATCAAACCAAACAAGGATATCAAAGAAGCACAAAGGAAAGCTTTGTTCAAAACCACCTCTAAGTCTAAAGATAAGTGTTTCAAAATGATAATAGATAGTGGTAGTACTGATAATCCAATATATCTAGAGATGGTTGAGAATTTAAATTTAAAGAAGCTAACTCAACCCACATGTTATAAGGTGTCATGGTTGCACAAAGGAAATCAAGTCTTAGTAAATGAACAATGCAAGGTAGATTTTCATGTAGGCAGCTATCAAGATGAGGTGCGTTATGATGTGATACCCATTGATGTATGCCATGTCTTATTGGGGAGACATTGGTATTTTGACAAAAGAGCAATCTATGATGGAAAAAACAACACCTATGCATTTGAGAAAGATGGCGAAAGACATATTTTGACTCCATTGAGAGATAAAGGTACAACAATTTCAAAAATTAGTAATCATATATTAATGATGAGTAGTAAAGAGTTATTGCATTTGCACAAGATAAAGGAAGAAGAAATTGAATATACATTGCTTGACAAACCAAGGAAATTTATTGCAGCCAATGAGGTAATTGATCTACCTTTAGAAAATTAGACTTTATTAAATGAGTATGTAAATATGATGACTAATAAGTTACCAAGTGAGTTGTCACAAATGAAAAACAAAATTTATTATAGAAAGTCCAATTTAGAAGTTGATTTGCCAAAAGAAATTGCCATAGAAGGTAATACGAAAGAAAATTTGTCAAGGGAGAAGCATGAGAGTGAAGAGCAAGAGGTTGTTTTGGAGGACAATAAGAGGTTCTTGTGTAAGGAACCTCCAATTGATGTTGAAAACAATATGAGTGAAGACTATTGTGAGCAGTCTAGCATAAAGTGTACTTGTGGAGGAAGAAATAGAAGTTTTCAAGTGGAAGGAACAAAAAGAAGAAATTCAGGTGCAAACTCATACATTTGAGAAGAAGAACATGGTATTAGACTATCCATATGTGGAAGAAAGCAAAGAAATAACCTCCATGATGAGATGCAATCCTTACTTTTTCCTGTAAGTCTTATTGGTTGCTCTCTTTATGGCAATCATCTTCATAGCTGAGAATGTACCTCAAAGGGATCTTGAACAATTTGATTTATTTAATATATTTTCTTTATGTGTAGGAGCAATAAAAGAAAATGAGGAGAGATTGAAGATGAAAAGTATAAAGATGTATCAAGATATCACTTCAATCTTACAGGGAGTCCAATCACCCAAAGGATACAAGCAAAGAGATAAAGGACTCATATGTTTTTATGGCAATCAAGTTGTAACTTTGACAACTAAGCTCTTTGGTAAAACTTTAAAGAGTACTATCATCAAAGAAGAATGCAAGTCTCAAGGTAAATATACTCAAGCACAATCAGCTAGAGGTACATGTGAAAACAAAGCAGGTCTACATCAATCAAGCCAATCATGGGATCCGGGAGGGTATGAGTGAACAAGAAAAGAAGAATGTTGAAGAGGATAATAAGATATATCATAAGCATTTGAAAATTCTTATGAGAAGTATAAGAGCAACAATGAAAACTTGGGATTAGGTGCTCATGAACAATTTTTGTTGTTTGGGAGTCTAATGTAGGTATATGATGTCATGTTTTGGTCTTCTTCAGATCTAAGTGTCAAGTTTTGTCTTTTATAAACCTTTACCATGATAATTTTCTTAGTTTTTGATCATTTATAGGTCTTTCTAGGTTTCCCATCAAAACAGGAAATTAAAAAAAAATTGAATTTGTTTCAAAGAGTTTTAGAGGTTTTGGCAAGATATAAAGATCTTGATCCTTATGTAAGGAATCCTTAGGGTCAAATTACCTATTATAATTTTTTTTCAACCATTGTCTCAACTATAAATGTCTTCACTCCATCTCTTAACCCATTATAAGGTGTATGCAATGAAGGAGAAGGACAAATTTATGATGTTTTGATAAGTCCTAGGTTGGTTGAGAATTTCTTGTTTCATGGAACTAAAAGAAGCTAAATTTAGTCATGAGATTAACTTCATATCATAAAGAAAGGATCCCAAGGAGGGACAAAGTCAAGAAGATTGTAAGTTTGTGCAGAGTAGGTAGAGAGTCTATGGTGATAGGCAAGAGTTTGCAGGTCTGCTACAAGTTGTAGAGGATTGTATGTGAAGTTTCAAATATATATGAATAAAAGAAGGTATATTATAACTTTTGGATGCATTCTCAAACATCCTAAATGTGTAAATATTTATTGTTGATCTTTTTATTCAATCATACATTTGTGTTGGAAGGTGTTTTTTTAGTTTGTAGGTTTCAAAGTTATGAAAATAGCTAATACAATCAACAAAATATACAGTAACCGTCATAGACAAGTCATTTTATTCATGTTTTGGGCTTGTTCAAAGCTTGAAATTGTATGGGAAAGTATTCATTGGTGGGAAAAACCTTCTAAAGGGGGAAGAATTAAAAAATAATCTCTAAAATTTAAATTGGTCTTTTTTCAATGTTCTCGGCCTCACTTGGAAAACTAGGGTTTAACAACCACAAAAACCTTCATATCTTAAAATCTAAATAGGTAAATTGATTGAAACTTTGTGGATACATGCATATTGATATTTTTGAACATTTGAAGGTAATTTCAAGGTTTTTATAGGTCTATAGCTCAAATTATAATTAAAACTTAGACATGCAGTCCTAGAGGCAAGCCTAAAACCCTATTTAAAAAGACTAAAAGGGACATGACTTTGAAGTGAATGCTCCAAATGACTTAAAATTTTGTATACAAGTGTATTAGGATGTCCATGAAGTGTTCCAAGTGGTTGTCAATTCGTTTGACATTTGGAGAGAAATATATCTTAAAAACTTAGACCTACAACACTAGAAAATAGACCTAATAAGCCATGTTTTCAGTTTCTTGAGAAATCCAAGTCTATATAATGGTAAAATACAATTTCCAGAGTTTGAAAACCCCTGTAGGAATAAAATAAGCCTTTATAAATCATTAGGTTCTTTATTCAGTTGAAAACCCATTCAATAAGGGTGCAAGACAAGTCAATATCAAGACCTTCTAAAACCTTGTTTTATGTTTGCTTGTAGAGTCAAGCCTAAAGTAATATGAAATACTAGTTCTTGGGTTAGATATCCGCAATAGAGATTCAAGAACCCCTTGAAAAGCATAAAGAGTCCTAGTTGAGCCAAATACAAGGTAAGAAGGCTTCAAGCCTATAAAAATAAAGCACAAATCTAGAAACAAGATCTTGTTGTGACATGTTTATATCATATTGATATCAAGATAGACACCAAGATATTGGCCATCATCAATGATCAACGAAGTTATCAGGTAGCACAACTACAAGCTCCTTCAAGATTGAAAATTCCTCAACCTGCATAAGCAAATCTTAAAATCTACATAGCAATGTACATCAACATCAAAATATATGTAAAACGGGAAGAATAATCAAAATTCTTTTTTATTTTCAAAAGATGCTTTAACTTGGAGAGTAATGTGTATTTAACAACAACATCATCATTTTCCACATTGATTTTTACGAAAATCCAATTGTCTAGCATAAATAAGGGGAACATTGAAGCCTAACAATCTAGGGCTTTCTAACATATTTTACTAAAAGACCAGAGAATATAATATTGCATTTTGTTAATATTGGTGGTATATGTTTGATCAAGTCTAAGGTAGAAACAATTGAAAATCTTAAAAACAAGAGACAAAAAAATGATGCCACATTTATGCACAAAACAAATTAGTACTATTCTTCGCTTGTCCATGTCATGAAGGAAATACATGATGGACTAATGAAGAATAGGGTTACCTCAACCAATGACATATCCTTGACCAATTCGGTAAGAAGTACCCCAACATATGCATCATCAACACCTATTATATCAAATGTATTCACTTCCAAGCCATTTATTTTCCCTATAGATGCATTATCTCCTAGTTTTTTCCCTATAAATACAAATGAAGCTTCTTGCATGAATTTAACCATGATGAATATTACAAAAAAATGGCTAGCGTGTGTGAAGTTTATATGTTACAGATAGCTATATCATCCTTTTGATTGACCATATGCTTCCCAATAGGAATCAAAACCATACAACTTACCAACAAAATAAGACATTATATATTAATTTTTAGTGGGATTTTTACTGTGTATATTTTAGTCATTTACCCAAATAACCTCCATGAGTAGTCATTTACCTAAATAATCACAAGGCAAGGGGACTCACTTTAGCACACGTCACCAATCCTCTCCCCCTCAATGCCCTACTAACAAATGCTTCTAGTGGAAGCGTGCTAAAGTGAGTCCCCTTGCCTTGCGATTATTACGAAAAATACATGAGTAAGAAAAATGTCATTGTGGTAAATGACTACTCATGGAGGTCATTTGGGTAAATGACTAAAATATACACGAATAAAAATCCCACTAAAAAATAATATTTAATGAAATTGATTGTGAAATTATTCAACTTAATATTAAAATTAAGACATTGTCGTATGCAAGGATAGTCAAACCTCTCATTTAGATACACCAAAATAGGTGGTATGAAATTTCCTTGACAAATAGTTTCCATGTGCATCATAAACATAAATTGTTCAACAATTTGCTCTTCCTTAAGGGATTGAAATTCACAAAACTCTAAATGTGTGTTTTTTATTTTTTTCATTTTGGCTTTTGGGGATTCTCCAAAGGCTTTTATTAGCATATTTGTACATCCTTCAAAGTATCTTGCCTTTGCTTTTTCCGAAGCTCCACATTAGATGCAAGTATTGCAAAATTTTGTTTAACATTCTTCAATTCATTCTCTAGATTTCTTATCTTATGATTTAGCTCCAAATCTCTTTGACGATAATTTCACACTTCATGAATAGTTGTAGGTAATCATCTATTATTTTCTCCATTAATTTATCTGTCATTCCTAGCACTGATTTAAGTCCTTTTCCATTGTCAACAGTCTCAAAATTCTTGATACAATGATGTTCGTCTTGTTGATTTGTTGATGCAAAACACAAGAAATATTTTTTGGTAATAGGTGTTAAGCACGGGATATACTGAGAGGGAGGGGGGGAGAGGTGAATCAGTATATCATAAATCTTATAAACTTTTCCTTAATCAAATTCCACTTAACCAAACATTTAAGATATGCAATAAAACTGAAACAATAAACACCACACAAGATAGAGAGAGACACCAGATTTAACGTAGAAACCCAATGTGGGAAAAACTACGGAGAACAATCTCAAGTATAAGAATGAGCACCAACTCAAACTACAATATTTGCAAGTACCAACTTGCCGGAGCACCAACCTTTTTGTTGAGCACCAACACAACTATTCGTGAGCACCAACCCACAGGAGCACCAATGCCTTTGCTGAGGACCAACACAGCAACAATTCCTGAGCACCAACCCATAAGAGCACCAACACAGCAAAAATTCATGAGCACCAACCCACAAGAGCACCAACCCCTTTGCTGAGCACCAACACAGCAATAATTCATGAGCACTAACCAACAAGAGCACCAACCGCTTTGTGTATACCACACAACTATCTCTCAATGTTGCTATTTCTACAAATGATAGTTCATTACAATATCTCTTTCCTCTTTCACCTTTGCTCTTCTAAGCTAGATATAACAAATACAAATCATACTCATCTCTTATTGCTCTTCTAAGCTAGATATTACTATCTCAAATCAAACTCTATCTCACACACTACAAATGGCTTCTCAAGCCTTTATTTATAGCTTTCCAAATGACCTTTGGCCTTCCCCCTTTGTGACCCTTCAATCCTCATGGAAAATGGCACCAAACTTGCATGACCCTTCGTATCCTTGCAGTTGAAAAGTCATATGGTGACCCTTCATAGGTAAAAGCGTCCTTTCCTCTTTTGTCCTTATCTTGGTGACTTTTCGTATTCCTCAAAGTGTCCCTTCATGAGAAATTGTGCCCTTCATCTTTTGTCTTCACTTGGTGACTCTCGAAATTCTCCAAGATGACTCTTCACGGGAAAATGCATCCCATTCTTCTTTTGTCTTTACCCCATGACTCTTTGACTTCTCCATGGGCCCTTCTTTTGTCTTATATGCAACTAAAAATATATTCATTAATATTAAATAAATATTAACACATATTAGCTAAGATATAACTATTATAAACATCATTAAATGCAATGGGGCCTTTATCACCAATAATGCTAGACCTTTGACATTAATGACAATATTTTCAACAATAGGTAAGGAATTTGGATTGAAGGTAAATAAATTTTTGGATTGCAGTTTGCTAGTGGTTGAGGATTTTAGATTTTAGATACTCGACTTTGATGACTCTCAGCATTGGATCTACTAGTTGAATGATATACTACAAATCCACAATTTGCTTTCTAATAATCAAGGGTTGTTTGTTTTAGTTTTTATTCAAACCGAATTAGGATTGTAGTTCTTTCAAAAATATGTTTGATTCGTAAACTAGGTGGATATACCATGTTAAACTTCAATAACACAGATCATAATCCTATCTCCAATCAATCATTGTTCTAAGCTACTTGCAATGCTAAAACAGAGAATAATAAGTGTTGGAAATAAAAATGTGTAGAATATTAAACATAAAGATGAAGCAAAAGATCACATGAACCATAAGATGAACATACCATGTAACCTAGAGACACTTGGTGTGGGAAAAACTCTAGTGGTTGAAGCAATTACACTCCCCTTCCACTATGTAATTCAACAAGCATACAAGTTACTACCAACCATGGCCTTCATAGATAAAGTTTTCACTCCTACACTATCCAAAACCTGCACACACAACTACCTATCACCTCTCAAACACTTCACAATGAACCAACACTACTAAAACAACCATTCATAGCTAAGAAACAATGAGGCAACATGAACAAGGACTCAAACTTACAAATTACAAGGTGAATCTAGCTTCAAAGACTCTCATTGCCTTGTTGATCACGTTTCTGATGTCCTCTACCTTCAACAAAGGTTGCAATTATGCCCTCTCATCTTGGAACCTATCAAAGAACTCAAACAAACCATCATAAGGGAGTGAAAATGTTTGCAATCATTCCCATTCCTAAATTTTGTATGGTGGTGAACCCATCACAATAGGTAGACGGGAGTTATGAAATTGCTAGGATGGTTTCACAACTACCATGATGGTTGTGCAATCATCATTAAAAAAGATTGATGGTTACGCAACCACCACCCATGCAAACCAACATTTTCATAATCTATAGCAAACCTCTCAAATTCAAGAGTTGAAAGTTGCTAACTTCACTATTTTGAGGATGTCATGATCATTTTTATATTGATTCTACAATTATAATTTATCTGAACTAATGTTTTAACATGAAGTGTCTTCCAGTAGTGTCTTACAAACATGAATTACATAAATTGGGAATAGTGGAAACATCCAGCAAACATAGCTAATAATTAGATCCATATTTTGGATCATACCTCCCTAATTTGAGGCTTTTAGTCCCTAAAAGCTTTAAGAACTCTTTAAGTGAGGAAATATCATCCCCACATCTTATATGGAGTACCATTTGGCCTTACCAGATAGCTGACCCTTTAACCCAACCAACGAATCCTCTTGCACTCATCTTCTTCTTATTCTTTCCTTCTGTAATAATGCATCCTCCTCCAATTCTAACTAACTATCAAGAGTGAGATCTTCAATTGAAAGTAGCAACAACCCTTCATCTTCATTGTCTAACACACAAGGCTCAATGAAACTTAAGTTCTCAACATTGAAAAATAAATAAATCTTCATATAAGAAGGCAAATCAAGTCTAATTGTAATCTTATCCACTTTTTCCAAAATTTCAAATGGACCATACCTAAGAGGCTTACGCATCATAGTCTTACCTTGGAATATCTCTTTACTCAAGTACAACAAACCTTGTCTCCAACATGGAAACTATGCTTAGTGCTAGGTTGATCATGTCTTGCTTTCTACTTGGCTTGTGACTCCATCAACCTCTCTTGCACTTGGAAATAAATTTGTTGAATCTTCTCGATGAATTACCAGTTTTGTCGACCTCTTAATCCACTTTTTTATTTCCTTTGCACGGCTATCTCAAAACAACATCAAATGCACATGAAGGAAAATAGCCAAACACATTTCAAAATGAGTTTCGTTGGTAGAAGAATGTGTTGCACTATTAAAGTAATGTTAAATATACACCGAATTTCATCTCAAGTCTTAGGATGATTCCTATTGTACTTTCTCAAGAGTTATACCAATGTTTTATTCACAACTTTTGTCTACCATTAATTTATGGATGAAAAATGACAAATTGTTTCAACTTGGTATCCATCTTCTCCCACAATGTAGCCCAAAACTTACCAACAAATTTTAAGTCTCGATCTGAAAAAATTGAAATAAGTAAACTAAAATGAACCCACAAATTATCAAAAAATAACTCAAGTACATCATTACTTTTGAGGGTCTTTTACAAGGAATAAAAATACACATCTCTTACTAAACCAATTCACAACCACAAAAAGATAGGCATGCCCCTTCCTTGACATAGGCAACCCACTTAAAAAATCCAAGTAAATACTCTGCCATGGCCTAGAAAGAACCGATGATGACATCTACAAACCCAAATTCATGTTATTAGGTTTTTATGTACTACATAGCCGACATTCCCTTATAAACTTAGCAAAATCAAACAGCATATTAGGCTAATAAACATAACTCTACAAATGTGCAACAATCTTTGTAACACCAAAATGTCCTGTAATTTTTTAAGTATGTATTTCTCTCATTAGTTCAACTCTTCTCTTCTTAGGCACCCAAAGCTTACCCAACTTGTAAAGCAACCCATCTTGGTGGTAATAAGCCCCATGTTGAGACCAACACCCCCCTCCCCCCATCTTTCTTTTTTGAAAAGGGGACCCCTATGATTGTTTCCAAAACCTCTGTATTCTGGGATAAGTGTGAAAGATTGTTTGATCTTGAATTTTAAAAGCAGGTCAATCTTTAAAAAAGACATGAGCTTTGGTGTATCTGATCATGATCATGTTTTATAGATTATTTTTGCTAAATAATCATTTTCAAGGTGATTAATTGCAGGTTCCATGGAAGAAGTCAAGGTTCCCAAGCAATAAACCCTAGCAGTTTGAATGTAAACATTCACAAAAAAATCTAGTAGGAAATTTTATGCATCATCAGGTTTTAACTTAAAGTTTGTGCACTTTTGCAGATCTAATGCTTTACGCTTGTTCATTGGATTTAATCCAACGGCGCATCAAGCTTGAAGTCTTTTAGAAAGGCATACAAAAAATGATTTGGGCCCCAGTAAGGATCCAACGGTGATCGCTTGATCGGAGGTTTTAATCTAATGGTGCAAATTAAAGCCGAAGCTCTAGGAACTCCCGAGGGCTTTACATGTGGCATTCAATTATTGGATCAATAAATTCCATTGTCTTAAATTTGACATGTTCACTCCCGTCATTTGACATCTGCGAGGACATATTTGACGTGACCAAATCCGTCAAATTTGACCTAGACAATCCCCGAAGCCTTGGGAACTCTTGAGGGATTTACACATGGCATTTAATTATTGGATCAATAAATTCCATTGTCTTAAATTTGACAAGTTCGATCCCATCATTTGCCATCTGCGAGGATGTATTTGACGTGATCGAACCCGTCAAATTTAACTTAGACAATTTTTAAACCCTAAATAAAGGGGGCATTTCTAAAAAACCTTTTAAGAAATTCCTAGCTTTTTACGAAGACAAACCTAGTATATAAAGATCTTACCCTAAGTCATTTTGCGTTTTTTAAAAAATAAAATTCTAAATGACGTTTTTAAGCCTAAGATTCATATAATCATGGAACTAATTAAAAGGTAAGCATCTTGTAGGATCCAACAGCGATCACTTGTTCACTGGATTTAATCCAACGGTGCGTCAAGGAAAAGTCCTTTAAAAAGGTATACGGTTAATGATCTGGCCCTAGCTAAGATCCAATGGTGATCGCTTGCTCGTTGGATTTGATCTAATGGTGTGACGAAGTTGAGGACTTTTCAAAAGCCTTGTGAGTTTGACACATGGCATAATTAGTGAGCTTAAAGATCAAGAGACCAATGAAATGCAATGACCTAGATTCTGTTTTTCAAATCAAAATAAAGAGGACTTTTGAAAGCTAACGGCTAGCCTTCAACTAGCATTTATAAAATTTGCCACAAAAGGCATGGAACCCTGCCACATAAGCTCCACGTAGGTATGGAAGATCAAAATGAAAGATATCATATGCTCGATAATGCAGAAGACATGAGAATGAGGTCCCATCAAATTTGAGGCACGTATGAAATCAAGAGTTGGATATTTTTGCCATTAAAGCTAAAAACCATGAACCCTCTATAAATAAGGGCTTAAGTCGGTTTAATTGATCACATAGAAATCAAATTAAGTGCAACTTGAATTCAGAGCAAGTGCCTTAGTGAGATCTTTGTTTTCATCAACTACGATTCAATGTTATCAATGGCGGTAGGCAGGCAATAGATGAAAATTGAAGTGGAGCTTTATCTAACTTTAAATGGTGAAGGAAGGGTCTTTAGAGACACAGTTAGATTTAACAGCCTTGAATGTACATGGAATCAAGAATTGGTTTGAATTATTCTTCTTTATAGAGGAGTTGCAACCAATTTCCTAAGAGGAAAAGAGGAATGATACGGTACACCAAAGATATAAAGACCTAGTATCAATTCAGCTAACAGGCCTTCACCATGGGGCTGTTAAACCAGAGGTAATGCATTGCATTGACCTTCTTGTTCCTATTTTCATTGACTGCAGAATAGATGGAGAATGGATTATTCATGAAGTACCAAGAAAGTTGCATGTATAACTCCCATGGCCTTTGAGGCTTACTATAAGCTCCCTTTGTTAATCCAAAACATGGGTTTAGTCCTCTCGCCTTGGTTAATCCAAGGTTCTCATGTTTTAAGGACCCCTAATGGTGAGATTCCTATTGCCCAATTTAGGGAGGGCATTAGGGTAGCTATGACCTTATTGAACAGAGCCTTTGGTGCCTCTTCTACAACTTATTTGAGTAAGGACTGGGTATCCTATGTCCATTGCATGTTGGAGCGGAGCTTAACCCCTCCCATTGGAGACTTAATAATTTTTTTCTTGGCCAAACAATTTACAGCCATCAAGAGAAAGACCTCCAAGCAATTCCTTATGATGTCTCACCTCTTGGATTCACTCCTAGCCTCTATTAATTTCCCTGGTATCCGAAATTGGTCCCTTGATGGTAGAACTACCATTTCCCATCATTACTCCAAATTACATATATTTAAATACAAGAATCACATGCAATTCATATGTGATGGTATCTTCCCAGTCATTTTTGAGGCAATCACTGGTATCCCTATGCCCAATCTTCATGCTCTAATCAAAAGACAAGTGGAGACCATGGGGGATGTGTGGTTCTATCCAGATTGCACTGTAATAAGGATAGAAAGAATCATGGTCCAACCATACAGATTGCCTATATATGTTCCCAATAAGCTTGTAGAGCAAGAAATTGTTTATCAAATCATCCAGGGAATGGATTGGATATGCAAGAAGAATAAAAAGGCTCAGGTGCATCCCATACCACTGGACATTGGCAGAATTGTAATCAAGGATTGGAAACAGCTGGAGATCATGGTGGTGCACAAGAACTCTTTTGATTTCCAACTGGATGATCTTAAGATGTGGGACCCCAATGATAGAGTGCTAACCATATTTGGGATAAAAAGGTCCCAAATACTGAGTACAAACATCAACCAGGTGTGGGAGATGGTATTTACACAAAGGCAAGGAACTTTGAAGAAGTCTTGTCTAGGGTTAAAAACTAAAACATCAAATTAGAACATAGGTTGGTTAGGGATAGTGAGCCCTCAAGAGAAATATGGCAACTACATCCCTTACATTATCACTTGTTGCTAGGACCATTTGCGACTACACATCAAGAGCCACCTATTGGAAGACAATCTTTTCAGCCTCAGCAAAGAGAATTGGCAAAGTCAGCCTAGGTTGGGCAACCTAAGGATGTAAAAGGAAAGGCTAAAGATGTGATTCAGGAGTCTAGCATAGAGCATAGTGGTGAAGGTCCCAAAATTCAGGTATCCCCACCAAGGCCTTCTTCACCAGTAGAGGTTATTAGCATGATTGCTTTGGAAACTGGATAAATAGTGGAAAGTCCCCTTATTAACATCACAACTGCCTATGGTTATGATAAGGAAGAGGATCCATCTGAGGAAGCAAGCAAAGAATTAGTTCCATTGGACAGAGGAAAGAGACAGGCAGAATTGGCCTTAGTTCCTTTGGCACCAAGAAAGAGGCCTAGGTTAACTTTCAATCACCCTACTAGTGAAATTAACCTCTTTAGTGATGAGAATCCTATTTATGGACCAGTTATCCCTGATTCGTTTGTTTATGGGAAGTTGCAGAAAATCCCATCTTTTTCTCCTTCACTGGCTTTGACTCGAGTTGACATGGATGTTCAAGGTAATGTCAAGCCTTGGATTCAAGGTATCCTGAATAGACAAGCAGAGAGAAGCATCCAGATCCTTCGCAACAAGGAAAGCCAAAGGATTGACACCCCAGGAGCCTTTGGAAGTTCAAATGTAGAGATTCCTGAACAACCACAGGTAAAGGAGCCTGACCCTTAGGTCCATTCAAATACAGATGCATCAACTCTTGAGAGAGTAGTGACCAAGAAGGTTATTGTTGATATTGAGGAGTTCACCTTTCAGAAGGTAGAGCCATTTGTAAGCTTAACTCCTATTCCAGGGTAGGCAGCAGGGAAGCATCCTATATTTCAAGAAGATGTAGCTAGTATGGTACTAGACCAGTCAACCATGACCTTGGTTGGAGTTCGGGGAATAAAACAGAGGATTCTCATCTTGGAGAAAGGAAAACAAGATTTAGAAGCTCAGGTCCTCCTTTCAATTCTTGAGGACATATTGCAAGTGTTGAAAAAATATTTGATGCATGCATTTGAGAATTTGAAAAGCATCAAGCTTAGATTGAGTGCTTTAAACCATCAAACTAAGATGGCACAAGCCTTAATCACTCAATGGCAAAATTCTCAAGCTCAAATGGAGGAGCTCATCAAGGTACATAAGACAAAGCAAGCATTAGACTTCAAGATTATCAAACTTAGACATCTAGATATCTTCATCGAATTTTTGATGGATAAACAAGAGGATTTGATCACCTGGAGCAATGATGTCAATGACTTCATCAAGAGAGACAAGCTTGGTAACCCATAGTGAGAAACTTCTGGAGAATCTATTAGATAACCCTTCTCAAACCACTACTATAAACTTGATTTGTGATGAAGAATTCAAGCAAAAGGTTGGTGTTCACATCCAAGGCATCAGAGACAACAAAGGTCATTCAGCCAAGGATAATCAAAAAATCCTTGATATCATTATTTCTGTAGGGAACCAAATTGCAGAAGCACAATGTATCAAGGAACTTGTATCTCAGGTTGATAATGAATTTGACAAGTTAGTAGATCAAGAAGAGAATTGTCTAATGAAGCCTGCAATGGATTTTGAACTAATCAAGGAGAAATACACCAAGGTGAAAGACTTCCTCAAACAGGGTTAATTGAAGGTCTCACCAATGAAATCCCTAACAGAATATTCTTTTTGTAAAGTATATGCTAGTCGGTTAGCATATACTCTTTCTTGTCAAGTTGACATGTGACCTTCCACATTGTATCTTTATATCAAGGACAGTTGTCCTTATCCGCATGTGGATATTTTAAAAGTTAATTGGTTAACCGTCTATGTTTCCTCTAAATAGGTAGATGGTTACCATTTGTAAAGAGGAGTTTTTGAGCAATTGTACACCAGGAGCATTTAATACAACTAAAGAATTCTGAAAAGATTGTGTGGATAGTTTTGTTGAATGTCCATGTTACCTCTCAATTGCAGATAGTCATCTTGAATTTGAATGATTCTTCTTGTTTTAAGTTATATTCTTTGTCATAGGGTTGTCAATTTGTGCTAAATGCTAAATTGGTTGTAAAGACCTCAAGTATACTTCATTTTGTTCGATTTGTATTTGGATGTACTTAAGTTATTCAGATCATAATAGCAAATCTTTAAAGTAAATTTGGTTCATATGATTCATATTTTTCCTTTGCATTTTCCCTGATTTGTGATATAATTTGAACTTACGTTGTTTTATAACATAAATTGGTTCAAATGTGCTCAAAGTAATTGAAATTTTGTCATAATATTTGAGATGAAAACCTGCAATCGTGTTTCTTTCTTACTTTACCCTTCTATTTTCTTATTTTTATCAAGATTCACTCTAGCTTAAAGATCATTGTTAATACTCATTTATTTTAACTTCTAAGTCATCGAAAACTATTGAATTTCTAAAGATTTAAACCTTTGTGGCTCCCAACCACTAAATCAAACAAATATTGTGGACAGTTCTCATACTCTGTTTCTATTCCACCACAGACATCATTGAATTGTCACAAACTGCAACTCATGTCTTGGATTTTTCAAATCTTAAAATGAGTAGTGTTCATCAACACTGAAGAGCACATGTGGTACATTTCAAAGCATCAACACCCCCTTGGGCTAAAAACCTGCACATTGAGACCTCTTTGCTTGAAGAAATGGCTCCCCAAAATTTGCATCAAACTCATATCCTTCTACATAAGACTCACATATAAAATGTTCAATAATATTTATGGTGTCAATCGTTGAAATCAAAGGAAGATAACATATCAATGAATTTGTTAGTCACACTTTTCTTATACTTGATAATCAAATGAAATTGTTGGAAAAAACCCATCCACTTAAATTGTAACTTTTTGACATTTGGTTTGTGCTTGCAAGTATTAAAAGGGTTAGTTATCTGTGTGGACAATAGTGTCCTTACCAAAAAGATAGTGTTTCTTGTATGCACATAAATTTGTTCACCCTAACCAAATTACTAATCCCACTATTTATCCTAATTAATCGTGTAACCATAGTCCTATTTAAACAATTAAAAAGCATCCCCCTTCATTTTTCTTCATCCATTAACCTTATCCCTCCCCCACAAATCAATTAATTTACCTAATCCTTATTATCTACAACCTAATCCCACTTGTCTAATATTTGAGAATTTAAAATTTCCATGACCCACCTATCCACCTACCCTAGCCCATTCTTAGGCTCTTCTACATCCCTAGTCCTTAATAACCTATCTAACCACCTACTAATCTTACTTAGCCCCTAAATGGATTCTCGAATTCAACAATTCTAGAATCCTCTCTAACTTAGCCCCTTTCTATCTAGAAGCCTCTATTCTAGAGGCTTTCTAAGAATTTTTAATTCCTTGTATAAGCCTCTACCATTGATCCTATTAACCGAACTTTGAATATTGGTTAAGGATCTTCCCTCCATGGCCTATTTAAACAAGCCACTCCTTCATGTCCAAACTAACTACAAGCTAACTTAAAAAGCTATAAGCCCTCAATATACTCTCATATTAAGCCATCTCAAAGCATCCTCAGACTCTTGTAAATCCATTCAACTATTTAAGGAAGTCATTAGAGTCATTTTGAAGCCACAAGCAAGCAATCCACAATCAATCGATTTATCATTGGAATCTCTTTGAAGATCTTGGAGGGATCCAAGAGGAGCAAATTGGTGGTAAGAATCCTTATCTAATTTCTAATTTGCTTCCATATTCTCTCCCTTTTGATGTTTTGTATGATTTGGGTGAAATTGATATTTTTAGTAGTTTAAATTCATAAGTCAAAAATACAATCATGCATTGATGATCATGGTGGGACAACCCCTTCAAATTAACCATTTTCCTTGTTAGAAGTATTTTGATAGCTTGCAAAACTGATTGGATGAAAGAAAGCTCTGAATTTCATCAAATTTTCACATATAGGCAATGGTGATTTTGCTTTGTAAATTACAATATTGAATCAGCGGTATTGCCTAGCAATATGCAATTTTGCGCTAACCGTACTATTTAGCCACTAATAGTCAATTGTTTTGGTAGGTTCTTGACCTCTTGCAATATCGCCATTTGAAAAAGGCGATTTTTCTATAAAGTTACGATTTTAACCTCGATAGTTAAGATTTTGCCTTCATTGTAGTATTTTACCGTTAATCGTTTTGACTATCTGTGTAGTTTGTGCAAAACTACATTTTTCTAGTTGTGGTATTGCAAAATTGCATTTAGCTAGTTGTGTTATTACAAAACTACATTTTTCTAGTCGCAGTATTGTAAAATCGTATTTTGCTAGTCATAGTATTGCAAAATCGCATTTTGTTAGTTATAGTATTGCAAAATCATATTTTTATAGTTGTAATTTTTTATCTGAAATGCATTTTTGCCTTCGTAAAATATGATTTTGACTCAAACGTAAAATCACTAACCTAAACCTGTGATTTTTGCTTTCTAACGATTTTATTATCTCTATTTGACTATGATTTGTTTACAAGGAAGATGAAACTTTGCCCAGACCAAATCAATACCCCTAAATCCCTCTTATATCTAAATTGTGCAATATCACCTATTTACAGAGATGTTTTTAATTATAATATGCAATTTTGAACACTCACAATCGATTTTTACTCAAGACATTCAGCAATACGTTTGCTTAAATTAGTATTTGTAAACATTTCATTTTTAATCTCTTTTTACTTTCTGAATGTATTTCAGCATTCTGTACATTTTTTTGCATTCTGTAAATAATATTTATTTTGTCTTATAAATTGTTGTCTCTCTACCTTAGAATTTATTATGTTTTCCATAAATCACAAATTGCATATTTCGACTTGTTATATTGCCTTATGAGTTACGATATTGCTTTACCATCTGCGATTTTACATAACCGTACGGTTACGGTTAAGGCTAACTAAACTGTCAACAAAACCACATATTAGCTAGTTGTTGTATTGCCTAGATCTATAGTTTTGTACTCTTTGGAAGTGGTTTTGCATTAAACTGACTATGTATCTATAGTTTTGCCTTCTGTAGTTGCATTTTTGCACTCATTTTTGCATTCAATTTATCTTTTTTGAGTGTGATTTTAATGATCATTTTCAGTGATTTTTGAGTCATTCCAAGCATCCCACAAGTCCCAATTGCTTTTGACATCAGGGGCGTTGCCCCTTAACCTCTCCTTATACCACAATAGGGAGCGTGCCCAGGGCACTACCCCCGGACCCTGAAAGGGGTGTTGTCCCTTGACCCTGTTGGGGGTTATTGCCCGCAAACCCTGACGACATGCCCCCTCATCCAAAAAAGTTATAGAGCCAAATTGTGATTTTTTCAGTGGTTTTTGTTCAGGGTTATTGGACTAACATTTTGTTTCTCACAGGGATGAATCTAATGGCAATTTTGGCTTGCTAACATCTTCTCTTACAGGGCATATTTTGTGTAACCTCTTGTCTTGCAGGTTGCCCCTCCAAGATTACCAATTAAAACTACTAATCATTTGTCTTGTAGATCGCATGTCAAAGATATTTTCGTATTTAAAAAAAAATATATATATATATTGTATATAAAACATCTAAATTAATTGATTAATAAAAAAAATTGTCTGCTTGTGTGTCACCTGAGGGCTATAGTGGCATATGTTCTCCTCCTTGCATCCTTACGACAATTCCTGGAGGATCAAAAACCACTAACAAACCCTACCATTTTTCTTTTTTAGGGGCAACATGATGTGGAATTGACACCCACATACTTCCCATAGTCTTAAGGGGATAGTCACCATGGATTTCACCACCACGCATTAATCTACACTCTATTTTCCGATGGAGTATAAATATCAGGGATAGTTGTCATTGGGCTAAATGGTTGACTTCATACAGGGTTTTCGAAGGGAAAGAGTTAATTCTCTGAACCACGCATTAAATAGCACCATATACGGAGTCAAGCCTCATGTACCTTATGTATATCGAGGATGCCCTTAGAGAGCCCATTTGACCTAGATTAGGACCATTGACCATAGCAGGCAACTTGCTACTAGAGTCAGTATCAGCTCCCAGGTGATTGTCATGTGCAGACAGGGTTCAGAGAGTTCAGAGGATTCTATAACGAGTCACCGACATAGAACCTAACCCACAAAGTCGTTGGATGGTGCAGTCATCGGATTATACACCAATAAGTTTACGAATCTTATGATTGTGGTCTACTTGTTTTGGTGTGTCGTATTACACCAGTGTTGTTTGTGAGTTGAATCAGCGTTTCACCCAAACCTATACACGGCAATCTATACATTCTATATCATCATCTTGTGTATCCTTATCTCTATCTCGTACATTCTTAGTCATCTTATACATCCATCCTTCATCATATCTTGTATATCCTTAATCTTTTACATATATTAATATAGTTTTGACATCCTCCTATTTCTTTATAATGTCATTATCCTTCAACTTCATCTTATCAAAACCTCTTTCACCTCATCTAGTCTCACCCCGTCTAGGAAAAGTCTCATCTTACTTTGTTGGATTTTTAGTTCACACACTTGTCCAAATCATATTCACTATAGCCCTCATCATCGTTGTATCACCACCTTTAATCCCATTTATCCTTCATCACACAATCTTATATCCATCCACTTTGAGTAAATCAATCTAAGGTTTGAGCTAGTCCTTTTATCATCTAATCATTATCATCCACTGTCATTTTTATATCATTCATCACTCGATCAAGTTTCATTCTTAGTCAATACCCTGTTAATAACCTATCACTTTGTCAATTTCAATCTAGCATCCAATCATCATCAATCCAGTCATCTCTAATCCAGTCGTCTTGCCTATTCATAACTAGCACCCATCCAATCGTCATCTTGCTAGTTTGAATCTATGCACTAGTTGAATCTCAATCCTTTTGCTAGCTTGAAAAGTAGGCATTGTTGATAGCTTGTTAGCACCTATCGTAATACATTTGAAATCTGATCCTACTATTATATCTTAATCTATTTAGTCTATCTTGTCCTCATCATCACCCATCATACTAGCTTAATCATTCGGACTTACTTTGTTCAAGAGCCAATCTTTTTAGCCCACCCTCAATCTACCTTCACATCAACCCATTTTTTTCCTTCCCTCATCCATCATCTATCCACATGGACTTGGGCCCAGTTCTTGTGGACCAATACCTATTTGCTAACAAGGATGAGATCCTTTTGTAGGCCCTATAAATGGGTGCTCGCCTACCTTCAGACCTCGATCCCATTAGGCCTAAACCAATATTCCATCAACAATCCCCACATGCTAGCCCACCACAGTAAACCCCATCGACCATTCATCGTAACCATAGTCCTCACATCCCTCAATCTATAAGTGATATTAAGGTCATCCTATTTAATGAGTATATCTTGGCCGACAAGGACAAGTGCCTTTTATGGCTATTTGAGATGGACGCTCGCCTTCGCGATGATTTTGAACCCTTAAGCCTTAAGGCACCTACCAAACAAGTGCCTCATCAACCCTCATCCCCATTTAATTCTTTTGACAACTAATCCCATTCCAATGCCCCACTCACTAGTTATAGTCCTAGTCCTAGTCATGACCTTCCTAGTCTAAAGATCACCCTGTAGACCAAAATTGGCCTACATATAAAGCTTTGGCCTGGATGGATGCAGTGCAGTATTCTGGAGAGGTCTTAGAGTGAAGTGAGAACCTGAGCAGGGTTCCTGATGGATTGAAGTAATCCAATGGTGGAAGATGACCACATGTCACTTTCAAGCTTTTGAAACACTTTAAGGAAGTCTTAAGGTGAATTTGTTGATTTCGGAGAAGTAGGTCTAAAAACAGGGCTAGAATTGCAAGTGAAGGATCCAACAGGGTTCCATGGTGTCATGGCATCTATGGGACATGAAACAAGTTTTCTCAAAGTCTCAAAGGTTTATAAGAGCATTAATGGGTCCAAAGATGATTAGCACAAGCCTAGAAGAACTAGATAGTCATGGCACATCACGCAGGAATGAATAGGTCAATTTGGTTGTACACTTAATAAGTGTACTTGGGAGGACTCTCAAAGTCGAAGGAAGGACTACATGGAAATGATTTTTTCATGCCTTGAATGTCCGTTGCAAATTTGGTGTCTTGATGTATTTTCTATCTCAAAGATACAAGCTTTTAAGAATGATCCAGTAGTGAGAGACGTCCCCAAGGATGTCAAATAAAAGCCACAAGAAATAGTCGTTTGAATTCAAAAATCTTCAAAGGATACAGAGAGTGAATGCAGTACTGCCAAGTGTCAAAATATAGCTTGATCATATCATTGATCAACGATACACGGATAATACCTCGAGTCAATGGGACCATCAAGATCAATGACACAAGTTAAATCATGCAAATCAAGATCAACGACGAACACAAGGTCAACAAGTCAAAGGATACTAGGATTGAATGTAGGGCTGACAAGTGGCACGATCACAATGAATTAAAGGATCAATGGTGTGCATTTGATCAAATAGATCAAGATCGACGACGCGTGTTCAACCTTGCAAAAAAGATCAACGACACAAATAAAGTCAAGAAGTCAATGAGCCCAGATTGCACATGAGGTCACCACGTGGCGTAATTACATGAACCATATGGAGATCTGACAGATGGGTCCACAGAAAGCAAGTAAGATTGACAAGTGTCACAATCAGGGAAGCCTAGATCATAGATAAATGGCTAATGATGAAAGTCAAAGCTAGGAGACTTCGGATGGAGATCAACGAAGCAAATTTTGATCCAGTTTCCAAGGGTGTATGAGATGAGGACATGTGTCGAAAGAAGCAGCAATCATATTTTAAAACATGATAAAGAGCGTGGCAAGGATGCCACATAGGCAGACACGTCAGATCAAAGGATTTTATAGACCCAGTCAGGGAAATGCATAGAGTCAAGATCTAAATATAATTCAAGTTAACCCAAAGTAGATATTTCAAGTTTGAGGGCCACTATTAGAACTCAGTTTGGACCTCTGGTTTGAAAATGTAGAACCCACAGGGCTTGTTTTCTAAGGTTGCAATTTGTTTCATGACTGTGTTTGTCATTCTTTGAAGGGAATCCACGTGTATAATGAGTTCTTGGCTTCTATTATGCTCAAAGGCAGGAAAGTCTTTTTAGGCCTAATAGAGAGCAAAAATGGGCAACTAGTTGTTGGAATGAGATAAAGCAACCTAGTAAATCTTCATTGATATCAAGACTATAGGAAAACCAATAAATGGGATTGGTTTTTATCTATAATAGACCTATGTTCAGGGTTTGAAGTAGAGGCAGAGTTGTGATTATAAAAAGAGTGTCTTATCTTTCAACATAGTCATATCCTCGACAAACAGTTACCTACAGCCACTTAAAGCAGACATAGTCATGGTTCAGTCAGGTCCATAGATATGAGGATTTTGTCTTTATGATAAAGGCAAGTGGAGGATGGCATATAAATCCAAGAAATATCTGATGGTTGGAGAGTGTAGGTGGAGCATTCATTGAAGTTTCAGAGTCCTTGAAGACCTTTTCTTTCTTAGAGAACCACGACACTATCATCCTCAACAACAAAGTTTTGTCTTCTAGTATGTTTCTTAGCCAATGAGAGGGCTAGAAGGCTATTAGGGCAAATGAAGGTTAAATTGTTGATGGAGGATTGGTTCTAATTGATCAAAAAGTGGTTGGCATTCATTGAAAGGTGGTGGCAACTCATTTATTGATTCTAATTGCATGATTCTCCTCTCTCTTCCCCTTTCTCCTATATCTCCCATTTCTCCACCATTGAAAAGTCTCTCTCTGTGATTTTAGATAAACTCTCTGATTTTAGGAAGAAGGGCAAGAGACTCTTATTTGATAAAGCAAAACCCTATCAAAATTTGTATGAAAGAGCTCTTGAAGCAATGAAGATTTTATTTACCTATCTCTTGCCTCTCAATTGTGTTTAACAAGCTTGTGCATGATGGCATTGTGAAGGAGTTTCTTCCATGTCCATTGTCCTTCTTTCTTGCCTGTTTTCAGGTGTTTTCAAGTTGTTTGTAGGTCTGAACTCATGCTCTTTCCACCATTAATGTATGCCTAGTGTGAATCTTAGAATTCATCTTTGCTTCATTCATTGCTCATGAGCCTAATTTATGAAACACTTATGCAATCAGTTAGTCTGTGAGGTTGTGTGAGCTATTGTAATCTATGTTGTAAATCTTGAAGTTTGAATTTATATTGAAGCCATAGCCATTCGACCCTTGCCTACTATCACAGGTTTTCTATAAGAAGTTGTCGTCTATTGTGTCGTCTATTGATAAGATAAAAAGATTGGTATCAGAGCCAACCAGTCATCTATTACTCCATCTATCATCAAGATTGATATGTTGTAAGTCTGTTTCCATTTTCCAAGCTTTAAGATTGTTTCTTGCTTTGTGATCTGTCTTTGGGAATTTATTGCACCGAGTCTTTGCTTGTTTATGTCATTTGAGTCTTGGGCTTTTATCTCTGCAAACTTTACCCTTATCAGACAGTCCTCGCTTTCAAAATTTTCTTACGCTGAAAATGGAATTTGAAAAGGCTCAGTCTGTTGATGATGGATAAGAAATCTTCAATGTAGCTACTTTGGAAGGATCTTATGAGCTCCTACTTGTTCTTCCAGACTAGATCCCTAAAAATCTTGAGATTGAAATCACTAAAAATCAGTTAGAAGGATATTTTCAGTTATATAAACCTCCAACAGTAAAGGCTAACAATGTCTACAAAAACTCTGAGTTAATAAAGTCTAAGGTTGTTTACAAATCTACTTTTATGTATTTTGTTCGTCCCCATATTAAGTCTATAGAACTTGCATTAACATACAAACCAGGAAAATGTTTTCAGACAAGTCTTCTTACATTACTACCTCCTGAGGAAATAGAGTACATAAGATCTCATAAATATATAAAATTTGTTCATTTTGGACTAATATGTGTATATGTTACTCCTCTTATACCCAGTAATATAAAACCAGTGATGTATCTATCTCTGTGTGATCGTCATCAAACCAGTTTTGTACATCCTTGCCAGTTGTCAAGTATTTCTAAACTAAATGATGGTGTTGTATGTTATGAACATGTCCCAAATTGGTCTATCATTGTTCGTGATAGAGGTTGTCAAGAAGTAAAAAATGGTTCTTTAGATTGTTGGGGAATGTTTTCTTCTGTCTATGGTCTAGATATGTTTGGAGAATTTAAACATGCCTTTGTAAACATTACTATTTTGTATTGTATGACAAATACCAATCATCCAAAAATTCTAAAAAATCTGCCATACGCTACAAGGTTGTGGTACAGTCCAACTCCAAAAAGGTCATATAGCATCCATAGACAAACTTCCAGCCTAAAAATTGGATTGGTTAAAAGCTGTAGCCCCCAAAATGAAAGGACAATCAAAGATTCATGATACAAATGGCCGATCTGTAAATATTCTCCCAAGATCCCTTTCATTTAATTCTTTTGAGTCTAGATCATCCTCTCCTAGGAAGAGTGAAGCATCTACATCTTCTCGAAGAACTATTCGTAAAGGAGAAATCTTATTTGAAGATGAACCTGTAAACCAGGGTCCATATCCCAATGATCTACCTCACACTTTTATGAATCTTCCTAGAAAAAAAACTCTTGAATTTTTCATAGATGATAAACTCACTCTGTATAAAGGGGGATGATGGCCTCCTCATCGAGGAGTATACAAGCAGCACTGTTAGTTATTTTTCAGTGGCTTTCCAACCCACGGGAACTGATCCAAAACCATCCAATGAATTCAAGCATAGAAATTATGTTTCTAGGTTTAATTCCCATCTTTCAAAAATAATTGATGATTTATGTAAAGATGTTTTGTATATAAGAAATTCTTTGGCTAGAATCCCTATTATTGAAGACCATGCTCAGCATATCAAGGAAACCTGTAATGAAATTCAGAGATACACAGACTAGACCTTGAATTATGTACATCATATTTCAGACAAGGTCAATACAATCCATCAATCTCTTACAGTCTTCAATAATCAGTCAAATGATATTGATTATTAATTGTCTTCTCTAGAATCTAGCCTAGATTGGCTTCTTGTAGAAGAAAAGAAAAACGAAGTCAAAATTGAGGAAGTAGAAGACGTAGAGATACCTTCTCTACCAGCTTATGGAACCTCCTCTACTAATTTTAGCAGTAGCTTTCGTCCATCCAAAAAGCCAAAATCCCCAGCTACAAGTATGATGCAAAGGAGCCAAATCCCATTACAACCATGGTATCTCAATATAGGTGATATCTTAAATCCTTTGAATGAAATATCTGCCAGATGTAATTCAATGAGATTCATTTGTGTTGCTGTAAATTTCGATCCTCCTTCAACTACTCAATTTGCATCTAAGTATCTATGGAGAATTACTCAGAAATGGTGGAATTCCATGACTGAACAAGAATAGACACTCCGTGTACATAGACAGCCTAATCTTCTTGCTATTTTGTATCATATGTTAATTAATAAGTTTGCTCCACTTGAAAGAAACAAAGATATTGAAAGCTGCAAATGGCTTCTGAAGATGCAATTGTGTGATTTAAAACAGTTCGAGCAATTTGCTAAGCAATTTAGATCTTTGGCCTATGAAGCGAAATACTTTAATGATGATTCTTTTAAAATCAAATTTCTTGAGTCCTTACTCTATCATCTGATTGATAAAGTCATCCAGTATATTGATATCAAAAGTCTCACTATATCTACCATGTCCTTATCTGATGTCATTGATTTTGCATGCCAACAAGCTATGCAACTTATTTTTTAAACCAGAACTATCCATAAGCCTAGCAAGCACCAACCATCTCGCATTGCTCCAATTTTTCTTGAAACTGCACTATTTGGTTGTCGACAGTTTGTTGCTCCTTAAAAACATCAAAAGCAATGCAAAATGTGTCTCACCTTCAAATGTCGTTCTTTTCCTCACCGCCATTCTTATGTTCCACCACACTGTTTCTTTTGAAAACGCTGCACTCCGTGCCCATCTTCCAATAAAGTCATCTGTTATATGGCCAGGGTTTTTACAAATATAACAGAGGACTTTATTAGAATACGGGCACGGAGTGCGGCATTTACGAAAGAAATGGTGTGGTGGAGCATAAGAAAGACGGAGAGGAAAAGAACGACATTTGAAGGTGAGACGCGTTATGCACTGCTTTTGATGTTTTTTAAGACCAACAAACTGTCGACAACCAAATGGTGCAATTTCAAGAAAAATTGGACCAATGTGAGATGCTTGGTGCTTGTTAAGCTTATGGATAGTTCTGGTATGAAAAACAAGTTGCATAGCTTGTTGGCGTGCAAAATCAATGACATCAGATAAGGACATGGCAGATATAGTGAGACTTTTGATATCAATATCCAAGCCAATTCCTAGGTTGGAGGTATGTCTATGGATGTTATATGACCTTTTTGGAGTTGGACTGTACCACTAAGCCTTCTAACGTATGACAAATTTTATAAAAATTTTGGATGATTGGTATTTGTCATACTATACAATAATGTAATGTTTACAGAGTCATATTTAAATTCTCCAAACATATCTAGACCATAGACAAAAGAAAATATTCCCCAACAATCTAAAGAACCATTTTTTACTTCTTGACAACCTTTATCACGAACAGCGACAGACCAATTTGGGACATGTTCATAACATACAACCCCATCATTTAGTTTAGAAATACTTGACAACTGGCAGGCATGTACAAAACTGATTTAACGACGATCACACAGAAACATATACATCACTGATTTTATATTACTGGGTATATGAGGAGTAACATATACATGGATTAGTCCAAAATGAACAAATTTTACATCTTTATGAGATCTTATATGCTCTATTTCCTTATGAGATAGTAATGGAAGAAGACTTGTCTGAAAATATTTTCCTGGTTTGTATGTTGATGCAAATTCTACAGACTTAATACGGGGGGACATAAAAATAGATTTGTAAACAACCTTAGACTTTATTAACTCAGAGTTTTTGTAGACATTCTTAGCCTTTACTATTGGAGGTTTATATAACTGAAAAGATCCTTCTAACTGATTTTCAGTGATTTCAATCTCAAGGTTTTCAGGGATCTGGTCTGGAACAACAGGAGGGAGCTCATAAGATCCTTCCAAAGTAGCTTCATTCAAGATTTCATATCCATCAGCGACAGTCGGAGCCTTTTCAAATTCTATTTTTGGCTTAAGAAAATTCTGAAAGCGAGGACTGTCTAATAAGGGTAAAGCTTGCAGAGATAAAGGCCCTAGACTCAAATGACATAAACAGGGAAAGATTCGATGTAATAAATTCCCAAAGACAGATCACAAAGCAAGAAACAATCTTAAAGCTTACTTGGAAAATGGAAACAGACTTACAATATATCAATTTTGATGATAGATGGAGCAATGGATCACTGGTTGGCTCTGATACCAATATTTTTATATCATTAGTACACGGCAGCTTCTTACAAAAAACATGTGACAATAAGCAAGGGCCGAATGGCTATGACTTCAATATTACTTCCAACTTCAAGATTTACAACAGAGATTACAATATTTATTTTCAAAGCTTTGGATTCGCAGGCCCTGATTAGGCAAGTGAAGAGCATACACCTTACAAGACTCAATAGACTTACTAGGACTCCCGATGATTTCTGATGTCTAACACTAAGCACACACCCTGTGTACATATAGCAAGAGAGAAGTCATGCCCGAAATCTTTGCCTAGGCGATGTCTATCTCAGCATTGCTTTAACCTTACAAAAGCATATTTGTCTTTATCATCAAAGGCTAAACAACGCATTTGATCTAAGAGAAGATTCCTCCATCGATGGTTGTTGGTCCAATGCTGCTTCCGTTTCAGTCACTAAGTCATCAATAGAGATTGGACAGAAATAGCATCTGTACTGGAAAGTTTGACAGATAGTCCATTAGGGACCATTGTCTGGTACAGAATGGATAGCTTGTACAGAAAAGTAAGATTCCCATGCTAGGCGTCCTTTGATGATTGTATGAACAATCGTTTCTTCATCCAAAGCGTCTTCTATATTTATCGTAGTGGGTCTTAAGTCTCGGATAAAAGCATATGCCCAATTATTATCTTGGGATATCTGATGACTCATCTTGATAGCTCAATTATAGCATTGTCTTATGCTTCATCAGTGTTTATTTCATGCTTATGTGAGTCCCAATTTTAATTTCGTGCATCACCTTTTTAGCTCTCTTAATAACCCTATACCCCATATCTATCCCTTTTCCTAGTAGAAGCATTAGTTTAGGTGATCCATCAAAAAAAAGTCATCCTCTAGAGGTTCAACTCCATTACAGGGTACCCATAGCCTGAGGTTGTTCCCATATTGTGGTTGGGAGTGGGGGAACCTGAAGAACTCTCCCATAAGGGTGCAATTCTACACGACAACAGTTTCTGGCACGTCCAATGGGACCAACATTTGAAGAAATAGTGATCAAGTTTGATGTTGGTTTGATCAATTTACAACAGTTCTAGCCTTCATTTTCTAGTATATGGTGACTCCGAGCAACACTCAACATTCTGGTGCAGAACAATAGTTATCTTTCATGTCAAAGATGATTACAAGATCAGCTTCTAGAGGTATTCTTTTTGAATTTATTAAATTGCCTTTAAACTTAGTAAAAACGTTAAGATTTGATAATACTCATCCATACAAAGGAAACTTTCCTTCTAAACCAATTTTAAAACCTACCTCTGCAAGAAAATCTTGTTAGCTCCTTTCACTGCCATGGCAGCCCCTACAACTTTTCCTTTTGTGGCTTTCAATGGTCAAAGTCCTTTAGACCTTCAACAATATGATCCTATCCCAGTGGCAGCTCCCCAAAGTGTTCCTTACTTCACGAGAAACCAATCCACAACCCCTTCTAAGCACCTCAAGGATATATCCAACTTCTGCGATATTCATGATATCAATGAGGAAAATGTGGCCATCAAGTTGTTGGCCATCTCTTTCAAGGGTGTATAGAAATCTTACTACTAACTCCATTACTTCATGTGACCAGTTAGGTAATGCATTGTGTAAAAGTGTTGGAAATATTGTCATTGATGTCAAAGGTCTAGCATTGGTGATAAACGCCCCATTGCATTTAATGATGTTTTTAATATTCATATCTTGACTAATGTGTGTTAATATTTATTTAATATTAACGAATATATTTTTGGTTGCATATAAGTCAAAAGAGGGCCCATGGAGAAGTCAAAGAATCGTAGGGTAAAGACAAAAGAGAAATATGATGCATTTTCTCATGAAGAGTCATCTTGAAGAATTCCAAGAGTCACCATGTGAATACAAAAGAGGATATGGCGCATTTTTCCATGAATGGACACTTTGAGGAATACGAAAAGTCACCAAGATAAAGACAAAAGAGAAAAAGACGTTTTTGCTTATGAAGGGTCACCATATGACTTTTCAAATGCAAGGATACGAAGGGTCATGCAATTTTGGTGCCATTTTTTTTTAGGATTGAAAGGTCACAAAGGGTGAATGCCAAAGGTCATTTGGAAAGCTATAAATAAAGGCTTGATAAGCCATTTGTAAAATGTAAGAAAGTGCATGGTTTGTATTTGTTTTCAAAGAGAAAAAAGCATGAGATATTGTAGAGTTCTATCATTTGTTGAGTAAGCAACATTGAAAGATAGTTGTGTTTTATACAGAAGAGGTGTTGGTGCTCATGTGGGTTGGTGCTCACAAATCTTTGCAAGGGGTTAGTGCACCAGTGAGTTGGTGCTCACAAATAGTTGTTGTGTTGGTGCTCAGTAAAGGGGTTGGTGCTCCTACAAGTTGGTGCTTACGAACTTTGTAATTTGAGTTGGTGCTCATTCATATACTTGAGATTATTCTCCGTGGTTTTTCCCACTTTGAGTTTCCACGTAAAAATCTAGTATCTCTCTCTCTCTCTCTTGTGTGGTGCATATTATTGTTTCAGTTTTATTGCATATCTTGAATGTGTGGTTAAGTGGTTAAAGAAAAAGAATTTGATTAAGTAAAAAGATATATAATATATTGATTCACCTCCCTCCCTCTCAGTATATTTCATGCTTAACAAAAAGGTTTGAAGACAAGAGTGACCACTTATCACTTGCAAAGCAGCAAACTGCCATCAAGAGGGCTCCTCATGAGGTTATGCAAAACTTCAATACCAAATTTCAGAAGACATGGGACAGGATCCCAATGTCTGTCAAGCCTACTCCAAATTATGATTTATTTTACTATTTAAAAGCTCTAAATAGTGATATTGCATTAATGATTCAGTCTATGGGAGGAAACATACTACCAAATGCTTATGAGGTGGCAATCAGAGCAGAGAATTGTCTAGTACAAGATGGCAAGCTTACACCTATGCCAACAATGCCTTTGTTTACTGAGATCCAACCACCTCTTGTTGTTATTCCTCCCCTTGTTGTCATTCCACCTATGCCAACACTTGTTGCCATACCTACACCAAAGCAAGAAAACGCTACAACTAGTCAATCTAGTGACTCCCAAGAAAACAAGAATTTCCAAGAGCTTAAAAACATGTTTCAAGCCTTTCGTAATGAATTAGTAAATGTGATGAGGTAGAAAGCCCAGTTCAATAAACCTTATCAAGCTCCAAATCAGTCTCAGCAGCAATCTTATCAAGTAAATAGGCCACCCTACAAAAAAAAATTCCAAGGACAAGGCCAAGGCTAAGGCCAGCTTAACTATGTTAGGCAAAACAATTATAATCCAAATATTGCAAGTACCTCTAATACTTTGGTCCCTACTCAGAACAATATTGGTCAAGAACGTGAGAGTATCATGCCTTGGAATCAGTCATTTGATCAATCTATTGTCCCTAACACTGAGCTCAATTAGAATTTTAATGATCAATGGCAACAGGTTGCTAGTTATGGGTATAATCAAGGTCTTATGGCTCAGAACACAGTACCTAGGATGACAAAACCAGAAGAGAATCAACAGGGTCAAAAGCCTAATGAAGAACCAAACCAGTTGGGTGCTATAATGGTTAATTATGAGCAAGAGGAATGCTATGCACTCAAACAATAGGTTAGTTTTAGCCAAGCATACATTCCAGTGGCAGCGAATACAAGATTCAAAAGAAGGAATATGGATGGTAGCTAGGAAGTAGTCACAGAGCCTCCTACTATTACTCCATTACTATCAGAGCCAAAGGAACTTATTATGGCTCAAAAGGTTCCAATGGCTCCAAAAAATCAGAACTAAGGGAATGTCTTTGTGCCCCAAAACTCACAAATTCAAATTATGGTTGTGGCTCCCAAAGCACAACCAAAGGTTGGTGGTTTTTTCGTTGATATTTTTGAACAGATGAAGAGATCCAATGTGAGTGTGCTAATGTGGGACATGTTTTCTATGCTTGGTCAAGTGGATATCCTTCAGGAGGGTTTCTCAAAGATCAATGTTTCTGACAAGCCACCAAGCAAGGAAAATGTAGTTCTCACCAATACAACCAAAGTACCTAATGAAGGTCAATCAAATAAGGTCGTCAAACCTCCTCCCTTCTACATTTATATGATCATTGGTGATTCATTGGTACATAACTGCATGGTAGACAATGGAGCAAGTACTTCAGTGATGCCAAAGTCAATAGCAAATCAACTTGGTTTGAAGTATGCACCCCAATCTAAGGGAGTTTTATAACTTGATGGATCTTCCACCAAACTCGTTGGTATCATCCACGATTTAAACTTAAAATATCCCCCTTATATTTTTTTGATTTTTCACACACAATATGGCAAACAACAATGCACCCATTAAGATTAGCTCCGAAATAAATCCAGCTTGAAAGGAACCCTTTCACTTTCTAATCACCCGGATCCTAGTGAGGGCAAGGTTGGAGCATATGATGCAAAGGGATCGTTAGAAGAAAACTGGAAATGAAATTACAAACTATTGACAGCTTGCCAACCATTCTGAAAAGTAGATGCTCGAAATGTAGGCGAATAACCAACCATGAAAGCTCTACCACTTATTCAGCGAGAGCGTTATTACAATATTAAAGATGACACTCAACCACTTCCAATGGGAGTGGAAAACAGGTAAAATGTAAATAGTTTAACCACTTATTCAGTGGGAGAGTAAACAAATTGAGATATAAATAACTCGAGCACTTATTCAGTGGGAGTGGAAACAAGTACAAAACTGAAAGAACAACTTGGCGGCAGAGCCGGCCACTTCCACTTATTAAGTGGGAATACAAATAAAATGCAAGTATAGAACGTTGATCAATACTACTAATTTAGCGTTACAATGTAAGCACCAGTTGCATTTTACGATAAGATATAAATGTCTATTGAACACCAAAATGTTAGGGAATGATCTCCAATCAAGTATAAGATATCCAGCGTATGGTAAATGGCAAAAAAGATTAAAATATCAGGGCTGATATAAAAGGATAGCGAACAAAAAACTCAAACCAACTAGTATGAATTTCATCTTAATGCTCCAAACACCTCCGAATGACCTCAAACCAAGTGCAAAGTAAGCTTAACAGGCAGGCATCCAAGTTCCAACTGAGAAACTCCACCAATCAGCTCACCATATTTTATGCACGCGTTCTAAAGCTCTACAAAAAAGAGGCAGCGACCAGAACTAGGGTGAACAGCTCTATAAAATCAAAGACCACCAAAAATTCTAAAAATTGGAGAAAGGGGGCACCCAAGGTAGGATAACACACAGCGTCAATACCCAGAACCAAATAAAACACTCCAAAAGCTATGACCCAAAACATGTTATAGCACGCACCAAACTAACACACCAAAAACTGATAAATCCACTCCAAAATCAGAAAACATCAAAGAAATCCATCATCAATAAGCTCAATCTGCACTTCTTGATGAAGAACAGTGACTGAATCTGCTAGGTACTATTTTTCAAGTACGAAACTGAGAGAGGCTAGAAGGTATGAATTCCTCGAAGCTAGAGGTCTGAAATCATTTCAGCAACGTTTCGTTGTATAAAAAATGGATACCAAAAGATGGAGCAAAGCCTTGTATATATAGCACTTTGAGTACGACCCTTCAACTCATTTTCTTCACACCTTCCTAAGCATCCAAGGTGCATAGGCAAATAATATAACATTAAAATATTTAATTCCCCAAGTGGGGCATCCAACATGAAACCCACTTTTTAAAAACAACATAAAGTCATTTGCCTAGGGATGGTGTCCATTAATGATATTCAAATATAAAATGACCCATCTTAATACATTTGCCAAAAACGAGCCCAAAAGTGCTGAGCACCAAATTACCCATTTTGCTCTTCCCGAAATAGAAACTACACTGAGCTGTTGAACCGCTGCTACACAAAGCACTGCCAAAAATAGCACTTAATAAAAATAACATACTGCTAAAAATAGTGACTCCAACCTCATTTTATCTTCAATCTGGGTAGTCGTTGCAACTTACTAAAAATAGCAAGTTCGAAAAAGTCATCCAATGCAGAAGCATGTTACATCGTTCTAAAGCTCTCTGAAAACCCAGCAAGATCCCCAAAGCACACTGCCAAACCCCTGTATGCAAGCCCTAAAAACTCCACTGGAACCTCCTATACAATAAGAAACCCTAATTTCCACTTCTGACAAGCCTACGATTCTCTAGAATACACTGACGGGCAACAAAAAAGATTATTGCTAAGAAGGGGACATTACAAAACTTGACCCTGCATGCTTGTCCTAGTGTTTCAGTGGCTCACGATGTGTTGTTTCTAGATGTGTCTCCTCATTTTGCTCTATGTTTATCTAGATATTTCACAATAAAAATTAGGGGTTATCTAGCAACAGATTGGTCCTACATTGCTTTCAGAACAAGTTATGCGACCAAGGTATCTATCAAAGCTGAGTTTATTGCACAATTTCACATAGAGTCTTATGGACCAAATAGCTCAAACATCAATTGCACCATCTTAGATGAAGATTACCATTTGGTTGGTCAAGAACTAAACACTCATCCTGAGGAGATACATGATATGTTCTTAGATGAGTTATGGAGTGAAAATCAGTTGATTGATCTTTTGGAAGGTGTTGAGGAAATATGTGTTGGAGTTTATTGCTTGCATGAGGGAAATGAGTCCATGTCATCCCTCACTAGGCCACAGGAAAATACTAGTGGTTTGTAGAAATTTTTCTTTGATGGCTCAAAGAGCAAACATGGAGTTGGTGCAGGGGCAATGCTAGTATCTCCCTCCAATGAAAGTATTTTTCTTCTTACAAATTTCAATTTAGTTGCTCTTGCAATGCAATTGAGTATGAGGGCCTTATCCATGGCCTTCAATGGGCTAGTAAGAGGGGAATCAAGTAGTTACAAGTATATGGAGATAGTAAGTTGATAGTGCATTAGGTCATAGCCCAAAATATCACATAGAACCCCTTGATGAGATCCTACAAATATAGAGTGTGGGATATACTTGAAGACTTTGAAGCCTTCAACATCCAAGAAGTGCCAAGGAACCAAAATCAACATGTTGATAGGTTGGCAGTTGTGGGAGCTCAGTTTGATACCCCAAGCAAGTTGAAGAAGTCCAAAGTGCAGCCACATGTTAAAGTGGTAGTGAGACCATCAATGCCAGACAATGATGCTCATTGGCAGGTCTTTGATAGTGACACGCAGATTGCTTATTTCTTGTAGAAGTAAGCAGAGTTTTCCTCAATAAACCAAGGTAAATTTCAACATCAGTATGCGGATTAAATTATGCAACTAAGTTCTAACAAACTTCTTAAAGGGCTAGTCGCCCTTGAAATTTTTTTCCATGAGGAAGATCATATGAGGAAAGACAATGCAGTGATGTCAACTGGTGAGAACTATGAAAGAGTTATTATCTTCAAAGACAAACTCCGCAAGCTTGGAAAGGTAATCACTAAAGCTAAAATGCATGTTGTCTTTAAGATTTGTAAGGAACATGCAAACATCTTTGCTTGGGAATACAATGCCTTGAGAGGCTTTGATCCCAAGCTAGCCCAACACACTATAGAATTAGATGCTAATGTTAAGCCTATGAAGCAGAAGCAAAGGCCTTTCAACCCCAAAATTGAAGAGCTTATGAGGAAAGAATTGACTAAATTAAATCCAATATCATCTTTCCCATCAAGCACTTCTCATGGGTAACCAACCTAGTACCTATGAGGAAGAAGAATGGGGAGATCCGATTGTTTGTTGACTTCAGAGATTTGAACAAGGTCTCTTTGAAAGATCACCACTCCTTACCATCCATGAACTCCTTCAAATAGTTGTTGGTTCAAAATGTTTCTCTCTTTTGCATGGGTACTCGGGATATAACCAAGTGCTAGTAAGAGAAGAAGACCAATACAAGAATGCCTTCACCACAAAGTGGGGCACATATACTTATCAAAAGATGTTTTATGGCTTGTCAAATGTCCAGGCTACTTTTCAAAGAGCCATAGACATGGCTTTCCAAGGCTTGTTAAATCAAATGGTCCTGGTCTACTTGGATGGCATCACAGTTTTCGAGATTGATCTTTGAGAGATGCAGAGAATATGAGATATATTGAATCCTAAGAAATGTGTGTTTGTTATCTATGAAGGCAAACTCTTGGGACATATTGTTTCAAAATAGGGATTAGCTATAAATCCTGATAGAATAAGTGTTATCTTAGCGTTATCCTTACCCAAGCATAGGAAAGGACTCCAGAGTTTTCTTGGGAAAATAAACTTCATGAGAAGGTTTATCCCTGGTTTTGCAAACTTAGTCAAACCCATCACTGCCATGCCGAAGAAGAACCAAGTGTTCACTTGGTCAAATGAAGGTAAAGCAACATTTGAGGCTATCAAGCAAGCCATTGCCCAAGCACCCACACTCATGAATCTTGATTTCTCAAGGGATTTCATATTGTATGCCTTTGTCAATATTGACAATATATAAGTCATGCTAATGCCAAAAGATGGTGAAGGGCTTGAGTAGCCAATTGCTTGTTTCAATCAAGGGCTTGAAATGTATGAGGTAAGTTATACTTTTGTATAAAAACAAGTTCTTACAACGTTGAGAAGCCTCAAAAAGTTCAGACCTTTGCTCTCCAATAACAAGATCTATCTTATGGTGTTTCATCCCAGAGTGAGGAACTTCCTTCTTAACAAGGACTTGAATGAGAAGAGGGCTAGCTAGATTACCAAGGTCATGGAGTATGACATGGAGATCGAGGTCACTAAACTAGTGAGAGGCAAAGGCTTATGTGAGCATTGGTTGATGACCTTCAAAAAGATAAATAAGTTTTGGTGATACAAGACAACTCACAAACAGATGCACCTCCACTTCACACTGGCTGGCCCCAGAATATGACACATTTCTTAATAATAGGTGAGTGTCCACAAGGTATAAATAGGGCAAAGAGAAGGTATTTTAGACTTCAATCCATACTTTATGCATTGGTTGATGTGTTTCTATTTATAAAAGACCTCAATGGAGTGCTTTTTAGATGCATAGATGATGACCAAGTGAAAAGGCTCTTGGAGCAATTCCATGATGGACCTGCAAAGGACCATTTTGCTCCAAGGACTATAGCAACAAAAGTGATGAGAATTGGTTATTACTGGCCTAATGTTTTAAAAGATGCATATGCATAGGTACGAAAATGTCAAAAGTGTGCTCTCTTTGCAGGCAAGCAAAAGATGACAGCGCTTCCTCTCAACCCAATTCAGGTAGAACAACCCTTCATGCAGTGCGGTTTGGACTTCATATGAATGATCAATCCACCTTTCAGTGGAGGACATAAATGGGTACTCATTGCTAATGACTACTTCGCCAAGTCGGTGGAGGAAATTGCCCTGAAAGAAGCTAATGAAATAGTAGTGTTGAACATCTATGATAGCATATTAACAAGGTTTAGTGTACCAGCAACAATAATTTCAAATAATGCCTTAGCATTTGTTGGCATGAGGATAAGTGAATGGGCACTTAAGTTGGGCATCTACCTTATTACATCCTCCAATTACTACCCCCAAGGTAATGGACTCGCAAAGTCCACAAACAAGAACTTGATAAGGATTATCAAGAGGACTATGGAAGAGATTCAGAGAGTGTGGCACACAAAGTTAAAGACAGTGTTATGGGCTGATAGAGTGACTCCCAAAGTTGCCATGGGCAACTCACTATATACCTTTGTATATGGGAGGGAAGCCAAATTTCCCATCTTTCTTGAGTTGCCTACCTTGGAGTTATCCCATTAGCTTGAGTTGATGAAGAGTGAACCTATGAGTGTGAGGATGGTAGAGCACATGGAGCTTGAAGAAACTAGAGACCTTGCAATGAAGACACTAGAGTCACATCAAGCTCAAGTCAAGAAAGTTTTTAACAAAAGATCCATAGCAAGGGACTTCAAAGATGGGGATCTAGTCCTTAAGTGGGATTTTAAAAAGGCCAAGCCAAGCAACCATACCAAGTTTGATAACATGTGGAGTGACCCTTATTTGACTCACAGATGCAAACAACATAATGCTTTTCAACATGCCCAGCTGGATGGAGAGGTATTACCCATCCCAGTCAATGGCATTCATTTAAAGCCTTGTTATTAAAATGAATTTGTAGCCATTATATATATTAAAGTAGTTTTTCATGTTTTCCTCTAAGTGTCTTGTGCACATTTCTTTTCAGTTGTATGTTTCCCTTCCATAAGTGCTTTGGGAACAGTGTTTGTTTTGTTCTTGTTGTCCTTTTGCTTGAAGAGAAGATTTTAGAAAGGGACAACCTTGTATCAGTTTCATCAACTAGGAAGGAAAGACTTGAGACTCCGTATGCCCAATGGACCAGACAAGGCAATTAATTTGTTGCATAATAGATATGCAATCCCAAGAGGTCGCTACAAATGTTGGCCAAAATTTGCCTACATATGAAGCTTTGGCCTGGATGGATGCAGTGTAGTATTCTAGAGAGGTCGTAGAGTGAAGTGAAACCCTGAACAAAGTTCTTGATTGATTGAAGCAATCCAATAGTGGAAGATGAAGACCACATGTCACTTGCAAGCTTTTGAAACACTTTAAGCAAGTCTTAAGGTGAATTTGTTGATTTTTGAAAACCAGGTCTAGAATTGCAAGTGAAGGATCCAGCAGGTTTCCATGGTGTTCATGGCATCCAAGGGGCATGAAATAGGGTTGCTCAAAGTCTCAAAAGTTTATCAAAGCCTTGACGGGTCCAAAGATGATTAGCACAAGCCTAGAAGAACTAAACCATCATGGCACGTCACGCAGGAATGAATAGGTCAATTTGGTTGTACATTTAATAAGTGTACTTAGGAGGCCTCTCAAAGTCGAAGGAATACATGGAAATGATATTTTTCATGCCTTGAATATCCCCTACAAATTTGGTGTCTTGATGTATTTTCTATCTCGAAGATACAAGATTTCAAGAATGATCCAACAGTGAGAGACGTGCCCGGGGACATCAAATAAAATCCACAGGGAGTAGTCGTTTGAATTCAAAAATCTTCAAAGGATCTTGAGAATGAACATGGTATTACCAAGTGTCAAAATCTCGCTTAATTGGATCATAGATCAACAACACGTGGATAATAACTCGAGTCAGTGGGACCATCAAGATCAATGGCGCGAGTTAAATCATGCAAATCAAGATCAACGACAAGCACAACGTCAACAAGTCAGAGGATCCTGGGATTAAACATGGCGTTGACAAGTGGCACGATCACAGTGAATTAATGGTCAATGGTGGATGTTTGATCAAGCAGATCAAGATCAATGATGCGCATTCAACCTTTGTAAAAAACGTCGATGGTGCAAATAAAGTCAAGAAGTCAATAAGCCCAGATTGCACGTGAGGTTGCCACATGGCATAGCACATGAACCGGATGGAGATTTGACAATTGGGTCTACAGAAAGCATGCAGGATTGACAAGTGTCACAATCTAGGAAGCTCAGATCACACATCAACGGTCAATGATGAAAATCAAATCCAGGAGACTTCCAATAGAGATCAACGGAGCATATTTTGATCCAGTTCCCAGGGGTGTACGAGATGAGGACACATGTCGGAAGAAGCAGCAATCATTTTAAAATATGATAAAGAGTGTGGCAGGGATGCTACACAGGCAGACACGTCAGATTGAAGGATTTTGTGGACCCAGACAAGTAAATGCATAGAACCAAGATCCAAATACAATTCAGGTTAACCTAGAGCAGATATTTCAAGTTTGAGGGCCACCATTAGAACTCAATTTGGACCTCTAGTTTGAAAATGTAGAACCCATAGGACTTGTTTTCTAAGGTTGCAATGTTGTTTCATGAATGTGTTCATCATTCTTGGAAGGCAATCCACGGGTATAATGAGTTATTGGCTTCTATTATGCTCAAAAGCAAGATAGGTCTTTTTAGGCCTAATAGAGAGCAAAAATGGGCAACTAGTTGTTGGAATGAGATCAAGCAATTTAGTAAATCTTCATTGATATCAAGACTATAGGAAAATCAATAAATGGGATTGGTTTTTATCTATAATAGACCTATGTTCAGGGTTCGAAATAGGGGCAGAGTTGTGATTATGAAAAGAGTGTCTTATCTTTTGACATAGTCATATCCTCGACAAACAGGGACCTACAGCCGCTTAAAGCAGACATAGTCATGGCTCAGTCAAGTCCATAGATATGAAGATTTTGTCTTTATGACAAAGGCAAGTGGAGAATGGCATAGAAAACCACAAGAGAGATCTGGTGGTGGTTGGAGAGTGCAGGTGGAGCATTCATTGAAGTATCAGAGTCCTTGAAGACCTTTTCTGTTTCAGAGTCCTTAAAGACCTTTTCTTTATTAGAGAACCATGACACCATCATCCTCAACCACAAAGTTTTGTCTTCTAGTATGTTTCTCAGCCACTGAGAGGGCTAGAAGGCTATTGGGACAAATGAATGTTAATTTGCCAATGGAGGATTGGTTCTAATTGATCAAAAAGTGGTTAGGAATTCATTGAAAGGTGGTGGCAGCTCATTTATTGATTTGGATTAGGTGTTTCTCCTCTCTCTCCCCCTTTGTCCTATATCTCTCATTTCTCTCTCATTAAAAAGTCTCTCTCTCTGATTTTAGGAAGAAGAGCAAGAGACTCTCATTTGATAAGGCAAAACCCTGTCAAAATTTATATGAAAGACCTCTTGAAGCAATAAAGACTTTCTTTACCTATCTCTTGCCTCTGAATTATGTTTAGCAAGCTTGTGCATGATGGCATTGTGAAGAAGTTTCTTCCATGTCCATTGACCTTCTTTCTTGCATGTTTTTAGGTGTTTTCAAGCTTTTTGCATGGCTAAACTCGTACTCTTTCCGCCATTAATGTATACCTGGTGTGAATCTTAGAATTCGTCTTTGCTTCATTCATTGCTCGTGAGCCTAGTTTATGAAACACTTATGCAATCAGCTAGTTTGTGAGGTTGTGTGAGCTAGCAATGTCTTATGCTTCATCAGTGTTTATTTCATGCTTATATGAGTCTCCATTTTAATTTGGTGTATCACTTTTTTAGCTCTTTTAGTAACCCTATACCCCCTCTTTATCCATTTTCCCAATAGAAGCATTAGTTTAGGTGATCCATCAAAAGGAAGTTGGCCTTCTCTAGAGGTTCAACCCCAATACAAGATACCCACAACCTAGGGTTGTTCCCATATTGTCGTTGGGAGTGGGGGACCCTGAAGAACTCTCCCATAAAGGTGCAATTCTATGCCACAACACACCCTATTTAATAAATATATTGTTGCAAACAAAGAGGCAATTTTCTTGCGGCTCCTTGAGATGGGTGCCCAACTTCTCGAAGGCCTTGACCCCATTCAACTCACCTTACCTCCAATTCATTCCCGTCCACAGTCAAATCCTCCATCTACTGGTCATAATCCATCACCAATCCCCCATCCTACTAGCAAAGGGAAGCCTAGCTTGTCAACCTCATCATCTCTCAATATTATGATATTGCCATCATATGCTTCCACCCCTGAATCCAACACTAGAGTCAACCAATATACCCCTCTCCTCATATCCATGGAAACCCTATTTTGGAAATTGAGGTCCATAGGCATGATTGTCCATCCAAAAACAAGACTTCTAGATTTGTCTGAGCATGTACCCTCATGGTATCCAGCCGAACTATTTTGTATATACCATAAAGTCCTCGAACATTCTATCAATAGATGTCATCCATTTAGAGATTATGTCCAAAAGTTAATTGATAATGATGACATTGAAATTGAGGGTGAATCCAATGCATCCACGCCTAGGAGTGTGCAAAAAGGGGTATGCCAAGAATTGCTTCCCAAGCATGACCAAGCGTCTTTCCTCCTCAACCAAGGTCATGACCCCATTCCCCACCATACCACAACGATCTCGGATCAAACCATCCCTATATCCTATCCACATCAAATCCTCTATCTTCACATATCTATTACGCCTAAAACATTCATTCCCAAAACCAAAGGGAAAGAAGTACTTGCAGACAATAATATGGTTACTATTAGGAAATCATCTATTGGCGACATCACCTCATCAACATCCCTATCGGAGTCAGCATTGGAATGGTCAGGATCTTATTCTACACCAACATATGAATCAACATCCATGTCAGAAGCATCATCCCTTTCAAAATCGTCATTCATTTCAGATAATGAAAGTCATGTCCACACCTATCTCTTTGAGGATGCCTCTAATTTGAATGTCAACCAATCAGAAGGCATGATTTTTTATCTGTATCAGGATGATGAAATTATAACATAATTCATGGATGCTTTATCAATCAAAGATCATCAAACTGGATATGAATAAGCTTTAGATGTTAATTCTCATAAGAGTCTTAGTGATCCTTTTGAGATCCTTGAGGATACGTTCTTCAACGTTGAGATTAGGTCTCCTAATAGCTCTTATGAGGACTATATTGCCCATCATCCCCTTAATTCATCCCTTTCATCACACAACCCCAATCATCTCCTTCTTGTTAATAATCCCTACATTACACTCCCCAAATGGAATACACAAGAATACACATTGTTGGATTCCCTTCATCATCCAATATCATGTGCTGAATTTACAAGGATCCAAGTCAATAATCAATTAATCAAGCTAAATCTGCAAGTCAACTATGATCCAAAAATAATCAATCAAAATCAATAAGAGCACAATCGACCAAGTCAAAAAGCGTCATCCTATAGTATAAATATCCTTGAGATGCTAGGGAACCATCAAAGTCAAAATCATCATCCTCCTCCAAGTCTAAAAATAAATTCCTCTGGCAAAGCCCAGTTACAGGCACTAGGGAGGCATCAAAGTCAAATCCAATCACCAAAACAAAGCAATATCAAACTTCATATGGCCGATCGTCCTTCTAATATTTGGATCAAAGCACAAGAAAGTCAAAATGTCTTAGATCCCTTAATCTCAAGGCACCAATCAAAAATATCCCCTCCACCATATCCAAATGGTGTATGTAATTGTTGAACCCTAATTTTGCTCCCCTTCTAGTCATATTGTCCATCATAACCAATCACTCATTAACATCCTATATCCCACCATCACAATCAAGACATAATCCCATCCATACCATAAACCACTTTCCCATGCAACATTGTCTCTTGTAAGGGTTACAAAGACACCTGTGTCAGGGAAGTCCAAGAACAAACACACCTCTGTTCTGATTCCTCTTGTTGGATCTTGCTCCTCAGAAAGAGCACAGTATGATTACCAAATATAAGCAATTATAAATGCGGAAATAACCAGAAACACAAATAGCTAGAATTCACCAATAGCACAGAATATGAGAGACAATACACTATCTTGTATTAACACTTTACAGAAAAGAATACAACAAAGAGCCGCCACACTCTTTCACCTTACAGAGGTTTGCCACACCTCAAGTGTACAGTAATTCTTCTCACACAACACTCTCCTACACAAAAAATGGTCCCAACAACCAACTCACAAACAAAATTGGTGTTCACCTCTCCAACTAGTCAGTAATAACCCTGCCAGTTCACCAAGAACTCAAAAGTACTTCAAGTTGATCTCCCATGAACCTGCAACCTGCAATTCAACAGACCATACTCACATGTAGATCCCCTATGAGCTTGCAACAACCTGCAACTCAATGATCTTACAATGGAAGCAACTTATTTGCCTTCCTTTCTATCTCATGCCTTTTTAATTACAATACATGCCAATGGGTCTATAAATAGATCCCTAACTCAAACACTAACTTAGACTCTTAATTTAGACAATTATCCTCGCAGCGAAAGACTCTAACTGGGTTTTACATGCAAACACTTCGTTCACTTAACTAACTGTCCGTGTAACGAGCAGTTCAGGGACACACAGGCGACCGACGTCGGTCCCTGCTAGTCTGGTTCTGCCGACGTCGGCCGACTCCCTGCCGTCGCCGGTGGCCTTCTGCACTGGGTCACGACCGACGTCAGTCCTTCTGCCGACGCCGGTGCTCCTGGATCTCAGTAACCTTCATGTTCCCCCTGTTTGCAAAGAGTTGAAGCTTTTAGCTCCACAACTCAACAATCTCCCACTTGGAGATAAACAGCTGCAATCTGTACCTGTACTTGTACTTCGTCTAGTTTATTCTCTTGGCTTTGTGTCCCTCCTCAAGACCACTCTTGAAGACCAACCACCACAAACCTGTAGTGTAAAACCTGTCACCCAAATCACCTGCCACATCCACATCTACAACCATGTAGAAATTAACCTGAACCTGCATCGCATGTGCACTTGTTGCTAGTCCCTATAAGAATCCACTGAACTGTCCTCCAATGGTTCTCTCTCGGATTGGCTCCAACTTGTGACAACTCCCACTGCTTGGAAAAACTCAGGGTTAGTACATACCATGCACTCAACCTCATTATGTGAATCAAGACACCTGTTCATAAAACTGTCCAACCATCGGCGTGCTAACCGGTTTCACACAATCATCCTAAAACAAAGTCAACATATGACCTACCATGTCTCTAGAACACACTCATGCCAAAGAATCTTACTGCTCTCAGATTCTCCATGACAAACACCTGAACTAGCTTTACCTTTAGTTCAGCAATACCTGTATATGTAACCCTGCAACAAGCACATCATACAGAAATAGGATAGTGTAGCTAATACTATCCAACCTGGTAAAGAGAAACACAATGATCAAACCTCCATTGCCCTGCAGCTAATGCAAGACCATATACCCTGATCTTCCATCTCACGTATCCATTTCCGCTCTTCTTTATCCTGAACATCCATTCTTCTCTCAGTGATTACTTCTAGCTGGCCACTCTACCCAAAACACCTGTTTGGTTCTCCTCCAAGGAATCACATCCTCATCCATGCCTAGCTCCCACTGTTTCTTGGATCTACCTGTTCTGCTTCTTCAACAACTTCTTGGTCCTATGCCATAAGTGAGCAACAAGTAGTGTAAAAAAGGAAAATGACAAATTTAAGAACTTACTTACACCTTCAGTCCTCCATATGGGCGCTTGAGACTCCATGACAGCTTGCTGTCCACCCAAAATTCGTCTCAGTAACCGATGCTGGTCACATCTCAGTCTGCAGACGACCGAAGTCAGTTTCCTGCGACTGCCACCTTGCCGACGTCAATATCTGCCCTGAGTCACCGACGTCGGTCTGCACATAGCCGACGTCGGTCCCTGTCTGGACGCCGACGCCGGTTTTCCTGCCGACGTCGGTCTCTGTTTTTCTTGTGAGACCTGACTTTTTCCCGCGAGCTCTTTTTGAATCAAATCGTTGTCCAAATCACCCTTGCTCTGCTCAAAATTCTTCTGCATCTTGTGCTGAACTCTGTCCGTCACCTTCTCCTTAAAAACCAAGGCTTTCCTATTCTTGTCACTAACATCGAGTTCCTCAAGAAACGTTACCTTCTTCTTCTGCATACGAAAACCACGATCCATATCTTCCAAATCCGAAAGCATATCCTTTGACTCAAGAACAAGCATCTCTTTCTTATCTGTGTGACCAAGCCTATCAAGCCACATCTCTAAATCTACAGCTGAAGTAAAAAACCCAGAAAGAGAATCAGTAGTACAAGTAGATAGATAAAGCGTACCTACTTTCTTACCTCTAGCTACAACAAGTGTACCCTTGGTAACCTTCCAAGAGTCCGCTGTGAGAGTTACTGTGCAACCCTCATCACCCAAACTTCTAACAGAAATTAAATTTCGCTCCAGAACTGGGACATGCATGACTTCTTTTAACACCCATGTGTTACCTGTCTGCAGTTTCAGCTTCACTTTTCCTTTGCCAACAATCTGACAAGGCTTACCATCCCCTACATAAATTTCTCCAAGATCTCCCTGGACATACTCATGAAAAAAATTTCTATGTGGGGATGCATGACAAGAGGCACCAGAATCTAAAACCCAAGATTCTACTTTATCCAAAGAACATACCAGAGCATCCCGTGCAGCATAATCTGCAACATCTGCTTCTTCTTCATGTTCTTCATGCTGATCTGTACCTGATCTGCAATCTCTCTTTAAGTGCCCTTGCTTTCCACACTTTCAGCAGGGTATCCTGCCATGCCTGGACTTGGATCTTCTGCCTGTCTTGGACCTTGATCTCTCATGCTCTATCTTTTCTCTTTGCCTTCCTCTGCCTTCAACACTCAAAGCATTTCCTGATGATTCACATGTGCTATCCCTGCGTATCTCTTCATTGAAGATCACACTTACAACATCATCCACTTTTAAGACTTTTGAAGGAGACACAGTATTAGAAACTGCCATTACCAAACCTTCCCAACTTTCAGGTAATGAACACAAGATTAAAAGAGCTCTAATTTCATCATCAAATACAATATTGACTGAACTTAATTGGTTTACCAAACCATGGAAATCACTAAGATGGCTATGAACAGATCCACCTTCCAACATTTGCAAATTAAATAAACGCTTCATAAGAAAAACCTTATTAGAAGCTGAGGGTTTTTCATATAAATTTGCCAAAGATTCCATCAACTCCACCGTTGTCTTACACTGTGATAAGCTGGAAATCACAGATGATGCAAGACTCAATCTAATAGATCCCAGAGCCTTCCGATCAAGAACCTCCCATTCTTCATCTTTCATATCCGAGGGTTTGCAAGTAACCCCTCCCAACGATAAGTACAAATCTTTTTGATACAGATAATCCTCAATCTGCATCCTTCATAATTGGTAGTTCTTGCCATTAAACTTTTCCATCTGTAGCTTACTGTCTTCTGTCATTGCTCAACTCCCACTCAAATAGAAACCCTGTGAGTACCTGTAATCAAAACACACTAACTAGATCTAATCCAATCTGTTAGTATCCCAACTTGAAGGCTCTGATACCACTTGTCAGGGAAGTCCAAGAACAAACACACCTCTGTTCTGATTCCTCTTGTTGGATCTTGCTCCGCAGAAAGAGCACAGTATGATTACCAAATATAAGCAATTATAAATGCGGAAATAACCAGAAACACAAATAGCTAGAATTCACCAATAGCACAGAATATGAGAGACAATACACTATCTTGTATTAACACTTTACAGAAAAGAATACAACAAAGAGCCGCCACACTCTTTCACCTTACAGAGGTTTGCCACACCTCAAGTGTACAGTAATTCTTCTCACACAACACTCTCTTACACAAAAAACGGTCCCAACAACCAACTCACAAACAGAATTGGTGTTCACCTCTCCAACTAGTCAGTAATAACCCTGTCAGTTCACCAAGCACTCAAAAGTACTTCAAGTTGATCTCCCATGAACCTGCAACCTGCAATTCAACAGACCATACTCACATGTAGATCCCCTATGAGCTTGCAACAACCTGCAACTCAATGATCTTACAATGGAAGCAACTTATTTGCCTTCTTTTCTATCTCATGCCTTTTTAATTACAATACATGCCAATGGGTCTATAAATAGATCCCTAACTCAAACACTAACTTAGACTCTTAATTTAGACAATTATCCTCGCAGCGAAAGACTCTAACTGGCCTTTACATGCAAACACTTCGTTCACTTAACTAACTGTCCGTGTAACGAGCAATTCGAGAACACACAGGCGACCGACGTCGGTCCCTGCTAGTCTGGTTCTGCCGACGTCGGCCGACTCCCTGCCGTCGCCGGTGGCCTTCTGCACTGGGTCACGACCGACGTCAGTCCTTCTGCCGACGCCGGTGCTCCTGGATCTCAGCAACTTTCATGTTCCACCTGTTTGCAAAGAGTTGAAGCTTTTAGCTCCACAACTCAACAACCTGGTCGAAATGTCCGAAGGACATTAAATCAAGACTCAACAAAATTCACAAGGACATTAGTCAATCCAGCATCATCAACATGATCCTAGCATCACACATCTCCAGAATGGGAGTCGGTTGAAAGATTAAGAAAGCATTTCCATCTTGCATCTCGCTTGCCTCTAATAAATTGAGATGCCAAAAAAATTTAAAAAGGTCAAAAAGATCTAAAAAAAAAAAAAAAAGTCAAAAAATAAAATAAAATAAAAAATCATTCATCGAATGGTGAAAACCAGTGTTTTGCTGCCTTGGATAAGTACCATGATGAAAACCAGTTTTCGACGTCATGGTAAAATAATCTATTGTCTGCATTTTACCTCAACACTTCGGGGCAAAATACCATCCTTGTCTATCTTATCCCTCCGTCCATTGATCCTACACATCATCTGCCATCATATCATGTATCCTATTGAGTCCTTCCTTTTTGTCTTGACCTTCATAAGGGAGTGGAAGACGTCTTGAGAAAAGTTCCAAAATCATCTTGGCATATCTTCTAATGAACACTCAGGTAACTAAATAGTTGGTTCCTTAATGATGTGGTCATTGGCAATCCCTAGTACATTCTTCCTTGGTCCTCATCCCCTTTTCAGCGCCATCCTCATCCTTTTGTCATCCCATCCATTATTCCATCCGTCTTTATCCTGATTTCTAGGCTTGGTATTCCCTTTGCTAGTAACCTCTTTGTATATATATATAGTCAAAAACCCTAAAAACCACAAAATCCAAAAACATCTAAGTTGTATTGTCTTATGTCGAGTATCCCGGTCATCTTATCCTAGTCCTTTAGTTGTCCATCTCATTATCATCCCATCTTGTCTTATGCCCTTAAATCTCCTTATTGTCCTGTCTTTTATCTCCATTGTCTTGTCATATCTAAAGTCCTAAATATCCTATCTCAGTTGTCTTATCTAAGGTCTTCATCATCCTATAATCTTATCATTCTATTATGTCTTATTATCTTGTCATTTGGCCTTGTTTTATATCATCTTAACATCCTAATTGTCTTGTCTTATGTCTTAAGCATCCTTATCTTAATTGTAATCCCTAGCCTACCCCAAGTCCATCCCTTATCCAAGACATCTATGTCGTAATCTTGGCATCTAAGTCCTTTTCCATAACCTTATCCTTATTGTAGTCCCTAGTCCACTCCAAGTCCATGCCCTTGTCCAAGTCTATAACCTTAATCCAAATTCACATGATCATGACCAACTTAGTCCCATTCATCACTTAATCAATCATCCCGTCAACTCTTATTAGGACCATTAGACAAGACAATATGACATTGCATGTAGATACTTGTGTGTGTTGTTTGACTTGTTTGTATGCCTTTTATCATGTATATATCTGCTTGTTTTATATTTTTCTACGTTTCATTTTAGTCCTGCATTATGTATTTTTTATTGGGCAATGAATGAGGATGTTATGATGACACCAAAATCTACAATGATGCTTTTAAGTGCCCTTGATGATGCAGAGTTCGCTATTTGACCCTTTTTATGCATGTTGGCACAACATCCTCTTGGTCATACTTACATCATAGGGCATCCTTCCAAGTGATATATTTATCAGATTGCTTAGACTCTGATGAGCCTTATTACAGCAATGATGGCTTGATCATCTAACACACTCACCATTTCTCCTATCCTCTATCACTTGTCATAACATCTAACAACCCATATCCAAACATTCCTCCGAGTCCTTTTATCATCACATTTATATCCTCTAACCAATCATCATCTCTTTACTCGTCGACATCTAACATCTCAACTCAATGCTCAATCCAATCATCATCACACCTAACATCTATTTAACAACTAACATATCTAACAGTCATCATCATCATCCTTCTCTAGTTTATCTTGTCACCCATCATCTAGTATGAACTACATTAGCCTGAGGTCTTTTCAAACTATATAGGCAGTGCTAGGTCACATAACGTGTTTAAGATCAGCTCGACCACTTTCTCCTCTTTCCCCATTATTCGTCGACACATCTATCTTGTCTTTCATCATCCTCAAAGTCTTGCATCAGTCAAATCCTTGAGCTATAATATCAATCATTCATCAACCGGTCTATTGATCAATCACCATCCTCGCAATCATCTCCCTAATCTTTTCATCAATCGTCTACCCCTGTCGATGGAGCCGACAAAATCACAACATCCATATGTTTTTCTATCAATCATCCATTATCACTAATTGGTTAACTCATCAATTTAAAGTTTATGATTTCCTCCCTCATTTGGGGCATAATTAGGACCGTAACTCTGTCATCTCTTGCTCCCTTGCATGTGTCTTTGTTAGGGGCATCATCACTATTAATCAAAGTATGGCTCATTGATTTGATGCAATGCAGTCTAATTCTTCCCTTTCATCTTTTGGTCATTCGATCATATCATTTATTCTCTCCCATCTCCGTCATATCGCTCAACTTCAGTCTTGAGCTGCAATCATCATTAAGCTTATCAAATCATTGTCTTATTCTGGCTTGCAGCTCTCCCTTGCATGCATCCTTGCTTGGGATACGTCAAAAGTTTGTAGCCTTTTATCCTATCATCATCATGTTACGGTTGATTCATCATTGGGATGTGTTGACAACCGTGACACAGTCATTTCCACTCCCTATGCATGTCTTTGCCAGGGGCATCATCGATTTGTAGCTCATTACTTAGGTCGAGTCCATCTTATTCATTGTTTATCTCACATATCACATCCAAACCCCTTATCTCTTCGTCACATCCCTCCCCTCGTATCCTCTTTCGAGTGGCCATCTGTCTCATTCTTCCATGCATGCCCCCTTGAGGAGACATCATATCTACTAGCACTCCTCTATGAAATAGTTGATCTTTGAAAAGCCATTACTCCTTCCACTTCATCCACTCATAATGTCCTTTCAAAGAGGGGAAAAATATATGCACCTAAATCTACTCACCCTAACCATTTTACTAATCTTGTTATTTATACTAATTAATCTCGTAACCATAGTCCTAATTAAACAATTAAATCACATCCTCCTTCATTCTTCTTCATCCATTAACCTTATCCCTCCCTCACAAATCAATTAATTTACCTAATCTTCATTATCTACTAACTAATCCCACTTGTTCAATATATGAGAATCTAAAATTCCCATGACCCACCTACCCATCTATCCTAGCTTATTCCTAGCCTCTCCTACATCCCTAGTTCCTAATCACCTATCTAACCACCTACTAATCTTATTAGCCCCTAAATGGCTTCTAAAATTCTCCAATTCTAGAATCCTCTCTAACTTAGCCATTTTCTCTCTAGAAGTCTCTATTCTAGAGACTTCCAAGAAATTTTTAATTCCTTGGATAATCCTCCACCATTGATCCTCTTAACCCAACAATGAATATTGGCTATGGATCTTCCCTCCATGGCTTATTTAAACAAGCCACTCCTCCATGTCCAAACTAACTACAAGTTAATTTAGAAAGCCATAAGCCCTCATTATACTCTCATATTCAGCTATCTCAAAGCATCCTCATATTTTTGCAAATCCATTCAACTATCTAAGAAAGCCATTAGAGTCATTTTGAAGCCACAAGCAAGCAACCCACAATCAATCAATTTATCTTGGAGGGAAGCCAAGAGGAGGAAATCGGTGGTAAGAATCCTTATCTAATTTCTAATTTGCTTTCATATTCTCTTCATTTTGATATTTTGTATGATTTGGGTGACATTTTTATTTTTAGTAATTTAAATTCATAAGATCAAAAATACAATCATACACTCCCATTTATTGATCGATTGAACAAAAGCATATAATTTTTTATCATTTGTGCGATAATTCAGAATTGCACCATAAAATAACTCTGAATGGTAACATTCAAGTTTACCTCCTTGTAGTAAGACAACCCCCATATCATAGTTACTAACATTTGTTTCCACCTCAAAATGCAGTTACAAATGAAGCAAAGCTAATATTAAAACATGGATAATCTTATGTTTGAACATATTAAATGCATCTTGTTACTTCTTATCCCAAATAAAAGTCTTACCACTTGCTATAATTATATATAAAGGTGCAACTATGGAAGAGAAAGTCTTGATGAACTTTCTTAAATATTGAACTGTACCAATGAAGCTCCTTGTTTCAATCACATTAAAAAGTTTTGGCAAATTCATAATAACCTCTACTTTCGATGGATTGATCATCAATTCCACATCTCCAAAAACATGCCCCAAGAAGACAAGTGATTGTTGAATAAAATCAAATTTTTTCTCATTCAACACTAACTTTATCTCCTTCAAAACTTGCAAATCTTGTTTCAAATGATCAATATGCTCATTAAAAGTTCTGTTAAAAACAAAAATATCATCTAAATACTCAATGACAAAGGAATCAATAAATGGTCTCATTACTTCATTCATTAACCGCATGAAGTTAGCGAATGCATTGCACTGCTCAAAAAGTAGAACAAACCATTCATACAATATTTGTCTTATCTTAAAAGTTGTCTTCCGTATGTCCTCTTCATTAATTCTTACTTGGTGATACTTGGATTTCAAATCAAGCTTAGTAAAATACTTGGGCTAAAGTTGATCAAGAAGATCATCAATCTATAGAAGATGGTACTTTTTTTTTATGGTTATTTTGTTAAGTGCTCTATAATCAACACACATTCTCCATGAACCATCTTCCTTATATATTAAAATAATAGAAGAATCACATGAAGAAGTATTAGGATGAATTACACATTAATTAATTAAATAATGTAACTATTATTTTATCTCATTAGCATCCTTCAAACACTGCCTATACAACCCGAGATTTGAAAGCGGACTATCCAATAGCAACCTAGATTTCATGTTCGATAGGCCTCATGGGATCATGAAAAACTTTTTTGAACTACTACACCAACTCTCTCATACGCTTATGTTCTATGTTAGTAAACATGTTACCAGAAGTTTTTTGTGAAACCACCTTTTTATCTTGAATCTCTCTCAAAAGAAATAAAGAAAATTCCCACTTGTATTAATAAGCCTTTTCGATTAAAAAGCACTTACCAAATAGATTTTAGATTCACCTCTGTAAGTCAAAATGATGTAGCTCTTTGCATAGTTTACCAAACAATATTGATTGGCTCTCCTCATGAAAATAGCATTCGAGATATACAAAAAAGGGTTGGCAAACAATGCGCCACATACATCAAGAAACACAACATCCACTATAACTTCATCAATGAAATGTGCATTAATACCAAATTGAAATTTGCATTGCTTGGTCAGCTTGATGTCTACACCTTTCTTCACCCACCCAAAGCATATGGGCTTGAAAGATTGTAAGTCTATATCTTTAAATTGTCTACTAACTCTTTGCTTATCAAATTTGTTTGTGAACAAGTATCAAAAAGAGCATCCCCTTTTGTTTTCTTCATCTGAATTTTAATAAAGAAAACCTTAGAAAGTTCACTCTCTTGAGCACTACTATCACCCAAACATACTTCTCTATTGATGGAGGTACAACATAAAGTATCATCCACATCGGAGCTATAACCAATGTCTTCACCTTTGAAAAAAGGCATAGCCTTCTTTTTCTTTGTGTTCTTGAATGGGTGCAATTTTGAATGTAGTTACCAACAATTTTCCTCAAAATGAGTATCAACATCACAATGCCTTTTAGTATTCTTCGTAGAAATGGGAGTACTGTTACACTTACCTTTCATTTACCTTTACCATTATGCTTAGAACCACCTTTTTGTTTTGAAGTGCTTTGAGAGCTAGATGGAGCCTTTTTCTTGTCCATCTATAAGTAGCGAGCTTGAGAACAAGCCTCATCTACATTCATAGGCTTGGTCAAAAGGGCAGGTCTCATCAAATGTCTATAGAATCCAAAATACTTCATCAAGATGTCACAGTCCGTTAGGTCTTTGCGCATTTGGATAGCATTCTTGCAGAACTCACTTGTATACTCCTATATGCTTTGGCCTTGTTTTTGCCTAAGATATCGTCAATAGATGAACCTCTCTTCCTCGTAATAAATAAGATAAAACTTTTTATTAATTAACATCTACAAATCATCCCACTTAGTAACAAGAGGAAGCTATTAAGGTATGAACATAACTTTCAAACCAAGTTAAAGCATAATTGGTAAATTTTAACCTTGCAAAAGAAATTTGTTAGCTCTCATTAATCTGATGCAAATTGAAATATACCTTTAGTTGGGCTAATCAATGGTCTAGTCTCTCTGCATTCACATTTTCGTCATATAATTAAACATGTCTTTATCTTAGCCTTGAATGGAGATGGAGCTAGGTTGGCATGGGGTTGTTCTTCCACCTTCTCATTTCGGATGCGTTCTCCTTATTTACTTTCAGTGCCTCCGTAAAAACACCAAGTTTTTCCATGAAAAGCCCTATGATGGACTCCAACGGGTTAAGCTTGCTCATAGAAATAACCACTCCTTCAACTTGCGAAGACACTCTTTTACTGTACGAGCATCTTCTTCATCAAAATAAGCCATACTTTTAATCTCTTGCTTTCACTTCTCTATGGAAATGTTTTCTTCAATGGGGAACTAAGATCCAATAATCCTAGCTCAGATGAATGACTGATAGATTTATGTTCTAGGCTACTTTCAATGCTAAAACATACATAAATAAGCGTTGGAAATAAAACTATGCATAATACCAAACATAAAAATGAAGCAAAAGATCATGCAAACCACATGATGAACATACTATGTATCTAGAAGAAACCTAGTGTGGGAAAAACTCCAGTGGGTGAGGCAATTGCACTTCCCTTCCACTATGTAAGTCAACAAATGTACAAGTTATTGCCAACCATGGCATTCATGGATAGACTTTTTACTCACACACTATCCAAAACTTACACACAATTGTTTTTGCACTCTCAGACACTTCACAATGAACCAACACTACTAAAACAATCACACGCAGTTAAGAAACAATGAGCCAACATGAACAAGGACACAAACTTGCAAATTATAATGTGAATCCAACTTCAAAGATTCTTATTGCCTTGTCGATCACATTCCTGATGTCCTCTATGTTCAACATAGGTTGTCTGTATGCCCTCTCACCTTGGAACCTATCAAAGAACTCTAATGAACCGTCATAAGGGAGTGGAAACGTTTGCAACCATTCTCAGTCATGTATTTTGTATGGTGGCAAAACCACCATAGTATGCAGACCAGTAGTTACAAAACTGTCACAATGGTTGCGCAATCATCACCTACAAATACCAATGGTTATACAACCGCCACCTACACAAATTGGCAATTATGTGACTGCCACTTGCACAAATTGGCGGTTTCATCATCTATAAACAAAGCCCTCAAATTCAAGAGCTGAAAGTTGCTGACTTCACCACTCTTAAGGATGTCTGAATCATCTTCATATTAATTCTACCACTACAACTTATCTGAATTGATGTTGTAAGATAAAGTGTGTTCCAATAGTGTCTTACAAGCATGAATTTTGCATAAATTGGGAATAGTGTTAACATTTAACACGGATAGTTAGTACATTAGATCCATATTTTGGATCAATGTTTATCATGTCTGGGCTCAATGAAGGTTGCCTTGAGAACACCTACCACACCTCTTCCTCTACTAGTGTTAGCTCAACAAACCTTCCAAAAATGCATGATAAGTCAATTATTGTGATAAACATTGAATCCATTAACATTAACAAAGGAAGCTTCCTTCATAAATCATGTGGTCTTTTCAAGTTTTCAACTACTACCTCTTTCATACCAGCACCAAGTTGTGGCTTGTAAGTTACTAGTTTAGAAAATTTCAGATCATTAGCTACGCTATGATGTTCAACTGGTTTCCCCCTTAAAATAATCTTAAAATTTGATGGCATCCTTATATGAAGGATAGATGCATAAGCTCAAAGTGAATACGGTGGTATAAAATGGGTGATTGAAGAAATTCATTTTGTGAATTTGAAAAGTTGCTTGCCTTACTTCACCTGGCAATTTTATATTTTTCTTGTCTGTGTCAAAATCAAGGTCCAGGACGCCATCATCATTAAGATAAAGATTGTAAATGATGGATTTTGTTCCATGAGGTCCAATGTCTTCAAACTGCTTCATAAGCTCAGTTTCTGTTGCATAGGGAGCCAATTGCGATATTGTTGCCAAGTTTTTTGTCCAAGTATCTTTTGCGTAACGAACTAACATTCTTGACAATTCAAAATCAACCATCAGAACTATAATGTCATCTTGCTCCGTCTTTTTGAAGAATGTGTAGGAAAGGAGTCCAATACTCCGAGTTGAAGAGCTTTTGCTAGCTGTCCCAGTGAAAACGATTGCATCTGCTCCCAATCTTTTGAAGCTATTACCATATTGTCTTATGGTAGTGTTTATGTTATTCATAGAATATCCCAAGCTCATACATTGTTGAATACAATCAGGATCCATGAGCCCCTCCATCATCCTGAAAGAGTAGAGCATGACTGTAGTCACGAGTTCTACATCTGATGTGCTTCAACATAAGTTGCATTGTGATGGATCTCATCAACTGCATCATCAAGGAGCTCTGCAATCGCTCCAAATACCCGTTTACGGGAGGTAGCATTAGAATGAAGTAACTTAGGGTCTACACAAACATGACCCATTCCACCTGTCATGAAATATTTTCATGCATATCGAACATCATAATCTCATGCTTTCCAAAATTGGTGAAAGCCACTCTTTGAAGAAACAAGTCCTGATTGATTTTGCATAGAATAACTGGAGGCATAATTTCAAGACTTTTTGTGTTTTCATAGTTTAATTGCATGCTCTGATTTGTTCTCAAAGTGTATCAGTCTGGTCCTGAATTTCCTGGACTGGTTGGCCCAAACAATTTGACCTTGAAAAAGACACTGGCAATGAATGGTTTTCCTGCCTATTTAATATCCAATGACGATCTCCTGCACTAAACGTTTGTTATGCAGTCCTTGCATGACGAGATAGTGAAGCAAGAACTGAATATGTAGCCCCACTTCAGTATTTATTTATTCATTCTGCTCCAATCTTCTATCATGTTGTCTATTAGCTGGAGCAACAGATGGCAGAGTTCTCTGAAGTATATTGTGAAGGTTAGGCTTGATCCCTTTAAAATACCAGTCAAAATCATGACTGGCTGTTCTAAAAAATTCAGGATCTTGTACTGTCGGGGTACACATTGGCTGTTCTATTTGTGTATAACACAAATTTTGAGAAGATTCATTTTTTAAAACCAGTATTCCTATAGATGATTACAATTGTGAATCTGTAGGAGTTTTCTGAAATGAATCCTCATCAATACTGTTCAGGTCAATTACATTTAAAGGCATATCATTCACACTCGTGGGCATGTCTTCTATGCCAGATAATCCCTCCCCTGTATGCTTTTTAGCTGAATCCACAGCTCAGCAAAACTGTTAAGACTTATCTTTCCCTTAGTATCTTGTAATATTCGTATGTATATATATATAACAAATACAGAGGCCTGTAGACAACGGCAAGGGAGATTCTGGAAGTTAAAGCAAGAGAGATTCTGGAGGTTAAGGGTCATATTTAAAGTAACAGGCCTTAACTTCCAGAATCTCTCTTACTTTTAACTTCCAGAATCTCCCTTGCTGTTGTCTACAGGCCTCTGTATTTGTTATATATATATAACAAATACAGAGGCCTGTTACTTTAAATATGACCCCTTAACTTCCAGAATCTCCCTTGCTGTTGTCCTGTCCTTTCCTCTGGCCAAAGATATACTTAAATGTCAAAATTTATACAAAATAATTATGTTTCAAAGCACTTTTCCCCAAAGTCAATACAAATCTTGGCACAATCTTGAATCTTCAAGTCTTCTGTACCAGCCAAGCCAACCTGCCCTTTATTGGTAACCCTAAAGGCACCACTTCCAGTCTGTCCTTTTATAGAAAAACCTAAGTCCCAGCCTGTCTTAAATAGAAAACCCCAAGGCACCAATCAAATCCAACCATTTTAGGGCAGTCACATCACATCAAACTGGTCCTCTGGCCACATACAAAACCCAATCTTCCCAAATCGTTCCAGGGATTAAACAAGAACAAGTTCACAGTGGCACAAGTACCAAAATTGCTATAGTATCTGCAGCCTTTTTCTCCCTCAGTTACAAGCAATAAATTGAGTCCTGGATGCATAAGGGTCTCGATTACTTCATCATTTTCATAATCCCCCCCATTTGTAAGGAATGCTACTTCTTCGTCACTTACCTTTGGAAACAAAATGCTAATAAGTCTCTGCCAATGACAATTTATATGCGAACAGAAAGAGATGGATGGAATGATGTAGAAAGTTTTCACTATGAAATAGGGTATATGAGTTGTAGCATTTCCGATTTTACATATGAAATTGATTCCATTATTAATAACATGTACAATGTTAAAAAACAAGTACCTTAATCACGTCAGCCTTATCCAGATACTGAAAATGGCTTTCCAAGCTTCTTCAGGAGAGGGCTACAATGGAAATTTCAAATCCCAGACTGCCAAAATTGGAGCTTTGAATGAAATTTGGTACTACATAATTGTGAAAAGATACACACATTATTTTCTAGCAATTGAACTTTACATTCAAAATGACATTTTGTTAAAATTTAAATTTTACAAAGTTCCAAAGGGATAAAATAAATTGAATGAGTAATAATTTGCATGATTAATTATTATTGTTTATATGTGATAATAGTGAGGATGGTCTAGAGAACAAATACATAGTTTAAACGGTCGTGGAAAAATTATATTTGAATGAATGTTTCTGCCAAATGGTTGCAACCCAGAAACCCACAATTGTAGAAATGAAAGAGTAAAATTGGTCAGTACAATAGCAACTGACAAATGGGCAAGCTTGATTATAACGGGTTATGTACGTTTGATTAAAAATATTTTAGACGTTTATGAAGGCTCTTCTAGAAGGTCATTTTCAAATAACTTTTTTTTAAACAGTTGTCTTTCTCTGCGCCCTGGTCTAGGAATTCCAAAATCAATGCATGCGGAAGAAGTCCATAATGTCACTAAAAAACTTCTCCATCCTAGGCCTAATTAACGGGCCCATTATGCGAACAATAGAAACTGTGTGGTATGAGAAGGTCTTTAGTGGCCTTATGGACTTCTTGAACAGGCAGTTGATTTTTGAGGTCCTAGACCAGGACACAGAAATAGACAGTAGTTTAGAAAGTTCTTTGGAAATCACCTTCTAGAGGAGCCTTCATTAATTTCTAACAGATATTCCACCTTGAGTTTTGTGTTCTTACATCTGTTGCAATGTTCCTAGAATGTTTTTCATGAATTAATTCCAACTGCCAAAGCCTAAAGCAGCCAATATATATTAGTTAGTAGCGTGAATTGTAAGGGTCTATATTATTTTATTCTAATGATATTAGTGAAATTTATAACGACTCTAGGATTATGTTTGCAGGTTTGAAGATAGTGATTTGTATGATGCATGGCACAAGTTATCGCTGATTTTCAGTCATTGAATAATATACTTTTACAAGGTTTTCAATGTTAAATATACTTCTAATTTATTGCTCTCTTTTTGTTCTTGTCTATGCATGTCCTTCTGTTACAGGAAGATGGTCTTTCATTCAGGATATATATGCATGTAAAGGAATCCGGGCATGGCTGACCAAAATTTAAACCTGGGAAAGATTTATAGCTCTGTAAGTTCGGGAGTAGCAACTGCCCAGGACCAAGACAACGTCATATGTGAACCTAAACTCTCGTTTGGGACAAGTGAATGAAAAAATGAAATGGAATTAAAGCACGTTGTTAATAAGGAATCAACATTGAAAGTGGCCCCGATCAAAGCGTTCAGATAATATGAAAGTACGAAAAAGTAGTGTGGTTTGTGAAGAGAGGAATATTATTGAGCACTATTATAGACACTATAGTAGAAAATAATGAAAATTGTGAAGTTATACCAAAATCATCTATCAATAATGAAATTTTGTCAAAGGAGAAAAAGCTGGCTGTGGATAAGACTGGAGAACCATATTTTGAAAAAGCCATCATAGAATAAAATTTTATACCTCAAAAGAAGAAATGGTCTAACCTATTTCCATCTTTTGAATGTGGAGCTGACGGTCATGCAAAAATTTCACATACATCAGTTTCAAGGCTGAATCTGTGTACGGATTCTTTATCCTTAATACAAAAAACCAAAGATGAGGTCACTGTAATACCACGTGCAAAAAAAGGTGCAGAGTCATTGCATGGCCAAAATTATGATCAAGAGTAAAATATTCAGTTCCCAGGAATGGCTATGATGTAATATGATGCAATATTAGCTCTCAAGTAACAACAAAAACAGCTTGAAAATATAAATAATAGTTTTTCTATGGCTTCACCTTTAGCACCACTGTAGGACCCTCTACCAGTATGCTTGCACCACAACATTGAGCTCTGCACCTTTTGCCTCTACTGTCTTTTCTTTTAGTACTGCTATTTTTGTTTTGGCATCTGAGAATGCATAATTGAATCGTCCTTCCAAGTTTCAGCATGTACCAACCCATTCCTCAATGTAGGCTACATGTTCTTGGTTGTTTGAGTTGAAACCTGCAAGAGATCCTGCATATGATCAGTCTAGCAAAGGTGTAGACTCTTGCAGCAAAATTAATATGCTCAGTGTGCCAATTCTTGGCGGAACAGAGGTGATCCAGAATGTGCAAATAAATGCAAATGAAACACATCAATCAACACGTGATTGCACAATCTTGATGAATGCAAGTCCACAGATAAGTTTCAGCAACAATAGCAACTATTATCTTCCAAGTCTCATGGAGTTCAATGATTGTAGGCTATGCAATGCATGGTTCTGCCTATGATGCCCTTCTGCTCTTTGAACAGATGCAATTTTCAGGCACAAAACCTGACCATGTCACCTTTGTTGGGCTTCTGTTTGCTTGCTGCCATGCAGGGTTGTGAATAATGTTTGGCATTACTTTAGTTGAATGACTAGTGACTATTGCATCCGACTTTCAGTAGAGCATTATAGTTGCATGGTTGATCTCCTTGGCCGTGCTGCATACATGTCGGGGCACTTGCAACTACAACATCAAGGCTCTCAATCTGCAGAATGAAGAATCTCATAAGAGCTTTCACACAGAAAACAAAGTGTTAAAGGGCTCAGCACCACAATCTCATCAGAATCATAGGTGCATTTTCATACCTTGGCTTCAAAGGTTTGGTTCTTCAATTTGCATCTAATGGAAGTGTTGGCCAATTTTGGCCTACATATGGAAATTTGCCTAAAAGGATCAGTTTCTAGAGGTCTTGGTATGGAGTGATCAACTGAGCATAGTTTTGGATGGAATGAGTGGTCCAAAGATCTCATATCGCTTACAAAGCTTTTGAAACACTTTAAGCAAGATTAAAGTGCAATTTTTTTATCTTTGAAAAACAGGGTTGGAAACAGGTCTAGGATTGCAAAGTGAAAAAGACCAGTAGGTTCTCATGGTGTTTCAAGCATTCAGGGGCATGAATCAGGTTGCACAAAGTCGTGAAAGTTCATTGGAGCCTTCTAAAAAGACAACAGTTTCTTACACAAGTTCAAAAGAACCAAACCGTCACAAGCATGTCATGAAGGAATGGACAGATCAATTTGGTTGCACATTTGATAGATGCACTTGAAAAGCCTCTCAAGCCAAAAGATTGCATGGACATGAAGTTCTTCGTGCCAAGATCATCCTCTGCGAATTTGGTGTCTTGATGTGCTTGCTATCTCAAGATATAAAGCTTCAAAGTTAGACTTGCAGAATGAGACGTTTGCAGGGACATCAAGTTAAAGCTACAGCAATTAACCATTAGGAGTTAAAGATACTTAAACGTGCGTGTAGATGTCAAGTTTAGGCCTCGTAAAATAGCCATTTGAATTCAAATGATCCAAGATCAACGGTCGGCGTTCAATCGTACCGAAGATCCAACGGCAAGTGGCAACCTGACAGTGTCAGTGGATCCCAAAGATCTAAAGGAGCGCATTTGATCGTGCACCCAAGATCCAACAGTGAGCATCAAGTCAAAGGGTCAGTATAAGCGCGAAGCGGACAAGTGACAAGATCCCGAGTACTTGAACAGAGATCCAACGGCATGCCACAACTGACAGTATAAATGGGCCCAAGCAGATCAACAGTGTGCGATCCATCGTAATAAGCAGATCTAACAAAGAGCGATGGGTCAAATGGTCAGCAAATCTCGAAGACAAATGCACAAATGACAAGTGTCTCAACCGCGTTCAACTGACAGAGGATCTATGGCTCACGTTCATTTGTACAGAGCAAGATCAACGATACACGTGTAAGCCAAGGAAGCAGATCCATCGGTGCAAAAACAAGCTGATTGACAGTCAATATTAAAAATCGAAGGCAGGAGATTTCGACTGGAGGTCGAAACACAATTAAAGTTGAACCAGAGCGAATGTTTCAAAGAGCGTGTACCGCCATTGGAGCTCAGTGGAACGCTATTGAGCAGACATGGTTATACAGTCAAGGTTGTTAATAGTGAAGCTCCATCACCGTTAAACTTCAGAAGCATAATGAGGTTTGTTTGAACCTAATATGTTCCAGGAACGAGGCTATGCAATCTACAGGTCTCCATCGATATTATAACTATATGAAAACCAATAAATTAGATTGGTTTTCAATCTATAGTAAAGACCTATGCTCGGGATTTGAAGCAGGGACAAATATTTGATTATAAACAAGTGGGAGATGGCGTAGGAATTCACGAAGCATATTGGGGGATTGGAGAAAGCAATTGGAGCATTCAATGTTGTTCAAAACCATAAAGTTCTTTTCTCCAACAGACTTAGCCATGACTCATCATGCAAAACAAACCCTTGTCTTCTAGTGGATCTCTTAGCCAATAAGATCTTGAATACTAGTTGAAGCAAATGTCGGTTAACTTGTTGATGATGGATTAGTCCTGATTGGACCAAAAAGGATGGTGGAGCATTCATTCAAAGGTGCCAGCTCATTGATTGTCCTAGGAAAATGTGTTCTTCCTCTCTTTCTTTCCCTTTCTCCTATATTACCCATTCTTTCCCATTTGGTAAGCTCTCTCACAGTTTTTAGAAAAAAAATCTCACTTTTGATAAAAAATTCTCTCTCAATTCTGTAAGAGCAAAGACTCTCATTTGATAAGGTTAGACCTGTTAAAACTTGTATGAAAGACCTCTTTAAGCTAATAGACTCTCTTTACCTGTCTCTTGCTTTTGAATTGTGTTTAGTAAGCTTGTGCATGATGGCATTGTGAAGGAGAATCTTCCACGCCATTGTCCTTTCTTGACTGTTTTAGAGTGTTTTCTAGTTGATTGCAGGTCTGCATTTGCATTCTTTCTACCATTAATGCAAGCTTGGTGTGAGTCTTAGAACTCCACTTGGCTTCATTCATTGCTTCCTGAAACTAGTGTATGAAACACTTATGCAATTAGCTAGATTTTTTAGATTGTGTGAGCTAGTACTGTCTTATGTTCCTTCAGGGTATATTTCATGCTTGTGTGAGTTTCACTTAATTTGGTGCATCACCTTGTTAGCTTTCTTAAGAGCCCTATTCCCCTTTATTAACCCTTTTCTCAGTGCAAACATTAGTATAGGTGATCCATCAAGAGGAAGTTGGCCTTCTCCGGAGGTCCAACCCCACCATAGGTGACCCACAGCCTAGGGTTGTTCCCATAGTGTGGCTCAATTGGAGAGACCCCGAAAAACCCTCTCCAAGGGTGCAAATTGATGCCACAACAGTTTTTGGCACACTCGGTGAGATACAATTCAAAGAAGATTGGTCAAAGTTTGATGTTAGTTTGATCAATTTGCAGCAGTTATAGCTTCCACATAACATCTGGTGACTCCAAAAGAAGATTCAACATTCTAGTAACAGAGCAGTGACTAAATCTTATGCCAAAAGTGACTACAAGGTCAGCTTCTAGAGGTATTCCCTTTGAATTCATTGAATTGCCTTTAAACTCAGCAAAAAGATTAAGATTTGCTAATACACACCCATATAAAGGCAACTTTGTTCCTAAGTCAATTTCAAGGCCTACCCCTACAAGAAGATCTTTGTTAAACCCTTTTATTGTCATGGCAGCCACTAGGGCTTTTCCCTTTCTGACCTTTAATGGCCAAAGTCCTTTGGACCTCCCTCAATATGATCCTATTCCAGTAGCAGTGCTTAAAAGTGTCCCTTATTTTACTAGAGACCAAGCTACAACCCCTTCTGAACACCTCATGTATATAGTCAACTTCTGCAACATTCATGATATCAATGAGGAAAATATAGCAATTAGGTTATTAGCCATTTCTTTCAAAGGTAAAGCATTAAATTGGTATAGAAGCCTTGCCGCTAATTCCATTGCCACATGGGACCAATTAAGAGAGGCTTTGTGTAAAAGATTTGAGGATAAAAGTGACCATTTGTCACTTGCAAAGCAATTAACCACAATTAAAAGAGCCCCTCATGAAGTCAAGCAAGACTTCAACACAAGGTTCCAAAAAACTTGGGATAGAATCCCAATCTCTCTTAGGCCTACCCCTACCTTTGTCTCCCTGTACTATTTGAAGGCCCTAGATGGTGACATTGTAGTAATGATTCAGTCCATGGGAGGAAACACATTGCTAAATGCATATGAGGTGGCAATCAGGGCAGAAAATTGTTTGGTGCAGGTTGGCAAGCTTACACCTAAACCACCAATGTCTTTGTTCCTTGAGATCAAAGCACCCCCTATTTATATTCCTCCCATTGATGGCATTCCTCATGTGCCTACAATTGCTGCTATACCCTCACCAAAGCATCCCACTAGTCAATCTAGTCATTTCCAAGAACAAAAGAACTTTCAAGAGCTTAAGAGCATGTTCCAATCTTTGGGAAATGAACTAGTGAATGTTAGGAGGCAGCAAACTTATAATAGGCTTTATCAAGCCTCATACCAGCGTCAACAACAATCTTATCAAGCAAATAGGCCACCCTATAAAGGAAATTTCCAAGGCCAAGGCCAAGGTCAAAACCAAGGACAAGGGCGGCCTAGCTACAATAGACAAAGTAACTATAATCCAAATGCTGCAAGCACTTCCAACACTTTGGTACCTGTTCAAAACAATATTGGTCAAGAAGCTGAGGGGACCATGCCTTGGAATCAATCTTTTGGGCAATCCATTGTCCCAAACACTGACTTCAACCAAGCTTTCAATGATCAATGGCAATAGGCTGCTAATTATGGGTACAATCAAGCTCTTATGGCTCAGAACATAGATGTACCCATGATGACAAAACCAGAAGAGCCTCAACAAGGTCGAAACCCTAATCAAGGACCAAACCAGTTGGGTGCTACAATGTTGAACTATGAGCAAGAAGAGTGCTATGCACTCAATCAGCAAGCTAGTCCTAGCCAAGCATACATTCCAGTGACAGTAAATACAAGGTTCAAAAGAAGGAACATGGATGGTAATTAGGAAGTAGTCAAAGAGCTTCCTACCATTACTCCTTTAATATCCAAGCCAAATGAACCTGCTACTATTCCAAAGGTTCCAATAGCTCCAAGAAATCAAAATTAGGGGAATGTCTTTGTTCCCCAAAACTCACAAATTCAGGGTGCAGTTGTGGCTCCCAAGGCACAACCAAAGGTTGGTGGTTCATCAACATTGTGGAACAAATGACAAGGTCCAGTGTGAGTGTGACAATGTGGGATATGCTCTCCATGCCTAGTCAGGTAAACATCCTCCAAGAAGGGTTATCAAAAATCAAGGTTTCTGAGAAGGAACCAAGCAAAAAAATTGTGGTTCTCACCAATGCAGCCAAAGGACCTAGTGAAGGGCAACCACGTAAGGTGGTCAAACCTCCTCCCTTCTACATTTCATTAATCATTGGTGACTCTTTAGTGCACAATTTCTTGGTAGACAGTGAGGCTAGCACCTCAGTGATGCCAAAGTCCATAGCTGATCAGCTTGGTCTAAAATATGAGCCCCAATCTAATGGAGTTCTACAACTTGATGGTTCTTCTACCAAACCATCTGGCATCATCAGAGACCTCAACTTGACCCTACATGCTTGTCCTAGTGTTTCAGTGTTGCAAGATGTTTTGATTCTAAATGTACCTCCTCGTTTTGGCCTATGCCTATCCAGGGAATTCACTGCAAAGATTGGAGGTTATCTAGCAGTAGACTGGTTATACATGGCATTCAAAACAAGATATGGAACCAAGGTATCTATTAAGGCTAAGCCCATTACACAATTCCACATAGAGTCTTATGGGCCAGACAACATAAACCTCAATTGGACCATTCTTTACGAGGATGAACATATGGTTGGTCAAGAATTAAACACTCATCCTAAGGAGATCCTTGACATGTTCCTGGATGAGATATGGAATGAACATCAGTCAATTGACCCCTTGGAAGGAGTTGAAGAGAGGGACATGGGTGTCTACTGCTTACATGAAAAGAATCAGTTCATGCCATCCCTCATTGGACATCAAGAAGATCCTAGTGGCTTATGGAAATTGTTCTTTGATGGTTCAAGGAGCAAACATGGAGTGCGCACAAGTGCAATTCTAGTATCCCCCTCCAATGACAAGTATTTCTCTTCTTACCAGTTCCAATTCAGTGGTTCTTGCAATGCAGCAGAATATGAGGGCCTTACCCATGGCCTTCAATGGGCTAGTAAGAGAGGGATCAAGTAGTTACAAGTTTATGGGGGTAGTGAGTTGATAGTGCATCAAGTTAAAGGCCTAAATATCACCAAGAATCCATTGATGAAGTCTTACAAACATAGTGTGGGACCTAATTGAGGATTTTGAAGCCTTTAACATCCACGCAGTGCCAAGGGACCAAAAGGGACATGCTAATAGGTTGGTAGTTGTGGGAGCTCAATTTGATATCCCAAATGAGTTAAAAAAGACCAAGGTGCAGCCACATGTCAAAGTGGTGGTAAAACCACCAGTGCCAAACAATGAAGTTCATTGGCAGGGTTTGAAAATGACAAACAAATTGCTTGTTTTTTGCAGCTAAAAGCAGATTTTTCTTCAATAAACCAAGAAAAGTTTCAACATCAATATAAAGAGCAAATAGTTCAATTGAGATCCAATAAGCTTCCTAAAGGGCTTGTCACCCTTAAAGGTCTTTTCCATGAGGGAGATCATATGAAAAAAGACAAAGCAGTGATGTCAACCAATAAAGAGAACTATGAAAGAGTCCTTATCTTCAAGGAAAAGCTCCTCAAGCTTGGAAAGGTAAGCACTAAATCTGAAAGGCATGCTTTCATAGAACTTTGTAAAGAATATGCAAAAATATTTGCTTGTGAATATAGTGACCTGAGAGGCTTTGATCCCTAGTTGGCCCAACACACTATAGAACTAGAGGCTAATGCCAAAACTGTCAGACAGAAGCAAAGGCCTATAAACCCCAAAATTGAAAAACTTATGAAGAAAAAATTAACCAAACTAATTGAATCCAAGATCATCTTTTCCACTAAGCACTCCTCATAGATAGCCAATTTGGTGCCTATCAAGAAGAGTGGAGAGATCAGATTGTGTGTTGACTTCAAGGATATGAATAGGGTTTCTTTGAAAGATCATTCCCTGTTATCATGGAGCAATTACTTCAAATAGTTGTTGGTTCAGCACGCTTCCCTTTTGGATGGGTATTCAGGTTGAACTAAGTGCTAGTAAGAAACGAAGATCAATATAAGACTGCCTTCACCACAAAGTGGGGCACATATGCTTACCAAAAGATGCCTTTCGAATTGTCAAATGTTGGGGCCACTTTCCAAAGAGCCATGGACATGGCCTTCCAAGGGTTGTTGAATCAGATGGTACTAGTTTACTTGGATGACATCACAATTTTCTCCAAGAAGGCTAATGAGCACATGGACCATCTAAAGTTGATCTTCCAAAGATGTAGAGTATGGGATCTCTTTAAATCCCAAGAAACGTGGGTTTGTTGTTCATCAAGACAAATTTTTGGGTCACATTGTTTCAAAGAAAGGACTATCCATTAACCCTGATAGAATAAGTGTTATCTTAGCACTATCTCTACCAAAACACAAGAAAGGAATCAAGAGCTTCCTTGGGAAAATAAACTTTGTGAGAAGGCTTACACCTAGTTTTGCAAACCTAGTCAAACCCATCACTACCATGCTGAAGAAGAGCCAAGTGTTTGCTTGGTCAAATGAAAGTAAAGCAGCATTTGAGGCCATTAAGCAAGCCATTGCCCAAGCACCCTCGCTCATGAATCCTGATTTCTCAAAAGATTTCATATTGTACACCTTTGCCAATATTGACAACATATTAGCTATGTTGATACAGAAGAATGGTGAAGAATTTGAGCAGCCAATTGCCTGTTTTAGTCAAGGACTAAAGGGGCATGAGGTGAGGTACACTTTTATTGAAAAGCAGGTTCTTGCAGTTTCGAGAAGCATCGAAAAGTTCAGATCAATGCTTTCCAATAGCAAGGTTCATCTTATGGTGTCTCATCCTGGAGTTAGGAACTTTCTCATCAACAGATTTGAATGAGAAAAGAACAGGTTGGATTACCAAGGTCATGGAATATGATGTGGAGATCAAAGTCACCAAGCTAATAAGAAGCAAAGGCTTGTGTGAGCATATGATGGATGGCCTTCAAGAAGACAAAGAAGTTGTTTTGGTGACACAAGACAACTCACAAACAAATGCACCTCCACTTCATAATAGCTTGTTCCAAGACATGACACATTTCTTGACGACAGGTGAGTGCCCTCAAGGTTTGGATAGAGCAAAAAGAAGATATTTCAAACTTCAATCCATACCTTATGCATTAATTGATGGTGTTCTTTTCAGAAGGGACCTCAATGGGGTACTTCTTAAGTGCATTGATGACAATAAAGTGAGCTTTTAGAGCAGTTTCATGGTGGCCCTGCATGGAGCCATTTTGCTCCAAGAACAACAACAGCAAAGGTAATGAGAGTTGGGTATTAGTGGCCCAACCTTTTCAAGGATGCCTATGCATGGGTCAGGAAATGTCAAAAGTGTGCTCTATTTGCAAGAAACAAAGATTAGCAGCTCTTCCACTCAACCCAATTCAGGTGGAGCAACCCTTCATGCAATGGGGGTTGGACTTCATAGGAATGATAAATCCACCTTCAAGTGCAAGACATAAATGGGTGCTCACTGCAACTGACTACTTCACCAAGTGGATGGAAACAATTGCCTTGAAAGAAGCCAATGAGACAGCAGTATTGAACTTCTATGACAACATAGTAACCAAGTTTGATGTCCCAACGATTATAATTTCAGATAATGCCTTAACATTTGTGGGCATGAAGACAAGTGAATGGGCATTTAAGTTGGGCATCTACCTTAGCACATTCTCCAACTACTACCCCCAAGACCATGGACTAGCAGAGTACACAAATAAGAACTTGCTAAAGATTATCAAGAGAACTATGGAGAAAAATCAAAGAACATGGCATACAAAACTAAGGATAGCCCTATGGGCTGACAGAGTGACTCCCAAAGCTGCCATTAACAATTCTTCATATGCCCTTATATATGGAAGGGAAGCCAAATTGTCTATTTCTCTTGAACTGCCTGCATTGGAGTTAGCCCATCAGCGTGAGTTGATGGAGAGTGAGCCCATGAACGTGAAGAAGATAGAGCTCATGGAGCTTGAAGAAACTAGGGACCTTGCAATGAACATGTTACAATCACACCAAGCTCAAGTCAAGAAAGCTTTTGACAAGAGAGTCATAGAAAGGGACTTCAAGGGGACCTAGTCCTCAGGCGGGACTCAAATAAGACCAGCCAGAAAACCACACCAAGTTTGATAGCTTCTAGAGTGGTCCTTATTTGATCCATGGATGCAAACAGCATAATGCTTTTCAGCTTGCCCAATTGGATGGAGAGATATTACTCATCTTAGTCAATGGCATTCATTTAAAGCCTTGTTATTAGAAGAGTTTGCAATTTTTTATGCTTTTCTCTAAGTGCTTTGAGCACATTTATTTCAGTTGTGTGTTTCCCTTTCAATAAATGCCCTGGGCACAGTTGTTTTGTTTCCTTTTGCCCCTTTTGCTTCAAGGGAGGAGGTTTTTTGGAAAGGGTCAGTCTTGAGTTAGTTTCATGACAACTGAGAGAAAAGACTATGACTCCAGATGCCCAATGGATCAGTTTAAGGCCACTAGTCTCTTGCATAGCATGCATGCAACCCCAGGATGACAAATGTTGACCAATTTTGGCCTACATATGGAAATTTGCCTAGAAGGATCAGTTTCTAGAGGTCTTGGTATGGAGTCATCAACTGAGCAGAGTTCTAGATTGAGTGGTCCAAAGATGTAATATCGCTTACAAAGCTTTTGAAATACTTTAAGCAAGCTTAAAGTGCAATTTGTTGATCTTTGGAAAACAAGCTTGGAAACAAGTCTAGGATTGCAAAGTGAAAAAGCCCAATAGGTTCTCATGGTGTTTCAAGCATTCAGGGGCATGAATCAGGTTGCACAAAGTCATAAAAGTTCATTGGAGCCTTCTGAAGAGACAACAGTTTCTTGCACAAGTCCAGAAGAACCAGACTGTGACAAGCACATCATGAAGGAATGGACAGATCAGTCTGGTTGCACATTTGATAGATGCACTTGAAAAGCCTCTCAAGCCAAAAGACTGCATGGACATGAAGTTCTTTGTGCCAAGATCATCTCCTGCAAATTTGGTGTCTTGATGAGCTTGCTATCTCAAGATATAAAGCTTCAAAATTAAGACTTGCACAATGAGATGTTCGTGGGAACATCAAGTTAAAGCTACAGCAATTAACCATTGGGATTTAAAGATCCTTAAACATGCGTGCAGACGTCAAATTTAGGCCCCGTAAAATAACCGTTTGAATTCAAATGATCCAAGATCAACGGTCAGCGTTCAATCGTACCGAAGATCCAACGGCGAGCGACAACCTCAGTGTCAATGGGTCCCAAAGATCTAAAGGAGCACATTTGATCGTGCACCCAAGATCCAACAGTGAGCATCAAGTCAGAGGCTCAGCAGAAGCGTGAAGCAGACAAGTGACAAGATCTCAGGTACCTGAACAGAGATCCAATGGCACACAGTGACTGACAGTGTCAGTGGACCCAAGCAAATCAACGGTGCACGATCCATCATACAAAGCAAATCTAACAACGAGAGATGGGTCAAAGGGTCAGTGAATCTCGAAAACAAATGCGCGGGTGATAAGTGTCTCAATTGCATTCAACTAACAGAAGATCTATGGCTCGCATTCATTCGTACAAAGCAAGATCAACGATGCGCGTGTAAGTCAAGGAAGTAGATCCAATGGTGCAAAAACAAGTTGATCGACGGTCAATATTAAATGTCGAAGGTAAGAGATTTCTCTTGGAGGTCGAAACACAGTTAAAGTTGAACCAGAGCAAATGCTTCAAAGAGTGGGTACCGCCATTAGAGCTCAGTCAAATGCTATTGAGTAGACATGGTTATACAGTCAAGGTTGTTAATAGTGAAGCTCCATCGCTATTAAAGTTCAAAGGCATAATAAGGTTTGTTTGACCCTGATACATTCCAAGAACGAGGCTATGCACTCTGCAAGTCCCCATCGATATTATAGTTACATGAAAACCAATAAATTAGATTGGTTTTCAATCTATAGTAAAGACCTATGCTCGGGATTTGAAGCAAGGACAGATATGTAATTATAAAGGAGTGTCTTGTCTGTCGACATGGTCATATTTTCAACAAACAGGTACCTATAGCCACTCAAAACAGACATGGCATGGCTCCATCCGGATTCAAGGTATGAGGACTTTGTCCTTGCGATAAAAACAAGTGGGAGATGGCATAGGAATTCGTGGAACAGATTGGGGGATTAGAGAAAGCAGTTGGAGCATTCAATGTTGTTCAAAACCATAAAGTTCTTTTCTCCAACAGACTTAGCCATGACTCATCATGCAAAACAAACCCTTGTCTTCTAGTGGATCTCTTCGCCAATAAGAACTTGAATACTAGTTGGAGCAAATGAGGTTAACTTGTTGATGATGGATTAGACCTGATTGGACCAAAAAGGATGGTGGAGCATTCATTGAAAGGTGGCAGCTCATTGATTGTCCTGGAAAAATGTGTTCTTCCTCTCTTTCTTTCCCTTTCTCCTATATTACCTATTCTTTCCCATTTGGTAAGCTCTCTCACAGTTTTTTGAAGAAATGATCTCTCACTTTTGATAAAAAATTCTCTCTCAATTCTTTAAGAGCAAAGACTCTCATTTGATAAGGCTAGACCTTGTCAAAACTTGTATGAAAGACCTCTTGAAGCTAATAAAGACTTTCTTTACCTATCTATTGCTTTTGAACTATGTTTAGTAAGGAGAATCTTCCACGCCATTGTCCTTTCTTGATTGTTCTTTCTGCCATTAATGCAAGCTTGGTGTGAGTCTTAGAACTCCTGGCTTCATTCATTGCTTCATGAACCTAGTGTATGAAACACTTATGCAATTAGCTAGATTTTTGAGATTGTGTGAGCTAGTACTGTCTTATGCTCCTTCAATGTATATTTCATGCTTGTGTGAGTTTCTCACTTAATTTGGTGCATCACCTTGTTAGCTTTCTTAAGAGCCCTATTCCCCTTTTCTAACCCTTTTCTCAGTGCAAATATTAGTATAAATGATCCATCAAGAGGAAGTCGACCTTCTCTGGAGGTCCAACCCCTCCATAGGTGACCCACACCTTGGGGTTGTTCCCATAGTGTAGCTCAATTGGAAAGAACCTAAAGAATCCTCTCCAAGGGTGTAAATTGATGCCACAATAGGAAGCTTAGAAAAGCATTTGCACCCTGACAGAGATGACAAGAACTTCTGTGAATTGGGATTGAGTGAACATTTGGACATTGCTATAGATGTAGCCCATTGCATGGGATATTTGCATTATGATTGTTCTATGAAAGTTGTGCATTGTGATTTAAAACCTAGCATGTGTTGTTGGATTCCAACATGACAGCCCTTGTGACTTATTTTGGTATATCTCATTTAACAACTACTCCAAACTGCCCAAATTCACCAAGTACAACAACATTTGCACTCAAAGGATCTACCGGCTACATTGCTCCAGGTAAATGTTTCTTGAATTTTATTTATCTATTATAATTGTTCATTCCTTTAATAACTTTTAAAGATTGTCATGAACAAAATTGATTGCAAAGCATGAATTGGGAGGGAGTGTTTCTAAAAAGGGTGATGTTTACAGTTATGAAATTCTAATATTAGAGATGGTTACAAGGAAGAGGCCAAGCAATGACATGTTTGCAAGAGACATGAACCTGCGAAAGTGGGTGAGGTCATCTTATCCAAACAGACTAGAAAATATTGATGATAGTAGGTTGTCAAGGGATGTGAATATGATCATGGAAGACAACAGATGTCTTCTTTCTTTCATTAATGTTGGTTTGATTTGCACCAGCGAATCACCAAGAGAATGACCCTCCATGAGAGATGTAGCGAGTGCCTTAGAGAGCCTCAGGTAATATTTCATGGGAAGTACAACTGCTTCCAATTTAACATCTACCATATTTGATCTGCTATGCAATACGAATCCCAATCCACTGCAACATTGACATCCGACACTCAAAGTTCTAAATTTTATATATTTATGAAATCTATTAAAAACTTTTAGTTTGTCTTCCATCACAAGCTAATTTTCTTTCATGCAAAGTCCTTCAAAGGTTAAATTCCAATTCTTTGAACTGGTCATGTATGTACCAATTCATAGGTGTGCATTCTACTAGTTGGAAAAGTATAATACATTGTCTATATAAATGCTGAAATAATGCAAAAATTTGTGATATATTGTCTTATTGATGGCACTTGATCTCATAATATGCTGAAGTATAAGATGATTCTAGACATCAGTCTTCGTGATCAGAGTACAAACCACAACCATATGTTTCACACATTGATAAAACCCTTAAAAACTACAATATATCTAAATTTAAAGTCATTTTTACATAAGCCCATATCCAATGTTGAAATATTCTTTCTCAGATATATAAGAATTTGTTTTCTTTTTGAAATTTTCAGTTTAACAGTGATTATGCTTTTCACGGAAAATACTCAGAATATTGTAAAAAAAAAACATTGAACAACTTCATAATATAAAAAAAAACACTAATTCAGAGTTTCATTACAACTTATATGACTTGAAGTTCGCTCAGGTCTAAAGTTCTGCCCTAGCACTCTTATAAGATAATACTAAACTTAAGACCTTTTTTATACTCCAGCACCCAGTTCGAATCTAGAGGTGATTGTAACAGTGAGAATAATATTTAGATTTGCAGAAATTAGCAGTGGAGCAAAGCCAAACAATGAACCTGAGAAGTACGCTGGTCTGAAGTGTAGAAATCACTGATGGTGCGCCCAGAACTACTCCAGGAACCACATCTTGATGAGGGAAATTATCCAAACTCTGCACACCCACGAGTCAGCCCCTAAACAACTCATGAACACAGCTGATATCAAATCCTTGATGAACAGGCCACGTATCCGTCACAATATGCAGCGATTGTGATTTAGGAACAACACGTCCTTCCAGTTACTTCATTTCATGACTGAGGTTTCCATCCCAATCATGCTAGAGTCAGGGTTTTCGTCCTGTGAAGGTTTCCTTCAAAGCTCGGCAGAAAGAAATCAAAATAATAATCATTTTCTAAATGATCTTCTACAGCAAGTCGAGCCTTTTAATAATGTAGAAGTTACCAAACCAACTTCCAAAAACCCAGTGTTCTCCTTCCAGAAATCTGAAGTTGCCAATTCAAACTCCACAAAGGCAATCGATAGAATGTTTCTATTTTGAACAAATCAAACTGACTTTAGCAAAGATTTTATTAATTGCCAAGTTCATATGATAAGTGGCCCCACCATTGTTTTAAAAGAATAATTAATTAAATTTGGTAGACTTAAGTTATTCCAGATTTTATTTAATTATCACATATTCCCTTGCAAAGATATTTTCTAATCTTAGGAATTAAAGATTAGAAAATTATTCCATTTTTTTTTTAATTCGATTAAGAGGGACATTACAGTCCTCCCTTCCCGGATTGTTGGTCCTCTAGCAACCTCAAATTGGGGTGTTGAAGAATCTCTTCCCCTTCCCATGGTGCATCTTCAATGGGAAGATCTTTCCATTTGATCAAATATTCCTGAATTATCTTATTCCTCAGCTTCCTTTCTCTCCAATCTGCAATACCTTCGAGAACTAACACCAAATTCCCTTCTTCATCAAGCAGTGGAAGCTCAAGAGATGCCACAACCTGCTGACCCAATGCCTTCTTGAGGCAAGAAACATAGAAGACATTATGAATCTTACTGCCCTCAGGGAGTTCCAGTTCATATGCAACTTCACCAATTCTTCTCACTACCCTGTATGGTCCATAACAGCGTGGCTGAAGTTTTTTTGCACCACTTTTCTTCAGTGAGGATTGCCTGTATGGCTGCAAACGCAGAAAAACTAAGTCTCCAACCTCAAATGATCTCTCAACTCTATGCCTATCTGCATACATTTTCTACTGGTTCTGAGCATGTTGCAGATTATCCTTTAATGCCTTGAGAATATCCTGATAGTTTTGCATCGTCTCTTTGGCCCGTGGGACCCTACTATCGTCAAAGGCCAAATCTACAAAGGATAAGGCCTCGTACCCATATAAGGCTTTGAAGGGAGACATGCCGATAGACATGTGGTAGGTGGTATTGTAGCAATACTCACCTGAATGTAACCATCTGATCCAAGCATGTTGCTGCCCTGACACATAATTCCGCAAATATCCCTCAATCCACTTATTTACTATCTCTGTCTGTCCATCGGTTTAAGGATGGTAACTAGTGCTTGGTGTCAACTCTGTACCTGCCAATCGAAACAACTCCTGCCAAAACATACTTAAGAACCTGTTGTCTCGATCACTGACGATTGTTTTGGGGAGTCCATGCAACCTGAATACTTCCCTGAAGAATACCTTTGCCACCTGTACTGCAATGTAATCAGAAGATATAGCGAAGAAATGTGCATATTTGGTTAGCCTATCCACAACCACGTATATGCAATCCTTCCCTTGGACACGTGGCAATCCTATGATAAAGTCCATGGATATTCCTTCCCATTTTTGCTTGGGTATCGGTAAGCGCTATAGAAGTCCCGCGGAGAATGTGTGTTCTGCCTTGTTTTGTTGGCAAGCCAGGCATTCTCTAACATGTTCCAACACATCATCTTTCAAACCCTTCCAGGTGCACCTCTCACGAATCTGGTGATAAGTTTTGAAGAACCCTAGATGTCCAAATAGAGGGGTATCATGCACAGCCCTCAAAATCCTAGCCTTTAACTTTGATCCTGCTACAAAATAGACTCTGTTCTTATAATAAATAATGTCGCTCACTACTGAATATATGTCATCCTGTAACCGACCATCAATCAAATCACAAGCAAAAGTGTTTTTGGTATACTCGACCACTAATTGAGATTTCCAATTAGCCGAAATCTCAGTGAGAGAGCAAAGTGTTGGTCTCTTGGAAAGAGCATCAACAACAATGTTCTTCTTCCCCTTGATGTACTCCACATCGAAGTCATATGCTTGAATCTTGCTCACCCACGCTCATTCAAGTCCTTCTGCTCAAGAAAATATTTGAGACTATTGTGATCAATTTTGACCACAAATTTAGTCCCTACTCAGTACTGCCTGAACTTAGCTAGCGCATGCATAATAATCGCTAGCATCTCCTTATCATATGTGGAATACAACCTCTCTGTATCCCTTAACTTCCGACTCTCGAATGCAATCGGATGTCGATTCTGCATTAGAACTGCACCCACTCCCTGTCTCGATGCATCACACTTCAAGACAAACGACTATGTAAAATCTGGCAATACTAATACTGGACACAAGCCCATGACCCCCTTGAGCTTGTCAAATGTTACCTGTGCCTCCTCAGTCCAAATAAATGCACCTTTCTTAGTAAGGTTTGTCAAGGATGATGCCAACTGTGAGAAACCTCTCACAAATCTCCTATAGTAAGAGCACAAACCCAAAAAACCTCTCAACTCTGTTATGTTTTTTGGAGGCGGCCAATCCAAAATTCCCTATATCTTCTCCTTGTTTACCTTCACACCATCAGCGCCAATCACATGTCCAAGATAGAGTATCTCAGTCATCCCGAACTCACATTTGGAAGCTTTCGCATAAAGCGATTGGGCCTCCATGATACTCAACACTACATCCAAATGATGCAGGTGATCATCCCATGTCCTGCTATGTATCAGAATGTCATCAAAGAAAACCAAAACAAACTTCCGTAATTGCCCTTGGAAGGTGTGATTCATGCACAACTAAAATGTAGCAAGTGCCTTGGTGAATCCGAATGGCATGACAAGGAATTCAAAATGCCCATAATGACAACGGAAGGCAATTTTGTGAACATCTTCTTCACAAACTCGTATCTGATGATAACCCAAGCGAAGATCAATCTTGGAAAAGAACAGGGCCCCGTGTAACTCATCAAGCAGCTCATCGATCCTGGGAATAGGATATTTGTTCTTTATGGTTTTCTTATTCAAGGCCCTGTAGTCTATGCACATGCGCATAGTCCCATCCTTTTTAACCAAAACAATTGATGAGGCAAACAAACTAGAACTGGGCCAGATGTGTCCCATGCTTAGAAGCTCCTTGATTGTCTTCTCAATATCCTCCTTAAAATGGCATGGGTGTCGATAGGGCATAGTTATAACTGGTTTAGCCCCTTCCTCAAGCTCAATGATGTGCTCGAACCCACGATCAGGTGGATGGCCAGGAGGAATGTCTCCAAATACTACCCCATGCTTATCCAGCACCGTCTGGATGTCAACATGGTAGTGTGGCTTGCTGTCAGAGGTAGGCTTGGTAGAAACAAAACATTGTGCTACCCAATCCACCTCTCCATGTCTGAATAAAGCCTCCATCCTCCTAGCTGACACTACTCGAGGACCATTGTCAGGCATAGCCTTCAGCACAATCTTTTTATCATCAACCATAAATTCTAACTCCATTCTGTGAAAATCCTGAATGTACCTCCCAAGTGATTGCAACCACTACAAACCCAAAACTACATCAACATTACCGAGTCCCAATACATAGAAGTTATCAGTCAAGGTATAATCTCCAATTTGGATGCTAAGCTAGGAAACCATCCTAGTGCAACTCAACTGAAACCCATCTGCTACAGTCACATTGAATCTCAAAAACTCCTCAACCTGTAGCCCACGCTTCGCAACTAGACCCTCGTAAATGAAGTTGTGCATGGCTCCACTATCCACCAAACAAACCATGCGTTGCCCCTTAAGGACACCCTTCAAATGGAATGGATGAAGTCTAGGAACTCCAGATAAATAGGCTATGGTACTCTGCGTAGTCTCTTTAACTCCAGAATCATCCAACTCTAACTATGGTGGTTGCTCCTCTTGTACATTATCATCTCCAGTACCAATCTCCTGATCATTTTGTTCTTCATCATCTGAAAAAACCTCAATCAAGTAAACCTTGTCTTTCCCAAGGCAACGGTGACCAGGCTCCCATGGTTCCTTGCAAGTGAAGCATAACTTTTTCCTGCGTAATTCATTTTTGGATTCTTGTTCCAATTTTGGTGGGATGTTCTTCTGCCGATTGAAAACTTTTTGTTTTGGCTGAAATCCACCAAAAGCTTTCTTCTGAGGCTGGAAGGGAGGTGTAGTCTCCAAATCAAGAGCTAGGCCAATGGCATCATGGAGTGTGCTAGGCTTATGAGCCTTCACTAGACCCCTCAGTCTGTCACTCAGACCTTCAACAAACAATAGAGTAACACGCCTCTCAATCATCTCAAGGACCATAACTGCAATTCTCTGGAATTCATTGATGTAGGCCTCAACATGACCAATTTGCTTCAGCTGAGCCAAATCTCTATAATAAAGCTCAATATCCTTCCAGTCAAAGCGTGCAATCAGTGTGTTGACAAACTCTTCGTAAGAGCGTATCAAGACATGACCTTGTGAGACTAACCCATGGTGCCACCAGTCATAAGCTACACCCTCTAGATGCATCATAGCAAATGGTATAGCCTTATCTTCTTCCATAGGTTTCAAGGACAGGAATGTGTCAAGTTTATGCACCCATGATCTCGCACTTATTTTCCCGCTTCCATCAAAGGTCAGTAAAAGAACCTTATTCAATGCTTCTTTGTATTCCTTGGGTTGAGTGCCTTGATTGGTTTGTCTTCTGAGTCCCCTTTCTTGCCTTTCCAACCTGAATCTAGCTTTATCTTTCCGCTGATTCATAAACTGATTCAGATTAATTAATTGTCTCACATCATGTGGGAGAGCTCTGTATTCATCGTAGGCCACCATAACATCATCAGTGATGTGTGTCTCATCCTCCAACTCCGGAATTGCCTCCTCTTCAGTTTGTCTCATCACAAATGTAGGACGCAAAGGCCGATCTGACCTTGTGCACGCTGTCCTAGCAGCATTAGAGGCTGCTCTATCTCAATTTCCTTGACCAACATCACTTCTGCTATGATCACTGCTTGATCTACTCGATCTAGCACAATCCATTCTCATTTGACCCATGGCTGTAATCATATGATCCTGAAATTGCTGTAGCACTTGCTCCTGTTGTTGGGAAAATGTGGTCGATAAATTCTCAAGTTGATTGTTCAAATCCCTAGGTGGGTTTCCACCTCTTTTACCCATCTCTTCTACAGCCGGAATTAAATCAAGTCCTTCTTCTCACTGTCCTAACCTACTTCTGGTGAAATATCTATGATCCTATCCCTCTAGAGTGCATAGAATCAAATCAACTAACATGCAACCGCTTAGATCACCTTCAAACTGACATGCACAGGGAATACCACACACGCTGGCAGGAAGGGTGGGCTCTGATACCACTGAGATATTCTTTCTCGGATATATGAAGAATTTGTTTTCTTTTTGAATGTTTAGTTTAACAGTGATTATGCTTTTCACAGAAAATACTCAGAATATTGTAAACAAAAAACATTGAACAACTTCATAATATGAAAAAAAACACTAATTCAAAGTTTCATTACTACTTATATGACTTGAAGTTCGCTCAGGTCTAAAGTTCTGCCCTAGCACTCTTATAAGATTATACTAAACTTAGACCTTTTTTATACACCAGCACCCAGTTCGAATCTAGAGGTGATCCTAACAGTGAGAATAATATTCAGATTTGTAGAAATTAGCAGTGGAGGAAAGCCAAACCGTGAACCTGAGAAGTACACTGGTCTGAAGTATAGAAATCACTGATGGTGCGCCCAGAACTACTCCAGGAACCACGTCTTGATGAGGGAAATTATCCAAACTCTGCACACCCACGAGTCAACCCCTAACCAACTCATGAACACAGCTGATATCAAATCCTTGATGAACAGGCCACGTATCCGTCACAATATGCAGCAATTCTGATTTAGGAACAACACATCCTTCCAGTTACTTCATTTCATAACTGAGGTTTCCGTCCCAATCATGCTAGATTTAGGATTTTCGTCCTGTGAAGGTTTCCTTCAAAGCTCAGCAAAAAGAAATCAAAATAATAATCATTTTCTGAATGATCTACAGCAAGTCGAGCCTTTTAATAATGTACAAGTTACCAAGTCAGCTTCCAAAAAGCCAGCGTTCTCCTTCCCAAAAATCTGAAGTTGCAAATTCAAACTCCACAAAGGCAATCGATAGAATGTTTCTATTTTGAACAAATCAAACTGACTTTAGCAAAGATTTTATTAATTGCCAAGTTGATATGATAAGTGGCCCCATCATTGTTTTAAAAGAATAATTAATTAAATTCGGTAGACTTACGTTATTCCAGCTTTTATTTAATTAATCACATATTCCCTTGCAAAAATATTTTCTAATCACAGGAATTAAAGATTAGAAAATTATTCCATTTTTTTTTTTTTAATTCGATGAAGAGGGACATTACAAATGTGAAGAAAACATTAAACCCCAAGATCCAGATAGCATGCAAACTTACCAAAGGAAGTGGTATGAGCAATGTATGATATATTTTATTAAATTTAGTCACAGAAAATATTCCAGCTCAAGATCCTTCACCATGTGGGATCCAGCTCTGAAATTTAGAAAATCAACACCCACTGTCTATATTAACATCTATCGCGATCACATACAGAAACTAGGGTAAATAGGTTCACAGAAAGAACCGTTGCAATATGATAGGAATAAAATAAACATGCCTGATAGTTTCCTTGGGATTATTTGAGTCTTACTGCGAAGTAACAGCATTCTTCTACCTTGACTCACTTCTTTTTTCCAATCCTTCTACACCAGGTCTGGTTTCTGCAAATGTTTGAAATATCTGCCTCACTAAACACTACAGCTGGTGAATCAAACTGGGAAGCTGCTGTGGAAAATTTTGGCACCGGTTGACTAGTATATGCTAACAAGGACTGATAGTGCTGGTCAGTTCAATTTACTCTCCTTCCATATTACGAGTTCTGAAATTTCTGGGAACGCCATGACTTCTCAGTGTATTTATACGTTAAATATAAAATTACACTGTTTCTTTGTATTTGCATTAAAACCAGCTGTGAAACAATGGAGTGCTGAGATTCTGAGTTGTTTACAGGGTAAACAGGGGAAGAGGCAATAAAATAGACGGAGAGGCAGTAAGATAAATGTACTCTGCAATGATCGGCCACACTTGAGTGTACGCAGCCCCGATCTTATTGAGATGTTGCATGATGGAAAAAATTATACCAAAAAGAACCGGGTTTTCTGTTACGTAAATTCAACATAAAATCAAAACAGAATGGTGTGGAATAATAATTGTTCATGCATTTCAAGCATGGGTTGCCACATGAATAAATAATTCTAAAAAATGACCTATTTGGGGACATAATTCACATATCCGGGCAAGGCGAACTGAGATAGCAAACATGACATTTTGAAACGAATTAAAGGTTTCGTAAAGGGCAAGCACAAGTACCTTCAAAATGCCGAGAACTTTGGAGACATTTTCCTTCATGAGCTTATGCTTTAAGTCCTTACAGAGCATCAGAAGCAGAGTCTCCATATAAATCTCCACATCATCGCAGTCCGAAATCTCCACTAAACGTGGCAAACTACGTTATTGTTTCGACCATCTGTCCGACGGCTTACTGACAAAAAACCTGCTATGCGCAACCATAATCTGTCTATGGACATTCAAAGCGACAGAGGGTCCATCCTTAGAGCTCAGAGTTAGTTTAACATCGCTAGAAACAGTGTCATTAAATTGGTTGCCAGGGCTGCAGCTTCCTCGAATGGCCAAAACCCTCTCCTGCATGAAAAGCTGTCTGTCCTGACCGGCGTCCGTCTGTTTGCCGTTACTTGAATGAGAATGTTGTAGGCTGGCGAGATCCGCAGATTCAGGCTCCTCGAGAACGAATCTGAAGATATTTTCATCTGCGCAGAAGGGTGAAAGGCATGGCAGCTCTGCCCCGCCGTAAAGCCAAAAGGTTTGGTGTTTGAGTTCAAATTTAAAGGTTAAATTCAAAGGTTATATGCACGCATAATGTCCACGTTTGGTGTTTGAATTCAAATTTAAAAGCTAAATTCAAAGGTTAGATGCATATATATAACGTCACACTAATTGTTATAAAATATAGTATTCATAGTAATAATTAATATGTATATATTTAGGTATGTGTGGGTTTAGACATAACAATTACATTATGTATTATTTGGATATAATATATTTAAATATTGTAGATTATTATGTATGAGTATTTTATTCAATTACGAATAAACAATTTTACATTTATAAATATTAATCAAGTAAGAGATATTCTAGATTATACTACAAATTAATAATTAGAAGAAACCATAATCTTTATGCACACATCACAATACACTATATAATTCTATAAATATCTAATTATTAGTATATATTAATACTCTCACAATATATATTGCATACAAATTTTTATCTTTACATGATGACGCTATAAATTTGCCATGTCGACATGTTTGCATAACACTACTGTGCTACAGATATACTACTTGGTCTCTATTAGCATTCTAAGCAAAGCTATAATATAGATTTAGATCATATAATTATATCAATTATGGATATAGTATTAATCAAACGTAAGTATAGTAACATCAAAAATGTCTATATTTGCTATTGTTTACATGAATTATAGTGATATTCCTAAACTATAAAACACCATTCATCTCTCTAAAATATGTACATTTATGTACATCCATCTACTGGTTTACGAAATATTATCTTCCACAAAGTACCCTTATATTACTTGGCTACAGTGCATGTATATGAGTGATCTATCATAACTATGCATTTAGTTTGTCAAATGCATTTAATGAAATCTCATACTAACAATATTTCATATATAATGAATCTAAGCTCTGTTTACTAATCAAAGATTCTATCATTCGGGCATGAATCATATCAAGTTCATAATTACTTAAACATCACAAGAATTCATTGATATCTTAATCATAAGCATATATATACCATAGTTAACTCTATACAATAATCCAAGCATTCCTATAACCAATTTGTATAGGTAAAGTTCAACTGCTAACAACTAGTTATATATAACTATTATTGGCATACAAGTTTTCGGATTTAATACAAGGTTTATCCATCCAATTTTCTTATATCTCGAATGTGATATAGAAATTCATTTACAAGTTATACACAAAATCCCATCTATGTATACTATGTTAAATGTTTTAAACTCAGTTTAAAAGAATCATAAAACAATAGATATATTTATCAAAGTCTATGCATTTCATTGTATATTTATGATATTCGGTAAAGGTATACCCCTATAATATTACACTTATAATAGATTTCAAATTTCCTTAAATCAAACCGTCACACCTCTATAACCAAATACAAAGTATTCACTAAATTAATTTATTTATGTTGTTTAATGAATGGCCATTTGGTATCCAAGGATTTCCTTCCCTATTTAAAATTTCTCATTTTTATTATCTTCATTTTAAATAGTTAATTTTATAAGAATAATAATTTATTTTCCCCATATGCCCTGGGGATTATAATATTATGTGATAAAGTATTCATATACATTATATTCTATAATGTTTTAGTAACACATGATAACTATAACATTATCACACAACAATATAATAACAAATATTCAATTATATTTAACAAATCACTTATTTAAAACATGAATATTGTAATGAATAAATTTGATTCCCTATTCAAAATGATAGATAAATCAATGTACCTAAAACCAACGATATAGCACTCAAAACCAGTGCTATGCCATTTAAAACCAATGTTATGCCATTCAACACGAGCGATAGGAAAAGCCACTTGTTTTAGACTAGACGCCTTTCAAAACCAACGATGGCTGGTGAATAATTTGTCAGAATAAATAATTTGACTTACTACAATTTGGTTTAAAATATAAATCAATTGCTCAATATATGAAATTTTGATTATCAAAATCTTTCTTTTAACCTGTCAGTTATACACATACATGTTTCTATTACTTAACCCAATACAAGTATATATAGCAGATCAAGAAAGAATATAAGGCACCACTTCTTTATTATTAACATGCAGCAATTAATAAATATTTTCAATAATATTAACTACAACAATAAAAATTGTCATTCTTTGATATAAACATGCAACCAATTAATAATATTTTATATATGTTAAATCGTTACACTACTTATTATGGATTGTTGTTTTATTTTTTAATACTATATCACTTGTAAAAAATTTATAAATCACTAGATTTTAATCCTATTTCCTAGTATAGCAATCTGGAAAAAGTGTTAGAATATCTTAGCTATGAATAAGTTACTACATGCTTAAAGAAGTCATTGTACATTTAACATGATTTAGCATCATACATGAAAAACCAATGCATCACCTACCTAGCAATAAGCTCAGTTGTTTCTTTTGTATTTTCCTTCATTTCCCTTCACCGTACTCTTCTATCCCTTCATCGTACTCTTTTATTTCTTCCTCTTACTCTAATGCCATACTGTCATTTTTCATTAACGCCATACTGAGTCGTGCCTCGCCTTACTTTCCCTCACCTTATTATAATCTCCTTCCAATTTCTATTTCCATGCAGCACTTCACCACTTTACTATTTTAGTTTTAAAATCAATTACCATTAAATTAAGTTTTTATTCTCTCTTTTTTTCAAATATGTGCATGTTAATATCTTTTTTTCCTTTTCTATTGGTAAAACTCTCTTTTATTTAGAGTTTAGTTTCCAAATCAAATATCAACACTTCACTTGAGATTTATTCTATTCTGTTTTCAATTTCATATCCTCTACTTAAATTTGAGCTTGATTTATTTCAAAAATCATGCATGTTAATACTTGTGTTTAAGGCCTAGTTATTCACTAAATTCATTTAAGTTTAATTTTAGATTTCTTGTTCTCAAAAAATCCATGCATTGGCTTATAGTTAAATTTCTTTTCTTTAATGTAATCTGGTAATTATCTCAATAAAAGATAAATCAAATTAATTAATAATTTAATTTGTATCATAAAACTAATGTCACTTATAGTTTCATTTTATAACTATGACTAACACAATTATTAATACTCTTATATAAAAAGACATCAAACCAAGACTGATATTTACCGAATATCATTTAAACAAATCACTGTGTTTAGACAATCATGCTTAGTGTAAAAATAGACAACATGATCATAACACAACATTGTATGAGTAAATTTATGTACTTACAATCATACATTAGATCACACAATTCATATCTTCATAAGCATCAATCAAAACATGAACATAACAAAAGTATATTAGCACTCAAAAACAAATTAACTTATTTAAATCAAATAGAGAGTTAAACAAGTTATTCTACTATGGTGTATGTTGAGTTACTAGTAGGTTTTTTGTCATCCCCAACCATCTCATCTACGCTATCTTCTCTGATGATGCTCTCTCTCCATCATGCTCTGAGAAAATAATCAATGTTACATCTATTTTATGACAAGTAGTTAGTCTGAGTCATCATATTTATTCAAAACTAATGATACATAACTAACAAATATACATCCACAATATACAAAAATAAAAAATTACAAATATCAAATAATTAATCAATTATGTAAACTAATTAGCATATCATTGTCTCATAACTAGTATATGTCATAAAGCTCAAATCAAAGAAATAAAAATTAAATGATAATCATAATAATCTATAGATTCAAAGGTTCTAAAACTTAGGATGAAATTGGGATGTAACATCCTTCCCCCTAAAATGGGTCATCATCTCGATGACACTTATTCAAATAATAGTTTTAAAAAGAAATAAAATAAAATAAAATTGTATTTAGTATCAAATTATGCAAATAGCTATCGAAATAGCCTGTATAACTCATTATAGTCCTCCCAAATAGCATTATCCTCAGAGTATTGATCTTACAAGACATTGCACTGTGGCACTTCTCTATTATGCATATGAAGTTTACGAGTGTCAATTACTCTGATTGGTTCTTTCATGACCATATCAAGATCCAAAACATCAGTGAAAATTTTACTGACTTTCCCAAAAATATATGAGATCATCACAAAATTCAAACACATGAGATCATCACAAAATCCAAAAATAAATGGTCAGAGAGAGTTACACAAAACCTTCCATCCCCTCTACACATCTCACTAACCTTGAGAGTATTTTTTTCATTTCAGAGAAGTGTTTAGAGAACTTGTCAAGAATAATATGTATAAGTTAATATTATCTCTACTCTGCATAGCTTCTAATAAGTATAACATGTCAATACTTCACTTCTCCATGGAGTTCCAGACAAGTATGATGATGATGAAGAACTGAAAATATTACATTTTTAATATATACAAAATTATGAAATAATCATCTATAATATACATGTGTATGGCCATACGATTGAATTTGACAAGTTCATCTGTCAATTCTTAGATTTGACAAGTTCATCTATCAGATCCAAACTTAGTAACTACCAGATCAATGTGAGGCTAAATAGGATCCACTTATATCTCTTATAACTCATGTTCCTAATTCACCACTTTTTTCGTAAGTCTCTATGACCTAATGATCTCCAAAATGTACATAAAGTTCTATGAATCACAATTCTATACTAACAAATCATAAAAAACAATATTATACATTGAATAATTCCAGATGTACCAATATATATATATATATATTCATTCCCTAATTGCATTTAATTACCACTAGTTAAACATAACTAGTATCATATTTCATAGCTTAACATATAGTGTTATATCCATAATTAAGAAAAAATAATGTCAAAATTAACATAACATACAAAGGTCAAGGATCACACCATCTTTTAAACTTTATAAAAAAACAAGCGAGACAATGTCTCCCTACTTGTTCGACTAGAAATCAACATGTTAAAAGTTTATCTCAACCCTTAAATTGACAAGATGTTATGTACATCATATACCCTACTCGCTCTTAGCAAAAGGCACAATAATTACTTTTCAAAATAATAGGCTTTAAGTAAAAAAGAATATTATAAAGCAAATCAAGGGTATATAATAACATAATAATTATAAACAATAGGTTCTCCATTCCTCATGGTCAAGTTCATAAGTTAGATAAAATAGTGACTCTAAAAAGTCACAAGTGAAAATTAGAGAACTAACATTTTAAAAACAAAACTCCTACATATCTTCACATGATAAAAAGAAACATCGCAACCCAAGTTGCCAAATCACTATTCACTTACCAAACTTTTAAGTGTAGTATCATAGCTTACTTCCATAACCAGAAGGAAAATACTAATCCACTTAAACAAACTCATAACACAAAAGAATTTTCAACCAAAACATTTACACTCAACTACAAGAAAATTCCCACTGTGTTAGGTGGTACCAAACTAAAAATGATATTATAAAAAATTTCACTCCTAAAATTTGTGTATATAAGACATAAAACTAATGCATATATACTTAACTGAGAAGCACTCCATGTTTTTTAAACCACTCACAACATAAAACACAAATGGTGAAGGTGATTCGATTACCAAGAAATATGTAATCATACTTGAGGTGTGTAATCTAAAAGATCAAGAATATGATAGGAAACTTTTGTTCACAATTCATGAACTATATTATGCACTTACCTACCCAATTACTTTATATAACCATCATTAATGAGACACTCAATGAACCAATCCTTTTACAACTCTAAGGGAGGTATAAATACTCTTAGGGTACACACTCAATATACCCTATACACATTCACAATTCTCCTTTTTGATAAACAGAAATATACAAAAATGCTAATAGACTCATTACGTCTTAAAATTTGAACCACAACTCGGATACCAAATGTAATAGGTCCACTAGGTGCTAACTATAAATACATGATTTTTTTATTAAACACATATACTATATATAGATTATACCATGAGAATCTAAGCAGTGATCATATAAAAATACTCTAAATGATAATTATAAATAAGTATGTGTCATCTAACATTCATTGATCACTATCAAAACATGAAAATGCATCATAATAAAATCATATAAAATAATTGAAAATATCCAACCACTATCGGTACATTACACAACCATTGTTGTCAATCTATAGTAGATAGGCAAATACAATTCTATGCAGTAATATTTTCAATAATCAAAATAATAAACAAAAATGAGATACAAGGTTCTTTGAAGCATGAGTTTTTTGGACTCTTTAGAATTTATGGTAATCTCAAGAGTCATCTCAAAATTAGTATTACTGTGGGGAGAGAGAGCATCATCTAAGCACTTTTCTATATCAATCACAGACCAATGATCCCCTGCACTAATCCTATTAGGGAATCATCTTATCTTCACATATGAGTAGATAGTGATGGTGAGAGAATCTAGAAAATAAACAAATACCCATTTAATATATGATTTTTAAAACTAAATATGCAATGTATCATAGAATACCCATTTTATTGCAAGATATCGCACAAACATGTAAATCGTACTCATGAAATGATAATGTCTCACTAAATATATTATAACCTCAAAATTCAATCATTTTACATTTTAGTAACAATCATATCACACAATATACTAAACATAGGAGTAATCAAACCATACATTTATTTCATCATATGCATAAATGATACTTACATTATTTTATATCCTATACTAGAAACAATGACTATATTTTTTACCACCCAGATAAAAATACATATTTTAACTATAAATTTCAATTACCATAATTAATTTTCAAACATACTTCACCCCATGATAATCCATATTACCATAGTATAGTATTATAAGACATAACTACTAGTTTTATCATAATCAATCATAAAAAATAGTCTTTAAAACATGAAAATATAAGCTCCTATTCAAACAACTAAATATAACAAAACAAGTTATAGTTTCCACCAAAAATATTATATTTGATCTTAAAATTTATTATATATTCAAAGGTTGTATGCATGCATATATAATGTGTTACTAACTATTACAAAATATACTATTCATATTAATAATTAACACACATACATTTACTTAGGTGTAGGTCTAGACATAATAATTACAGTGTGTACCATCAAAATATAACATACTTAAATACAGTAGAACTTTATGACATTTTATAATATCATAGATCATTGTGTATAACCTCCCTACTCAATCACAAAAAAATAATATTACATTTATAAATATTAATCAAATAAGTACGTGATTATACCACCCAGGTATACCTTATAATATACTGTAGATTATAATTTAAAAAAACATAATCTCTAGACACACATCATGATGCACTATTTTATTTTATAAATATATAATCATTAGCATATATTAATACTCTCACAATATATATTGCACATAAGTTTTCATCTTTATATGACGTTGTCGACATGTTTGCATAACACTATTGTGCTACAAATATACTACTTGGTCTCTACTAGGGTTCTAAGCAAGGCCATAATATATATCTAGATCATATAATTATATCAATCATAGATATAGTATTAATCAAGCAGGAGTATAGTAACATTACCACATAAATGTCTATCATTGTTATTGTTTACATAAATTATAATGATATTTTTAAACTATAAAACATTGTTTATCTCTCTAAAATCATGTACATCTATGTACATCCATCTACTGGTTTACGAAAGATTATTTTCCACAAAGCAACTTTATATTACTAGGCTACAGTGCATGTATATGAGTGTGCTATCATAACTATGCATTTAGTCCATCAAATGTATTTAGTAAAATTTCATACTAATGATATTTCATATATAATTAATCTAACTATTTACTAATCAAATATTCTACCATTCAGGCATGAATCATATCAAGTTCAAAATTAATTAAACATCATAATAATTCATTGAAATCTTAATTATATGCATATATATACCATAGCTAACTTTATACAATAATTCAAGCATCCCTATAACCAATCTGTATAGGTAAAGTTCAACTGTTAACAACTAGTTATATACAACTATTGTTGGCATACAAGTTCTTAGATTTGTTACAGTGTTTATTTGTTAAACTATGTTATATATCGAATGTGATATAAAAATTCATTTACAAGTTATACATAAAATCTCATCTATGTATACTATGTTAAATGTTTTAAGCTCAGTTTAAAAGAATCATAAAACAATAGATATATTTATCAAAGTCTATGCATTTCATTGTATATTTATGATATTCATTGAAGGTTTACCTCTATCATATTACACTTATAACAGGTTTCAAATTTCCTTAAACCAAACCGTAACACTTTTATAACCAAATACAAAGTATTCACTAAATTAATTTATTTGTGTTGTCTAATAAATGGTCATTTAGGTATCCAAAGATTTCTTTCGCTATTTAAAAATTTTCATTTTTATTATCTTCATTTGAGTCAGTTGAATTTATAAGATTAATAAAAAAAATTCCCCATACGACCTGTACATGGTAATTATAATATTATGTGATAAAGTATTCATATACGTTATATTCTATAATGTTTTAGTAACACGTGATAACTATAAAATTATCACATAATAATATAATAACAAATATTTAATTATATTTAATAAATCGCTTATATAAAACATGAATATTATAATGAATAAATTTGATTCACTACTCAGAGTGATGTATAAATCATTGTACCCAAAACCAATGATATGCCATTCAAAACTAGTGATATGTCATTCAACACTAATGACAAGAAAATTCACTTGTTTTAGCCTTTTAAAACCAGTGATGGTTGGTGAAGAATTTATCAGAATAAATAATTTGACTTACTAAAATCTAGTTTAAGAGATATAAATTAGCCACCCAATATATGAAATTTTGATTATCTAAATCTTTCTTTTAACCCATCAATTATATGCATACATGTTTCTATTACTTAACCCAATACATGTGTATATAACAGATCAAGAAATAATATAAGGCACCACTTCTTTGTTATTAACATGCAACGATTAATAAATATTTTTAATAATATTAACTACATCAATAAAAACCATCATTCTTTGATTAAAACATTCAGCCAATTAATAATATTTTATATATACAAAATCATTGCACTACTTATTAAAGATCGTTGTTGTATTTTTGATACTATATCACTTGTGGAGGTTTTACAAATCATTGAATTCTAAGCCTATTTCCTTGTATGGCGATCTGAGAAAAGTGTTATAATATCTTAGCTATGAATAAGTTACTACATACTTAAAGAAGTCATTGTACATTTAGCATGATCTAGCATCATATATGAAAAACCAACGCATCACCTACCTAGCAATAAGCTTGGTTATTTCTTGTCTTTTCCTTCCTTTCCCTTCATCGTACTCTTTTATCCCTTCATTGTACACTTCTATTTCTTCATCTTACTCTAACACCATACTATCCTTTCTCTCTAACGCCATACCGGGCCATGCCTCACCTTACTTTTCCTCGCCTTATTATAATCTCCTCCTTCCAACTTCCATTTCCATACATCACTTCGCCGCTTTACTATTTTAATTTTAAAATCAATTACCATTGAATTACCTTGAACTTTTATTCTCTCTCATTTTTTTAATTTATGCATCTTAATATCTTTTTTTTTCTTTTTTATTGGTATAAATCTCTTTTATTTAGAGTTTAGTTTCCAAATCAAATATCAACGCTTGAGCTTTTTTTTAATTATTTAATTTCATATCCTCTGCTTAAATTTGAGCTTGATTTATTTCAAAAATCATGCATGCTAATACTTATGTTCAAGGCCTAGTTATTCACTAAGTTCACTTAAGTGTAATTTTAGACCTTTAATTCTCAATAAATCCATGCATTGGCTTGTAGTTAAATTTTCTTAATTTAATGTATTCTAGTAATTATCTCAATAAAAGATAAATCAAATTAATTAATAATCCAATTTGTATCATAAAATTAATGCCATTTATAATTTAATCTTCTAACTATGATTAATGCAATTATTAATACTTTTATACAAAAAGACATCAAACTAAGACAATGATATATATAAAATATTATTAAACCAGTAATCATGTTTTGTTTATACAATCTTGCTTAGTGTAAAAATTGGCAACAATATCATAACACAATATTTTATGAGTAAATCTATGTACTTACAATCATACATTAGATCACATAATTTAGATCATCATAAGCATCAATCAAAACATGAATATAGCAGAAGTATATCAGCACTCAAAAATAAACAAACTAATCTAAAACAAATAAAGAGTTAAATAAATTATTCTACTATAGTGTGTTGGATTACTAGTAGTTCCTCTGTCATTTCCTAATCATCCCATCTATGCCATCCTCTATGATGATTTTCTCTATCCATCATGCTCTGAGATAAGAATCAATCCTATATCCACCTCATGATAAGTAGGTATTTAGTCTGAGTCATCATATATATCAAAAACTAATGATGTATAACTAATAAATATACATACACAATGTACATAAATAAGATAGTACAACTATCACATAATTAATCCATTATTCAAACTAATTAGCATATCACTGTCTCATAACCAATATATGTCATAAAGATCAAATCAAAGAAATAAAAATCAAATGATCATTATAATAATTCATGGATTTAAAGGTTATTAAACTTAAGGTGAAATCAAGATGTAACATGTGAACATGCACATGAAGGCAATCTTGACCTAAAGCTTATATTTACTACTCTAAGTATAAGTTTACATTTATATTGTTACATTTATTTTCTTATACTTTACATTTATTTTAGTAAATATGATAAATTAGGGTCACTCTACATCTGATAGAGTTGATCTCACAGTTGTATGCTTTACGATGTGGAAAATATTTTTTCAAAATCCAATCTGGTTAGTACTTAGGCATTTTCAAGGTATAAGTATTGAACTTAGGGATTTTAGGACATAAATTTTACAATTGATGTCCATTTTTGATAAATATATAGTCATTTTTAATGTTTTTGTACCTTCCATATTGATTCCTAGCATTTCTAGGAGTCCTACGTTTGTCAAAATTAAAGTTTACAAACCACTTAATTTGAATTTGATTCAAAGTGGTGTGATTAGAGTAGAGCAGGTCACATTGATGACATGTACACATCAAATGACCACTTTATGTTAATTTTACTTGTTTATTATCCCTCCCTCATCTATGATGACTTTCTACTCATCCCTCATCGCCCCTAATCACTCTCTCATCATACCTCAGTATCCTTAATCACTCTCTCATTAACCCTCACTATCCATGGTAATCTCTAATCACTCCCCTATCATCCATAATCACTATTTTATTGACCCTCATTATCCCTCTTCATCCCTAACTACTCCCTCCTCATCCCTTGTCATCCTTAATCACTTTTTCCTCATCCCTCATCATCCCTAATCATTTTCTCATCATTTTTCATCATCCCTAATCACTCTCTCCTCATCCCTTCTCATTCCTAACCACTCCCTCATTGACCTTCATTATCCCTCATCATCTTTAATCACTTGGGCTTATCATCCCTAATCACTCCTTTATTGAATATCACCATACCTTATCATCCTTAATCATTCGCTCCTCATTCCTCATAATCTCTAATCACTCTTTCTTCATCCCTCATCATCACTAATCATTCCCCCATTGAACCTCACCATCCTTCATCACTCCAACATTGACCCTCACCATCCCTTATCATTTGACATAAGTATATACTCTAAAGGTATCTTTTATTCCAATCAGATGTTGTTTTGTACTTTATAATATAAATTAACTCTTTTTTAGGACTTTTTGTGTTGTCAATATCCATTTGTGATAGTTAATTTTATTATTGAATGAATTGAATTATATTCAAGTAACATACGTACTAGCACAAAATAGAGTATGAATTTTTCATTGAATTATCTTTGCTGTGCAACTAACTAGATGAAACTTTATTTGGTTCCACCTTTGGTAGCTTGGTTCAAAGGATAAAAATTAAACACAAATCTCTTGTATAATTTTTTAATTTGAAGAAGATTTGAATCTATGCAAACTTATTTGGTGTTTCACATTCCTATATGACTTGAATCTTGGTCAAGTTCACACATACACTCATTTTGTGTGTAATGTATCCCAAATATTTTATCTCTTGCATGAAAAATGAACATTTATTCATGCTATCATAAAAATGTATTTCTACCAAATCTGAAACACTAGTTCAACATGGTGTAGATGTTCATCCCTTATTTTCTAAAGATTAGGATGCCATCAAGGTAGATTAAAAAAATGGCATAGTTAAAGAACTTGAGGATGTCATTCAACATTTTAATGAATGAATTCACTACATGAGTTAACCTAAAAGACATAACCAACTATTCAATCAATCCTTCCTTTTTTCTTAAGACTATATTTCAAATTTATAGAGGTTCAACATGAATATATGATGTACCTAAACTTATGATCAATTTTAGAAAAGACTTATACACCATGGATATGGCAATAAAATACCTTAATATTTAGATGAGGATAATAGTTTTTCATTTTGATCTTGCTAATATTTTTTTAATCAATTCACAACCTCATGTCCCATCCTTCTTTAGTGCAAGCACAATTAGGCTTCTTCAAGGCAATGATTTGAGCATGATGTCTCCATTATCCATGATTTCATGGATCTACCGCTTGATCTATTAAATCTCTAGAAATGATATGTTGTATAAAGAGGTTGAGGTATAGGTAGTTAAGGGATCAAACCAATAGTATTGTTTAGTGTGTAGTATGTAGGAACTTATTTAGGTGACTAAAAGATATCCTTGTATTCATCTAGTTTATGGTTCAATTATTTTATCTTTGTTATTTTTGGACAAACAACACTATGATACAGTGCCATAATGATGTTATTACATTTATTTTTTACCATCAAGAGTATTCTTCTTACGAGAACTAACAATATTCTTGCACTTCCTGATACTAATGACTGAAAGCTTATGAATAAACTATGATGTATGGTATTTCAGATCATGACAATCTATCACAACATTTAAAGGATTTACTTCATAGACCACATGTCAATGGTAAATATATGGTTGGCCACATGTAAAACATAGCATACCTCTAATGGTGAGATGTCACAAAGGATTGCATCTTTAAAAATATTAATTTTTTACACCAAGTGACACTACTAGGTGATCCATTTATCAAGGCCTACACTAGACCATACACTAGTATATGGTTATGGATGATGCATCAATTTCAAGTTCAATTTTTAAAAATATGCTTTAGGATAAATTAAATTCTTATGAATTCTATTATAAAGTATGAAGTGTATTGGTTCATCATTAATCTATATTTGTTAATAAAATAATATTTTTAATTCATATAATTTATTGTTGGGGGAAGTAGAGATATTTGTAGTACCGACTATATCATTGGGTTCATAATCTATTATCTACTTACCTTTTTATAGTGCTAGATATCTTGTACCCACTTCTCAAGATATGAAAGTAGAGATCTCATAGTGTGACACTCTTCATTGGATTGAATATTGAAGTTATGAATTAAACACCAATTTCCAATCTTGGACTACTTATTCTAATAATTTGAAAATTATGTTCCACTCTCTTGTATGATGACTCAATCAATAGACATACAAATAAAAGGCCTTCAATGTAATTATTCAGATCATAAAATGTCCTCATATGGAAAGTAATTGATTAGTTTCAAGAAATCACATAGCTTGGTGATACTCATATTTACTAACCATATTTAGTGCTATGGTGGTTTTATTTGCTTTTATTTTTTTGGTAGATCTTCAATTGTGAATTACATAATTTATAATAGGCCCATATTTTTCATAGGTGTTAAATATTTATGTTTCAAATTTGCCTCCACATCATTTTGATCACTATTTTGTGTTAGCACTCAAATCTCCACTTATAGCTCCTATCATTGTTAAACCCAAAAAAAATATCACCATCAAAGTATTAGATGGAGTGATTAAGGATGAGGAGAAATTGAATAGAGATGATGAGGGATGGTGAGGTTTAATGAGGGAGTGATTAGGGAGGATGAGGGAGTGATTTAGGATGATGAGGGATGGTTAGGGTTAATGAGAAAGTGATTAGGGGTGATGAGGGATGAAAAAAGAGTGATTAGAGATGATGAGGGATGATGAAGTAGTGATTAGGGATGATGAAGGATGGTGAGGGTTAATGAGAGAGTGATTAGGGATGATAAGGGAATGATTATAAATGCTGAGGAATGGTGAGGGTCAATAAGGGAGTGATTAGGGATGATGAGGGACAAAGAGGGAGTGATAAGGGATGATGAAGCAATGATTAGGGATGGTAAGGGATGGTGAGAAGCAATGAGGGAGTGATTAAGGATGATGATGGAGTGATTAAATATGATGAGGGATGGTAAGGATCAATGAGGAAGTGATTAGGGATGATGAGGGATGATGAGTGAGTGATTAAGGATGATGAGGGATAGTGAGGGTTAATGAAGGAGTAATCAAGGATGATAAGGGAGTTATTAGAGATGATGAGGGAAAATGAGGTTTAATTAGGGAGTGATTAGGGACAATGAATAATGAGGAGAGAGTGATTAAGGGTGATGAGGTATGAGTAGGAAGTGATCAAGGATGAGGGGGGGATGAGGAGTAAGTGAAACTAAAACTAAATGATCATTTGGTGTGTGAAAGTCATAAATATGACCTATGCCACCCCAATCACACCACTTTGGATCAATTTCAAAGTGAGTGGTTTTTAAACTTCAATTTTGATAAACCTAGGACTCTTTAAAATGTTAAGAATTAATCTAGAAGACACAAAAATGTAAAAAAATATTATATGTTTACCAAAAATGGACATCAATTACAAAATTTATATCCTAAAATCCCTAGATTCAATACTTAGACCCTCAAAATGCCTAAGTACTGACCAGGTTGGATTTTGAAAAACTATTTTCCATATCATAAGGCATGTAATTATGAGACCTCTATCAAATGTAGAGTGGCCTTAATTTATTATATTTACTAAAATAAATTTAAAGTATAAGGAAATAAATGTAACAACATAAATGTAAGTTCCTATGCAAAATAATAGGAACACGATCATGTTATTACTTTTACAATAACTCAATCGTGTTATATATTAACATGCTTCAATTTAAGATTGGCTTCATGTGCATGTTTGCATGCTTTTATCTAAAAAATAAAAAGAATGCAATCACGTTATTACTTTTACAATAATGTGATTATGTTATGGCTCGATAATTACTGAGCAATAATTTAAATAATGCAATCATGTTATTTCAATAATGTGATTGCATTATTTAATAATGTGATCGCATTATGGGAAATGTCCACAGAATTATCCCACAACACTATGTACATACCTAGTCATCAGAAGGTGGAACACGTGCATATCTAATGAGTCATAAAGATATAAATGAATACAACTCATAAAAGTGGCAAAAGGGGTGACAATATCTTAAGACTAAGCCAAGGCAAGATAATCCCATTGAGGAAAAATCTCATACAATTTAAAATTTCTAACAATATCATATTCTTCCCAAGAATTTTTTTCAAGGAATGTCTAACTTGGTATCATAATCTTCTGATGCAATTTAGATGAGGGAAAATACTATCATACATGCACACACTAAAGAGGAAAAAGTGGTCTACTATTAGTAATAATGGGTATAAATGAGAACACTTATTAAGTTATTTTCTTATAAATAACACATGATCATATAATTATGGAATCTATGGATAAAACATAATACATCTCAATTTAAATAAGTCAATAATCCTTCCATGATATTATAACAACATTTAAATAATACTCGAAACAATCCAAATATATGTATGGTAAAAAAAAAAATCATATAGACCAAAATATTTTATGTATTCTTATTATTTTTTTAGACAACAAATTTCATGCAATTTCTTCTTAGAACCCTCCTCCAATACATTAATATTGACTCTTAAGCTAGGTCAATGGAGGGCACTCTTAAGCAGGCCAACTACAATTTTGACAACTACTTAACAAGTGTCAGAGCATTGTCGCGTGTTTTTACTTCTTCCATTTGTTTTAAGTTTTGGATAATAAAATAAGTGTACCTTCTAACATTTCTACATCCTTTCTCTGAAATGCACCATTAATTTTTGAAGATGACCCAAGAAAGGAAAATCAAAGATGATATTTTTATTAGAACAACTACAATCTATTATTTTTTATCTCAACACCATTTTTACTATTGTTTTGGTGTCAAAAGCAATAACCCCTAGTTGAGAGTTTATTTTATCATAAGACTAAGGTAGAAGGGAGTGTTTACCATCATGCAGATTCGACTGATGCAAGCGGCCTCATGGGAGGCTTATTACGCATAAATCTAATTATTCCTTATTGAATGGATTAATCTTGGATGTTTACTATTATTTTGGTCATTTTTTGGAGTATCTTTTCTATACAAGGAAAGTGAATGCAAGATCTTAGAAGGCATAGTAAGATGCAATGAGCTTTAGCATTGTTTCACTACAATGAGATAAATTTGTGTAATTTTATATTATAGAGGCTTATAAATTCATTATGGTGATATGCAAAATTTATTTCTAGCCCATTACAAGCAATTTCTCTCAATCTATCAAATTGTAGTAGTATGTGACATAAGGCACTTTAAAAGATCTTATGCAGTTGCATGTATGCTAAAGAGATTTATTATGGCAAAATAATAAATTGCATAAGAAATATATTATTGATTTAGATTTAGTAAATGTGACATAGGGTATTCTTAAAGATCCATATCCTCCCTATAACCAATGCAAGCCTAGGAAAAATCCATACACAACTCACTCAAGTAGATGATGTGCATTAGCAATTTATCATGAAATACCCTTTGGTCTGGTATTTTGGTGTGGATTAACATTTACAAGTTAATTGATCTGAGATCTCATTACAACCTACTCAAAAATATGTGTGGGCCTAAGAGGAACCATCATATAACCACCTTAAAAAATATATGCGTTGACCTATAATAATTCATCCATGAGGCACATGTATCAGCCACTACTCCAACCATTTTTATTTTAATGAGTCTTGGGAATTTGCCATCATATAGTTTTATATAGACCTAATTTGACATTATATTATGTTATTTCTTGTCATATACATTTATGGCCAACACTTTTGGTTTAACATAGTTGTGTGTTAGTTGTATAAGATTATTTTTTATCAAGACAAACAATAATGGAAAGGATAGACCTACACACGCATCATGTAAATCCAATAACTACCCTAAATTTGGTGAATGTGTATGATATGGGCCCTCTGGTATACGATATAAACTATAATACCCTTTCATTTCTCCTCATAAATGTTGCCCAACTCACTTGGAAATCTTTCAATGCTGGCAAGTTTTGTATGGCCTTGAAAACCTGTGACCACTCACAATCTCTATATGGCCTTACCTTTTATTCCATGGGTATGAGTGTGGTGTTTTTGTATGTTCTTAACATTGATGTAATTTCTCTATGTGTCAATATATTAGCATCATGTTCTCTAGGTGTCAATATATTAATAACGTGTTCTTAACCCTAGTGTAATTTCTCTAGGTGTCACTATATTAGCAACATAGATGAACATAAGCTACAATATGAACTTTGGAACCTCAATGTTTTGTCTCCACATAAGTGACATTGTAACATTGATTTGAGACATACATTGGACATATATCCTTCTCATAATTAAATCAACATCATGTCACTTCTATCGACGCTTGACAATAACAAAACCTTGCTTTACCAAAATAAAAATTACATCCCTTTTGACATAACAGATACTTTTTAGGAAATTGATTATTAAATATTGTACCATAGGTGTTTGGAGAGTAAATAATATGTAGATTAGTCCCTTTTTAGTCCAAATGAGAAAACATCAATCATAACAATACACTAGGACTAAACACTCTTGCCTAAGAACTAGGGAGAACATAACATAATAAGCAAGATCATAAAATAGAGATAAAGACAATATAAATTTATTACCTCCTTTATCAAATTTGATGCTTACTTGTTGGCATAAGGACATTCATGCTCAGCTTATGGTGATTTGAGTCTTTTAGTAATGCTCTTTCATGGTGGAAGCATCTCTCCAATAGTCACTCATGCCTTGGCATGAAGCTTGGCATAAATTGGGCATTATAACACTACTCTCAAAGGATTCAAGAAGGTATTCCAATAGAATAACCTTACACATAAAATCTCTTTCGCATATGGTGTGGGCACTTGTATATATAACTCAAATAACTAACTCTAATCCAAGGGAGGTTAGGTTAAATTCTAACTTGGGTTGAGTCTAAATTAATCTAGGTTGAGTCAGTTTAACCCTAGGTTTGGTCAAGGCACTCATGAAATCTTGACACCTCAATTTCAAATATGTGTGAGGCATAACAACTCACTTTAGATAATTTTGAGGTGTGACTCATATTTTTGAATATTTAGGAGATATAAATCACTCTATAGCTTATTTGACCTTTGACTTCACATTTGGCTAAAAATTCTTTTTTTGGTAAATGAAATTCACTAATTTGATTTGGATTTTTTGTTTAGGCAAGTTAATTAGTATTTTTAATGTAATTAATCTTGCTTAGTGTTTTTTAGCTTTTGGCAATTATTTTAAATGTTATGAATTAATAGCTCGAAAGGCCACAAGTGTCAAATTACTAGGTCATAATTTGAATAAGGTTAGAATTGGACTAGTTAGTGATGCATACAGGGTAATACACCAAATAAGCTAGCCTCATCATGTTTATGGGTAATTAAATCCCTTACTCAAAAAATTTTGGGCAATTCAGATGACTTTTAGGCTTAAAATATGTCATTTGTTAGAAATTAAATTAAATGTCAATTTAGGCATGAAATGGCCAAAACTAAGTATCTATAGTTTGTTTGTATTTGAAAAGGCATTACGAGAAATAGGAACAATAATTTATTTTCAAAGAATTCAAAAGTCATTAATCTAAATGGTTTATGTCTAAAAGGGTGGTTGATAAGCCCTTGATTCCCCCTCGAGGGAGCATGTGTCAAAATAGAATCATTGAACATTCCCTCGAAATGAAGAAAAGGACACAATCTAGTAGTAATGGGGTTGAGAATACTAAATTTTTCAAAGGTGGTTATAAACAATAATAAAAATAGAGTCACTAATTTGCCTAAAGGCAATTATAAGTAGTGACAAAAGGTATGATACTAGTTTGCCCAAAGGCAGTTTTAAGTAGTGGCATGAATAGTTGCCCCTATAGGGTGGTGGGACGAATATTGATTTACCCAAAGGCTCTTATAATCAACAGTAAAATAGGAAACATTGATTTTCCCAAAGGCATTTATAATCAAGAATGGAAAACATGAAACACTGATTTGCCCAAAGCTGGTTATAATCAAGAATGGAAAAACATGAAACATTGGTTTACCTAATGGTAGTTATAATTAGGAATGAAAAAAATGAGAAACACTGATTTACCCAAAGGTAATTATAATCATAAATACAAGCATTTTCTCGAAAAGGGAAGGTGAAGTAGATAAATATAATGATTTGCCCAAAGGTGGTTATAATCATCAAATTAGGCTAAAAACATAATGATTTACCCAAAGGTAGTTATAATAATTTGCACGTTTACATTGAGCGATTTAAAATGAGAATGCCTTAGAAAGGAAAGATATATCCTTTATCAATCATAAAAAGGAATTTGTCACAACGGGGCAAATTGGTAAGGGTAGCTTATGGAAAAAATCCATACAATGAGTTTGTGATGAGCTAACAAAGGATAAAAACACATTTTTAGTCTAAAAGTGAGTTTAAAGATGCACATTCAAATAAACATAGGATATAAGTTGAAAAATCATGTTGTTAAATGGGTCTCAAGGGAGGCCCAAGAAATATGGTCTAGTTGCAATACAACTAAAAAATAAGGCATGTAGGATTAAATAACATATAAAATAGCTTATAGAAGTGAAAAATACACTTCCTGGAGTGCACAAAATGAATTATAGGCTGGCGTACATGTGTGTGTGTGTGTGTGTGTGTGTGTGTGTGTGTGTGTATAGTGCCATGCTTATTATATTTATTATCTCATGTTTAGCATTGATTAACCTTGATTAACATTGTGGATGTTTAACATTATTTATGCTTATGCTTACGCATGCTTTGTTTATGTATTGCTTATGCCATGTGTATGAGATGTGATGTTGGTTATTCATCTGATTATATTGTATGACTCATATGGATGCTTATTTAGATATGAATGTCAGTATAAACATATAATAAATTATTTGTTGCCCTTATTTATTACTCATGGATTTAAGGATGTGTTAAGGTAATGGATTGGTTTTTTACATATTGGAGAAGTAATGTCATTGCATTACTAGAATAAACTCTATGCAAGCATATTTTAATTGTAGCTTATGATATTATGCATGATAGTTATGGATAACTAAAATGGAAATATACACCTTAAGCATGGAAAACTTAATTTAAATGTAAATATAAATAACTTAAGAATAAGATATGAATAATCTGAAAAAGTTCACAACACTCTTCACCTAAGATCTTTCCAACACATCATTACCACATCCATGAGTGCTTGAACATATACAAGGAATAAACTAACTAAACAAAACCAATTATTTTTCATGAATCAGATGTATAATACAATGTATAGCACTTGGTTAAATAGGTAAGGAGAACTGAGACTCAAGATAGCCTAGGCAATGTGGGATAAATCCACACATAAGATAAAACTAGGAAAATACAAATAACCTACTTAGAACCTAGCAAGTATGAGAAATATGTTCTAACACCCTCCCTCAAGTGAAGCTAGGGGATAATAATAAATGATGCAATATGAAGTCATGTGTCCCTATGGATGTCAATCCATCTTATCATATTACATGGATGTCGAGTTGATGTAACTATCAAGTCAAAGTAGGAATGGTGTTAAATATGAAGATCATTGAATACAAACACCACACTTCAAAATATCAGGTAAAATGATAAACCCAAGGAAGCATTGCTTGAACACCCTCCAACAAGATGGTGAGAAGTGAGCACAAAGACTGGTAGGGCTATCACACTAGTGTCACTGGCGGGGATACCACATGAGTGTCACTATAAGAATCACTAAGAACACCATGCAGTAAAGTAAAATTCTCATATAGGTTTCAGAAAACAAAGTGTTAGAATAATATACCGAATATACAAATGAGGAAGATAAAAAACACTCAAAAAAGTGCAAAATATACATATAACTCTCAAAAAGTGGAGAAAAAGAGAAAACCCCACACAAACAATTGATATTGGGTTTCACCAGAATAGCTTCAATCAAAAAGGTTGTTAGTTGTGGTGAAATTACAAAAGAGTATTGCATGTAAAAAGAACACTCAATATCTAATAAGCAGAATGTACACCACACCTCTCCCCATACTGCTAACTAGGTAGAGTGATGAAAAAGGTATGCATAAGTTGTTCAAATCCACTACTCAAACATCAAATAAGCTAACACTATATACACCAGAATAACTCCATATCACGTTGACAAAGACTATTAAACTATTGATGAAGATGAAATGACATCAAGATTCACCATAATAGCTACATTTCAAGCTATGAGAGACCTTCAACTATCTGAAAAATGATGTCAAAAATACAAATAAGGTCTCTCAAAGATGATGGCCCATGGTGGTGATGGAAGAGAGATGTAACTAAAGAAGTGAAAAGGTTCCTAGAATAAAGCACACAAACGTATGAAGGTAGATAAGGTTGAATCAACAAACACCTCATGAAACTTTATAAATCAATCTGAGTATAATCAAACTCATACATAAAAAAATACAAGATGAAAATAAGGAAGACACTGGGCTTCACTAGAATAGTTCCAAATGAGGAGACTCTCAACCTGTTGAAGAAGCCATCAAGAATCATGAGAGGTGCTTCAAAAATAAGGGAGCAAAAAAATGTCTCTATAAAAGAAAGATGGGTTCTAATAAAGGAGCCTTAAGGAGACATGGTACAAACTAATAGTGTGTCAAAGTGCCAATGCATAAACTAGCACATCGTGGGCTGATGGAAGAGCTTGGAAAATGATGAATAGAGACCATCATATATGCAAAAACACACTAAAAAGGATCAACAACCAAAACAAAATAACCTACAAAACACATGTAAAAGGATGTTGGACTCAACCAAAGATGCATCTGAGATAGTGTGTGCACGAAGTACAATACATAAAGTAGTAGGGCCCATAACACAAACAACCCCCTAAATATGTCACTTTACAACTTTAATGCGTTTATAATACAAATAGGACCGATGACATAAGAATGAAAAATAAAGCACTTTTAAAAAAGCGGCACTCAAATCCAACTTATCGAGTAAAATCTATGACATAATCAATTTCCCATCATTAATGGCCTATTTTAATTAAATTTGCACAAATAGTTTAAATGCACAACTAGAAAAGGGATAAGGTGGCCTTCCAAACACTCATTAGAACTGACACAGAGTGTAGAATGTAATGGTTTAGATTATGAGGGGGAATTGACCTCTTGCCAACCCACGCCTCACCCTTCATCTTTGACAAGCAAAAGAATGAGGTAAAATCAAGTATAACCATTTACAAAATATTGTTTTATAAAAATAAATATAACATTATCTGTGCCCCAACATGTGAATAAACAAATCACCTCTCATGAAAATCTCCCTCACCACTCATAAATATCCCCCACTAAAAGTTTACAACCATGCATTCAAGGAACCCATATGCCTTACAAATAGGATGTGGAACAGGAGGACGATGAGCAGGATTTGAATGATAATAAATTATTATAGACTTTAGAATATCTCATAAGTGAGATATTTACATAGGATAGTGAGGGTCTGGAGCTACCATGGATGCCAAGGAAGAATGGTGTGTGAGCTTGGAAGCTCCAATGGTGGCCCAAGTATACAACTAGGCTATAAGGAGAGTAGACAAGGATGTAGGTAGTTCTAATACTGAGCATATCTCAGTGAGAATAAAAATCATAACATAAAACAAAGAGAAATGCACTCTAATAACAAATTAATGCTGATAGCTAAGGTAGATCAAAGCAATAGATCTCCCTACTAATAACCACCTAAAATAATTTGAATAACAAATCAAGGCATAGTATGGAGAGAAAACATTCTTGATAGATAACAATAGGCCTGATTTCGAATCTGTCAACTCTGAGGTCAATTGGTCATGTAGGCTATTAAAATTTAGTCATGGCATGCATATCCTCATAAGTTTTGGTTGTAATATATCATCACAAACACAAGATTCAATAATAAAGGTTATCGGGATCAGATGGATTAATGATGGTAATAATATTGTCTAACCATGGATCAATCAGGTTATGATGATACATGAACAAATGTCAAACTTAGTTTTGAAATTGGCCATGTAATATCAACCAAGAAAGCACAGTTGAACCTAACCACCATCACCCATGGTAATCTAATATGTTATGAATTTCATTGTATCCACATCCAATGCTAAGCCATCATTCACCTAATGCAGGTTGATTTGATAAATGAAGGTAGATCTGATACCGTTTTAGGTCAGATAAAAATAAAATTAAATGGATCTAAAGCTCAAATCTTTGTTAATGTCATGTGGCAAGCAAATATTGGAAAAATAGAGGCCAAGTAAATATACAACCTAGTTCAAGATAGATTTTAACTTTAGCAAGTGACTTGTATGGTTTGAAAACACACTATAGATGCGAAATTATCCTACATAAGAAATAAGCATAGCAGACAATTCATTGAATGGACGATAACAAAAGATGCACGAGCAGTTTGTTGATTATACAACCAAAAATATTCTACCAATCCTTGATACTAAATGTCAATGATAATATTGGTCTATACAAACACATTGAAAACAAAACAATGGCTTTGAAGGAAATGTTGATCTAAATGGCCAATGAATCTTGGTTAGCAAACCACAAGAGTATATAAAGGAGCCATAACAAGGTCAAATCAACACTTTTTAATGACAATACGTAGGATTCATACGACATAGTTAATGGCCAAAACAAAATACAAATCCAAAACACATTGTGAAGATAAATAATGCAATGAATTAGGCTGAGTAATGACTATTAGAGGGTGGCTTTGATGCCATGAAAGATTTCACAACAATCTTCAACCAAGATCTCTCCAATACACCATTACCATAACCATGAGTGCTTCAACATATACAAGGAATAAACCAATTGAAGAAAACCAATTTTTATTCATAAATGATATGTATAATACAATGTAGAGCCCTTGCTAGGCAAGGAGAATGAATACTCAAGCTAGTCTAAATAATGTGGGATAAATCAACACATAAGACAAAACTAAGAAAATACAAATAACCTCGCTAGAACCTATCAATCATGATAAATATGTTCTAACATAATTAAATCCCAAGTGTAAATATAACAAATAAATCAAGTGTAAGATTAAATACAAAAATTCACAATCGAAGTACCTGATATGGATAATCAAGACTTAAGTGTAAATAAAATATAATAGTCTTATGGCAGTTGAGAAATAGAAAGGCCAAAAACAAAATAAAAAAAAACGAAACAAAAAAACAAACAAACAAAAATAAACAAAACAAAACATATACAACAAAATGTAAACAAACAAGATTACACAAACATAAACAATATACAAACATAAACAAATGAATAAAAACAAACCAACAAACACAAGCAAAAATAAATAAAATGTAAATAAACTATACAAACAAACAAACAAACACTAATAAAACAAGTAAAATAAACAAATTATACAAACAACAAAAACACTAATAAATAAATAAAAATAAAAATAATAAAATGCTAGTAAACAAATAAAATAACACACAAACAAGAAGAAGAAGAAGACACATAAATAAAACACTAATAAATAAACAATAGACACAATATAAATAAAGATAGATAAAATAAGCAAATGTACAAAAAAAATTAACAAACAATGCAATAAATAAAGTGAACAAAATAATCAAAATAACTAAACAATCCAAAACAAAGAAAGAATGCAGTAAATAAACTACTATAAACACACAAAAACAAACAAATTAAGAGAAACAAACAATAATATATAAATAATGGTTAATCACAATGTTAGTGTAAACAAGAAACAAATTGTTCATGTGTATGTAATAGAGGTGTTACTCTAGGCGATAAGGCGACCCCTATGCTAGGTAGAAATGATATACGTGAAACAACATAGGAATAAAAGATGGATAGTTGTCTCAAGGCTATAGGGAAACAATGACAAACATCACCCCTAGGTAATAGGAGAGAATGACAGAAATAGAAAACAACATTGCCACTAGGTTATAGGAGATAACAACACATAAAATAAACAAAATGGGGGTAATATAACAAAAGGAAGGGGTAGCCGAGCTGACTCCATATGCTCTAGGTAAGTGGACATTTCCTACATAGTTATATGGACATAGGATCTAATGTGAACTTTAGGTCAAATGTAGTTCTCCCAAGATATGGGATAGAAGAAAATTGATGAGAAGAAAAAATGATTAACTTTTAGAGAAAAATAAGAATGGTATCGCAAAATGTTGAGTGCATGAGAAAAGAGGAGATGATATTCCACAATCATGAAAATGTTGACACAAATAAATCATGCAAGCAAGAGAGTATGGTTTAAGATAAAACCACACTAAAAGTCAAGAGATGAGTATTCATAAATTAACTAAATTAGTAATTCATAGTGTCTACTACATCTAAGGCTTGGAATGAGAATGAGCTCACAAAATGATAAGAAAATAAGATGAAGTTGATCTCAAATGGTGAGAGCATTCAAATATTAATTACTCACAAAATGGTGAGAGTGTAAGGAAATCCAAGTGGTAATTAGTGTATCAAAGTCAAATACATAATGTCACAGCATGAACTCACAAAATGATGAGAGCATACGGCTTAAGGCCGATAAGGATGGGGAAACTAAATAACAAGTGGTTACTCATATAATAGTTAGGGGTCCCAGGATCGTTAAGGCAAAGAAATAGCCAAAAAAAAAGGAAGGTATAACTAAGCTAACCTGAGATACCCCATGTATCCAAGTGTTGCCTCTATAGCCTGTGCAGACCTCAGGCCAATGTGTTTTCGTAGAAATGAGAGGAAAAAGACCAAGGTAGTCTAGAAATAAAATTGAATAGATAAGATAGCCCATCCCATAAAATTTTGATGGATTTATATCTCACATGGAAATTATAATCAAATTTTCTTGATTTTATGATTTTTATGATTGCTTAGATCTGTTACAAATGTTTAGGGTTTTTGAAACTATTACAAACATTTTTGAAATTTTCTAGGCATCTCAACTCAATCCATAATTATGAGACACATAATGGTCCAACTCATAAAACAATGAGAGCATGACTTAGGTTACTCAAAAAAAGGTGAGAGGTTGGTAAAAGGGGGTGATCATGCTGACCTCAATGTGAATCAAGTGTTGCCTACATAGTCCCATAGGACCTCAAGTTATTGTAGTTTTGTCTACACAAAAGGCATCTAATTAAGTACCAATAAGTTCAAGTAAAAGGCAAATGTCAAGGTAAATGATAACAATAATGGAAAGGTGATGTGATAATGCATGCTAAAGGTGTTGCTCTTAATTTTCCTGAAGGCAATTATAATTAAGAAACAATGACAAAGGGTTAGTGGTACTAATTTACCCATTAGCAGTTATAATTATTATCATAAGGTGGGTAGATAATAACGAATTAAGGATGAAAATATTAACACCACTGTCATATTGCCTTCACATATTTCCATTCGAACATGTAATTCTAAAAGGACTGCTAAAATTGAATATGTCATCAACCACTAAACTTGCTTGAAGTACAATTGAATCAGAACCAAGGTTAAACATGATAAGTGGGGTTAGGTAAAAAAGAATTAGTTGGTGAAGAGTTAAGGGTATAGTAGAATGGCAAAGGGATATAACACAAAGAATAAGTATAATGTGGCATATCTTAGACAATCTTTGTAGACAATTGAATCCCTCAAACATAGAAATGTTTGAGATGCATTATGTTCATTGGTTCATCAAGTTCATCTCCTTCTAGTGTAGCGAGCCTATATGCTCCAGAACTATAGTTGGAAACAATTACATAAGGCCCTAACTAATTTGGTTTGAATTTTCTCTCTTTTTTTGGTTTTAGCATTTACATTTTTTTGATTCTCTTTTAGCACTAGGTCACCAAGCTCAAATTCAAGATGCTTAATGAGCATATTATATTGGTCTTTTATTCAATTTTGATGACCTTAAATATTATTCAAGGTGGCCAAGAGTTTACCATCAAGTAGGTTTAGCTCCTGCAAGTGAGCCACTTTGTAGTCTTCATTATCAATGATGTGCTACAATAAAATTTAGAAAGAAGGAAACTCAACCTCAATGGAAAGAATGACTTTAGTTTTATAAATAAGTGAATAGGGTGTAGCTTGTTGGAGTACAAACTGTGGTACCGTATGCCCAGAGGGCATTAAAAATATGTAGGTACCAATTATGACAAGCATCATTGACAATCTTCTTCAAAATATTGACAATAGTTTTATTAAAAGCCTCAGCTTGGCCATTGCCTTGTGCATAGTAAGTGGTAGAGAAATGTTATTTGATGTGGTATTGAGAATAAAGCGATTTCACATCTTTATTCTTGATGATCCACCATTATCAGATATAATGTCAAATGGGATGCCATAACGACAAATGAGATGATTGAATATTAACTTTGAGATCTACTTACCAGTGATGTAAGTGAGGGGAATGGCTTCCACCCACTTAGTTAAGTATTCAATAGTAGTCAAGATGTGTTTATGGCCATCTAAAGATGTTGGATTTATCTTCCCAACAACATCAAGTCTCCACATTGAGAATAGCCATGGTGTTGTCAATGGTTGAAGTGTCTTGGTTGGAGCATGAATCAGATTGATATGCATCTAGCTTGACACACCTCTTTATATATGCAGTTGAGTCTACTTCTATCATTGGCCAATAATAACTAGTATGCAATAACTTTTTGGCTAAGATTACCTTATTGGTGTGGGTTCCACACACTCCTTCATGAACTTTCCTCAAAGCTAATCTAGAATCTGTCAAAGGTAAATAATGATGCAAAATTCCATCATAGCTTCTATGATACAAGGTTGGTCTAAGTAGGGTATAAAGAGAGGCTTTGTGTTTGAAGTTTTTTTATTTTTTACATGATAAATCGAGAGGCATGGTTTGGTCTTGGAGATAAGCATATATATCTGAGTACTAGGCAGACATGAGACAACTGATTGATCATGTGCTAGTGCTAATATATTTTCAATAAGAAATTGACAATCCCTAAATTTATTGGTGATCTGGATCATGTAACCAATAGTGGCTATAACATCCATTATTCTGTTATTGGCCCACAATATTCTTTCAAATTATATGTTGGTAATCTACTGCTTGAGAGTTTCAACCATCTCCTTATCAGGTACCAACTTCTCATCCTTGGTCTAGTATTTGGTTGTGACCTAATTCATGATTAATTGAGAATCATCATACATCATTAAATGTTGAATGTTCCACTATACTGCTTGGTGAAGCCCTACAATGAGTGTTTCATATTGGCCATGTTGTTGGTACAAGGAAATCCAATATGAAAGGACTTGATAATGAGATCTCTTTGTGGCATAATAAAAAATATTTTGGCTCCTGATCCATGAGTCATGAATGATCTATAAAATTACATCTTCCATCGTTCAGCCTTAAGAGGTGCATCTGCTTCTTCAACTGTTATAATGGCCTCATCTAGAAATCTAACTGTAAGAGGTTAAGTATCTTGAAGATGAGCTTCAACAAACTAATCTATGAGTACTTTCCCCTTAAAGGCCTTATGGTTGGCATATTCAATTTCAAACTTACTTAATAGCATGATCCATTTTGCCATACGACCCTATAGAGCTGATTTGGAAAGCAGATAATTGAGTGGATCTAATTTAGCAATAGCAATGGTCTTGTTGTCTATCATATAATGACACAACTTTTGGGATGTTAACACCATTGCTAAATAGGCCTTTTCAATTGACATATAGTTATGTTCATACATAACCAATGTTTAATTTAGATAATACATAGCATGCTCATTTCCCTATTCATCGTGTTTCACTAAAAGTGCCCCCAAGGCATTCTCAGTTGCTGACAGGTAAAGAAGTAATGGCTTGTTTGGCATTGGTGGCAACAAAAAAGGTGGGTTGGCAAGATATGATTTAAGTTGATCAAATACTTTTTGAAACTCTTCATTCTATGAGAATGTAACACCTTTCTTCAGTGTGTAAATGGATGGCATTTATTAGCTAATTATGAGATGAAGTGTCTGGTAGATTGAATCGTGTCCTACAAACTACAGAGATGCTTCAAGGTAGATGGTCATGGCATCTTTGTAATTACACAAACTTTAGTTGGGTTGAATTCAATTCCCCTACAAGAGATAATGAAACCTAATAGTTTACTAGAAGTGATACCAAATACACATTTCTTCAAATTAATCTTGACGTTGTACTCATGAAGTCTCTCAAAGATTTTTCATAGCATGACTTAGTGATCAACACTAGTTTTTGATTTACCCATGATATCATAGACATATTACTCAATAGTGTTGTGCATCATGTCATGGAAAATCACTGTCATAACTCTTTGGTATGTGGATCTAACATTCTTAAGTCCAAACAACATCACTTGATAATAAAATGTTTCCCATGAAGTAGTGAACATTGTCTTGTGTTAGTCTTATGGTGCGATCCTAATCTAATTACACCCTTAAAATCCATCAATTAGAGAGAGAATTTCATAGCCAGTCATTGAGTCGACTATCATGTTAATATTAGGCATAAGGAAGTCATATTTTGGGCAGGCTTTGTTGACAACTTTTAAATCAGTGCAAAACTTAATACCTTATAGTTTTTTGCTCACTATCATAATGTTTGAAATCCACTATGAATAGTTGATCGACTTGATGCATTTCATGTCTAAGAGTTTTTCCAACTCTTTATTTACTAACATAACAATATGAGGATGCATCTCATGTAACTTTTGTTTAACAGTCTTGGCATCAAGATGTACAATGAGATGGTGTACAACCAAGGTGGGGTCTAAACTTAGCATGTCTAAATAAGCCCATGTAAATATGTCAACAAATTCCTTCAAAAGGGTTGTAAAAGTTTCAGTTCCTCCTCAATGAGGGACACACCTAGTTTAATCCACTTTGGGTCTCTGGAGTCCCAATATTCACTTCTGAAGTGTACCCCATAAGAAGTGTAGAACCATCATCTAGAATAGTTGGTAAGGAGTTGAATTGATTGGCAATGATAAAGTACTCTAGATGAGTTGGCTTGTATAATTCTCCTAAATAGGATGAATTAGAATCTCCTAGTGATGACATAGGTCATGATACAAATACCTTAGGGAATTCTTGAACAATCTATGTAAAATCATACCATTCCTCAGTACTAATATCTGATCTATAAATAGATTATGGGATATAGGTCTCATATGCTTCATAAGAAGAGAGGTGAACATCCCCATCTAATGGTACTAAAAATCACTTTTCACCAAGATACTTTCCTTTCTCTTTACTTTTTCCCTAGTGAAAAAGTGGCCCAAAGAGGTTTTCACTTTCAAACCTCAATGTTTGATTTTGTTATTGGTTAGGGAAGTTCACCCACTCTTTGAAGTAGGTAGTAGGATTCAATCTAATAGCAAATCCCTACTTGTGGTCTTCAAGAGGTATGTGACTCCTCAATCCTAGAAAGTCATATATGGACTTATCATTTTCAAACTCATCTAATATCATTGTTGACTCTTGCTAGTCCTAGTCTATCAATTTTTGATGGTGAAGGGATAAATGTGAAGGTTGACAAACATGGCTAATGGTACAAATGGCATGTGAGTTAAATAAATTTGTAGTGGCAAGGTCATCGTAGATGCTATAATCAAACCTTGTATTTTTGTCAACATCATCATCACTAATCATTGGTGTTAGAACACAAATAAGGTATGTGGGGTCACCTCTAGGTGGTTTAAATCTAATACCATAGGTTCCCTTGTACTTGGTCATTGAGATTGGTTTGATCATACCTTGTTGATATAGCCTAAGGCCCTTGCCTTCATAAGCTAGGTGATCCATAATATGGTTGGGAATAGGATACTTCATGCTTTGGTAATACTTGGCTAACTCATTAGTGTAGAGCCATGAATCATCTTTTGTTAAGTGGTCCTCTTATAGGCCAAAGGCTGATTTAAAAATATTGGGCTTATTTAACTGAGATCTTCCTTTGGTTTCCCATTCCATATGATTATTGTTAGCCTTAGGTCTTTTATAATCTTTAATATTTTTAGGTAATTTGGTAATATGGAATGCATTACAGGTGCTATATTTTCTAAGACCTTTATTAGTCATATAGAAATGATTGGAAAATTTTGGTGGAGGCATTGTTGAGTTATAGGCTAAGCTATTTGGGTCAATGTAATTAGCTTTTGGGCCTGATTCAATGGCTTTCCCTTATCAAAATTTTCTCCATCTGATTTAGGCATAAGATTCATTTTAAACTGATAGTTGTAACTTTTATACTCAGCCTCCAGGTGTTTACAATACTGATATGACTGAATATTAGTAGCTATAGTCAAATCCATTCCTGAATGTGGAAATTTTATACACTAATGTAACGCAGAAGGTATATCTTTAATTTCATAGATCTAGGGTCAACCTAATAACATATTGTAATATTGTTCTATATCTAAAACATGGCATAGAGTATCATGGATTAATGGCCTAATGACCATTATCAAGCTTACAGTACCTTGATATTCCCATTCTTTATTGTCATATGACTTGATAATAATAGTATCTAGTTGTAAGTCAACTAATATATATCTAAGATGATTGACCAACTTTTGAGAATTGAACCATTGTCTATAAAGACACATTTAAATCTATAGTTCATTATACCAGCTTCAATATAATAGGTTATTATGCAGAGGGCCCAGATAAGACATATCACTTTGCTCAAACGTGAAATGTTGACAAGGGGCCAAGTGTCCCACCATGGCTTGGAATTTTTCTAGAGTGATATCATCTAGCACAAGGGATTGAGTTTAAAGACTCATTCAGGATATCTTTGTGGATGATAGACATGCAAAAAAAATCTATGATGGATATGTGTACAAGTGTTTTATTCAGTTATTCCATAATATCATAGTTTTTCCCCTTATTTTTATCATTTGGTTTATTTTTGATAGCACAAAAGGTTGGTTAGGCTCATTTGTAGTATTTGGTTATGGTCCTTTTATAATAACCTTGACTTTTTGATTTGTGATTACATAATCTAAATCTAAAAATTGGATTTGGTAGTTGGTTGGGTAGGTAATGAGGTTTGGAATGATGATTCTTGGATGGTATGGTTCCTTATTATTAACATGACCTATAGAATAATCATTGGCATAAGGAGGTTGGTGGGTATTATTCAACAAATATGCATTATTAGGTGAAGGTCTCGGTCTATTTGTAGTTGCTCTAGGGTTGATAGTGAAGGTAAAAATATGACCACCTGAAAAGTGTCCTACAACATTGTTCTAGGTATACACAATGACATGATGCCCTCCTTTATTGGTTTGATCATTGTGCCCTTAGTTCTAACCATTTTGAAGTTATTATTGTGGTTGGCATTATTGTTATTGATTTTGTGGTGGATTTATCTACCGCTATTGTTATTTTTGTTGATACCATTACTAGTTGTTATTTTTATTTTGAGGAAATGGATTTTGGTAGATACCCAAGTTATGATTATTCATATGAGCATGGGTGTCTCATTCTATCTCTCTATTTTCTAGCATGTTCTCAATCAGATGTTTGAGTTGGATACATTATGTTATGGAATATCCTTTGATATGATAGTATTCACAAAATTCATGTTCATTGTACTAATTAAAAAAAGGAATCCCATTAGAAAATGGCTTCGATGTCAATCGACTGATCATATTCACTTGAACCAATCTTTAGAACACAAATTCAATAGGCTCACCAAGGTCACTAAATTATCAGGCAATGGGTGGTCTTCTATTTAAAGGAGGGACTTGCAATTGGTTTTGATTTTGTGGAAGTTGGTTTTGTGGAGGTCCCAATTAAATGTATGGAGGAGGTGGTTGTTGAGTGGGTAGAGATAAATGGATAGTCAGTGTTTTCACCATATGAACGTGGCATGATTTAGTAACCCCATTTCCAACAACATTATTATTGTAGTTGTAGGGTTTAGGTATTTCATTATTTTTGTCTTGAGGTGGTGTTGAATTCATTATTTGAGTTGGGTTTTGATTATGGTTTTGGCCTTGATTCTTATTTCAATTTTGATTATGGTTTTAGCCTTGATTCTTATTTTGGTTCTGATTAGAAGAGGATATATTGATTATGCTTGTGTTGACAAGGGCTTTCTCTATTTGTACTCCTTTTGTTATAACCTCTTTGAAAGCATGAGCATATTACAACTTGAGATAGTAGGATATCTCATTGTGTAAGCTCCTAGTAAATATCGTGTCCAACTATTTATCTAGTAGATTATGAGTAAACCAACTTGTTAGGGCTCTCCAATATTACAAATATGTAGCACATCTTTCACTAGTATTCTATTTAGCTTGGCCTAGATCCACAACAATAATCTCATGCTCAAGATTATATGAAAAGTGTTGAATAAAATTCTTTGAGAGACCATCGAATTCAGGTATAACATTCTTTGTTAATTTCAACAACCATTCCAAGGCTTGTCTAGCTAGACTCCTTGGGAAGAGTATAAGCAAGTATATATCACTATAATCCATCGACTAGTAGGAAACAAAGAATTCCTTCAAATATTGTCTAAGGTCACCTTTACCTTTATATTTATTGAATTTAGGTGGCTCATAACCTAATGGAAATGGTATTTGAAAATACTCCATGTTAAATAGGTAAGAGCATATCTCATCCAGTTTGAATTTCTTCACTTATTTTCTAACTTGTATAGCTTGAATTACATCCTTTATCTATTATAACTCTTGGGCAAGGAAATCAGGAGTGACATGTTATTGTGGAGGTTACACGGTCAAAGGTAGATTACCCTAATCGAGATAGGTATATTGTGGGATGTAAGTTGAATTGGCTAGATGACCAAGTATGTGTATCCATATATTAGTATTATATTATGTATATGGAATATGATACTATTAAAGAATATTTTAGGTTGGATTGGCTACATAACCCTAGCTAGTGAATTATGGCTATGATAATGGCATTAGTCTATGCAGAATGTGTTCATATTATTGGGCCTGTGAGGGAAATTTGAAGCAAGGGAATCCTTTAGGGATGTCATCATGATGAAATTTTTGGTTTGAAATAGTATAAGAAGTGTTCTAGGGTGTTCTATCGGTCTTTTGTTATCGTTATTAGTTGTCTAGGGTGTTCAAAATTCAAATCTTGTGTTTCTTGCTAGAAGTACTTATTTAAAATTTGAAATTCTTGTGAGCCCTTTTAAGGGACTATAGTATATGATTGATGATGATTGAAGTCTGATTTTGTGTTTCTAGGAGCTTATGAATATTGTAGGGTTCTTATGTCTTACAAGATTCATGACATGGTTTTATGTGATTAATTAAAACCTAAACTAGTTGTTTGTCCAAGACCCCTACATGGAAGGAAGTTCAAGAATCAGTTATTGGTGGGTGTAGGGAGATATAAGGTCTATATTTTGATAGTTTTATTAAAAAAATCTTGAAGAAAATGAAGAGGAGAGTAGTGAATAAAATGAAATTGTTGACAAAATTATCTCTGCTAATAGTATTATTTGTATATCTTATATTCTATGTTTTTTTTATGTATATGAATGTGGTATGAATGTTCAAAGATGGTAAGAGTGATATAACTTATTAACCCTGTTTTGAATAAACATTCTGTGATAAAGACTAATGGGTGTAATTATGGATAAATATTGAGTTTGAAGGGTGAAATGGATACAAAACCAACATTGATTTGCTTCTAATAATTGTTTTGTTATTGATAAGTTTATTCCTTAAAGTGTTGAATATTTTAAGGATTAAAGTGTGTAAGAAATGAGAGAGAAAACCCTTGGTTTGATGATTTGATCATAAAGACCTTGTTTTTTGAGTTTTCTCATTGTTGATAGACCATGCAATTGTTTTTGGAAGTAAGATGATAATGGTAGGACTTTTTCAGTTGTCCTAAAGCCTTGGTATGTTCCATTACAAAACTAGAAGGTTATTCACACATTACCCTACTTATAAATTTGTCTGGTTATTCCAAATCCACTCTAGGCCTGTAGAGTATGCAAATATAAGTAGTGAACAAAGAAATTATGATAAGAGTATAACAGAGGTCTCTTAAAAGGAGGATTTTGTTTTCATACGTAAAATGGAGTATAAATGATTCCTTATAGACTATATCTAATATGAATAACCTACCTTGAGAACTAAAACCCTTAAAATATTCCCAACAGATTCTGTAGTCACAGTCTGTGTACATAGTTGACCAAAAACTTCATAAAAAAGTGTGATAGATGTTGTTAAAAGGTTGATTGAGAATTGAAATAGGTGTGAAACATTGTTACAAGAAATTTCCATCATTGATAGCCCTATGAAAGTCTCCAAAACACTTGGAAGCTAATTAAAACCTCTCTCAGGCTATGCAAGTTTACACAAACTCTGTCTAGGGTTTAGACACTAAAACAAGAATATATAAAGACCCCACCATCCAAATTCAATAAAACTTGTTGAAAAACTTTAAATGAATGTGATTCAATAATTATTTACCCCTATGTATAAATGGATCCAACTATGTGTTAACTAGGGAGATAAAAACCTAATTAGGCCTATTTTGTTGACAAAAGAAGAGTACAAAATGAAGAAGTGGATATGGATAAGGAGATTGCTAAGTTGAGAAAAGAGATAAAAGTTATGGAAGAGACATTGAGAGAGATGTTAATGGCATGAAAAAATAATTTAAGTATCAAGATCAAAAAGAGAGTACATTATGTATTCAAGGACAAGATGGAAGTTAAAACAATATAACAAGTAGTTACTCATATGAGATATCAACTAGAGTAGATGATTGAAGAGTTTGAAAAATATGAGGACAAGGAAGATGGATGGTCAAGTGAATATGAAAACATAAACTTGTGTTATCCTGAGAAAGGTGAATAACTAGATGACATGGCAAGAACAAGTGAAGAAGTTCAAAGCTTCATTGATAGCATATAAAAGGAAGAGTTAACCCTAGGAGAACATGCAAGGACTAAAAAGGTAAACAAATGTGTATAAAATTTTGATTTTGATAATGTATATAAAAAATTGAAAGAGATAGATGAAGTAATGCCGAAAGAAGAGGATAATGTTGTTGGCATAACTTGAAGGGTGTTGATTGCAAGGCATGAGGAGTTGGTATAACAAGATGAAGAATTGGAGGCAAGCATTCAACCTAAGAAGGAAATAAAAAGTCATGGCACAATCAATTTTTCTCATGTGAGTAGGCAAATGAGTTGTTTACAAACTTATCCAAGCATCTAACAATGATCTATAATAATGAATATATACAGGGGTCTGTGGATAAAGTTAGTTTGTTGGGAAAGTTTGTTGAAGAATACCAAGAGAGCAATGGGCTGATAAGTGGTAACAGGTCCAAGAAAATCAATAAGTTGAATCACAAAAAAATATTCAAGTAGTTAAAGGTCAATAGAATGAGGTATTGGTAGAAGTTGTGAAAGAAGACAATGAAATAGGGGAGCTATACAATCGCCCCTTGAAGATGGAGGAACAACACAACAATGAGTATGAGAAACAGGTTAAGCATCTACAACAATGTAAAGTATTCAAAGAACAAGAGAAAGTGGCATACAAGGTAGCATGGATAGAACAAATAGAAGTAGTGAAGGAGGTGAGGAAAAAGGATGTCAAGATACCTGCACAAGAAGTCCAACATGCAGACAAAGGAGAATTTAAACAATTTGTAGATATGGCAGGGTGGAATAAACCATCAAAGCATTCTCAAGATAGGAAACCATATGTTTTCTTTAACCCCATTATGTTATGTGTAGGTATGTCCATCGAGAAGTTGAGCAAATGGAGGCCTAAATATGGAGCCCAAGTGCGTGTATAAATCTCTGAGAGACAAGTGGAAGTAGATCAACAAGGAACATCAATCAAGTACACACCAAGAGCATATGGGAAACATTCTCAAGCTTGGTAGTATGATGTAGGGACATTCTTTAGGTATGTCATCATGATGACATTTTTGGTTTGAAATAGTATAAGAAGTGTTCTAGAGTGTTTTATAGGTCTTTTGTTATCATTATTAGTTGTCTAAGGTGTTCAAAATTTAAATCTTGTGTTTCTCGCCAAAAGTAATTTTTCAAAATTTGAACTTTTTATGATCCTTTTTAAGCGACTATAGTATATGATTGATGATGACTGAGGTTTGATGTTGTGTGTCTAGGAGATTATGAATATTGTAGGGTTCTTGTGTTTTACAATATTCATGACATGGTTTTATGTGATTAATGAAAAGCTAAACTAATTGTTTGTCCAAGACCCCTACGTGGAATGAAGTTCAAGAATAAATTATTGGTGGGTGTAGGGAGATATAAGGTTTCTATTTTGATAGTTTAAAAAAAAAAACTTGAAGTAGACGAAGAAGAGAGCAATGAATAAAAGGAAATTGTTGACGAAATTATCTCTACTCATAGTATTATGTGTATATCTTATATTATGTGTTTTTTTTTATGTATATGCATGTGGTATAAATGTTCTAAGATTTTAAGAGTGATATAATTTATTAACCTTGTTTTTAATAATCATTATGTGATAAAGACTAATGGGTGTAATTGTGGAGAAAGACTGAGTTTGAACGGTGGAATGGATATAAAACCAATGTTGATTTGCTTCTAATAACTATTTTGTTATTGATAATTTTATTCCTCAAAGTTTTAAATGTTTGAAGGATTAAAATGTGTAATAAATGAGAGAAAAAACCCTGGTTTGATGATTGGCTCATAAAAACCTTATTTTCTAAGTTTTCTCATCGTTGATAGACCATGCAATTATTTTTAGAAGTAAAATGATAATGGTATGACTTTTTTAGTCATCTTGAAGCCTTGGCAATTTCAATTTTGTAACTAGAAGGTTCATCACACATTACCCTGCTTAGAAATTTGTTTGGTTATTCCAAATCCACTCCAGGCCTGTAGAGTATGCAAGTATAGGTAGTGAATAAAGAAAGTATGATAAGAGTGTAGCAGAGGTTTCTTAGAAGGAGGATTTTGTTTTCATAAGTTAAATGGAGTATACCTAGTTACTTATAGACTATATCTAATATGAATAACATAACTTAAGAACTAAAACCCTTAAGACAGTCCCAACATACTCTACAGTCACAGTCTGTGTATATAGTGGAACCAAAAAATTCATATAAAAGTGTGATAGAGGTTGTTATAAGGTTGATTGAGCATTGAAATAGGTGTGGAACATTAGGACAATCCATTTCCATTACTAACAGTCCTATGAAAGTCTCCAAAACACTTGGAAGCAAATTAATAGGTTGTGCATGCTTGCACATACCCTATCTAGGGTTTAGACACTAAAATGAGAATATATAGAGACCCCACCATCCAAATTCAGTAAAAAATGGTGAAAAACTTTAAATGGATGTGATTCAATAAATTTTAAAGGATTTAGAGTGATTCTATACCCTTGTGTATAAATGTATCCAACTGTGCATTAAATAGGGAGATAAAGACCTAATTAGGCATATTTTGTTGACAAAAAAACCTAAAAAAGTGAGTTAGAAGTTGAATCAGGACTCTAAACTTTGGGGATAGATAGAAAGTGTAAAAGAGTACCTAGATCAAGTATCCTATTTCATCTACTCATTCGTACATTTCCGTACAAAGGGAAATTTAATTAAAAAAGGCTAGTAGCTTGTCTTCCAAGGTGAGTGAAGGTGTGGAAGGAGTAAAGTATGCATGTTGAATGAAGGGTGCCTAGGGATTGTAAATAGCTTGTTTAAGGTGTCAATGATTGGAAAATAATCAAGTGAATATCATAATCATCTCATGAATAAATGAATTAGTGATCCATTGAAAGGAGTGATTAAGCCATTGTATAGAAAGTGTATCTTTACACAAGTAAAGACGGATAAGATTGTGAGAGCTCTGCATCAAACTTGTTGCCTACCTGGTGAATCTTGTTATATATAGGGAACATGTTTCTAACTAGATCCCTACTATTGAAGGTGTTGGTAGTTGGATCCTTGTTTCACGTATGATAACCATTAGGTGAAGGTAATTATTGCCTATCGCCTAGTACCTATTGTGCGTAAGAACCTTATTATTGGATAAACACCTTTTGTTGAATTGATACTTGTTGTTGAAGTGACACTTGTTGAAGGTTTTGTTAAATTTTGGTTTGGAAAGTGTTGGGGATTTCACAATTATTATTGTTGACAAACTAGCACTTTCTGACCACTAAGAATACGTTGTTGGTTAGGCAACCTCTGTGATTGACAGGTATATTGGTATGTACTTGTGATAAAATATTCATTGTCACTTGTTGAGGTGGTATAGTGTTTTGCACTTGTAGTGGTAAGTTTGTCTGTGGTTTAATTTTTACCACTTATTGCACATTTGAGGAAGTAACTAGTTGAGGAATGGAGGTTGCTTGCTAATTTTTTGAAATAGGCGTACCCATTCCATGCTATTGCAATCCACTCATGGCATTATTCGAAGGAATCTTCCATGTATTTTTTGGTGGTAAATTAGACCCACCTTGGTTTAAATTAGAATTCAATTGCATGCTATCATAATATTTTGAGTGGTGTCTTCTGTTTGAGTAGCATTATCTTCTGTCAAAATATGGACATTAAATATATCACCCACCAATGTTTTTTGGTTAAATGGGTCTACATTTTGGATTATATAGTTTGAGGCATCTATTTGTTTCCCTATTGATAGATCTATCTCAATAAGTGATGTGCTATAAATAGATCTTGCATTGAGGTTATGATCTAGGTTGATATAGGTTTGGTACACCTATTGTACCTATTCCATTTGTTTGTCCATAATACCTTTCCCTTTTATAAGCATATTTTGGTCTTACTATGACATTTGGACTAGAGATTAACTATAACTAGTTGATGCTTGTTCAAATGGTTGAATTCAATATTCCTTAATAGGGTTTTTAATAAAACTACTTAAAATTTCATGTGGGAAATATGGCAAAAATTTGGCTCCTACTTCAATAGCTCTAATGAGTACTTCATCTTTATTTTATAACAAATGATGTTTAAATAAATACGAATCATAGATTATTTGTGTTGGTATCATAACATAGTAGGGCTCTTATTGTTGGTTTGCTTCAATGTGAGACATCATTTGAGCAAGGTATTATGCCATTTGCTCTGGTTCATGGCTTGAATAAAGAGGCATGGTTATCGAATCTCGTGCTAAAGGGTCATACTTTTATTCAATGTATGGTATGTTAGAATATGGATAAGGATTGATCTCATTATGTTGTCATACGACTTTTGAACAAAATCATCATTTATCACAAAGTTGTTATAGCTTGGATTATACATGGTTCCACTACATGTGTAGTGAGGCATGTTTAGATCCATGGATAGGTCATGTGAAAAATAAAGGGTCTAAAGGTAACAAACAATTGAGGTCAAATAACAAAGGACCTTTGGCTCTATAAGAGAGGCATAAAGGGATAAACAACTAAACTAGGCAAAGGTAGAATAAAAAAAATGTGAGACCGGTCTAATAAAATGACATTGATTTGTCCAAAGGCAGTTATAATAAAAAACAAAAGTAACATAAAGGGTTAAACTCATCTATGGCTAAAGTGCTAATTTTACCAAAGGTGGTTCTAATCAGTGATAAAAGTGTCTAAACATAGTAGAACAACTACAAACTAAGATCAAAAGATAGTAAAAATTTGCCCAAAGGTGATTATAATCATTCTAATGTGAAAAACAAGGCTAGATCTAGAAATAAAGAACCCACATAAGAACTAAAAAAAAAACTAAACTAAGGCAATTGTTTTGAACAACACTCGGTTGTTAGTGCACTAAGACTTGATATTTGACTCACAAGAGATTGTTTGGAATATCAAAACTAAGATACTTGAAACTTAGCAGAACAAGCTTCAAATAAAGTACATGATAATAACTTGGCTCAAAAGGATGCTCTAAACAAGGTACAAAACAAACAACAATCACTAGGTTGAGGCAAAGGGGTCTTTTAGATCAAATAGGAAATCAACCCAAGTAACACAATCCAAACACAAGAGGTATACAACCCAAGCCCAAATTAGATGAGGCTTTGACATGAACCTGATTAATTTAATATTTGCACTTTGAAAAGTTGAATTTCATATTAAATGTGAAAAGACTTGAATCTTCCAAGATAGAAGAGCTAGACCAAAAAGGTAGCATAATTATGTGTTTGAAACAAGAGAGGTAAAACAATAGTTTGTAACTTGGTTTCAAAGACAACATGAGATTGGAATGAATTAGGTAGCGTAACGATGCTCATTCAAACAAATGATATGGAAAATGGTTTTAGACTAAAATGTCCAAGGCAAAAGTTTGAGACAAAATGGGCAGCATAATAATGCCCCATTTAAACAAGTGGCACACAAAGTAGTTTTAGAACAAATCTCTAAGTTAATAAGTGCAACATAAAATGGACAAAGTAACACCTCTTAGACTGAAGGGATATGAAAATAACATAATATCTTTTTGACGTGACAATACAAAAAAATAGTTTTAGTCTATAAATACACATGTAAATAAAAGAAAAGAGAAGTAACACTAATGGTTCATACTATATCTAAAACTAGCAAGGGTGTGCACAACTTTTGCCAAATTTTTCACTGATATACCAATGCTTATGAAGAATTAAGTGTTAAGCCAAAAATTAAAGTATGGGTGTAGGTATAGTTTTTATGCCCCCTCTATTTCTCAAGCATTAATAGGTGGCACAAACTTAGAGTGAGGATCACTCAACATTTGGAAAAAAATTATATGTTAAATGGGGTTTTGACTAAAATTTATAAATCTCAAACGTACTAAATGGTCCCAAGTGTGGCTAACACAGGAGCACAATCACATTAATTGAATCTAAACTTCCTAGCTTACTATACAAGTGTCTATTTCTTTACATAACAACCCCATCTTTGTACTGCTTAGTGGAGTCTAATGTATGGCTGCCGCATGGCCTAAGTACCCATTGGGATGGTTAGGCTAACCACTCATCACTATCCCATCTAACGATTTGCCTAATTTATATATCCTATTATGGAGTGGGGATGGTACGATGCTAGGAGATGAATCCCTAGGTCAACACACCCCTAAAGAATTCATGGGGAGGCTATGAACTCTTGCCTACAAGCCAAGTGCATAAAAAGAAATAAATAAAAAGTGAAAAGACTTTATACGTCATTTCTTGGTCACCCAAGTCACTTGGAACTTAGAGAGAGCATACACGACTTACTTTTCGACACAAATTTTCAAATAATGACAATAAATTAAGCATTTTTGGTCACCCAAGCTCCCTAAAGGGGATAGGAGGAGAGCATACATGCAATAGCTTCTAATTTACCACAAATAAAAAAATTAGCCTAACAACCTTTGAAATTTAGCTAATAATGAAATACAATCTTTAGGTGAGAAAGCTCTCAAGAGCTCTAACTAAAATGTGTGTTCCTTTTAATAGCACTAAATCCAAGTGTTTTTGAAATTTTGGCCCCTTGGCCTTGTTTTCACTTGTAAAAACTTTAAAAATAACTAAAAGACAAATACAACTAAGTGGATTTTAAGCACCAAACAAAATGTATGTGAGATTTTAATAATGTTAAGCTTCCATCTCTCCACCTTAGGTACTACAAAATTTTAAGGGGTTTGTCTGATTAGATCTCAAAAATAAGTGAGTAAACAACAATTTATTTCAAGCACTTAGGTTTCTATTTTTATCTCAGAGAAATCATCACCAATTACAACAGAGATCGATACTGATTCCTAAAATCTACATCAATTTAGTTAGATCATCGACATTTCATGCAACCACACAAAAACAAATGTGTTTTGAAATAAAAAATGGTTGGTAAACAAGTTTAAAACTCAAATTTCTCATGGTCCTACAAGAAAAAGGTTACAAAGGAAATAAATAGATCATTTAACATAAAAATGAAAGTAAGAAAAAATAATTTTTGCTATCTTCTCAACTTGCTCTGTTTTGGCACATAGATCATCATTGATTCCTATAGAGATCATTATCGATTCCTAAAATTATCAATGATTAGATATAATCATCATCGATCCCTATAACCTTATTAAAAAAATATGTGAAATTCAAAGCTAAAACTCTAAACTTGAAGATTTAAATGCATTCATTAAAAAAATTAAAGCTAACATATCAATCTTCTTGGCCATACAGGATGCTTAGTTCCACTGGGCATGGTTTTATGTACCTTAATTACTCGAAAAGTGAACAATATGTAGATTAGTTCCTTGTTAGTCCAAATGAGAAAACATCAAGCGTAAAAATATAATAGGACTAAACACTCTTGTCTAAGAACTAGGGAGAGCATAACATAATAAGCAAGATTACAAAATAGAGATAAAGACAATATAAATTATTTACCTCCTTTGTCAAATTTGATACTTACTTCTTATCATAATGATGTTCATGTTTAGCCTATGACGATTTGAGTCTTATAACAATGTTCTTCTATGGTGATTGCATCTCTCCAATAGTCACTTGTGCCTTTGTGTGAAGCTTGGCATAAATTAGGCATTATAACACTGCTCTCAAAGGCTTCAAGAAAGTATTCCAATAGAATAATTTTACACACAAAAGCTTTTTGGTATATGGTGTGGTCACTTGTATTTATAGCTCTAAGAACTAACTCTAATCCTAGGGAGGTCAGGTTAAACTCTAGCTTAGGTTGAGTCTAAATTAACTTTGATTGAGTCAGTTTGACCTTGGGTTGGGTCAAGGCACTCATGAAATCTTGACACCTCAGTTTTAGATATTTGTGAGGCATGACAACTCACTTTAGACTTTTGTGAGGTGTGACTCATATTTTTGAATATTTAAGAGATAATAAATCACTTTATTAGCTCATTTGACATTTGACTTCATATATGGTTAAAAATTCATTTTTTAGTAAATGAAATTCACTAATTTGATTTGGAATTTTTGTTTAGGCAAGTTAATTAGGATTTGCAATGTAATTAATCTTGTTTAGTGTTTTTTGGCTTTTGACAAATATTTTAAATGTTATGAAAGGCCACAAGTCTCAAATTACTAAGTCGTAATTTGACTAAGGTTAAAACTGTACTAGGTTAGTGATGCCTACATTGTAATACACCAAAAAAGCTAGCCTTGTCATGTTTCTGGGCAATTAAATCCCTTATGTGAACAAATTTGGGCAATTCAAGTGTTTTCTAAGCTTAAAATGTGTCATTTGCTAGAAATTGAACTAAATATCGGTTTAGGCATGAAAGTGACCAAAACTTAATATCTACAAATATAACATGTCTCATAAAACACTAATCATAATAATAATAATAATAATAATAATAATAATAATTTATTATATTAAATATTATATAAATAAATAGATATAATATAATGTTTATAATTTATTATATATTTTAATATTATAATACATTAAATATAATATTCCATTATAGATAATATAATAATGTTTTATATTCTTAAATATAATTTATTATTATAATACATAGTATATTATATAACCAATCAAATTTCTTTGCATGATATTTTTTGTTGCCACACATAGATGGTCAGATGGCAAAGTGATGTTGCATAACGTGGAGGGAGGATAACATATTCAGAAGAAGTGGAAGAAATGATAGATGAGTTATTTTGGCTTTTAGGGGAGTTCAACCATGAAATTATGTCAGATGATACCGATATTGTCCTCAAGTCCACCATGATGGTAATTGTTTCTAGTGATCTTTCTTATTGCCTAGAATTTTTTATCAGTTCATTATATCTATGTTGTAATTTTTTATTTTATTTTCACAAGGGATGATAAGCATAGGTGTAGACACATCTATCATTATAATTGAGTAGCTCTATTGCAAACAACATTAAAATAGGCTATGGCCATTCAAATTCATGAACTTCATTGAAAAGTTTTCTAAAGCTTTTGAAAAGATAATGGCTTAAGATTTCTAAATTAGATGTATCTATTCAATATCTTAGTAGCCTCCTTCCTTGGGTTATACTTATCCCATCATTAATTTCATTTACACTTACTAGTGTTTTAGTTTATTCTTTTGTAGCAATGTTGGTTTGAATTACAACGTGGATTAAGAGTATTTCTCTTTTGGGGTCATTTTTCATCATTAATTTCATTTACATTTACTAGGGTTTTAATTTATTCTTTTGTAGCAATGTTTGTTTGAATTACAACTTGGATTAAGAGCATTTCATTTCTGGGATTCATTAAAAATGTATTTATTTTGTTATGAGAGGTACCTGAATTTTCCTCTTTATAATTTTTTTTTAAGAATTGTTTTTATATGAGTAATCTAATTATAAGAATTTTTTGCCATTTTTTAAATATTTTTTATAGTTTTAACCATTTAAAAGATTTGTAAGATTTGTTCCCCTGTAAACAAAATGTCTTGAGTTAGTGTTTAAGGTAGTACATACATATCTTTATCCAAATAAGACTAGTTATCTACACTTAAGAGTTGAGACAACACAAAATGTAGGTTAATAAGGCATTATATTTACTAATTATTAATGCAAAAAAGGAGGCAATTTACAACAAATTTTGTGTGTGTTAATGTTAATTGGGATGACCAACATGGACAATGTAGCTGGGAAAGAGGGATTCCACAATTGCAAACTTGAGCAGTCCAAACAAAATATCCCTGCTCTCACAATGAACCTCAGCAAACTCATCTCAACTTTTAGTGTTGTATGTCTTTCTATCCATATTTTTTGTTAAGTGAGCTATCTATAATTTTGATCAGGTAATTATGTCATGATGCAAAGCTTCCAAGTAGTGGCAATGACAATAATCTATCATTATTATGCTACCCACAAGATTCACCATCAAATCATAAAGATGAAACAAACAACAACAACCACCACCTACTATTTTTGTAGAAACTGTTTATCAGTATTGGCACTATCACACACCTACATTAAAATCTTAAATAATTGTTAATCTGATGGGACTGGCCTAAAAAAGATGCATGGGTGAATCTAAGGTATGTTTCCCCTAGTAAAAATGCCTTTAGTGTAAAAATAATATTAATTTTGCATCATCTTAATAATTTATAAACTTTTAAAAATAATTGTTCCATAATTCCACATCTTTTGGTATGAGAATAGAATTGAAATATGTTTCAAGTATTTTTACATCAGAGGCATTTTTATTGCCAACGATTGATCATAGATTCATCATCACATCTAAAGATGTCATTTTAGTCATGTCTAAACCTTTTGAAGTGGCATAGTCAAAGTTAGAAAGGATTTTATGGTATTAAAACTAAACCTTTGTTAGGATACACAATGTGCCAATCGATTGATATGTGAAAATATGTACTTGAAACTATTGAGATCTCATCAATAAAAATATCACAAGTGTTATAAGCAAACATATACGACACATTTTTAATCATCACTAAAAATATTGTTTTTATATGAGTAAACTTTATAAATAGGTACAATACATTTACAATTAAAATATTTAGATTTTAACAATAAATAATAGTGGCCAACTTAAAATACATATTACCACCTTGCAATTTTAAAAACTTAGCAGTGTCACTTCATAAATGGATCGCTTTTAGCATGCAAAATTAATTTACATTAAATGGAATTGTTTGTTGGGTTGATTAGTGTATTTAGTAATGTAATATTGCTAGAATTATAAATACATGTCATCAAAATTAGCAATCTAGCATTGAAGCAACAAACAACAAACATCATGAGTCAATGGCATTTTAAAAATTATATCCTGAAGAAGTTTAGTGATGGTCATGTTATAGAATTTTGGTGATTACAATTAGGGTATTTGTAGAAGATTTTGAGCTTGACGTGTCATGGAATTTATGTGTTTTTATTTGGGTGTAAAATGGAATTGAGTTATAGAATGAGCATAGAGGTGTGGTGTGAGGAGGAATGATATGGTGGAGCTTGAATATAAGACCAATTCCTTCATCCATTCAGTTGCCCCACAATTACTACATTGGAGATGCAGTGGAAGCCTATGATAGTGATTGTTGGTGGAGGTGGGCAATCTACAAAATATTACTACCATTTATAAGCAAGAAGGATCTTTTTGTGGTTTACTTCCCTAATACTCTCACTATAAAAACATATCCTCCATCACACATATGCCCAACTCAAGAATGGAGAGGAAGAAAGTGGACCTTGTCCCCTTGTCAAGTATTAAAAAATCAATTCTATAGAGATTGTGGCATGTAGCATGTTCTATTATAATCGAATATCTACGGTTTATTTACAATTTTCACACTTCATTTAATAGTTATATTTTAATTTATAAGTGTCTTTTATTTTATTTTTAAAAAGTTAATAAATATATATAAGATATTAGAGTTTAGTAGTATTAAGACTCAATTCCTTAGTAATAAACGTCTCTCTCTCTCACACACACACACACTCACAATTTTTTGAATAGTTTCAAAAGAAAACATTTGCTTTTTATGTTACTGAATCAATATATCAACATCATACAAAATATACATATAATAATATGTTGCAAAAATTAACCTAAAATAGTTTAAGAAGTATGATAGTTCTGAATGTTTGGAATGATTTGAGAATTGGTAAGCAAAAAAAACTGGAGACATGATACCACAAGAACTTGATATTAGGCTAATGCATCTGCATTTATTTAAGTTACCTCAAATTTTTTTTGATAATAAATGGGTTGTGCATATGTGTCTTAGATAGTATTTCGATAACTATACAATATTAAGTCTCAATTCCTTGGTGATAAACCTGTCACATAGGTATATTATTTTTTATACAATTTGACAAGAAAACATTTGTTTTATTATGTTATTGAACCAATATATTGATGTAATAATTTTTTTGGAATGATTTAAGAATTGGTAAACAAATTAATCTCAAGACATGATAACACATAAGCTCAATATTAGGCTTATGCATCTACATTTGTTTAAATTACCTCAAAATGTTTTTTAATAACAAAGTGGCTTGCATATTTTTTGGGCTTACATGTGTCTTAGATAGCATTTTGAGAACCATATAGTATTGAGGGACAATTCGTTGGTAATAAACTTATCATAGAGGTATATTATTTTTTACATAGTTTGAGGAGAAAACATTTGTTTTATTATGTTACTGAATCAATAAATCAACACCAAAAAAAAATACATTTAATAATTTATTATGAAAAAAAACTAAAATGGTTGAAGAGGTATGATGCTTGTGAATGTTTGGAATGATTTAAGAATTGGTGAGCAAAGAAAACTTAAGTCAATATAAGATTTATTTATTTGCATTTGCTTAAGTTACCTCAAAATGATTTTTAATAACAAAGTGGCCTACATATTTATTTTGCTTATGTGCGTCTTAGATAACATTCAATATCAGGGATCAATTCCTTGGTAATAAACTTGTCACAAAGACCTATATTATTTTTTACATAGTATGAGAAGAAAACATTTATTTTATGTTGGTATATCACCATCATACAAAATATACATATAATAATATGTTGCATCGAAGAGATCTTAGCAAATTAAGACTGTAGACATTGAATTCACATATTGTTGCATTGCTTTCCATTTATGTAAAACTAGAAGGCAATGGTGACGAAACTCGACATAGATTTATATTGTTTTTTACATAATTTGAGAAGAAAACATGTTTTTTATCATGCTATTGAATCAATTTATCAACATTGAATACAAAATATACATCTAATAATATGTTGCAATAATTAACCTAAAATGGTTTAAGATGTAGGATGATTTTGAATGTTTGGAATGATTTAAAAATTGGTAAGTAAAGGAAACATAAGCCATGATAACACATATAATCAATAATAGGTTTATGCATATGGATAGTATTAAGGCTCAATTCCTTGGTAATAAACCTGTCAAAAAGGTATATTATTTTTTACATAGTTTTAGAAGAAAACATTCATTTATTGTGTTACTAAATCAATATATCGATATGATAATTTGTTGCAAAAATTAACCTAAAATGGTGTAAGAGGTATGATGGTTATGAATGTTTGGAATGATTTAAGAATTGGTAATTAAATGAAGCTCAAGACACAATAAAGTAGCAGCTCAATATTAGGCTTTAGCATCTGCGTTTGTTTAAATTACCTCAAAATATTATTTAATAACAAAGTCTCCTACATATTTTTGGTGCTTATGTGCATCTTAGATAGTGTTTTGATAACCATACAATATTACAGGTCAATTCATTGGTAATAAACCCATCACAGAGGTATATTATTTTTTACATAGTTTAAGGATAAAACATTTGTTTTATTGTGTTACTGAATCATTATATCAACACCATACAAAAGATATATATAATAATTTGTTGAAAAGAAACCTAAAATGTTTTAAGAGGTGTGATTATTTTGAATGTTTGGGATGATTTAAGAATTGGTGAGCAAAGGAAACTCGAGTCAATATTAGACTTATACATCTACATTTACTTAAGTTACCTTGAATTATTTTTATTAACAAAGTGGCTTACAAATATATTTTGCTTGTGTGCATCTTGGATAACATTCAATATTAGGGCTCAATTCATTAGTAATAAACCCATCACAAAGATATATTATTTATACATAGTTTGAGAAGAAAACATTTATTTTATTATGTTATTCAATCAAGATATTTCAACATCATGCAAAAGATACATATAATAATAGGTTGCATCCAAGATATCTTAGCAAAGTAAGACTACATACATTAACTTTACATGTTGTTGCATTACTTTCCATTTATGTGAGTACTAATGATTAAAGCTAAAATTCTTCATTAACTTACTTTAGGCAACTCCTCGCTAGGAGATGACATGTTGCTTGTGACAACTTTTGGAATAAGCTATTTTTATCTAGGAGAGGAGACAACTTTTGGATTAGGTTACTCTTGCACAAATAATATTACACTTGTTGTGATGGGTTCCTCTTATGTAGGAGATTTTACAATAGTTATACTAATTTCCTCTTGTTAGGGAGATATTGCAATGTCATTAGAGTGTGTTTGAAGTCCTTGATGGTATTTATCGATAAAGCTATTAATCTTAACTTTAAAATTGTGCCATCTATTTGTTGAATATTCATGCATTTGATGATAAACACAGAAATATTTAGTCATGTGTGAATTACTCAAATAATATGTAAGACAATTGGGAATTAATACCTCTGTTATAACATGCCTTTAAAGATTATACTTGGAGAATTATAAACATTAAGAAATGGTTATGTAGTACCTAGGAAAGGTATAAAGGACTAGATGTAGGTTTCTTTTTTTTCTTAACCCATTATTACTTAGTCTCTTGAATATATGCAAAATAATTTTATAGTGACAATGCAAATTCATTTTATAGTGGCATAGCCTGAAAAAAGGTTTGTCTTGAGTTGCAAGTATAACAAAGTAGTTTTTGTTTGAGAAGAAATATAAAGGCCCTAAAAAAAGTGTATTGTTTTCCAAGGTCCATTGGTTGTTAAATGTTTTGATACTATGAGTCTTAAATTGTAATATGTAATCATTAATATGTTTAGATTTTCCTCATTGAAGAGAGGGAGGAAAATCAAAAGTTATATTTGGTACTTTATTCTAAACATGTTACACTTAAAAGGTTTCTTCTAAATCAAAATATGTGTACAAAAGGCACTATGACCCCTCCCATCAAATAATGAATTTTTTTCCATTGTAAAACCACAAGGTAGTGGTGATGAAACCCGTCATAGAGGTATATTATTTTTTAAATTCATTTGAGAAGAAAACATTTGTTTTTTTGTGTTACTAAATCAATATATCAACATCATACAAAATATACATCTAATAATGTGTTGTAAAAATTAACCTTAAATGGTTTAAGATGCATGATGATTTTGAGTGTTTGGAATGATTTGAGAATTGGTAAGCAAAGGAAACACAAGCCATGATAATGTAGAAACCCTATATTAGGCTTATGCATTTGCATTTACTCAAGCTAACTCAAGATTATATTTAATAACAAAAAACTATACTTTTAGATCATTTTCATGTTTTAGGTAGGAAGATCAAGTCATTGTTGCACAATTGAAAAAAAACATAATTTCTTATCATACCAATGATAACATTTGAAAGAATAACACATTGAAATCTATGTAACATAAGCCATGGACCTATTCAATCATATTGTCTATTTCATGTGGTTAATATACTAGGGTTTATTGAGGGAGATCTATGAATCCCTCGTGACTATAGGGTGGATAATTGATATAACTATCATAATCCATGTCTAATCCTACTAATTAATACATGTCATTCCAATAAATATTGTCCTTTGCATTTGCAGATCAATATAATTAACTTGGCCATACTTTGATGGTACAGTAGCATGTAAGGCACATAGGAGGTAATAGATCCTTTACAACATGCCTTTGAAGATTATACTTGGAAAATTATAAAGTTTAAGAAACTAACATGTGCTATGTAGGAAAGGTGTAGGGATTAATGTAGGTGTGTTTTGTTTCTTACCCATCACAAAATAGGAGTACTATAAAACATGATTAGCTTCCTCAATATATAAAAACTCCTTTTATAGTGACATAACCTCGTTAAAAAAAATTAATCATTAGCATATTTAGATTTTACTTGTTAAAGAAAGGGAAGATACTCAAATGTGACATTTGGTCTCTTACTATGAATGTATTGCACTAAAAAAAAATCTTCTAACTCAAAATAAGTGTACAAAGAGACATTAAGAAGATGATGAAACCAATCTAGAAAGCTTTATTAGTAAATATTTTATGGGATTTTTTGAGTAATATTTTATCATTAGTAACATACTTGCTAATAAAAGCCATAAAGTACTTAAGATGCAACAAATTTGAAAAAAAGGATCAAACCCAAATGGCATGAGGGATTAATGTACATAAGAGTTGGGATTCACCAAATATGTTTTAATCATAACAAACCCACTAGGTTGACATAGAAAAATGTGATATATTTTTTAAAATTTAATTAACATACTCTTTACTTAGACTTCACCATGACAATCCAATTAGTGATCCAGATATAACACCTTAAGTATGTTAACTATAAATAATCACATGACATTTAACAGTGATTGATCACTATCGACATATGAGATACATCAAAACCAATTCTGGAAAGTAATTATAAATGACTAGCAATGGCTAATACAATGATATAACCACTGCTGCCAACATATAAATAAATAAATAATTACATCTCATTAAGGATAATATCTTAATAACAATAAATACAGTACAATGTACACACTACAAGATACAAAGCTCCATGGAGTATGAGTTCCTAAACTCTAGTATCTCTGGCAATATCAAGTGTTGTCTCCAATGAAGTACTATTAAGGGTAGGGAGAGCATCATTTGAGCACTTTTCCACACCAACCATGGACCATCAATCCCCTGTGCAATTCCCCATCAGGGAGTGACCCTCCCTTCATGGATGAGTAGATAGTGATGGTGCAGGAATCTAGAGAGACAAGCTAGTACACATGTGTTGTATGATTTCTAAAAATAAATATGCAGTTTATCATAAAGAAACCTATTCTAACAAGATATCACACAAACATGTAAATCATACACATGAAATGATAATGTATCACTAAAATTACCTCTCCAAGGTTTTTAAATAGTTATTGATCTCTAAGATCAGTCAATTTCATACACACTACTTGATTGGACTACTTTCATCTAGGATAGTAATGCTAGTAAGCTAGTGAAGTCCATCTCACTACTTACTCAGTACCATCAATGAAGGATTTGGATAACATATATATAACCAACAATTTCATATATATTACTTCCTACTAATAATCATAAAACATGCTAAGCACATGAATAATCAAATACATACATTTAATCTTTAGACTATAGTTTTCAATTGAAATATTCTCTATGAATATCATAATATCATAGTTCATTATACATGAACACACTACTCAATCATGAGCAACCAATCTTATAATTTCAAGAATTAAATGTCCCATATTCCTAGTTAATAGGCAAACAAGTATAGTTTATACCATTCTGTATGTCTTATGTTTAAACTGCATACTAATTTAGACATCTAATTCCTACCACCATTGTGATAAAATTGTCAATCTTACTTAAAATTCTGTGACAATACACAATTTGGGTCAAAATCACTAAAATGCACTAAATGGTTCGACCTTGTCACATACAAGTGCCAATTTAGGCTAATGTATCCTTGAATAGGGCAATGTATTTTATGTGATTATTAGCTTTTCTTAAATTTATTCAAGTCAAATTATGACCATGCAAAATGATGCTTTGGAGCACTTAATTTTTCTAATTTAGAATCACACATCATGTGCATGTGTTATTTTGCATCCACAATGCTCCAAGTTGGGTATTGGTCCTTACACAACTGACACCTTCTAGTTATACTCTAGTGAAATTACAATTCGTTAAATTTATATTTCAACTAGTTTAATTAAATAGGCAACCAATTTCCAAAGAATTGTATAAAATTAATTAAACTCACTTAAGAAAATTAAACCAAATTAAGAGCTTAAGTGGAATATCCATGGAAGTTATTGAAGATATATTAATTTGAAATTCATTTCTAATATTTACATCATCTGATGACATCATCAATAGGGTGGCATCCATAAGCCATAAATGGAACAAATATATGATTTAAGGCCTCCCATGCCTCATCAATGCCCCCTTATTCTAAATATTTATGGATTGAGCTTCTAAAATTGAATTGATTCATGGCCACACATCTTGATCTCAAGATAGACATGGTCATGGTTGATTCTGATCATTTCTAAAAATTTATAAATATAAAGGTCCTCACTCATTCCTTTAAGCTATTTTTGTGTAATTTTATTATGTAGAATTTGCAATAGAATAGCTTCAACTATTAACACACCTTGATAAAATTCATGAGCCTAATTCATTGGTGTATTTAGAGATGATGAAGGAGCAAACCACTCATCATTGATAAAAACTTGGAATACCAAATCAGGGTAAAATCATGTTTTTCAATTGCTCTTGGAGTAAGGATGCTCTTGGGAAGGTTTGATGGTTGTATTCCTTCTTTCATTAGCTCTTATAATTCATTTTCAAAACCCCATGAGGGAGTTGGTTTAGTATGTTATGTCTTTTATGCTTATTTTGAGTTTTCACTACTAACACATGGACTAACATGCTTTGGATTTCTACTCTACATTTTGGCATTCCTGGTGGGACCACACATCTTATACAAGTAAGGAGACTAATATGTAACTCTTATATATTCTAATGAATGCTTAAAAGTCTTTGAAAAACAAGTTTTGTCTTCATTTTTCACATATTTTTGTTTAATTTAGCGACACGTAGTTTACACAGAGACTGGCATCAATTCTATTTGATTGAGGTCAATTCCTAGTAACCGGCATCAATTACTAAGTGAAGGGATGAACATGGTAGAAAATGTGATTTATGGGTTTTTATTGAAAGTTTATAGTTATTTTATGTTTTGAGACTTTCATGATCTTTGTTTGGCACTTGTTTTGTAGGATCCAAACATCTTTTGACTTTTCATGTTTATTTTGCTAACAATTTTTTTTTGTGAAAAGCCATGTTATGTTTTCTTGCATTTTTATAGGAATTAGCATCAATTCTAGTCAATTGGCATTGACCCCTCTATAAATATACTGACACCAATTTCTATGAACTGGTATTGATCCCTACGTGGACCGATGCCAATCTCTAAAATAAAAAAGAAGAGACATGAGAGCTTGCTTTTCAAATCTTGTTTTCTAATTTGCTTTTGGGATTCTAAGAAGACATAAACCCTCTAAAAATTATAGGTCACAAGCTGGAAAAAGGCACAAATTTAAAAGTGGTTAAGTCCTGAACATTTTATTTGGTGCTTAAAAGGAATTTAGTGGTTTATGTTTAGTTGTTTTGTGAAAGTTTCTTTTGTAAGTTTTTCAACTAAGGCCAAGGGCCAAATTTCATAAACATTTCACTTTGGTAATTTAAAATAAACATTCACACTTAGATACATATTTATGAGTGTTTTTTTTATGTTTGTTCTTTCAAAGTTGTTCATTTTCGCAAAATTATTAATGCATGTATGCTCTCCCCCTATCCCCTTTATGGAACTCAGGTGACCGAAAGTGCTATTAATTTGCCTTACTTGATTTTAGTGCAAAAACTGTGATAATAACATCATCAAGGCCTTCCCCAAATTTGTATTAATTGGGTGATCCAAACATGACTTTAAAAGTCTTTTCACTTTCTTTTATTTTTAAGCAACTTAGTTTGTGAACAAGAGTTCATAGCCTCCTCATGGGTTATATAAGGAAACATTGACCTAATAATTCATCTCTTGGAATCATTTCAACTGCACTCCATGGTGGGGTATACAAATTAAGGTTTACTTATTGGGATGTTTGCTTGAGAAGTCAAGCAAACTCTGTTAGTAATATACTGCCTCGAACCATAGGGGCAACTTAGACATCACACTACACTAAATAAGTGACATATGTAGTGGTTCTGAAAATGACAAGACCTTTTCACAACAAGCTAGTTGACATGGATCCAAATGACATGAGCATCCCTTGTGTTATCCACACTTGGAATCATATATAAATGCATGAAAATTTAGTTTTAGAATAACCCCACTTGTCACAGACATATTATTGATGCAGGGCAAGTAGCCCAAAGTTTCATGTCATCATACAATATCTTGAGAGAAGGTGGAGGTGTAAAAACCCTAATTATTCATGTGCTTTTATTTTTGGATTAACACTTAAAATCCTCTCAAGAACATGTATATAGACAAAATTTGATAGTTCCATGCAACCTTGTTAGTTTTAAGACTTTGGACGTTACACTTAGGTGTATTTTGTCATTTTATCCTTCACTTGGTATTTTTGAGTCAAACTATTTAAAACTAAAACACATCATAAACAAAAGACCATTTTCATACACAATTTTATTTGAATAAGGAGGCATTATGATGATTAATTAAATCAAAATCATTTTTTACCTTGTTCAAATCATCATTTGGAACATTGTGTTTGTATTTCCTAAATAGCATTGTTATGCTTCCCATTTGAGTCTAGAAAATTTTCCCACTTTTCAAAATATCAAAGTTCTTCATTTTTAATCTAAATTTGAAATCTAATCTTTCTAAGTTCTAGGCCAAGGTACTATCAGTTTTTCATTTGCACTTGGTTTGAATTATCCTGGGTACGAATTCTCATTTGGATTGAGGGCCATTATATAGACTCATCATCATATGTTTTATCCTCATTATGGACATAGTGTATCTTGCATTCATTTACACTTTAAGTTCTTGGACCATTCTATATCCTATTACCATGTGGTGGTGTTGTGTTGCCTATTTGGTTTTAGCTTTATACTTAGGTGTTCTTGTGTTAATTCACATTTTGAACTTCTTAGTTCACATTGTTATCTTCCTAATTAAAAAGACCCTTTTCTAATTTTATAGCCACAAATCATCAAAGTTATATCTATATTTTACAGTATTGACATATCGTTGACCTAATTTTTTTGTGCTAGCTTGTACTTTAGGTTTAAAAGTTATTATACCTTCTTCTGATTTGATAATTTCAACCCACCAAAGTTGAGTAAATTCATGACCATTTCTTCTAATTGTGTGGTACTATGCCACTTATTTAATTATAGTTTATTTTTACTTGTCACCTATTTAAAGAAATCAAAACACACCTTTTAATGTTTACAAAACACATTTCACATCTTAGAAACCATAGGGAACAATCTTATAAACATGATGTAAAGGTATATGCATAGTGGGGTCTCTTACAACCCTAGTTACAAGGAAGAGCATTTTTATGATGGACAAGATAACTTTGTGGTGTTTGAAGACATTCTAAAAACCATAGGATTTTAAGAAGACTATTTTGAATATCAACCCTTAGAGGACAAAGATAAAGCTCTCCAAAGGTTGATTGAATCAGGTACTAGATTATCATCAGAATTTCCTATGGAACTATTACACACGTTGGTTAGGTTAGTAGAGTAACAATGAGAATAATCCCTTGATCATATTGCAAAATCCAACATCGTTTCTTCTAGTAAAGGAAAGGAAACATTCCTAGAGTTAGTACCCAATGATCAAGATCTTACTAGCAAGATCAATAAAATAAGTCAATGATTTGCAAACTAGCTTATCATGGACTTGACTGACTCTTTGGCTACCACTTCAATACACAATAATGCTTCCAAATAATAAGATAATGTAGTAAAACAAATTTAACATACTCTAGTTGAGAACACATCTATAATAGATCATGGTATCTCAATTAAACAAAATAAAACACAAGAGGTTTCACAAAATACTTCGCCAGACATAGAGCATACTTTTTTCAATCACCAAGAGACTATTGTTCCCTCACAGACCTAAGGGATGAAAAATGTAGTACATATAGAGGAAATTATTCAAAAATCTATTGCAAGTTCCTCTCAACCAATGCGTACTTTGGTAAATCAACCACAGACTCTCCAATATTAAAAAAAACACTTACAATTCATGATGATAAATTTCAAGGAATGTTTATCAACCCAAGAATCAACAACTCACCTAATCGACTCAAGGATTAAACCAAAACAAAGTTATAGATCATAGAGTTTATATCCCCAAAAAATTAATACAATAGGGTCACATACCACCTAAATAGAATTATATTCCACCTACCAATACACCAAACATATAAGAGTGGAATTCAATGAAGGAAATTATGTCAAGATTGGACATGGGAAATTGAGTCAAGAAGTACAAGCTTGATGAGATATGTCCACATCCATTTGACTTGAGTATTCTCCAAGTCCCCTTTCCACCTCAATTTGAGGTACCTAAATTTGAAAAATACAAAGGTAAGGGTGACCCTTGTGACCATATCCAGGCATTTTTTGTGTTGTGCCAAGAGGTAGTTTATAGAAACATTTATTTGCTTTGCTTGTTTCCATAAAGTTTAGCAGGAAACTTTAGACTTGTTCCTCAAGCTACCTAAGGGATCGATGGTAGATTGGAATGATTTATTTGAAAATTTTATCAACCATTTCTCTTATAATATTGAACATGATTTGACTATGGTCGACTTATGTAAAGCCAAATAACGAGATGGAAAAAACTTTGTAGCATATCTACATCGATGGAGAGCATTAGTTGGATGCTTTCAACATAATTTGCTAGATAAATAGCTAGCCAATATTTTTCATAGAATCGATACCCTGAAGTGGTGTATAATCTATGACTCACTTGTGCAAACACATTCAAGGAAATTTTAGATAAGGGTGTGTAGATTGAGAAGGTGCTTATCACTAAAGGCATTATCAAGATTTATTTACAGGGTCAAATGTCCAATCAAACCCAATCACCTATTCAAGCTATTACAATAGAGAAACCTAAGAGGTTTAACAAACATAAGAACATGTTAGGGAATGGAGTGATTGAATATAGGCATGTATAAATGGTGTAGGCTACGTTAGCTCCAAATGTGCAATTAGCTCCACCTAATCCACCAACTACTTTGTAAAGAGTTCTTCCATAAAGGGCATTCAATAAATATGGAGTCTTTAGCAAATTAGGAGAGCCTGTTGAGGCCGTATTCCAAAAGTTTGTAACTAATCTGATTGTGTGGCCTATACTAAGGCCATTTCCTAAAGATCAACCCAAACTCGATTGGTATTGGGTAGGTGAGTTTTTCAACTTCCATCATGTTATTGGCCATGGTGCTTATCAATGTATTCAATTATGACATCTCATTGAAGATTTGATTGAAAGCTATGAAGTTGAAATCAAACTAGCCTTGCAAAACACTAATTAGGATATGGGCATTTACAAAGATCCATTTCCTAGGGACAATCAAAAAATGATAAGAAATAATCAAAACTAAGGGTATAATCAACAATAATAAGCCTAAGACAAGAATTATAATCAACATGATCATAATCAAGATCATAATACCCATGTTAATAAACTAGGTTACAACAACATGCCTCATGATTATAATAATATTATGGGGCGTATTTATGCAAACCACATTACCACCATCATTATAAAATCTCATGAACTGTCTCATACTCTTTAAAGTATTGGACCCCTTATTAAAGGGTCAACACCCTCTCCTTCAAGTAACACTGCATTAGGTACAAGCAATTATATTGCACCTCGATTTCCATGGGTTACTATTTATGGACCCCATGCTTCTAATTATAATGGCTTCCTACCAACTCAAAATTATGCTAACACAACTAGATGCTCGTGTGTCACCATCTAAGGCCCTTTGCCTTTGTCTTCTAATTATAATGGTTCCTTTCCACCTCTAGATTGTGTAATCACAACTAGACATTCATGAGTCACCTTTTAGGGCCCTTTGCCCTCTTTCAACACTAGGCCCAATGTGAACATTGTACCTTTAGATCCAAAGTTGAACATCATATCAGCCAAGGTTAAACCTTCTCGTGCTATTGTTGAAAAGTTGTATAGTAGCTCATACCAATTAAGTAAAACCCCTATGCAAATTTATATTTTAGATATTTTACGTACATTTGAAGTCCATATAATTATTTTGAATGACTTTATCCAACAATCCACTATTCCTTAAGACATTAACTCTAAATAATTTTAAACACTTATAGGGTATTTGTCTCCATTTTGACAGGTTACATTTGATCAAAGAGACATGTCCACTCTTGGTCCTAGTCATAAAAATCCCTTGTATATTTAGGTCATCATTAAAAACTATAAAATCAAGTGGGTTTTTATAGACAATGGTTTAAGGCTGAACATAGTGTCCTTCAAGCTAGTACAATGATTGGGTTACACTACAAAGGACATCTAGCTAGAGATAATCAAAATCAAGGCATACAAAAATGCCAAAAGGGAATCTTACAGAACAATCAGTTTGCTAATCATTATTGGGTATGTGTCCCATCATACCTTATTACATATTATGGATATTGAGTTGTCTTATAACATACATCGTGGTCATCCTTGGATTCATGAAGTATAGGTTGTATGTAATAAAAAATGCATCAGATCTACAAATCAATCCTAGCTCAGAGAAGATAGATCCTACTTACACTTTCGATTGGGGATATATTAGATAATCAGGGTCATGACCAATATGGATCCACTATACCTAATGAGGGGATCTCTTACCACAATAATATCACTAGGGAGGGTTTCAAAGTCTGCAATCAAGTAAAACTACACAATAACCCTAAATATGTCCTATGTTTTCATAATAACTAAACTAATAACAAGTAAAGTAAATAAATCTAATCTAGTGCTCACCAAATCTTATGGCACAAAGTGGGGGTAATAAACAACAAAATTAAACATGCATATAATTCATATACTCACATCAATGTATATGAAATCTTAATGCAAATACATATCTATCTACTCTTACAAAGGAGGAACAAAGTTAAGAATACATACCTTTGAAGATGAACACGTTGAGCCTCAATTTGTCCCTTGGCCAAGGTGCTTCACAAGAGGTTATGTGGTATATAAGGATGAAAAAGATAAATCATCTCTAGGCTACACAACCTATCAATGCATCCAAAAGACTTATCCAAAAGACAAGATCTGTATCTCCAAAGAAAATATGAACCCTAAGCTTACTCCTCAAGTAGAATGGTGGATAAGCAGATGTTTAATATATCTTACTTCTTCTTCTCTTCCCTTTAAAATGGCAAAATGATTGTGTTTATATAAGTAGATCTAACCCTAAACCCTTCTAAAATTTTTGGCTGATAGGGTCGACCCTATCGACCTAGTATCGTTATTGACAAAAACTCACTAAGTCGGCCAGGGGTCAACCTAGACCCTAAATAAGTTTTGTCATTAAGAGTACAAGGTCAACACAACTGACATAGTCATATAAACTATTAAAATAGGTTTTAGGTTAGAAAAATGGGTAATGAAGGTGGTAAAATACTATAGGAGTGTGAACAAGAGAAGGCCAAGCTTAGGGGAATTATTTTTAGGAAACACGTGTGTAGATACCAAGTGGAAAAAGGGACAATAATCTTGTGAAGCACCAATGGTCTACCCACCCCTTTCCCAGTGTAACCCTTAAGGTGTGCACTTAGAGAGATTGAGAATTGATGGGTTCCTACAAGATAAAGAGCATCAATAATTGATAAAAGTTTGAAAATAGTTTGTGTGTACATATGCCCCACTTGAATCTCATCACGTGTCATGTAAGTGCACTAGGGGATGGTGCTTCAAGAAGAGAACATATAACACATAATACTGATGCTAAATAAAGTGTAGTAAGGAGAAAATAAGATAAATGAAAGGACAAAATTGAAAAACACATACCTTTACTTACCTTAGTTTTGTAGATAAAGAAGGAGATGCGAGAGATGTGAAGGCATCCAATGTGAGGAACATTAGGCAAACCTATAGAGATTAGTGTAAAAAGAGCAAAAAATCAAAATTTTTGCAACCTATTCATGTAATATTTAGAAATAGTCTCTATGATTTCATAACTTTTTATGGTTCAAAAAATGAGTTAGTAGAAATAAAGATATGATCAAAATAAGGAATTTGATCATAAGTATTTGAAGGGTAAATATTTGTGAATAATAAATATAAATAGGGTGAAAAATAATTTATTTGTTATTGTTTGAATATTCTAAGAAAAATAGAGCTTTGAAAAACCTATTGAGAGCTTAGAGAGCCAAGATGGTAAGGAGATGACAACTAAGATGAGGAGGATGCATAGCAGCCGTAGCGAGTGCAGCATAGGTAAGTAACTGAGAATTTCAAAATTTTGAGTATTTTTTATTTAAAATTGAGGGTTTTATAGAAATTTATTAATTAGATCAAATTTAAATACTAAAATGAACCCTATGGAAGTTTTAGGAATACTAGGGGTCAAACAGGGTAATGGGTTGAAAGGGGTTTGAGCAATAAATGCCTAAGGCATTTATTACAATGGGTCAAATAGTTGTCATATTAAAAGAACAAGGTCAACTCAGTTGACCTAGTTGGTAGAAAATAAACTTTTGAAAAGGCCGACCTAGTAGGTCATGGCTAACTTAGTTTGTTGGGGAAAAGGATGACATAGTACATCATGGTCTATTTAGTTTATTAAGTCAAAATGTTGACTTAGTACTATAGGTGAAAAAATAAGGTTGACTTAGTTGTTGAAGTCCAAGTGGCGGACCTAGTACTTTAGGGTTTACTTAGTTATTTGCTAAGTGGCTGATATAGTACTGAAATGAAGGAAAATGGTTGATATAGTACTTTGAAGGTATAAGGTGGTTGATTTAGTACTGAATGACCAATTAAACTAAAAATAGGTCAAATTGGTAAGAAATGAATAAATTAAGGCAAAATATGGTTTATTTTTCTTTATGAAATTTAAAAAAAATGTATTTTGATTATGAGTGACACGGAGGTTTAATACATCTTTTGTTGTTTGATTATTGAAAGTATACTAAATATTTTGGCAATTGGTTGATGCTTCATGGCTACTAGATCTATTGGAGTGCCTGACAGATGTAGACAAAGCTAGATTGGTTGCATTGGGCTTGGGAGGCATCATGGATATGTGGTAGGTCCTACTGAGTGTTGATCTAGTGGTGATGTTCCTGGGAGCCTGGGATTGCTTGACCAACACTTTTATATGGGTGGTGGATGGGGATACCTTAGAGGTTTGTATCACTTTAGAGGATGTCTATGCATTGCTTAGAATTCCTATAAGGGAACACTTGTGATCACAGGGATACCATATGATCAAAAGGAGAGGCAAGTATTAGCTTGATGGGTGATGTGCTTGATAGGATTTACCTAAGATTGAGGGTGAGTCTGTTTGATGTTTATATTTCATAGATTTTAGGCATTTAAAAGGCCATAAGAGGAATTTCGATAACACAAGTGTTATGTCACAAGTTGAATGACAAGGTACCATTGTATGCAATAACCTTGTGCCAATCCATATTGGATTAGGGGGCATTTTATGACTTCAGTTATATCATCTACATTCAAATCATTAATGATATATATGAGATGTTATCCAAAGAGTAGAAGATCATGGGGCTAGTGGTATTGCTAAGTGCATGGATATATGAGAGGTTCTCGATAAACCGACTAGCTGGGTCACCCCATGTTATTGATGAGTGGTTGCCTCAAGTGTTGAGATGGAGATAGGATTAGGTGGTATGGACATGACCCACATACTAGTGATATATATGATCACATGAGGAGAGATCATATGGTAGCCTTATGCACACATTATGACTATTTGGTTGGGTTGGGTGATTGTGGTACTAGTGTTAGCATGAGTATGGATCATGGGCTACTACACATGGTGGGTAGATCCACAGCCAGTGGCATGCTTGTTAAGATAGTTTTGACTCCCTCACCTAACATCTGTTATAATGGTGCCCATGTTTTAGGAATGACATGTGAGAGAGTTGAGGGGGAGAGGAGGAGGAAGAGCACAATTTGAGAGACTAGAGATCAGACCATGGCATGCGAGACCATGAACTAGTTGAGCATGATAGTTGGCAGGTAGAGAGGTTATGGATGTGGATATAGGGGTGTCGTAGGTACCACAACCATCACCATAATAAGAGAGGTGACCACCTTGATCACACCACCAATGAAGATGCCAGTGGTGAGAGAAAGCATAGAGGGTGGTCATCCAAGATGACCCACCAATCAGTCTAGGGTATAGCTGGTTTATAGAGGCACCACAGAGGTGAGGCTTGAGACATGTACTAGTGGTGACTCCAAGGTTTAATTTGATTTGGAGGCATCCCATAGATGAGGTACTTAAGGGATGATCTAATGGAAAGACTATGCTTGATAGATGATTAGGCAGAGAGATGGTGATTTTTGATACCAGGATAGGTAATAAATCATTATAATTTTCTTAGTTTTTGATATAGAATACTAGTTCTATAGATAGATTGATAGATATATTGTGAGATATATATGTGATCTAATATCTATTTGGTTTGAATTTCGTATATCATGTAGATGAGGAGGAGGTTAGATGGGGATCTCTCGTAATGGGAGTACACCATGATTTTTGGATGGGGTGTTAGTACTATACGACCCTACCACATTGGATGATCCCATGGTACCATCTACCTCAACTCAAGCAGGCTAGTTTAGACTAGTAGGGGAAGTCATGAGGTAGTTACAGGCATGTAGAGATGGGCTATAACCACCAATAGGGGTTTGAGTAGGAGAGGCACATGAATGGTAGGTCTTGGCTTAGGATAGAGCTATACATTTGGCTACCACTATCCAGTTAGGATAGGTACAGGCCCAAGTAGACAACCTACAAGGATAGGTAATAGGATTGAGATCTCAGACATCCTCATTACAATGTACTATTTAGAGGGGGCAGTTTTAGGCATCTATGGGTAGTATGGCTAGGCCACGAGATAGACATGATAGAGCCCAGCCTTAGAGCTAGAGTGATGTCTTTTTTTACTTTGTAAAAATACATGATATATATAGAGATAGTCTATTTTGACAGTTGGATGTTGATCTTATGTGTTATATTTTGGATATTTTGGTTGTGGTTTTTGGATGCATGGATATATTTATTTCTAGCACATGTATTTTTACTTTTTTGTATATGATATGGGAATTATATGTGTGGTGTTTTCTTTTCTAGCATTATGTAGTACACATGCATGGTTAAAAAGAAAAAGGCAAAAATATTTGGAAAAGTATGATTAATCAAAAACAAATGCATTACACACTATATCATGATGGTAAATGTGTAATATCAAAAGATGACAAAGTATAATAAACCAAAAAAATGTGGTAAACAAGAGGGAAAAATTTGATTTTAAGCCATGAGAAAGAGTGGCACCAAATTAAAATAAGTAAAATCAAACTAAATCATGTTGGAAAGTATGAAAATAATGTAATAAAATGGAAATCCTATGAAAGACCAATGGCATAAAAACAAATCAAGTCAACCAATCATACTAAATCATGTTGGGAAGTATAAAAGAGAAACAAAATTAGCAAAATGGTCTTAAATTAATCACACTAATTCAAGTTGGGAAGTATGAAAAACTTAAGAAAAATGGTTGAATTCTTACATGGAATCAAAAAATAAGAAGATAAAAGTGAAAGATTAATTAAGTATGCATAAAACATACTAAATCAATATGGGAAGAATGCCAATGATGTGGAACTCATGATTAATCACATATTATCTCATATTTGACACATGTAATTTTGTTGTGGTTGGGATATTAGAAAATTTTGTGAGGAAGGTGAGGTCCTATCCATGGTCTTATACTAAAACTCAAAAAGGGAACACCAATGAGGTGGAAAGAATATGAAAATATGGTAAAAGGGAATTTATGAAATGGTAATTTGAAAAGTTTGGTAATTTGTAAGGAAGGCCAGGTCTTATCCATGGTCTTACATGAAAATCACAAATGAAATCCCTAGGGGAGTGATTAGTGAATAAAATAATATTTCTCAAAGGGAAATATTAGGCTTGTTAGGAGTGAATAAGGGAATGTAAGAAGCATAATATAGGTGTATTATGAGAATACCTTAGGAGACATGAGGCACACTAAGGACATGATAAGACACTAAATGACTAGTGACTATCAACATACAAAAGATACATGTTTGCTATTGACACAAATCTATGTAGGCAAATAAGTGTGAAATGAAGATCAACTCATGTTGGTTATTTATAACAAAACAAGTGAAATGGACCTAACTTCCCACAACTTGTTCCCCATTCCTCAAGACCCCTTATAGAGCTGTTGGTCTATTGCAAATATTGGGTACTTGCATGAGAAAGTAGGTAGCACTAAGAGAATTTTTTATTGTCCTTTTCTAATCTAATGGTCTACCACACCCCAATGGACCTTAGATATATTTTGAGGCCAATTGTGGAGTTTTATATTCGATTAGAGAAAGGATATGTGCTTAGAATCACATCTTTTAGTATGATTTAACTTTTGAAAATTTTTAATTTTGCCTTTTAGATTACTGCCTTTTGTTAAATGATTTGGATTTTAAATATTCTATGGATTTTAAGATTCCTTCTCCATATGGACTTGGAATGACCAATCATGAGAGATAGAGGGATACAAATGAATAATCTTTAGGCTTTGGCTAAAATAAGCTAAGTATCCAAAGACGTGATTGACTAGAACACTTAGGCTCAACTATGAAACATCATGTTATCTCAAGTTTCAACCATGTGTATGATTAGTTTGTGAAAGGTAATAAAGGGGAATAAGGGGAGATCTAAAGTGTACCAATAAAAGGATATTATAATGAGATGAGTTGTTTACTAACTGATCACATTGTAGATGAGGAATGACTAAAGGGAGTGAGGTTTGTATAACCAAGTCACAATAACAATTATTTGTGTTTATAGAGATAAGATGGAATATATCCATGAAAAATAATAAGGTAACTATAATAACAAAACTTAAGAAGAAAAAGAATGCAAGTATGAAAAATAATTCATAAGAGAACATAAAGTGTGAAACAAAAGTCACCATGTATGATAAGAATTTGACACAATGTCAAATGATATAAAATAGATAAATGTAAAGTTGAAACACACATCTAATCCAAATAAAAATGTAAGAACACCATGCATGTGTTCATAAGTACTAATATATTTTTACACATACATTATACATAACATCTAATAAATCTCTATGAAGCTGAACTTGGACTGTAACTAATGTCTCACCGATATTTAAGAAAAGTTGGGAAAATACGTCATGTTGAATGTTCTAAATAGAAAATGTAGGAATGTCTAAAGGATCATGTTGATGTGGGATATCGTGTAGGAGATGCTCTAGAGAATGCATGGGAGTGGATTCTATGGGAGATGAAGGGGTCACTGGTGGGAAAGGTACCACTGGTGAAGGTGGATCCATGCGTGAGGGAATCATGGGTAGATAAATAATAAGTGGAAAAGGGACCATAAGTGAAGATGGAACCATAGGAGGTGGAGCCATGGGGAAATAAGGGAAATAATTCTTATGATATTGACCTATGGGAGGAAGGGTAGAAGGTGAAATAATGGTTAGTAGGTGATCTTTAAGATGTTGTTGAAGAATACGACAATGATCATTGTGATGTGTACCACATTGCTACCAAAGACAATATATCTCTCCATATTTAAGAATATACTCTAGTAATATTTTTGGGGGAGGTATAACCTTATCTGAGGGCTGAGGAGTGGTGGGATGTAAGGTGTTGATATATTGGCATAACTTTTGACAATACATGGATGAATAGTTATATGTGTCATGAAAACAATAGATATGCTTGTGAGTAGACTTGGTGGGTGTACTCATATGAGGGGTAGAAATGGAAGTTAAGGAAGCTTGTTATAGGTAAAAAATCTAGTCCAATGATTGGTAACTTTATTAATGTCACAATAAGGTTGATCGACCCATTTGGTGGGTAAAGGAGCTAACTACGGTAAAGAGAACAAATCATCACCAAGAGAAGGTGGGATTGGTGGAGAGACTGGACAAAGCTTGACTGAAGGAGAAATAGGATCAAAAATAGAAAGAGACTCAACTATAGAGGGAGTGGGAATGGGATCTAAATTGGGATCTATTAAGGGAGGAACTAGATGCACGAAAGACTAAAGGATAGTCACAAGAATCTTGGGGATAAGTCAGTTAGAGGGGTTGTGGTATCTAGCAAAGTGATAGGGACCAGTCATAACATGATCTATAAGCATAATCCTATGAGGTTATTTTGAAATTAGAGGTGTGTGCACCATCTCTAACCTATGATCAAGAGGAAAAATGCTAAAAATAGGAATAATATAATATGGAATACTAGAACATATACTGAAAGACTAAAACAAAGAGGAATGATAATGAATAATCTCAACATCTTGGGCTTGAACACATCCTAAGAATAGGTCATCTAATGTATAATCATAATCATAATTAGGGGTATGAAGATCAATGACATAGGTAGGGATGACCTTGTCATCTAATGTGGTGTGATGAATGGAATATTGGGTCTTAGTTAAGGTAACAAGAATGCAATCGCAAGGTGGTTGATGAGAATAAGGTTTTAAAGAAGTGAGAAACTAAGATATGAGAGGAGATGAGAGATCTAAGGTTTTAATCTTGAGAAGAATCTTATCAGGCTCATTGTCATCAGAATCTAGGAGGTTAGGGGGTATATTCCCAATGAGTTTAGGGTGACCATTGTAAGCTCAAGTGGAATTGATAGGAAAGTTAAATCATTGAGATTCATGAGATGGGATGCTTGGAAAGGGTTTAAGGGTAGGAATCTTGAATACACCATGGTCTTAGAATTGTTTGAAATTTTAAGGATTGGTGTCACCCTGAATCCTATAGATGGCTCCATTATGAAGAAGTTTGACGCATTGACAAGTAGAAGAGGCAATTGCTCTCATGTAATGAGTCCATGGCCTAACAAGAAAAATGTTATAGGATAGAGTAAAGTTAAATATCATCATCTTCACATGGATGGTGATAGGTGGGATAGTGATGGGGAGACACACATAACCTAAAGGAGGCATTTGCCTTTGGTCATAGCCTAAACATGTGCTACATGTGGATTTAAGATTACACTCAAAATATTAAAAGGTTTTGATTAAATTGAGAGAGGTGACACAAGTGTCAGAACCTTCATCAATCAAAACATGCTTGACTTGGATATCACCAATTTGGACATTGATAAATAAAGGAGGATCATCTACATGAAGTATAATCTCATTGGGGATCATAGAATTAATGGAGAATTTGAGGTAAATAGAAGTGTCCAGTATTTCATCAACATCTATGGACACCTCTTTTAATTGTTGCAAAATTCTATCTTTTGATCTGGATAAGGTGGCTTCGCATCCTACTAGGGGAAGACAAGGGATGTTCATTTCAAACAAAAGCTACATAAGACAATTATGATGATACATAGAGGTCAGTATAAGTTTGAGAAATAGGATTTGAGATGGGAGATTAATAAGTTTCATGATAGGATCCCACTCATAATAATCCATAAGAGGCATGTTGAAAAGAGGTGCATAGTGTTGAAGGAGGTCCTCCCAAGGAGCTAAAGTGGACGTGAATTTATGATGCCAAGAGGTAGAAGGTATAATTGGAGGACAAGTTTGTTGCTTACTTTGAGAATATAGAGAAGTTGATTTAGGTGTGGTTTGGGATATATTAGAAGAAGTGTTAAGAGAAGTTTGAGTATCATTGGTGATAGGTAAAGAGGTTTGAGAAATGGTAGAAATAGTATGAGAAGTGTTATCCAAGGCAGGTGTTAGAATTGGTTTATCAAAAGATATGAGGTCTTGTTTCCCTAACTCATTTAAGTGAGTTAGATAAGAATCTTGGATAACACAAAATGTACAAGACAATTGAGGTGTGTGGATTGGTTGAGGATCAATGAAAGAAAAAACCCTTCACATGTTAGTGATATTAACCACATTCTCTTCAGGAGTTGGGTCAAGAAGATTATCAACATTATTGGTAGAAGGGGTAGGTTTTTCTTGGTTATCTTGGTGATTTGGAAGAGGATATTTATAGATGGCCAAATGAGCATTAGTCTAGTTCAAAGCTTGAGATTTAGTTTGTGTTTAATGGGATTTCAATGTAATGTCATAGGCTTTTGTATGCTTAGGAATGATAGAATCATGGTCAAAATTGGGACCAAGAAGGAAATCCATAGCCAAATTATGAAACTACCTATAGGTCTCATGAGAATGACCCTAACTAGCATGAAACCAACAAAATTTATTGGGATCATACTAAGATTTCATGGGTTGAGTGGGATTAAATTCTCATGGTAGAGGCCTTGGTAGACGTTTGTATAATTTTTCTAAGGATAAAGGTTTATGAACATTGATGTTATTGGTTGAAGATAAATGAGGATTAATAATGTGGTTGGGAGGGGAAGCTTGTTCTAAAGTTTGGTTAGGAAAAACAACTTGAATAGTATGAATGATATCATAAAAGTCAGTGACACCATCATTGGTAGTGTGATGATTATTATTCTTGATTAACATGTGAGTACCCATAAAAGGTTAGGATGGCTAGATTTGACACATAAGGAAATCTTGACACTTGGCTTAGTCAATGACCTCTTCCAAAGTACGTGGAGAGAGGGTTTAGACCTGATATTATAACTTGGGAAAAAGAAAATTGGTAAAGAGATGAAAAAGGTTGTCATCTACCATATTATGTTCACATTTGTTAGACAAGGTCTTCCATCATTTGATAAAAGCTTGTACAATTTTGGTATCAAGTTGCTTATAATTGATAAAATGGGCCAAGGTATTCTCAGGGAGATCACTAGTTTAGAACTCTTTGACTAGAGCATTAACTAAATCTTCCAAACTAGTAATAGAATGAGATTTGATTTGGTTGTACCAATATAAAGCATCACATATGAGAGTTTTTACTAATCGCTTGATAGAGGCAAAGGTATTCAATTTGACCCAATATTTATATAGATTTATAAATGTTTTTAAATGAAAAGTAGGATTAGTTGACCCATTGTAAGAAATGGTAGGGGTGATACCTCCTATATTGATATTAACAATTTGAGATGTAAGACGCTCATTTGAAGATGCTTGTCTGTTTTATTAATAAGAGGAGGTTGAGGGATAAGATTGCAATGGGAATCTCGAAGAGGAGGTGGGGGAACATTTTGGTTATGTGTACCCCATGGCATCTATTGAGGGTAGGTTTTAATATAGATAAGATGATTTTGCATTTGCATCATTTGATTTGCATTGTTAGATTGAAAAACATTAATTTTATTAAGATTTTGTAATAGGAGTTGATGGGTTTAACTTGCATTATTGGCATTGTGTGAAGTATTAGAATTGGTATTGGTGGCTTGGGTACCACTAGGGCATTAGTAAGATCTTGAGAAGAAATGTTAGAAAGTGAGGCACTGATGTCATAATTTGCTTGTATGGAAAAGATGGACTAATAGAGGGATTACAAGGAGCATCACTAGAGGCATAATTACCATGGGTAGCAAATGATGCACTAGTGGTAGAATTGAGACAAGTGGGTCTTAGAAGAGGACCACTAGATGTAGAACCTACCATGTTAGTAGAGATAGGCATGGAGGTGGAATAAATCAAAGAGGAAGAAGTCATGGTATGAGAAGGGGTAAAAATAGAGGGAAGAGGCCAAGAAGCAAAGAAGCTATTATCCCCAAATCCATGTGAGAATGTGGGAGAAGGTGAATGGGGTTTCTCAACTTGACCACTTGTCATGAGATGGTAAATAATAGAAGGATCCTTTTCTTGATGTTGAGAAAACTCATTGATTAATAAGAGAATTTATGGTTTATAATCTAATTCAAGTTGGTCTTTAAATGAGAAGAGAGTATTGTAAAGTGAAGAGGAAAGAGGAGGGGTCCCATAGTTTGTAGTACAAGTGGCTACATGAACATTACTTTCATCTAGGGTAAGAGCCACAAACTGCTTATGGGATAACTTATTAGGGTTGGTATGACTCATCATATCTATTGAATTCAACTGTGTTGTCTTCAAACAAAAAGTTCCTAATGAAGGAGAGAAATTAGAGGAGGCAAAGTTGATGCAAAGCAAAAGGAAATGAAGGATATAAATAAGAGTACAGAGTTGACCAGGTCGATCTAGTACTAAAAATAGGGTATGAAACTAAGACAATAAGGATATAAGGTCAACCAGGTCAACTTAGTACTATAACCTGATAGGTAAAAATGAGTACTAGGTTGGCCAGATTGACTCAATACTACAATTAGGGAAAAAGACAATCTGTAAGAGACTATGTCAAATAGAATGACAATGTATTGAAAATAGGGAAAAAATTGCAATGTACTTTGAAATAAAAAGTGAAAGTAAGTACACAAATAATTGAATCAAGGAGAATGATCCAATTGGGTCACATAGAAAAAAACTTTACACCAACATTGTCCAATACAAATTTTTGTAATACAACATATAATGATCAAAGAGCAAGCAATCAACTAAAAAGTAATTGCCAACTAAGTGGTCATCCTGAATGTTTTTAGATTATTATAGAGTGTTATTTTAAGTGTGATAGGGTAGTTGGCTGAAATTAGGGAATTAAAAAGCAATCTATGGATGGTTTTAGGACATTTAAACTAAAAGGGATTTGTGTTGGCAATGGTACTGGCTTGGTATTAGGGCTTACCTACTCACTTCACAATCCCACAACAACAATGGTGTCGGGTGCTTATCTAATATATACCATTAACCACATGTTTATACTTGGCCAGAAAACCAAGTTGGCTTTCCCCTTGGTGATAAAATCTAAGTAGGTAGGCCTTGGGTACATAAATGTTTGAGTGCATTTTGAAATTATGTGATTTGGTAGTGTGTATAAGAAAGAATAAAATGGTGCAACTAAATGATATAATGAAAAACCACCTAATTAGACCATATGAGGTACTCTAAGCATGCAAAAAACTAAAAATGAAAGTGTCAATTAATTACTAGCATATAGTCATCAATTCATAATTTAAGCATGATATAGAGTCAATTTAGATGACACTGTATGTAAACATAATATAACAAATTCAACAGGGTCACTACTATATTGTAGAAGCTAGAGTCCTTAAGAAATAATTAAACCAGGTTGACCTAGTCTTTCAGACAGAAGATAGACTACAAAACTAGATCGACCAGGTCAACCTAGTTTGCTGTAGGATTACAATTTTCAAGACTACAAACTTGTGCAAAGTAGAGTTGTAATGAAGATCTGAATTGAAAGAGAGAGAAATAAAGGAACCTTGGTGGGTTGGAAGATGATAAGAACTGTGAAATTTTTGTTCAAGTGCCTTGAATGTTTGTTGCAAGTTTTTCTAACTATTTAAACTTAATTTTACAATTCCCTATTTTTTGAAGCCTATTTAAGATGACTGAATTGACTTGGTCAACCTGGTTTGTTATCTAAAAGCTAACTGTGATACTAAGTCGACCTACGTGACTTAGTTATTATTCTGAAGCTGAATAAGAGACTAAGTCAACATGCACGACATAGTTTATTATCTAGAATTGAATAAGAATATTATGTCGACTTATTCAATCCAATAATCTATATTTGATGAAGACCTACACATAAAGAATAGAGTCATTTTGATGTGACTATGTGTTAAAAATGCACATAGAAGTTAGAAATTATACCAGATTGGTTGACCTAGTATCGTAAATATAGAAAAATAATAAAATTAAGGAAATAAAAAGCATGAAAGAAAACCTACTAGGGTTAGATTCACATTGAGTTCACTATAATGTATGCAATTAGATATACATTAGATCTACAAATCAATCCTAGCTCTAGAAAAAATAGATCCTACTTACACTTTCGATTGGGGATGCATTAGATAATTAGGGTCATGACCAATATGGATCCACTAGACCTAATGAGGTCATGTTTTACCACAATAATATCATTAGGGAGGGTTCTAAATCATCTAGTCAAGCAAAACTATGCAATAACCCTAACTAGGTCCTATGTTTTCATATTCACTAAACTAATAATAAGTAAAGCAAAGAAATCTAATATAGTGCTCACTAAAGTTTGTGGCACAAAGTGGAGGTAATAAATAATAAAATTAAACATGCATAGAAGACATATAATCACATCAATGTATACAAAATCTTAATGCATGGAAGATAAGTGTAAATACATATCTATCTATTCTTATAAAGGAGGAACGAAGTTAGGAATACTTACCTTTGAAGATGAACCCGTTAAGCCTCAATATCTCCCTTGGCCAAGGTGATTCATAAGAGGTTGTTGTGGTATGTAAGGATGATAAGGATAAATTAGCTCTAGGTTACATAACCTATCAATTCATCCAAAAGACTTATCCACAAGACAAGATTGTATGTCCAAAGAAAGTATGAAATCCTAAGCTTGATCCTCAAGTAAAATGGTGGATAAGCAAATACACAATATATCTTACTTCTTCTTCTCTTCTCTTAGAAATGTTAAAATGATTGTGTTTATATAGGTGGATCTAACCCTAAACCCTTTGAAAAGTTTTGGCCAATAGGGTCTACCCTATCGACCTAATATCATTATTGAAAAAACTCACTAGGTCATGGACTAGGTCAGTTAGGGGCCAACCTAAACCTTAAATAAGTTTTATCAATAAGAGTACAAGGTTGATAGAACCAACACAGTCATGTAAACTATTAAAAGAGGTTTTAGGTTAGGAAAAGGGGTATTAAAGGTGGTAAAAGACTAGAGGAGTGTGAAAAAGAGAAGACTAAGCTTAGGGGAATGGTTTTTAGGAGACGAGTGTGTAGATAACAAGTGGAAAAAGAGACAACAATCATTTGAGACACAAGTGGTCTACCCACCCCTTTCTTGGTGTACCCCTTAAGGCGTGCACTTAGAGAGATTGAGACTTGATGGGTTCCTACAAGATAAAGAACATCAGTAATTGATAAAATTTTGAAAATATTATGTGTATACACAATCTCTCTCATCCACTTTATATCAATACTTCAAGTTTCCCCATGATGGGATAGAAGTCACCATTCCTACTGATTTACAGCCTTAATAGTATTGAAAACACCTCGAGGTTGAATTTCATAATTATAACTATTATCTTGGTTCTAAATTCACCATAAAGAAGAATAAGGAAAAAGTTTTACATCCACCCAAATCTAATTATATCAATCCAAGTGACCTTGATTCTAATTTGGATGATTCATTTCTTGCAACCCTTGTACAACAAGTCACTATAGAGGATGCATGCATTTCCATATATCATCTAAAATATGCCTTTCATATTACTTGGTTTCCAAAGTCTCCCAAATATTTTCATAAACCCAAACCTTTACAAATCCCTTGCAGACCCAACATGATTTAGTAAAAGAAGAAAGGTACACAAAAACCACTAATGGTATTCATACCTGCTACTTCACTAAATTAGGATTGGGAAGCTTTCATTGAAGGAGACTAGTTATATTATGATGGTATTATTGATTGTTTTTAGAATCCCAAATATCCTATCCCTAATCATATTATGGATAACTTTGATTATACAGGAAAAGGCCTCGAGCCACAAGAACAAGGAATCCTAGAACCAATATCAATTGGTAAACCTAACATGAGTCAAGATCTTGGATTTATACCACCTGGTGCTGACCTCATGTATTTTGATAGTGATTTTTTTGAATCAACTAGAAATGAGACTCCTAAAAGTGATGTAGCATCCCATTATAGTGTTTACAATGAGCTTGTTGACACAAACTTATTTGATTCAAACTCTATTATGACTATCACATTCCATTGTTCCCTCTACCTTTGCCATCTTGAATTCATTGATTGAGACCAGTAAAATTCTATCATATGCCTTAATGAATTTTAAAATGAGGAATCTATTATTGAGTACATGGGCCTAAGAGTTGGATTGCCAATTGGTGATCATAAACAAGTATTTGACTTCTCTTTGGACCCTTATACCTACTTTGGAGAGAAAACAAACTTTCTTGGTCATGAAAAAGATAAAACATCAAGATCCTCATGTGAAAACCTCTTTGAGGCACTGGTTGGTCAGGGAAATAGTAAATAAAAAGACATGTCCTTGAGTGAAAACTTATTTTAGATGCTCTTGGATGGGAAAGTTTGCTCATCCCTAAAGGATGTACAAGGTCCATTAAGTTCTTGCTCCATGGCCAGTACCAACATTATATCAAAAAAATAACAAAAATTTGAGAATCTTGATCTTAACTTTCGAGAGATATTTTCTAGTTAGACATTAGTTGAACTAGCATATTCATATTCATCACATTATCTAAAGTTATGAGAAGAACAACCAAAAATCATAGTAGAAGAAGAAGATCAGGATCAAATACTACTTACTAGTCTAGAAGATAACTATACACTCCTTGTAAAAAACACTACTGCAGTGAACATGAGAACATATGATGATCCCAAAATTGTTTATCTTGGAGACTCCCTCACGAAAGAGGAGCGTGATCACATTGTCACCAACTTGAGGGATTTCATTGATATCTTTGCATGGGCTTACTTTGACATGCCAAGCTTGGACCCTGACTTGGTTATGCATCGACTTGTTGTCCATCCAAATGTTAAGCCAGTCAAACAAAAATTGAGGAAGATGCATCTACGCATCACTCTATTGGTAAAAGTAGAGCTAGAGAAATTATTAGGAGCAGGCTTCATCAGATCACTAGACTATTTTGAATGGATATCAAATATAGTCCCAGTCATCAAGAAGTCATAGGGTATACATATTTATACTGAGTTTAGATATATTGACAAGGTGTGCCCCAAATATGATTTTTCTCTACCCAACATTGACATGATTATAAACTCTACTAATAGGTACAAGATGTTGTCCCTCATGGATGGATTTTTAGGATATAATTAGATAAAGAAGACCAACATAAAATTGCATTCACCACACCATGGGGAACATTCTATTATCAAGTCATGCTATTTGGTTTGAATAACATTGGATCCACTTATCAATGTGCTATGATTATCATCTTCCATGACATGATGCATGATAATGTTGAAGACTATGTTGATGACATCCTAGCTAAATCAAGAACACGTGCTGGACATCGTGATGTTCTATAAAGAATCTTTGAGAAGCTTCATGAGTACAAGGTCTATATGAATCCCAAGAAGTGTGTCTTTGGCATCACTTCAAGAAAATTGATAGGGTTTATTATATCATAAAGAGGGATTGAAGTGGATCTTGCTAAGGTTAAGGCCATTGTTGAAATGCCACCACCTTCCAATCTCAAACAACTTCACAGCCTGTAAGGAAAGATCTAATCTATTTGCAAGTTCATTTCATAATTGGTAGATAAGTGCCTCCCATTTACACATATCTTGAAGAAATGGGTCATGTTTAAATGGGATAATGAGTGTTAATTAGCATTTGTGTAACTCATAACATACTTGGCCAACCCTCCAATTTTGAGACAACCAACACCTAGACAACCATTGTTTCTTTATATTTCAGTGATTGAACATGCACTAGGGTCACTCTTGGCCCAACATGATGATCAGGGAAAAAACATGTAGTTTACTAGTTGAGATTCACACTAGTGGCTTATGAGCATAGTTATATGCCTATGGAGAAGGCATGTTTAGCTATGGTGTTTGCCTCCCAAAAGTTGCAATACTATATGTTGAATAATAAAACTATCATTATTGATAAAGTGGACCCCCTCAAATTATATTATCCAAATCAACTCTCACATATCACATGGCCAAGTGGGTCATGCTCTTAAGTGAATTTGATGTTGAATACCAGAATCAAAAGGCTATCAAAGCTCAGGCTATTGTAGATCAACTTGTAGAAGCTCCTATTACGGATGCTCAACCACTTAGATTCAACTTTCTAGATGATTCTATTATGACAATAGAAGAAGTACTATATAAACTTGAGCAATAGAAACTATAATTTGATGGTTCCTTTACATATCAAGGATTTGAAGTTGGAATTTTGTTGATTACACCACAAGGGATTCTAATCCCCAAGGTGATTCACATTAATTTTCATTATACTAATAATATGGTTGAGTATGAAGCACTTATTGTAGGAATTCATCTTGAAATATAGTGGGATATCTAGCACTTAATGGTTTATGGGGATTCCCAACTGATTATCAATCAAACCACATATCATTGTCAAACTAGAGATGACAAGTTTGTACCCTATAAACATATTGTGGATAATCTCAAAACTCACTTCAAATCTCTATAATTTGAACAAGTACCATAGGCCAATAATGGATCTATCGATGTAATAGAAATAATTAGGTCTATGATATAGATTGATAATAGTGCTAAAGAGTATCAGTTCCTCATTGAAAATATTCTATAACCTACTCATGTCTTTCCAGATTCAAAAAGAGTATGCACCATTATTGGTCTCAATCCCCCACCTGAACTACCTTGGTTTCAAGACATTTATGATTATTTTCACGACTAAGTCTTTCTGCCTGACCTTTCCAATAATCATCAAAAACTTTTCCTTCATTACATAGCTCATTATACCCTCCTTGGAAACATACTTTATCATAAAGGCTATGATGGAATGATACTTCAATGTTTATCTTCAAGAAAATCCAAGTTAATGCTTAAGGAGGTTCATGAAGGAATGTGTGGGGCCTACACCAATGGTGTAGTCTTAGTTAAAAAGCTCCTTAGAACTTGTTACTATTATCCCAAAATAGAGACAGATGCTTGTAATTATGTTAGAAAGTGTGTTATTTGCCAACAACATGGTAATTTGATACATGCACCTTACTTACCACTACAATTGATTACTATACCATGGCCATTTTCTACATGGGGCCTCAATCTCATTGGAAAAATTAACCCAACATCTTCTAATGTCCGTAAACATATTCTCATTACTACCAATTATTTTATGAAGTGGATCGATGCCATTCCTCTCACTTACGTCATCAGGAAGCAGATTGCCAAGTTCATAGATTATCATATCATCTATAAATATGGAATCCCAACCCATATTATATCTGATAATGATGAATCATTTATAAATTGAGATGTCAAAGCTCTTTGTGCAAAATTCAAAATGAAGCACAAGAAATCGACACCATATAACCCATAAGGCAATAGTCAATCCTAGGCATCAAACAAAACCATTGTTGTCATTATAAAGAAGATTACCAATGATGGTAGCTTTAATTAGCACTTGTAAATTTTTCCTACCCTTTGAGCTTATTTCACTAGTCATCAAACCCCCATAGGAGCCATTCCATACTCCCTTGTTTATGACACAGAAGCTATTATCCCGATTAAGATCAAGCTACCTTCACTATGAGTATCCTTGGAGAATATTGAAGATGATGAAGATTATAGGGTTTCCAAGTTATAAGATTTATAACTCCTTGATGTCAAACATTTGAATGCCTTAGACAACTTGCAAGCTATCATAATATATTGTGTAGAAGCTATAACAAACACATTCTCTCCCAGGAGTTTGCAATTGGTAATTCAGTCTTGAAAGAGAATCAAAAGAACACTAATGCTAAATGCAAAAAGAAGGGTAAGTTTCAACCCATTTGGTTGGGCCCATACGTCATCATAACAAATTATAAATCAAGAACATATCGACTGACTACTCCAGGAGGTGAAGAGATCCCATATCCCATGAACATTGTGCATCTCAAGCAGTTCTACACTTGACAACCTCTTGAACCATTGTCTACAAAACCCTTTACTTGGGGACAACTTGTGTTGAAGTCATTTTATCCCATTATTATATCCTGGACTATCCTATCTTGGATAATATTCATTTTTTATCGACCTACCCTAGTCCATTCTCATGAGAACCATATTCTTTTACTACTTTGGACCATTGACACTATGGACCATTGGCACTTTGGATCATTTATATTCCACTAGACTCGTTTTATCCCACACTGGACCATCCTCTGACCATATTCATTTTGTCTTGTTATACCCTGGACCGTTCTACTTAGAACCATATTATTTTCATACCCTAGACCATTGTAACCTAGATAATTCTAATTCCTCAAAACCAATTATGATCCTAATTATGGCTCATAAGGCATTCTAGATATACTCATCATCAATTTTACAAAGCAATTTAGCTTGAATAATATTTTATAGCTTCATCTTACAAACAAGTAAACATGTATACATCAACACATGGTTGTTGCATGTTGAATGATTCTTCAGCTTTATCTCACATTGCATAGTATTTTATTATCATTTTTTTGTTGTTTGGTAGGCATTGTTGCCTTAATAGGATCATGCTCTTCACCATTTTGTGAGCTTGGGCTGTTGCAGTCAACTTTAGCTATTATTAGAACTTCTACTCTTAGATGTGCTTCTCCTTAATTAGTTGGTTCCCTGTGTCATTGTTTATATTCACGATCCCTATTGCAGCCAGTTTAGTTATTGTTTGAACTCTTACCTATGGAAGAGCATCTCCTCAGTTGGGTAGTTCCCTGAGCCTTTTATTAATATTTCATTTATTTTGCTTATCCCAAAAACATAAAAACATTAAAAATCAATCGACAAAACAAATAAAAACATTGTATTGCACTTTTATTTATTATGATCCCACGCTATCACCATTTTGTGAGCACTCATTTAAATGCTCTTGCTATTTTGCAAGTAATCATTTTGAATGCTTTCACCATTTTACAATCCCATTTCCTTATTTCATCTACAACATCAACATGTTTTATTATCATTAATTTTATTCTATCTCATTTCCTAGGAGAACTACATTTGGCCTGAAGTTCATATTGGATCTCACTTCTATGGACTATGTAGGCAACGTCCTCTTATCTCGTACATCTGGAATAGCTCGATCACCCTTTCTTTTTCTTTTTTTCCTCTATTTTGTTCTATGTTGTTTCCCTATCACTTAGGGGTAACTTTGTCTCTTTTGTTTTTGTCTTGTTGTAATAGTCTCATTATTTTTTAGTTTAAGGATCACCCCGTCACAGATAGTAATGCCTCTATTACACGTGCACAAACAATTATTTTTTGTTTCCACTAACATTATGACTAACTCTTGTTTGTGTTTGTTTATTTGATTTTTACTATTGTTTTTTTGTGCTTTCTTGTCTCTTCATTTATTTTTTTAGTGTTTTGTTCATTCTTATTCCTTTATTATTTCTTCTTGGTGTTTTATTGTATTGGTCTTTTGTGTTACTATTTTGTCTTATATTATATTATTTTGTTCTTTTAAGTTCAAATACATTCTATAACTATTTTTAGTCTTGTTTTTAGTTAGGCTTGATTTGTTTAGAGTTGTATTTAATTTGTTCTTTTATTTTATTTTACAAGTACATCTTGTTAGTACACATGGATCTTGATTATTCATTTTTTTTTTGCATGTTGTTTATTAAGTTGTTCTTGCTTTGCTTTTATACATTCTTGTTCCAACTTAAATCTTGATTATTCATATATTGATTTTAAGTTGGGTTGCATTTTTGTATTTATTTTTATCTTTGTTTTTGTTTAAATGTAAATAGTTGTAACTTTGGCATTGGTAGTTTTTATCATTGTCCTTAGTTATAAGTATTCACATTTGAACCAGCCAATTATAATCAAAATATAATGTTATTATAAGTGAATCATACTTATGATGCATAATTTCATTTTTCTGTAGTAAACACAAAGTATGCCAAGTTCAAAAGTTAATGATGCTCTAAAGATCATCTCCAAATACACCATACCTAACAGGAGACTCTATATGAGATGTGCATCTTTTGGCATACATTGTGAGTCTATTCAACTATTTTTATAATTCAATAACTTCTATTCTATTCTTCCATTCTTATTTCCTCATTCTATTCTCTCCTATTTTTGGGTGAACTACATTGGCCAAAGGTTCATCTGGACTATGCGGGCAATGCTTGGATACATGGCATATCTCGAGTCAGCTCAGCCACCCTTATTCTTCCAATCATCTCTTTCATTACTTTATGCATCCTCATATACTTAGTTTTGTGTAGATATTTTAGTCATTAGACCCTCACATCTATGTTTGTGCCCAATCATATTTAATCTGTGCATTAGGTTATATCCTTGAGCTATGATTGTTAATTTTCCCTACTGGGGAAATCTCATTTTATCAATGAACAAAACTCTCCCTATTGAGGCAAAAATCAATTTATCAACCAATCAAATCTACTCTACTAGGGCACATTATTATTTACTTTCTCTGAAGAAATGCTCTCATTTTTCATCTAATTCTAAGCTCTGTGACTTTTGAAATATTAAAGTGTGCAACTTGTCTCGAGATCAATCATTTCTTAAGCCCATAACTTTCACACTCTTTTGGGTATGTTAAAGTGTGCCACTTATATTTTGGGATTATATTCTTCCCACTTCCCTCCACCTTGGGGCCCATTATATTCTAAATTATTTTTTATCATTGGGAATCAACACATGCAAGCATTAGCTCATATAGATATACTCTCATCCATGGGTTAATTTCAATCTCACTCTCTTTTTCAAGAGTCCATCCCTCTCTTTCATTCTCGTATGTCCTCTCGAGGGGGCATCATGGGTCATTACCTTGCAAATTTATTCTTGAAAACTTTTTCATTATTTGAAAATACATTGCTTTGATCAAATGTCTCGTCATGCATTCTCAAATAAGGGCAAAATGTAGACATCCAATTCCTACCACCATTGTCCTGAAATTATCAATCTTACTCAAAATTCTATGATAATGCATAATTTAGGCCAAAATCACTAAAATGCACTAAATGGTTTGATCTTGTCACATACAAGTACCAATTTAGTCTAATGTATCTCTAAATAGGGCAATTCATTTTATATGATTATTAGTTTTTTTCAAATTTCTTCAAGTCAAATTGAAACCATACAAAATGACATTCTGGATTACTGAATTCTTCTAATTCAGAAGCACACTTCATGTGCATGTGTTATTTTGCATCCACAATGCTCTAATTAGATTATTGGTTTGTATGCAACTAACACCTTAATCTAATGATACTCCAGTCAAATTATGACTTATTAAATTGACATTTTTGACCAATTTAATTAAATGGGCAACCAATTTTAAAAGAATTGCAAAAAATTAATTAAACTCACTTAAAAAAATTAAACCAAATTAAGAGTTTAAGTGAAAAATCCACGGAAGTTATTGAAAATCTATTATCTAAAAATTCATTTCTAATATCTGCATCACTCAGTGACATCATCAATGGGGTGGCATCCATAAGCCATAAACGAAATAAATATCTAGTTTAAGCCCTCCCATACCTCATTAATGCCCCATTCTTCCAAATATTAATGGAGATATTTATGAATTGAGCCTCCAAAAATTGAATTGATTTATGGCCACACATCCTGATATCAAGATGGATGGTCATGGTTGATTCTGATCATTTTCTAAAATCTATAAATACAAGGGTCCTCACTCATTCCTTTAAGTTGTTTTTATGTAATTTGTCACATCCCAATTTTACCCTATAATTAATATCTTTTAATTTATTGATCAAAATTTGATTACCATTGTTTTTATTTGAGTTTTTTGACATATACTTAGTATTATTGATTTGTATACATCGCATAATAGTTATATTTTGATTATTCTCTACATTGAAGATGTATAATTATTAATTTTACATCATTGGCTTATGATGACTCAGACTAACTATCTACGTGTTGTGAGGTGGATGCAAGATAGGTCCTACCCTTAGAGATTGATGAGGAATAACATCATTGACTAGATGGAGTGATTGAAGGAAATACCAGTGAAAAATGCTAATGACCCCACACACACAGAGTAAATTTTAAATGATATACATAAATGGTAGTGTGTAATTATGAATTATTATTTGTGATTATCTTTGTATGTGAAGAATTAATTTTAGTGTTCATTTAATTTATTTAGCCTAACTCATTTGGTTTTTGATTTTAATCTAGAAAAATAAATATTAATGTTTTAGATTAAGGTAAAAACAAGTTTTGAAGGGACCCCAAAACCTTGAAACAAAGGAAGAAGGATATAACAATAACGAACCACAATAAAAACAAACTTATCGCCTACTACAGAGCAGCATCAAAAACAAGTTTTACAGAGACCTGAAACCACAAAACAAGATAGTAAGAAGAAAGACCCCAGGTTTTACAGAGACCTGGAAACTCAAATACGTTAAGAAAACAAAGGACCAGATTATGGAACCAGTTAAAACATCCAACAAAAAGGACCAGAACAATAAGAACAAAAAGACCCTATTCTTCTAATTCCAGGATCATCTTCACCACCTCCTTTCCAATCACAGCAGTGTCCTGTATGGATATTGCAGCCAACGTAGCATCCTCTTGCATTACTTTCTTCCTCAAGCTCTGTCTGGTCCTCTTACTCAGCCCCTCCAAGGATTTTATTTCCTCATTAGCTCATTTTTCAAGGTTTGCAGCAGCAACACATATGCTAGAAGTAACCTCCTGCATCTTCATCCTACTTTCCTTAATGAGCTTTCTGAGATTATTCTCATAATCTTTAAGTTTGATAGGAATATCTCTCATCTGCATTTCCAAATTATTGATTTTCTTTCGATCATTTTCCTGATTATGTTCCATTATTTCCATTCTCTTCTTGAGGCCCATTATTTCCTTATACATCCACGAATCAACTTGAAGAATAGCATCTACTTTGCATTTGGCCAAATTCATGAAGGGAATCCTACTGTCTCTCTACCAAACTTCACTAAAATCTTCAGTGTTCTCTTTTAGATTGACTTCATCCTTTTCATTTTTATCCTCCCTTTCCATTTTTTTCTGTTCTTTAATATCAACAGAGTTTTCATTGTGGACAAGATCATCCTTTTCTTGTTCTCTAGTCTCCATTGCATGATTGGCATCCTGAACCATGTATCCCTTCTCTATTTTCGAAGCTGGATCCTCAAATAAAATATCCATTTCTTTTTCACTTCCCCCTAACACTTGCTGATTATCCTCATGATCAGAGTTTTTCTGTTCTATTTTTTCCTCTGTTGTATCCCCTTCTTTTTCATTCTCACTTTTATCTTTACCTTCCAGGTCAGAGCTGGAATCCCCACTATTTGTCCCTTCCTCTTCCTCCATACTCTCCTCCTCAAAACTTTCTGTACTTTTCCACTCAGTTTCCTCATCAACAATTTGTTTTTTAAAACTAGAGGATTTAGGTTTAGCTTTTTCCTTCCCCTTTACCTTTTCATTCTTCTTACTCTGTGACTCCTTATTTTTGTCCGAATAAGGATTCAAGATAATGGCATTGTTTTTGCAAAAAACTTCTATAATTAGAATCAATCCTTCATGCAATATAGGGCGACTCTCCTTTTTTCTATGAGCGAATAAACTTTGAAGTAGCGAGAAATGCAAATAGAAAGGGAAGAAAATTATAACTTTGTGCCTAAAATGATTAAAAAAGACAAAATAAAATTTATGAACTCTTTTGCTTCTACCATCCAATATAAAATACTCACGGATGCAACATAAAACATCTCTCCAGATTCTTTTTATCTGCTCCAGGTTGAAAAAATCTCCGCTCTTTTCCAACTGCTGCTCCTCAGCATCCATCTTTGAGAATTTACTATATGCCTCATTAGATATACTGGTATGCTTAGAGAATTTTATACCCTCCATTGGAAGCCCTGTAACCTCTGTAATGAATTCCTCTGTGAGCTTCACTGTGATATCATGGAGTGTTACTCTATCGTCGACCCAATTTTTGAAGAATGCCTTCGTTATGTGGGGTTTAGATCCATGCAGCCGCTCCAAATAACTCAAAACCTTCCCTTTCTGAAGAATCTTCCAAACATCTTGTTTTGCCTTCCAGTCTTCACAATTTTTAGGTTCTTGCTTCCTCGGTTCACCTTTCATTTTGCAAGCCATACAGTATTCCAGCAACACACTAGCACTAATGACTGAGCAATGAAACCAATTGTTTTCTATTTCAAATGGAGATCGCCTATTTTCTGGCACATGCAAAAACCACTTTGCTATCTCATGAATGTACCTGTTCAATGAAAGTAATCTATCCACCATGAGGCCACTCCACCAAATCATTAACTTGCTATTCCAGGCAGATCTTTCCCTCCTTTAAATGAATGGCGTCATAATTAATAAGTGCTTTGAGTTTAACATTCTTATTTAATGCATCCTGCCATCTCACCTTATGCCCTGTTCGAACAACATGATTAGCTATCCAGTCAGCAACCCCATTGGCTTCACGGTAAGTATGGGTTATGGTCACTTTTTCAAATTTTTGAATTAAGGCTTTAATTTCCATCACCATTGCCTTAATAGACCATGAAATTGATTTTTTTTTATTTTGATATTTATGATATTAATGTTAATAAATATAATTATTGTGAAAATAATTATTTTGTAGGCAAAATGTAATTAATGATTTAATTTTCTTTTTAGTTAAATAATTATTTATTATTGTTTTCAAAAAATTGCATGGAAGTTATGATAAGAAATTGAAATGAAAAAATTGGAATTAGGCATGAATTTATTTTAAAACAATTTGGAAAATAGTTTTAGGAGTTAATTATGACTAGAAAGAAGGTTTAATTCTAGTTATTAAATTTAGAAGTTGAGCTCGGGCACCATGTAGGAATTTATTTTAAAAATTAGAAAATTAAAGATGAGTTAACTATGACATGAATGGAATGAAAAAAAAAGGAGTTTTCATGTAAATATGAGGGCGTAGGATTTAGAAGAGGAAAAAAGTTTTATAAATAAGGGAGAAGGTAGAGAGGAAAAGAAGCAGGTAGCTTATGGAAAAAAAAGAGAAAGAATGAAGGAAAGGGCATATTCATCATTTGAATATTACCAGGTTGGATTTGTAAATTTCTTTTTTATGTGAAATATAAGATTGTTTATAAACCTATGTATTACTTTACAACAACCTATGAATTGTTTATGAAAGTTTGCATAAGTTTATTGGTCAGTGTTTCATGTATTTTATTTCACATGTACTTTATAAGCCTATGTATATATTATTTGATAAGCCTACACATGTTTGATAAGTCTGCATATAGTTTGATTAGATCTACTTCTCACCTTTTGATTATGTCTTATTTAATATAAACCAGGAAATTATATCCAACATTTTAATTATATAAACAACTTTATAAATTTTGGACTAAGTATATCCCTTGAGCAGTGTCTAATTTATATTGCTTAGTGTCTCAAATTATTATGACTATGTTATATATCCTCAAAAATGTGGAGTTGTGTGTTTAGTGATGGTTACATCCTATCTTTAATACCAAAAAATAAATTAGAAACCCTGTATTCTAATATTCTATATGATCTATATTTGATTTTATTGAGGATGCATTTTATATGACCAGATTTATGTTTCAATTCGAAAAGCTAGACCATAATATCAAATGACCCATCACCAAGTTAAATATTAAGCTAACACATAGAAAGCTGAATTTTTTAATGTGAAGCGCTGAATTCTAAATAGTTGGGTCATCATTGTATAGTAATAAGGCACTTAAGTCATTGTAGAATCACTATGTTATAATTTAGAAATTGCTACAATTAGATATAGATGCCCAACCATGCAATTGAATAGCCAGGTCATTAAAATTTAAAATGCCAATTTTTGTCTGCATGTTCATCCAATATAAATATGTTTGGTTTGTAGCAGGTCACTTGTTGAAATCATGGAAGAATCATTTTAAGTGCTAAACATGTGGCTCAATTAGTGCCTTCTTAAGCTTCACTATTTTAGAAATGCCATTTTTACATCACATAGGATCATCTACCTTTCATGGTTGTTGTATGGGTTAGTAGTAACATTAATACTAATAATAATCATCTTTCTAGTATGTTTGGAGGTTTTGAGGAGAATGACAGTCCCTTGTAAAGCATCCATAAAGAGGGGAAATCCTTCATTTATGATGGACAACTTCTTGAAGCAACAACTACAACATGGTTGATGAAACTTATAACTACTGGCCGATGTAAATGGCATCATGCACTACCAAACTACTCTAAACTACCACTTTCCCCAAATCACCATTATTCTAAACCATGTTGTTTATAATGGAATATGCCATTGTGTGTCTTTGTGAGGCAAATATATAGGGCCTTTCCCACTGTATAAGCCATCAACTTAAAAAGGTTGAATATATATATATTGAGTCGTTATGCTAAATCACACTAAGTCACCTCTTTAAAACCTACGTTTTAATTATTAATTGGCTACATCATTTTATTTCATAAACCAACATTTGAAAATATAAGTTCCAGTTTGATAATGAATTAGCTATTTATTAAGTTTAGTTCACTGTAGATATTAAATTTAGAACCTTTAATATGCAATTGAAACTTATTTTAATAAAATGTTGAGTTTTCTATTAGTCACGTTTCCATGCAAGTCAAGTTTATAGAAAGAGAACACTGCATGAGTAAATAGTAGTGTCAGTCTTAAGTATAATGCCAACTTCATAACTTGAGATGCTAAATGATTAAATGCCAAGTGAAGCTTGAGTTTAGACACTAGCCTTTAGAAGATATAATTGAGTATCTAAACAAAACACTATATATATGTGATTTTTGTGTTTTTAATTAGAAAGGCTATACATATGTGTGTGTATTAAGGTTATTAAGATGCCTTGTCTTTTAGTGAAAAGCTAAGTTTTAAGATGCTGCCTATTCTAATATAAGCGAAAGTGATTTAATGATTAAATGCTGAGTTAAATTTAATAAAATTTTGAGTCGGTAAATTATTGGTCAAGTTTAAGAGATGTGATAACTGTCTTTTAAAATTAAAAAAATTGTGATTCATCTTTAATGCAGGATCAAATGTTAGGTGGAACTTTACTTTGCTTCGGATTTCCATATTACAACTTGAGCAAGTTGTAATCTTATCATGATCATATATCATGGAATCTATATAAGAATAATGTTTGTTAATAAAATATTAATTATTACTTTAGGATAGAGTATTAAAGCTTGAGTTACTAAGATAACAAATTTATTGGGTCTTTTGGTGATATTATGGTTAATGATTGAATATTTATGAATTCTCAAATGGATTATAGGTCTGAATGATATATATTATGAGGCATGCTAAAACATTCTTGAAAAAGTAATACGATAATTTTAGATAATAGAAGTCATTGGTAAGAATCCGAATGATAGTTAAAACCTTGCAATTCATTTTAAGAATTGTTAGTAAATATTTTAGAAACAACTAAATGGTATAGGAGTTTTTCATACAAAAATTGACATATGAATTAACTTGAGTATTCTTATGATTATGTAACTCCATAGGACTGTAGATAATAAAACTTACATCTAAAGTAACATATTGATAATAAGAGTTCTAGGAAAATGAGAAACTTCAACTGTGTGGATACTGACCCTTAAGTTAAGCTCCTACAAAGTTTACAGTTATTTTGTAATTAGTAATTGCTGAAGATTAAATGCTTGCATAAAATTTTATCAGAATATTTATATGTGCAAATGGTTAGACTTACATAGAGTTTATAGTATAAATGGTACCTAGATGGTACATACTGTATTTGTGACACTTAGACCCACATTTAGATGATTCTATATGTATTGGTTATTTTAGCATTTGGTAAGATATCATTTAGGTGTGTATAACATCTTGATAGTGAAAATGAATGCTAAGATAAATTTTTATGCATTGTATTACTTGTTTTTTATAGTTATGCTTGCTTGAATAGGAGCATATGCTTTTATGTATCTATGACTACTTTGTATAACTATTTATGGATAAACTAGTAGTCATGACCAAGAATACCAGACTATGATATATATTATCTTGAGGTGTAGCTACTTGGATCTTGTTGAAATAGTTTATAGTTTAATATGTGTTTTATTTGGGTGGTATAATCAGTGGTCATTGCTTCTAATTTAAAATTTATTTTAAGATAAGCCACATTCATGCATAGATGATTATATGTATATCTTGTTTTCTCATTGTTTAACTTGTGATATGATATTATTTTTAAGAGAATGTAATCTGCATGAGTCTTTGAGTTACATACTATGACATATATATTGATGATACTAATAAGTAGTGATATGGATTCTACTATCCTAGGTAGTACCACTAATAGATAATTTGATCAAGTGATGTGTTATAAATTTGACTGATCTAAATGATCATATATTGTTTTAAAACATGGGCCTCAGTAATGTTATTTACATTATCATTCATATGTTTAATTTTCATGTTGTGAGATATAATATTAGAATGAATTTGTTTATGGTACACTGCATGTTTTTAGAAATCTGACAACACATGGGGTACTAACACATCTCACTAGATCTATCATACTATTACCAAAATGCACAATTTGGCTTAAAAACACTAAAACACATTAAAATATTTTAAACTGATGTATTCAAGTGCCGATTTTAGCTAGAGTATCACTAAATGGGGTAATATAATTTATTGGCCATCTAACTTTGATCAGATCATTTTGAGTCAAAATGCTAATTTTGCACCTAGGTGCTTTGGATTGCTCTTTTCTATCAAATATATTACATGAGACACGTGCCTTTGTTATTTTATGTTGACAACATCCTAAATGGGATAATGGATCCAACACATCTGACATCGCATCCTAATTCCAATCTAGTCAAATTTTGAACCAATAACAAGACATTATGATCAGTATGAGAAATTTATGCATAAAATGCTTAATCATGCTTAAGAGATAATTAAACCAAATATGACATAATTAATAATTTCATGAATTTTTTTGAAAACTTAGTTTTAAAAATTAATATTGAATATTTGCATCATCAGGTGACCTCATTTCTTGAAAAGACATCCCTAGGCCATAAATGCCAAAAATATCTGAATCAAGTCACCCCATGTCTCATCAAAGCTCTTCCATGATTATTCAATGCCCCTCTATCTAAAATATTTATGAACCTATTTATATATTTTAATTACATAATTATATTAATCATTAGCCACACATCTCAATCTTGAGATAGACGGTTCAGATTGATTCTAGTCATTTTTAAAAAATTATAAATAGGAGACCTTACCACATGAATTTTTAAGCTCTCATGAGCCAAATTTATCATGACCAAATTAATTTGAAATCTTCATACAATTAGTGTTATAATTCTCAAATATTGAGCCAAGCCAAGCCAAAGACACAAGGTGTTAAGGAGAGATGGAGGTAGCCAAGCTTCTATTGATGTAGACTTCATGAGCACAAAATTGAGCAAGCTACTAAAAAAAGTATTTTAGAGCATCCAAATAAGGTGAAAGGAAGGTTTATTTTGATTTGTAATTGTGTTTTACATTCATGTTTTGCTAACTAAGCTCACCCTAGCAACTAGGCCAAGAGATGTTATGCTAGTGTGTTTATTTTATTTTAGAACTAATACAATACTAATAATCCTCTCTTGAGTCAAATTTCTAGTCTACAATCATACAGTTAGTTCATCATCATTGTATTTTTAAGCATACATAACCTTTTCATTCTTTGGGAAAACATCACTATGCATATAGCTTGTAATGCCTTCCCAAATAGGGGCAAACTATAGACACCTAAATCTGGCCACCGATAACCAACTAGGCTTTTGACCAATTTCTACCAAAAAACACAATTTGGCTTAAAAAAACTAAAACACATTAAAAGCTTTTAAATTGATGTATTAAAGTGTTGATTTTGTCTAGAGTATCATTAAATGGGGCAATGCAATTTATGGGCTAGCTAACTTTGATCAGATCATTTCGAGTTAAAATGATAATTTTGCACTTGAGTGCTCTGGATTGCTCTTTTATATCAAATATATTACACAATACATGTGCCTTTATCATTTTTTGTTGACAACATCCCAAATGGGATAACGGATCCAACACATCTAACATCACATCTTAATTCCAATCTAGTCAAATTTTGAACGAATAATAAGACATTCTGATCAATTTGAGTAATTTGTGCACAAAATGCTTAATCATTATTAATATATTATTAGCCCAAATTAGGGCTTAATTAATAACTCCACAAAAACTTGTTAAAAATTGTTTTTAGAAATAAATATTAAATATCTGCATCATTAGGTGACCTCATTTCTTGGGAAGACATCCCTAGGCCATAAATACCATAAATATCTGAATCAAGCCACCCTATATCTCATCAAAGTTCTTCCATGCCTATTCAATGCCCCTCTATCCTAAATATTGATGAGCCTATTTATGGATTTTAATTACATAATTGGATTAATCCTTAGCCACACATCTCAATCTTGAGATGGATGGTTCAAGTTGACTCTAGCCACTTTCTAAAATTGATAAATAGGAGGTCTTACCACATGAATTTTTAAGCTCTCATAAGCCAAAGTTATCATGCCCAAATGCATTTGAAAGCTTCATACAATTAGTGTTATAATTCCCAAATCTTGGGCCACGCCAAGCCAAAGACACAAGGTACCAAGGAGAGATGGAGGTAGCCAAACTTCCACTGATGCAGATTTTATGGGCACAAAACCAAGCAAGCCACTACAACAAGAATTTTAGAGCATCTAAGGAAGGTGAAAGGAAGGGTTTTTTTACTTTTTAATTATGTTTTCCATTCATATTTATGTTAGTGTGTTTATTTCATTTTGTTTTTATTTTAGAACTAACATAGTACTAACCATCCTCTCTTGAGTCAAATTCTTAGTCTACAATCATACAGTTAGTTCATCATCATTGTATTTGTAGGCATACAAGACCTGTTCATTTTTTGAGAAGATGTTACTGTGCCTATAGCTTGTAATGCCTTCCCAAATAGGGGCAAACTGTAGACACTTAAATCTGGCCATTGATAACCTCTAACCAAACTTTTAATCAATTTTTACCAGAATACACAATTTGACTTAAAAACACTAAAACATATTAAAAGCTTTGAAATTGATGTATTCAAGTGCCAATTTTAGCCAGAGTATTACTAAATAGGGTAATGCAATTTATGAGCCAACTAACTTTGATCAAATCATTTCGAGTCAAAATGCTAATTTTATACCTGGGTGCTCTGGATTGTTCTTTTCTATCAAATCTCTTGCCGAGACACATGCCTTTGTTATTTTGTGTTTAGAACATCCTAAATGGGATAACAGATCTACTGCATCTGACATCGCATCCTAATTTTAATCTAATCAAATTTTGGACCAATATCAAGACATTCTGATCAATTTGAGTAATTGATGCATAAAATGCTTAATCATGCTTAAGATCTAATTAAACCAAATTAGGGCCTATTCAAAAAATTTATGAAAACTTGTTTTTAGAAATGAATATTGAATATCTGCATCATCAGGTGACCTCATTTCTTGGGAAGACATCCCTAGACCATAAATGCCACAAATATCTGAATCAAGCCACCCCATGCCTCATCAAATCTATTTTATGCTTATTCAATGTTCCTCTATCCTAAATATTGATGAGCCTATTTATGTATTTTAATTACATAATTGAATTAATCTTTAGCCACACATCTCAATCTTGAGAAGGATGGTTCAGGTTGATTCTAGCCATTTTATAAAATCTATAAATAAGAGGCCTTGTCACATAGATTTTTAAGCTCTCATGAGCCAAATTTATCATGCCCACATGCATTTGAAAGATTCATACAATTAGTGTTATAATGACCAAATATTGAGCCAAGTCAAGCCAAAGACACAAGGTGCCAAGGAGAGATGGAGGTAGCCAAGCTTCCATTGATGTAGACTTCATGAGCATAAAACTAAAAAAATCACTACAACAAGCATTTTGGAGCATTCAAAGAAGGTCAAAGGAAGGTTTCTTTTGATTTTTAGTTGTGTTTTCTATTCATGTTTTGTTAACTAAGCTCACCCTAGTAACTAGGCCTAGAGATGTTATGCTAGTGTGTTTATTTCATTTTGTTTTCATTTTGGAACTAACACAATACTAACCATCCTCTCTTAAATCAAATTCATAATATACATTGGGTAGGAGAGTGCATAGCTTAGTTCTTGAATTTTGAACAAGAGTTTCCTACCATATTCTTGATCTTTTAGATTGAACACCTTGAGTGTGATTGCCTTTCTTGAATTACCTTCACAATTTATGTTTTGTGTTTTGTGAGTGTTTTAAAAGCATGGAGTTCTTCTCACTTAAGTATTTATGCATTATTTTTGTGTATTACTTACGCAAATCTTAGGGATGGAAATCTTGTAATACCATTCTAGAGTGGCACCACTGAGTGTAGTGGAATTTTTCTTGTAGTTGAATGTAGATGTGTTGATTATGTATTCCTTTATGTTAGGAGTTGTTATTTATTTCAGCATCCTTATATTTTTATGGATTTGGGAGAAGTATTATATTCCTTATTTAGCTTAGAGGTGAGTTGTTATTTTTCACTCTCCTCTTACATTATTTCAAGATACTGAGAAGATTTATATTTTTGGGATGTTGATTTAGAGTTTCCATAGGCAGAAACTTGTTTCTGAATTGTTGTTTTATTCCCTTGAGTTCATGTGATAGTGATTTCTACTTCTTGTTGATAAAATCTATAGAATTGGATAGATTGATGCATCCTTGTGGTTCATATTTTCTTCACAGTTGTGGAAGTAGGTGATGATACTATACATACAAGTTTGGTAAGTGAATAGTGTATGGTAATGAGAGTTACGGTGTTCCTTTTACCATGTGCAATATGTAAGAAGTTTTGTGGTGAGAAGTTAGTTATCTATTTTTCCACTTTATAACTTTATTGAGTTAATATTTTATCTAACCTATGAACTTGACCACGAGGAGGGGATAACAATGAATTTATATTAATTATTATTGATTACAATTATAATGTTATTGTATATATTTGTATTGATTGATATTATTCTCTTCTTGAAGCATATTGATTTGAAGAGTTATATGTGTACCTTTCTTTGAGAGCGAGTAAAGAATAAGGTGCATAGAACATCTTGGTAAATTTAAAAGGATTAAGATAAAACTTTTTTAACTATTGTGTAAGCAAGGAGACATTGTCTCGCTTATAAGGTATTAAGGACAACATAATCCTTAGCCTTTGTATGTTATATTAGTTATGATATTATTTATTTTTACTATAAATATAACACTATAAATTAAGTTGCAGGATATGATACTAGTTATGATTGATTAGTAGTAACTTAATTCAATCTCAAGATGATTGTATGATATTCATTATGTGTATGTTAGTACATATAGAATCTTTTATCACATAGCATTGCTTTATATGATCTAATAAAATAGATTTGTGAATCTTGTGCATCTTTTGAAGATTGTTTGCTCATGGAGACCTAAAGGATGATTGGTGAGATAAGAACGTGAGTTCTAAGTGATAGGACATTATCCTAATTAGCCTCACATTGACTCAGTTGATAATGAGTTGGATCCAATAGATGGACTTGTTGAATCTAGGACTTGATACGTAGAACTTGCCAAATTTAGTCGTATGATCATTTGTTTTGACTTTTGTGATGAAATCATATGTTATTGAGCTAGTAGTTAAACTTTTATCAAGTTATTATTAGAATTTTCTTATGATTCTAGACCTTGGGGTGGTCATGATAGAACCAATCAACATAAAGTGACTTTTGTAAAACTTGTTTACAAAATATGAAATATCACAGAGTAGAGTCTTGTGAGATCAGTTCTCTAAAAATAGTGCTAATTAGAAGATCTAGTATAAGTAATTCAGGTAAATTTTGCATTTAATTCCATGATATGATAATTGATTCTATGTTTTTATGTTGTTAGACTCTATTTGTTAATCAAAACTTTTGTTTAAATAAGAGTCATTAGGGCGATGACTAGTTTTAGGGGGAGGATGTCACATCTTGATTTTACCCTGTAATTAATATCATTTAATTCATTGATTAATATCTAATTATTATTTATTCGATTTGAGAAGACATATAATGGTAGGGGACAATAGTATTATTGATTTATATGCATTGTGTAACAGTTATATTTTGATTATTCTGCACATTATGAATGTATACTTATTAATTTTGCATCATTGGTTTATGATGACTCAAACTAACTACTTATGTGTTGTGAGGTGGATGCAAGATAAGTCTTACCTTTAGAGCTTGATGAGGGAGAGCATTATTGGAGAGGGTCGACTAGATTGAATGATTGGAAGAAATACTAGTGGAAAATGATAATGACCCCCCACACACACAATAAATTTTAAATGATATGCATAAATGGTAGTGCATAATTATGAATTATTGTTTGTGATTATCTTTGTGTGTGAAGAATTAATTTTAGTGTTCATTTAATTTATTTAGCCTAATTGATTTGGTTTTTGATTTTAATCTAGAAAAATAAATACTAGTGTTAATAAATATAATTATTGTGAAAATAATTATTTTCTAGGAAAAATGCAATTAATGATTTATTTTACCTTTCAGTTAAATAATTGTTTATTATTGTTTTCAAAAAACTGCATGGAAGTTGTGATAATGCAATTTAAAGTAAAAATTAGAGTTAGGCATGAATTTATTTTACAATAAATTAGAAAATAGTTTTAGGAGTTAACTATGACTAGAAAGAAGGTCTAATTGTAGTTATTAAATTTAGAAGTTGAGCTCAGGCACCATGCAAGAATTTATTTTGAAAAATAGAAAATTTAAGATGAGTTAACTATGACATGCATGGAATGAAAGAAAGGGAGTTTTCATGCAAATAGGAGGGCATAGAATTTAGAAGAGGAAAACAATTTTATAAATAAGGGATAAGGTTTGGAGAAATGGACATATAGATAGAGGAAAAGAAGCAAGTAGTTGATGGAAAAATAAAGAAAAAGAATGGAGGAAGGAAAGGGTGTATTCATCATTTGAATATTACTAGGCTGGATTTATAAATTTATTTTTTATGTGCAATGTAGGTATGTTTTTAAACCTGTGTATTACTTTACAAAAACCTGTGAATTGTTTGTGAAAGTCTACATAGGTTTATTAGTAAGTGTTACATGTATTTTATTTCACACGTACTTTATAAGCCTCCGTATTTATTTTTCGATAAGCCTGTATATGTTTGATAAGTCTACATATAGTTTGATTAGATCTAATTCTCACCTTTTGATTGCATCTTATTTGATATAAACTAGAAAATTATATCCAGTGTTTTAAATATATAAACAACTTCATAAATTTTGAACTAAGTATATTCCTTGACCAGTGTCTAATTTAATTTTCTCAGTGTCTCAAATTATTATGACTAAATCATATATCTTCAGAGATGTGTAGGAGATGTGTGTTTAGTGATGGTTGCATCCTATCTTTAATACTAGTAAATAAATTAGAAAGCTAGTATTATAATATTACATATGATCTATATTTTTTTATATGAAATATACCCATATATTAACTAATAAAAATATATAAATAATTCATAAAAAAATAAAGCGATATGAGAGCACACCACGACACACTAGGCAGAGCCTAGGAGCAAATCCAAAGTATCATCAAAGTAATGTCTAGGCAAAGCCTATAAACAAGCAACTAAATCACAAAGTCATAAAAATAGATAACTTTTATGCAGTAGAGCAAGGTCAATAGGTGGAGGATCCATATCATCTAGACCCCAACTCAATCTTGGCAAATCATTACCATTTGGAATAGGCTCCCAGCCAGTAACTTAAGCAGTGTCTGTATCATCTTTCTCTTGTGTCCAAGTGGGTGAGATATCCAAAGAGAGTCTAGGGAACTTATCCAACATGTCCTCATGACCTCTAGGACATGTTTTATATGACCATATCTGCATCTTAATTCAAAAATCCAAACCATATTATCAAACATCCCATCACTAAGTTAAATGCTAGGCTAATAGAAAGTTGACATTTTTATGTGAAGCATTAAATTCTAATAAGTTGGGTCATCGCTGCATAGTAATAAGGAACTTAAGTCATTGTAAAATCACCATGTTATAATTTAGAAATCACTGCAATCAGATATAGACACCCAACCATGCAATTGAATAGCTAGGTCACTATAATTTAAAATGCCAATTTTTGTCTGCATGTTCATCCAATAGAAATATGTTTGGTTTGTAGCAAGTACTTGTTCGAATCATGAAAGAATAATTTTTAAGCACTAAACATGTGGATCAATCAGTCTCTTCTTATTCTTCGCTATTTTTGAAATACCATTTTTGTAGAACGTAGGATCATCCACCTTTCATGGTCATCATAAGGGTTAGTAGTAATAGTAATACTAATAATAATTATCTTGCCAATATGTTTAGAGGTTTTGAGCAGAATGACAGTCCCTTGTAAAGCATCCATAAAGAGAGGAAATCCTTCATTTATGATGGGCAACTTGCTAAAGCTACAACTATAGCATGGGCAATGAAACTCTTAACTGTTAGCCAAGGTAAATAGCATCATGTGCTACCAAACTGCTCTACACCACCACTTTTCCCAAATCACCACTATTCTAAACCATGTTGTTTATAATGGAATATGCCATTATGTCTCTTTGTGAGGTGAATCTACAAGGCCTTGCCCACTATATAAGCCTCCATCTTAAAAAGGCTGAATATATATAATTTAATTGTTGAGTCGTTATGCTAAATTATACCGAGTCACCTCTTTAAAACCTGCATCTTAATAATCAATTGGTTGCATCATTTTATTTCATAAACTAGCATTTGAAAATATAAGTTCCAATTTGACAATGAATTAATTATATATTAAGTTTAGTTCACTATACATATTAAATTTGAAACCAATAATATGTAATTGAAACTTATTTTAATAAAATGCTGACTTTTTTATCAGTCATGTCTTCATACAAGTTGAGTTTTTAGAAAGAAAATGTTGCATGAGTAAATAGTAATGTCAGTCTTAAGTATAACACAAACTTCATAACTTGAGATACTAACAACTAAATGCCAAGTGTAGCTTGAGTTTAGACGCTAACCTTTAGAAGATATAATTGAGTCTCTAATCAAAACATTGTATACATGTGATTTTGTTGTGTTTTTAATTAGAAAGCCTATATATATGTATTAAGATTATTAAGATGCCTTATCTTTTAGTGAAAATCTAAGTTTTAAGATGCTACCTATTCTAATAGAAATGAAAGTCATTTAATGATTAGATGCTGGGTTAAATTTAATAAAGTGCTGAGTCGATAAATTATTGGCCGAGTTTAAGAGATATGATAATTGTCTTTTAAAATAAAAGAAATTGTGATTTATCTTTATTGCATGATCGAATGTTAGGTGGAACTTTACTTTGTTTCAGATTTACGTATTACAACTTGAGCAAGTTGTATTCTTATCATGATTGTATATCACGAAATCCATATAAGAATAATGTTTGCTAATAAAATATTAATTATTACTTTGGGATAGAGTATTAAAGATTGAGTTACTAAGATAACAAATTTATTGGGCCTTTTGGTGAGATTATGGTTAATGATTGAATATTTGTGCATGCTCAAATGGATTATAGGTTCAGATGATATATATTATGAGGCATGCTAAAACATCCTTGAGAAAGTAATATGATAATTTTAGATAATGAAAGTCATTGATCGAAATCTGAATGACAGTTTAAACCTTGCAATTCATTTTAAGAATTGTTAATAAATATTTTAGAAGCAACTAAAGGGTATAGGAGTTTTTAATACAAAAATTGACATATGCGTGAACTTGAGTATTCTTATGATTATGTAACTCCATAGGACTATAGATATTAAATCTTACATCTAAAGTAATAGATTGATAATAAGAGTTCTAGAAAAATAAGGAACATCAACTATGTAAATACTGACCCTTAAGTTAAATTCCTAAAAATTTTACAATTATTTCATAATTAGTAATTATTGAAGATTAAAAGCTTGTATGCAATTTTGTCAGAGTATTTATATGTGCAAATAGTTAGACTTATATAAAATTTTATAGTATGAAAGGTACCTAGATGGTACATATTATATTTGTGACACCTAGACCCACATTTGGATGATTATATATGTATTGGTTATTGTAGCATTTAGTAAGATATCATTTAGGTGTGTATACCATCTTGATAATATAAATGAATGTTAAGCTAAAATTATATGCATTATATGACTTGTTTGTTATATTTATGCTTGCTTGAATATTAGCTTTTGCTTTTATGTATATATGACTACTTTGTATGACTATTTATGCATAAACTAGTAGTCATAACCAAGAATACCAGACTATGATGATATATGTTGTCTTGAGCTATAGTTATTTGGATCTTATTGAAATAGTTTATAATTTAATGTGTTTTACTTGGGTGGTATAATCAGTGGTCATTGTTTCCAGTTTGAGATTGATTTTAAGGTAAGACACATTCATGTGTAGATTATTATGTGTATATCTTGCTTTGTCCCTGTTTAGCTTGTGATGTGATATTATTGTTAGGAGAATGTAATCTACATGAGTTTTTGAGTTACATACTATGACATATATATTGATGATACTAATATGTAGTGAGACAAATTCTACTAGCCTAGATAGTACCACTAATAGATAATCTAATCAAGTGGTGTGTTATGAATTTGACCGACCTAAATGATCGTATATTATTTAAAAACTTGGGTATAAGTAATGTTGTATATATTGTCATTCATATGTTTAATTTTCATGTTGTACGATATCATTTTAGAATAGATTTATTTATGGTACACTACATGTTTTTAAAAATCTTACAGCACACAGGGTACTAACACATCTCACTAGATTTCTCGTACTGTTCTATCTACCTATTTGTGAAGGGAGGGCCATTTCTTGATAGGGGATTGTATGAGGGATCATCTATAGTTGGTATGGTAAAGTCGCTTGAATGATGCTCTCCCTCCTCCACTACAATACTACCTAGAGATGACACTTGAGATTATCAGCGATATATGAGTCAGTTTGACTTGAGTTCTAGAGAACTTGGTATCTGTCATTGTATGAGGCTATATGCTTGAAGTAATGGAATTGTATTATGTACCTGTATTTTTTATTAGCAGATGTTGTATTGTTAGACCACTCGTAGTTGTGTCCTTTTGTATTTAGATTTCAATGGAGTTGTATAAGATTTATATTGTATGCAGTATTTGAATTTGAAGTATGATTATTCTTAGTTATGGTTTAGTTATGTTGTATTGTTTTATTCTATGAATGCAAAGTTAATTGTATATTTGTTTTAAAAAAAAAATTGCATTTTTTGAAGTACAATTTAAGGGGTTGTCACATAATGTTATAATGCAAAATTTGTAATAAAATAGCTTCAACTATTGGCACACCTTGATCAAATTCATGAGCCTAATTCATTGAGGCATTGAGAGATGATGGAGGAGCAAGCCACTCATCATTGACAAAGACTTGGAGCACCAAATCAAGGAAGATTCACATTTTTGAGCTGCTCTTAGAGGAGGGACGTTCTTGGGAAGGTTTGATGGTTGTATTCATTATTTTAATAGCTCTTATAATTCATTTGCAAAACCCCGTGAGGGAGTTGGCTTACTATGTTATGTCCTTTATGCTTATTTTCAGTTTTCACTACTAATGCATGGACTAATTTCCTTTGGATTCCTACTTTACAACTACTATAACTTATAAGCACACAACACAATGCACCAATAAATGTCTAAACACTTGTACATATTAATATACTAATAATATGTACCATTCACCATTTTCCATTATTGTACTCATATATACCAACAACTATAGTATTTTTAGAGAATAAAGTAATCAAGTTATGTATCATGTGCACATAATCTTTCATTCAAATACTTATTACATTTCTAGTAGATTGTATTCATATGGTTTAATGTTTCATGTCCCATGAGATCCTTTGACTTATTTTAACCATCCAATTAGTTATGGGTATAAGCATATGACCCAATGCACCTATATATGTGACATTTTTCTTATGAATAATTAAACCCATATATATATATATATATATATATATATATATATATATAAAATTCCTTTACATGATTATTTGTAAAACATAATATGTTATATATATAAGCACTTAACAATGTATAAATATTAAAAAAGTCAACAATCATCTAAATTTTAATTGATGACTTCATATGTTTTCAACATAACTTCCTTATTTTTCCAAATATGAATAATTAGATTCCAATAACGGATCTACACTGCCATATACTCTACCTTTATATAATATACACAAATTATTTAACTCTATGCGTCAGTGATATCGTCCAAAATAATAAATGCTAAAATGCATCTTAGCTTGCTATACATTGTTATACTATTATGCTAAGTCAACTTATTCTATATAGACTTGTTATACTGCTATATATATTTTTTAAATTCATGATATGTTATAGTTACACTGGCAATTTTACAACAAATATACACGACACCTAAGTGCTATACCATCCATATGCCACATATATAGGTGTATGAGAATTATATTTGTTTTATTTTACAATTTGACTTTATAACAAAGCTTCCACTTGTACATGCAAGTTCTTAGATAATATAGTTAATCTGATACCACATATAACAAAGCTCTAAGTATTTATCTATGTAAAAAATCTCTAAGTATTTTATATTATTGTATGCTTCTTTTGAGCACTTTTACCACTGTTATACATAGATTATACAATAATTACCAGCTAGGATCTATATCCCACATGCAAATCAAGTACTCTCTCAAAACTTTTCGATAAAATATTATACTAATCTTTAAGGAAACATCTGTGACTACCAAGCTAATCCATTATAAGACTTCCTTCCCTTAAGAGGCTTTTGATTTACTTCAAGCTATTACACATTCCTTAAATTAAGACTCAAATTATCTCACCCATCAAATACTTTCAATCCATTGTTCAACTTTTATTAATGTAGAATTTGAAAGAGGAACTCAAAAATCATTTACTTTATCCATAAGTAAAGCATGATAATGCACTCATTTGTGACTTATGTAGTTTCAAGTCTACATAGAGTTCTGGTCTATGCCAGAGAAAATAATCAATTATAAAATTTGTATTCATTTGATGCCACCTAAGCTCTACTACTATAAAACTTGATACTTCAACTGAAGAGATTAGTCTTCAAGTAGCAGGGTCCATACTTATACCTGAGTTATAGTCTTGACTGTAACAAAACATTCATTTCACCATTGGTGTATTCCACATAATCAAGTTCATTCATAAAAAATGAAACTTTACAACATAACACATTCTTATATAGAATAATGTATACAAAGGATCAAGAACAATTTGAGATTTATCATCTATGTGAGATGATATGCTATAAGTTTTCATTCTTTATAACATGAAAATACTTGTTATATTCATCATATCCTATAACCAGGTCATTGTTTTAATTTATAATAACACTATACATCATATCACTATACTTCAATGAATTTATGCTTGCTATCCAAATCGTCATCCATCTATTTAGTACATATACATAATATAGTTTAATATAACATAGTTTACCCACAGATTTATAGGAGTCTCCATATATGCATAATATATGGATCACTCAACTGTGTCACTACATATTACTGATAATTATTATTGCTATAGATGTATACATTGCTTATTATTAGATTATCATTACACATATCGCTATAGTTGATATATATAGCTTATTATTAGATTATTACTACTATATGCTAACATCTGTTGGATAGTTCACTGCATAATTACTATTAATAATATAAAAAATGTTGTAAATACCTTCAATAAAGATTCACTACATATGCATCATAAGTATCTGTATATATATTATTAGTAAATATCTAATTAATTTTTTCATATAGAAAGTTATTCCTATAAACAACATAATCTATACATATAAGTGGCAAAATCTACAACAATAATCATATACATCAATGTGTTTATTTTGCTTTATTTCTTCTACTGTTTGGTTAAATATATATTTATATTCACTGTACATTTGATAAGATATGCTATGTGTATAATTCATTATGTATATTCTCATGCCAAATAGATCATTGTTTAACTAACCATGTCATTTACTCAATTGAAGCAGACAACTATAAAACTAAAATAAATCATCATTTATACTACTATCTAACATATAGGTAGAAGTGGTGATGTTTAAGAGATAAACATGTACACATTTAAGTTGTTAATTCATCGGTATGTTTATATCATTGGTATGATTAGGTACAACATATATATTATATCAGACTCAAATTTCATGATGGGGCACCTAGTTCAAACTTGTTGGGTGTGACGCACCCTAACCATATTTTAACCATGAAAGTATTGAATTAAAGAAGGCTAAAATAGGAAGAAAAGAAAAGAAACACATACATTCCTCTTGACCTCATGCATGAAGGTCTCGGTGTGTTCAAGATATCTAAAATAAGAGGAGGCCATCAATAGACTTGCACTACAGTAGGTATATTCCCATGCCATCATTGAATAACCAAGTTCCTTTAAAGCTAAAGGAGGAAGGTCTCTAGATGATCTAGACCCTCAAAAGTACATAAGCCTTTTTCCTCGATATCATGAATTTCTATTTGTAAGCATATGGGAATGGCAAACGATCTACCTAGAATCCTCTCCTATATGCTGAGAAGGTAGATTTTGCATGAATATATCTCTCTTTTAAATCTAGCACTTCCTTTTTTTCTTTTGTGTTTTTCTATTTTCTCAAAGTTTCCATACTCATTACTTTATTCATTTTATTTTATTTATTTATCTTATTTCTTATTTTTACTTATTTTTAATTCCAAGGCGACATTAATTAAATCAATTAATTTTGTGTTCCAATTTTTTTTAAATCATAGCTATTTATATAGTGATTTAACAATAATAACCCCATTAATTTGGTTAATGCATTTCATCTTTTATTAATAAATTGACTAGACGTTCCAAACAATGTTTAGGTTTAATTCATAGCTTAGTCTATTTATGATAGTTCCTAATACTTATGTAGATTTGTATTCTTGTAAAACATTAATAATCAAAAATACAATGACATATCATAAATGCACAACAACATGTAATTATATGAGCTTAATTCAATTAAGCATAAATCTAGACTAACACACTCATGTGCAATTATCTAAATATAGATAACATAAAGAATATACTAATTCAACCATCTAAACTGTGCATATAACTTGTACTAACTAATGTGGTGTGTGCAGGGTTTTAGCCATTCCTCTGTCATCCCCCAACATCTCTATCTACATCACCCTCTCCGATGATTCTCTCCCCTCGTCATGCTCTAAGGGATGAGTTTCTCATGAATCAAACTCACAAAAAGCAAGTAGTTAGACCATAACATCATGATATAAATATCATAAAATACTACTAAAATGAAAATTTGAAATGATCTCAATATAAATAATATACACTACAACTAACTCATAGCAGTGAAATCATGAAATCTAAGCAACATACAAATGCCCCATATTAGCATATGACTGACAATTTAGCTAGTAGTAAACAAATCAAGTTATCAACTAAAGAAAATACATAAATAATCAAGTAAGTTAGCTTTGTGAGGAATTGGGATGTAACATTAATACTCTAATTAGGATAAAAATTGTAATTAAGTAAATCTAACCATAGAATGATTAAAGTACATAATTTAATTTCATAGCCTTGGTTATAGACCGCACAATCCTTTCTCATAGAGGCTCTTGCTTGTGGCATTGATACCACATGCCAGGGGAACCATATTATACACCAAACCTATATTCACAATAGTGGTGCATTTACATGCCCATATCTTTAATTTGTTATTTTTTATTCTTGAATGTGGATAAAGATGTTTGCTTCAGCATGGGTGTAATAGAGAAACTTTTGTCAAGGCTTATAAATCCATTTCTTACACATTTAAGGACAATAAAATATTAGGTTATGCAAGTGAAGGGCATTTGTTCAAACTAAAAGCTTGTTCAAATGATTATTAGAATGTTACTCCCTTAATCACCTAAGGAACTTTAGAGAGGTAAACTTTATTGAAATAAGAAGCTTTAAAATCTCTTAATGCAAGGAAATAAATCTGAATGTGTTTTATATTTATTTTTATTGGAAATTAACATCATAATTACTATTGATTAATTGAATAAAGACTATATAGAGAGGTTATTTAAAACATATGATGGTGTGAGGGCACAAACCAAAATCACAGTGTAGAAAACTCAGACAAAATAAATAAGTTAAAGTTCCTTTAAAGGGCAAACTATTTACTTTCTACACCTATAGTTATGGCATGTTGTCTGTGTATGCAGTAAATATCAATGTTTACTCTAGTTGCCAAACTGTAAAATAATTCAAAATTATGCATTCAGATCTTAAAAACTAAAATTAGTTTGTGATAGCTATAAATTAGAGGTTTACACTAAGAAATCAAATAAGCAATTGAATTCATATTCTAAGACTAATATAAAACCTTGGATAGAGCAACAATAAAAGAACAAGACAAAATAAACAAATTACCTTCCATATTACTAAAAAGAATGAATTCCTTCTCCTTTAATTAACTTTGATTCGCTCCTGCAAGTGTGTATGTGGATGTTCAATTTATTCTCCAAATACAAAGTGAATCTCAACATGGTAAGGACACAATCTAGTTGATTCTCAATGGATGCACACGGTAATTTTGATAACAATTTGATAGCTTAATGGTGGATTCATGAATGGATATATGAGGTAATTTTCATCGCAATTTGATAGCTTGATAATGACTTTTGACAATGGAGGATATCACTTCAATTTATAGGATTTTGGGTAAGAAGATAGATGGTTGATAAAATATAGATTTATTAGATTATGTTAATTTTGGATGGTCGGATTTGAGTCCTCATCTAAGTGGAAGAGATCAATTCCTTATGCATTTAATAAATAATGAGGAAGTTAGTTTGTAGTTGAAAATTTCTCATGAATGACTCAATGTAGTTGGATGACTCACTAAGTTGGTTGAAAGGTTCAATGATAACTCAAAAATTAGTTGATGACATTAAGGAAATGGTTGGATGACTCAATGCTTGATTAAAATAAATGTGAAATATGTTTGGTGACTTGAAAAATCCATATTTTTAATTAGTTTTATGTAATTATGTGTGAATGATTAATTAATTAATTAATATTGATTAATTAACTACTTGAAAAATAGATGTAAATAATATTACTGGACCTTAAAATAGAATTTGAATTTGGAATAATGGTTGGGTTAGTGTGTTGATATTTAGTAAATTCAATTAAGACACTAAATATGGTGGAATTTAGGTGTCTAAATAGTTCATGATAATCAATAAAATGAATTGTGTCTTAGCTCAAAAAATGTGTTAAAAAAAATCAAAACTCATTATAAGAAACTAGATGCCAAAATCAAAATTTAATACTAATTTAGAGACTTTTTGGAATATTTTTATATTTTTTTGGAATTCAACGTGATTCACTCAATTGCTTTGATTTGAAAGGGGGGGACTATGAAGTTTACTTCAAGGTTTAGAGCCATGTTGAATTTGAATGCAGTACCAAGGAAAGATAATATTGAAAGAAATAATAGTCAAGAAAAAGATGACACTAATGATAATAATGACAATAAATATATGAAGTATTTTGATCCAGACATTTGTAGGGAGAGCACAAAACAACAAATTGAAGTCTCCTACAACTAGGGAATTGAATTCCTACTATATTCATAGTTATATAGACACATATGTTGTAAATGTAAGTAAAAAACAACCAAGGATAATAAAGCACAATTACAACGAGTTTTATTTTGTGATTTTTAATATTATTTGAAAATTTTGTGCATTTTAAATTCAAGCCACCTAGGTGTTTGGCTAAGTATATCTCAAGTCCTCTATGATCATTCTCCTTTCAAAATCAATGAGATTCTATCATGTGAATAGGATTCATGAGTTTTGGTTCATAATACACAAATAAATTAGTCTTCAAAAAAATTCTTATCAATTTCACTTAAGCAATCATGAACCATTCAAACAAGCATATAGATCTAGCAAGCATAAACACCTATGCACATAAGCATGAAACACAAGAGCACATCACATATGGGGGAAACCCATTAGGGGAAGAAAACCCACTGATATATGCAAATGGATTATATTCATATAAGACAAACACCAAATTTAGTGAAGCATTAACTCCACATGGAACACCAACCCCAACTAGCTAAGCACCAACTCAGCTAGGCTTTAACAAACACCAACTTGCAAAGAGGCACCAAACCACTGGATGAATCAGCACCAACTCAGCCACCTAATTTTTTTTATCACCTTTAGGACACCTTGTTTCTCAACCAACTAATGATGACCACCTCTTCACCTTTACACACTCATCCTTCTCAAACTGCCTTCTAAGCCTCTTCGCTCAATTAGGTCTCTTCAAGATAGATTAGGTCATATGACCTTGATTTTCATAAATATAACCTTTGTTAAATCTTCATCACAAATTATATATAACCTTAAAAATTTATTCAAGACCTAATTCTTCTCAATAATGTACTATTGCATTTGCATACTCATGGCTTACTTTCTAACTAGTCAATTAGGCCTATTAGGCCTTGTTTTTATACAAGCCTCTTCCTCATATCATTCTTGGTTGGCCATACATACTTACATACTTGTATTATATTTTAAATATGTTTTATAATAAGTTTCATACATTAATTAATCATTAAATTAGGTCATCCACATCTTAAAAGACCAAAAGCTCCTTTAGGCCTTAAGGAGACCTAATTTAATTAGACCTTCATTAGTGCACGTGACCCTTTGAACTCCTTAGAACATGTTAAAACTACATAAATGGTAGGAAAACTTCATATTCCACTCAATTATAGCCCCACTTATCTCATCTTAGGTCCATGACACTTTTTAGCACCAACCACCACTTGAAGCACACCATTAACATTGTTCACAATTACGCATGTGAACCTACATAAAGTCTATATTGAAATACTAAAAATTAAACAAAAATTAGATTAAAAACCATGGAAATAAAACACATATACAATAATTAAATTACTTTAGAGTCATCACCATTTGCTTTAGACTTCACAACTCAGGGCAAAAGGACTCAAACCCTTCTCTGCAAATAGCCCATTCAGAACTACCAGAACACTCCAAAACCCAGTCATGAACAACTTGATCTTAAAAACATAAAAAAAACTTTCCATGATCACTGATATCTTAAAAATATAATTTTATATATACCACTCTTAAATACAATAATCACAAGGTCTAATGTCAAATATTGGTCTTGCAGACCAATCTTTTGTCTTTAGTACACACAGTCAAACCAAAATCAGTCAAGTCATTTTGGCTTCAACATTTCAATAAATTTTAACTAAATATAAAACCTTATAAAATAATGTATATTAAATACATGTCCCAAAAAATAACACCATGTGTATCATATACTTCTACTCAAGGCAAAGAGCCTCAAACTCAACACTACAACTTGCTTACCTAAAACTATCATATTACCTTAAAGCATAGTCGTGGTGACATTGACCTTCAACACTTGTATGACCAATTTAAAAGAATTAAAATGCATAAAAATTATCCTATGAGATCATTATACCATTATTTTATATAAAGATAATATAGTCAAATGGCAATATTGGTCTTGCAGACAAACCTCATAACCTCACTATACACAGACCTTACTGAGCCAGACAAATAAACTTATGAGAAACTTTTTCACTATAAATACCGACCTTAAAAAATTATACCAAAAATAATAATGTATTAATAGTATTTAAAAACATCTCTATGCACTTGGTTTCATCCTTATACCATGATAACACATTCCTAAACCTATTCTCACTGATGCCTGGGTTTTTCACTATTTCCACCATTAGGCCTATTGGCAACTAGCTATCTTGGATGAACAATTTAACATACATAAGGGATATAAAATATATATAAAACACCATATACATCAAATAAAATTCTCAACCTTCTCCATCCAATCATTTTTATACATTAACTTGGTCAACTCTGATTGCTACAACAAATCTCTAAGAAACTAACACTTTTATGTAGGGTCTACTCACACACCTAACAACTCAATCAAACTTGGAAGTTCCTGAGAGAGTTTACTACAAGATAAAATAATTTTTTTAGTCATTTGAGACTATTCTAGGCTATTTTCAACAAGATTTTCACATCGGGTCCTTGTTAGTGTTTTAGAGAGGTTTAACATAGGTTTTGGTGTTAATGATTGTTCATAAAGGATTTCCCATTAAATACAAAACCAATACCTATGATTATTATTTAGGACCCTTAAAAATATCTCCTTAATATATTAGGTTTCCATGTAGAGTTTACATGTGCCAATCAACACTTGAAAGTCCTTTTCAGGTTTGTATGCCTTCATTCTGTGTACTAAAGAGACATCAAAGCCACTTTCCATGCTTTCTCTTGCAAACCATGACCTAAAATTTTGTGAACATGACTTAAAAAACATATAATATCTATTTTCATTCTCACATACTCACACTTGCCTCAGAAACTGATCCTGATACTCCATTAGGCTTACATTCTCTCTCTACACCATAGTGTTCATACTACACTAGGCCTTGATTTGTCCTTCATACCTTATTTCATGATATCAAAACATCAATTTCATTATCAGCATCTCACTCTCATTCCATAAAACCAATCTCATGTTTAAACATAGCCATACATCCTTCATATGTCTTGACAACAGATCATGATGCCTCATTAGGCTAGGCAGGGTCTAGAAATAATCTAGTTGCAAATTTAATCTGTAGGTCCTACCCCTGTAGACTCACCCTAATAATATTATGAGTGTTCCAATGATTCACATAAATATTAAATCATCCTCATAAAACAACTCATTCCTGTGTGTACTCATATAACCAAGCCATCATACTCATACCTTCTCACAAGGTCTCTTCATGCTATGACTAGTGCCATGACAAGGCTTCTCAAGCACTTGAAACTTGATAAGTGACCTTAAAACACTTCTAAAAGTATCTAAACTTATATTTCATGATCACATAGTTCCAAATAACCTCTCACAAGCTTGTGCTTACTTATTTCATCAAACTTCACTATGCACACCTTCTCACAGGGTCTAAACTAGGTTTCTCAAGACACCTTGTACTCAAGAACTAGTAATCAAACATGCTTTAATGCTCACTTGACTTGAACCTTGACATAACCAATAAAATAATCATTAATTTACCTTCAAATTCTCTCTTATCACATGGATTTCTTGTCACATCAAACACACAAGCTTATACCTCAAAGACCACTCATCATGCATCTTCACATCAATGACATCAATGACATCAACCTTGACATCAATGACACCATTTCTCAACAAAATCCCCATTTATCATTGATGGCAAAAAATTATTCAATCTAATCGCTCTCATCTCCCCTAATCTGGTCAATTTTTTTTTTTGAACTCTCTCCCTTTGACATTAATGACAAAGGGTCATTCCTACTACAACTTCTAGAACCACACCTTCTTGAAAAAAAATCTCAATACACATAATATGAAGCATTAAAATAACATGTTCCCCCTTAATCCATGCATACCTCCTTCAAATTAATTGAGATTAAAAGAGCACTTGTTAACACAAATTGAGCTTAGTCAATAACCTAAATAACTCCCCCTCAAACCAAGCATCCACCATGCTTCTGTTAACTAAAAAGTGTCTCCATGAAGCCTAATGGAGTCACCCCTTTACATAGGGCACAAAAACAACACAAGCTTAGGATATTCCTAGATATCCATGTTCTCACAAGATTAAATATCCTTCAGTATCCTTTTAGGTTTGAATGGCACTATAGGCTTGGCCTCTTCAACAACCATTTGATCATCAATATGAGTTGACAACAGACATTCTTAACTTGATTTCACATCTAAATTATGTTCTACCATAGTATAAAAATCCATTTGAGATTGTATATTGATCATGACTTACCTTTAATGTCTTTGGTTTCCACACATTCATTTGACTTCTCTTTTACACTCTAGGAGCTTTAAACCTCTTGTTTTGACTTGATGACCTTCTAACTTGTTAGGACATAATCTTGCAATGTGTCCTATATTATGATAACTATATAAAACCACCTCATTCATACCTTTTGATTGATTATTATTTTCATAATCCCATGCATATTCATTTTTAAAGGGTCTTCTACACTCTCTTGATCTATGACCAAACTGATTGCATGCATAACAGTAACCATTGAATGACTTAGCATACCTCATAGCATTAGGTCATCTAGCTAAGATTTTTGTGTTGACCTTCTTGTCTTCATTAGGCTTTTCCTTGACTTGAGCTATCTCCTTTTGTTCTTCTTTGAAACTAAGACCTATCTTATCACTTGTAGACTTTTTACTACTCAAGATGTTATCTAGATCATCAATACTCTTTTCAAACTTCACAAAGGTCTTAAATTTGTTAGATGCTTGGTGCATTCTTTATCTTTATCCTTTAGGCTTGTAGTGACTATCTCCACATGTGATTCAATCTAATTGATGATTTCATCATACTCCTTGGATGTGTTACTCAATCTGTCCTCAAACAAACCAACCTATTATTCATAGTCCTTCACTAATGATCTTAGTTTGTGATTCTTCTTTATTTGGAACTTTAACTCCTCTATAACACTCACTAATTCTGCCTCAAGGTTCACTTCAACTTCTTCTTCATTTGATGATTCATCAACCATAAGGCCTTTCCTATTTGAGCAACTCTCATTAGTTATTTCTATGGCCATGAATAAGGTTTCATTATTGTCATGTTCAAGTTCACTACTGCCATCATCACTATTAGATGTACTTGTGTCACTTACATCAAATGAGTTATTGTCTTCTTTGGTGTATAAACTTCTCTTATTCTTGAATGATTGATTCCTCCTTTCATACTTCTTGAAATATTTTTTGTTCTCGTCAGGATTATATACCTTCGTACCATCTCCATGATGTTAATCATGTTCTTCATCATGCTCAATTTTATCCTTGTTATAACACTTGGATGAAAAGTGACCAATTTTACCACAATTGAAAGACAACTTTCCCTTGTACTTACTAGATCCAAACCTCAATTTCCTAGCAAACATGGCTATGAGTTCATCGTCATCAACATCTGAACATACCTCATCCTTGACCTTCTTGGGTTTTGATTTCTCCTCAGCTATGAATGTTGCTTCCTTCTTGGGAGGCCTTCTTTCATTTATTCTCATCTCATAAGTAGTTAAAATGCCATGAAGCCCATCCATCTCAAACTTGTCCAAATCTTGCATCTCTTCTGATGAAGATACCTTATAAGAAAACTTAGGAGTTAGTGATCCCAATACCTTTTGAACAACTTTAGACTCTTTCACTTCTTCTGCTAATCCTCTAATGACATTTCCAACTTCATCAACCTTCAACAGGTAAGATGCAATGGTTTCATCTTCATTCATCTTTATAATTTCAAATTATCTCCTATGAGTCTACAACTTAGCCATATTCACCTTGGTATCTCCTTAATAGATAGTATTTAACTTGTCCCATATCACTTTGGATGACTCACAATGCATTACCTTCACAAACTCTACCTCTGATATGCCACATAAAATGGCATTCATTGCCTTGGAATTGCTCTTACTTTCCTTATTGCATGTTACATCAGTTGGTGGTATAGGAGGTGGAGTGTATCCATACACAACTAAATATCATATTTCATGGCCCATTGAAATTATATATATCTTCATTCTGATGCTCCAAAAGGAATAATTAGTTGCATTTAAGAATAGAGCCTTACAGGTAGAGAAACCACCTTGAGCTTGTTGACTAGTCATCCTTGCTTCTAGGATCTCCTTTAAGATATTAGGCCTAATTCAAAGGACCTACTCTGATACCAAATGTTGGAAGAAAATTAACTGAGAGGGGGGGGGTTTGAATCATTCTTCAAAAACTTTCTTATCAATTTCACTTAAGCAATCATGAACCATTCAAACAAGCATATATATCTAGCAAGCATAAACACTTATCCACATAAGCATGAAAAACAAGACCACATCACATATGTGGGAAAACCTCAAAGGAAATAAAATTCACTTATATCTAAAAATGTACTATAGTCCTATAAAACAAAAACCAAATTTAGTGAATCATCAACTCCACATGGAGCACCAACCCCAACTAGCTAAGTATCAACTCAGCTAGGCTTTAACAAACACCAACTTGCAAGGAGGCACCAACCCTCTAGATGACTCAGTAATAACTCATCCACATGATTATTTTTATCAACTTCAAGACACATTTTTTCTCAACCAACTGATGATGACCACCTCTTCATCTCTTCACACTCTTATCCTTCTCAAATTGCCTTTAAGGCCTCTTCGCTCAATTAGGTCTCTTCAAGATAGGTTATATCATATGAACTTGATTTTCATACACAAAACCTCTATAAAATCTTCATCATAGATTCTATTCACCCTTAAAATGGTCTTCAATACCTCCTTTTACTCAACAATGTACTATTTCATTCTTATACTCATTGCTTACTCTCTAACTAGTCAATTAGACCTATTAGGCCTTGTTTTTATACAAGCCTCTTGATTATATCCTTCTTGGTCAGCCATACATACTTTCATACTTAGATTATCATTTCAATAGGTATTATAACACATTTCATACATGATAAATCATTACATTAGGTCGTCCACATCTTAAAATACCAAAACCTCCTTTAGGCCTTCATCAGTACACGTTACCCTTTAAACACATTGGAACACTTTAAAACTCCATAAATGGTAGTAAAAATTCATATTAAACTCAATTGGACCCCCATTTGGATCATATTAGGTCCATGACACTTTTTAACATCAACCACCACTTGTAGCACACCATTAACACTATTCACAATTAGGCCTGTGAACCTATAGAAATTCTGTCTTGAACTACTAAATATTACACACAAATTTTGCTAAAAAAACATGGAAATAAAAAAAATATACAGTAACTACATGAACTTATATTCATCACCATGTGATTTATACTTCACAAGTCAAGGAAAAAGGACTCAAACCCTTCTCTACAAATAGCCCACTTAGAATTGCTAGAACACTTCAAAACCCACTCATGAACAACTTGATATTCAACACCTGAAATATAACTTCATATGATCATTGATATATTAAAAATATACTTTCACATATATATATATATATATATATATATATATACCACTCTCAAATACACTAATCATAAGGTCTAGTGTTAAATATTGGTCTTGCAGACCAATCTTTTGACTTTAGTACACGCAGTTAAACTAGAATCAGTCAAGCCATTTTGGTTTCAAATTTTCAATCACTTTAACTGAATTTAAAATATTATAAAAAGATGGATAGTACAAAAATATCCCAAAAAAAAACACCATGTGTATCATATACTTCTACTCAAGGCAAAGAACCTCAAATTCATCACTACAACTTGCTTACCCAGAACTGCTAATTTACCTTAAAGCACAATGATGGTGACATTGACCTTCAACACCTATATGAAAAATTTCAAAGACTTCCAATGCATGAAAATGGTCCTATGATATCATTATACTAGTATTGGATAGAAATATAATACAGTCAAAAGGCAATATTAGTCTTGCAGACCAATCTCATAACCTTACTATACATAGACCTTAATGAGCCATACAAGTCAACTTGTGAGCAAATTCTTCACTATAACCATTAAAGTTAAAAACTTATTAAAAACATGATAATTTATTACAATTCCTAAAAAACATCTCCATGCACTTGGTTTCATCCCTATACCATGATAACACATTCCTAAACCTATTCTCATTGTTCCCTAGGTTTTTCAGTATTTCCATCATTAGGCCTGTTAGTGATTGGCTATCTTGGATGACCGGATTAACATAAATAAGGGATATAACCTATACAAAAACCACCATGGACATAAAATAAAAGTCTCAACCTTCTCCATCCAATGATTTGCATAATTTGACTTGGTCAACTCTGACTACTATAACAAATATTTGAGAAATTAACACTTCCTCGTAGGGTCTACTTAGACACCTGACAACTCAATCACACTTGGAGGTGCCTGGGAGAGTTTAATACAAGATCCAATAATTTTTTTAGTCATTTGAGACCATTCTAGGTTTTTTTTAACAAGATCTTTCACTTCAGGTCCTTGTTAGAGTTTTAGAGAGGTTTAACACATGTTTTGGTGTTAAAGATTGTTTATAAAGGAGTGCCCCTTAAATCCAAAACTAGTACCTATAGTTATTATCTAAGACCCTTAAACATCTTTTATAAATATCTTAGGTTCCCACACAGAGGTTACACATGATAATGAATACTTGAAAGTCCTTCTCAAGTTTGCATGCCTTCATTTTATGCACTCGAGAGACCTCAAAACCACATTCCTTGACTTTTCTAGCAAACCATGACCTTGATCTTTATGAACATGCTTGAAACAACATATCATACCTTTATCCATTCTCGCATACTCACACTTGCCTTGGAAATTGATCTTTATACCCCATTAGGCTTACACACTCTCTCCACACCATAGTCTTCAAACCTCACTAGGACTTGATCCGTCCTCCATGCCTTCTTCCATAATCTCAACACCTCAATGTCATGCTCAAAATATCACTCTCATGCCATAAAACCCATAGAATGTTTAAACACAACCATACATTCTTCACATGTCTTGACAACAAATCATGATGCCTCATTAGGCCATGTAGGGTCTAAAAATGATCTAGTTGCAGACTTGATATGTAGGTCCTACCCCTATAGACTCAGCCTGAGACACTTATGAGTGCTCCAATGCTTCAAATACATGCTCAATCATCCTTGTACAACCATTCATGCCTATTTTTACTCATCTCACCAAGCCATCATACTCATACCTTCTCATAAGGTCTCTTCATGCTATGACTAGTGCCATGACAAGGCTTCTTACACACTTGAAACTTGACAACTGACCTTGAAACACTTTTGATAGTATCTAAACTTCTCTTTCATGATCACATAATTCCAAAAAACCTCTCACAAGCTTGTGCTTACTTACTTCACCTAACTTCAATATGCACACCTTTTCACAGGGTCTATACTAGGCTTCTCAAGACACCCTGTACTCAAGAACTTGTACTCAAACATGCTTTGATGCTCACTTGACCTGAACCTTGACATAAACCTATAGAAGAATCATTAGATTGCCTTCAAATTCTCTCTTGTCACATGGATTCCTTGTCACATCAAGCACACAAGCTCATACATTAAAGACCACTCACCATGTGTCTTCCTCAGATGTATCTTGACATCAATGACAACACTTCTCAACAACGAAGAAATCAACCCTAATTGGATATAAAGAATCATATTTGTTTACATTGATAATCTTGTTGCCTTGGATAAAGTGGGTTTTGTGAGTAGTGTAGTAGGAATTATAGTAATTCATTAATGGGTTGGAGTCTGATGTCAAACATCGATCTTAGATATGTATGCCCCAAGCCCAACTGAAACTGGCAATCCAAATCTCACAGTTGTGACGTTGTACTCTTTTAAAGGTATATAGTATGTTTATCCTTTTTATACAAGAAGGTAACAAGTCTGCATCTCATTATCAGATATGGTATAGGAACCAAGTATAATGAATGCAAGGAATTCATATAAATATAACATAAATTGCAATTTTATCCATACATATTATGAATATCCTTTTCTTTTCCTACAAGTATGGATCTAACTATTTCCCTCATCATTTGGGCCAAGATTAAAATTCAATAACATAATTTGTAAAGATATTATGCATTTATATAAATTCAAAATGATTCAACAATCTAATAACAACCACCTTTGCAACAAAATTAGGGGTGCAATTTCCACTCTTATATCTTTCCTTTTAATGGCAAGTAATTTTCGTTAAGAAAAAAATAACAAAACAATGTATTACACAAAGACACAAAAACCTATAACTACTAAACTCGTTGACACTCAACACAGACTTGGAAAAAGGGAGAGACAATTGAATGTGCGCAACGAGTTGCCATGAATATTAATTTGAGAGTGAAAAAAATATTTTTAAAGTTTAAATTATATACAATGGAGGGGATTTTGAATGGTCAGGGAAATGGAGCGATGACGATGACAAAGTTTCTCAGCAATGATGGAAAATTTTCTCCAGGGTGACAACATTGCACATTAAGACACTAAATCTCAACTACCCACTAGAAAAGTCGGCTCTTTATCTGTCCACACCAAGCTAATAAACCAACAAAGTGCTAGATGTATTAACAACAACAATGCAAATATCTTATCTTTCAAAGGTATATTTTTTTCCCATTTTTGCTCTTAGAAAATAAAAGAGTTTCTCCATGAAATTAGTCACATTGTCTAAGTTCAACCAATAAAAACAAAATAAACAAATTTATTTTTTTATTTTTTAATGGCATATATATTGTAAAACTAATGTTAAAGTACACAGGGATCTATGTTGGTTTGTCGTTGTGTAAGTGGGAGTGTCATACTCCCTACCTAGGATCAAACTTTACCGAGTGCATAAGGTTTCCATCTTGATTCCTTGGAATCACATGGAAGGTATGGAACCCAACATAAAAATATGATATTTATGTATTATATAAACTCTGATTAGAAATCAAATGAAAGTGTGGAACTCAACATAAAAATATGATATTTATATGTTATATAAAGCTCAATTCACCTCCATTGAATACGGACCTTAAAAATTGAAAATACTTATGCAAACAAACCAAAAAAAATGGAGGAAAAAAAAAACAAAAAACAAAAAATAAACTCATTAATTCAAAAATTTAAAAATATGAAAAATTCTTTACTTATGTTAATTACATATTTTCCAATTGTTGAAAGGAATTACAATACTTAAAAGGGGATTGTATTTTATTGTATTTTTTCGTGACAATTATATGTTTAATATTATGTTTCAAATATTAATATAATTTTTAATAAGATGAGAAAATATTAAAGAGTATATATATAAAATTTAATTATAAATTTTAGTTTGTATTTAATATGGTTTTTATTAATAAATGTTTTGGAGTTATAAATTGAAATGTTTTTATTAGGGTTTTGAACTATTTTCGGATATAAACGGGATGTCTAAATCCTCCTAACAATCATCACAACGATCACAAATGATTTGATAAATATCATCACGATTATTATGAATTCCACAAAGATCATTATGATTATGACGAATTTACAAATATCTTTGCGACTACAACAAGTTCCACAAAGATCATCATGACTACGATGAACCCACCAATATCTCTATCCACCATATTCGACCTAACATATTATAAAAATTTGAACCTTAATAATATTAACTCATATTATCGAAATTTGAACCTTAATAAAATAAACTCGAAAAAAATCACTTTAACCAATTCATCCACATCTCTTTAAAAATTAATTATAAACTGTGCACTATCAAATTTAGACCGTGGCAATAGGTTACAACGTGTTATTCTAATATTTTGCCTTGTGCAGTAGCGGTGCGTGCCCAAACCCAACGTTTCTGTCCACATTAAAAGAGACATCCGTTATACACTGCGTTCGCTTGTTACTGCCAGTCTGCCACGATGAGAGCAAACTCAATTGTGGATCACCCAAGTCTTATCTTAACATTTTTTAAAATTTGTGTCACCGACAATGAGGGGCACCTGCCACCTAATTATGAATTTGTGTCACCGACCACGCCCAGCCCATCCATCCCCATAAATACCCATTCACACCGACTCGTATTCTTCAAACTATTTCCCTTGCAATCTTTGAATCCTATCTGTTTTTGGTATTGCATTGTTCGTTTCTGTAATTTCTTGTTTGGAATAATAATGGCGGAGTCAAATGCACCAGAGAACAAGGATCGCGGTCTGTTCGGTCTGTTTGGGAAGAAGAAAGAAGATGAGACACATCAGCAGCATGCCAGTGGTGTAGATCCACATGGCCACGTGGTGGAACCCAAACATCACGGGGAAGGAGAAAAGAAACCTCATGAAGGGGGTTTGATGGGAAAGCTCCACCGCTCAAACAGCTCTTCTTCCAGCTCTGTAAGTTTTTGTTCATTTCAATGGTCACCTTCTGTAATTTAAGTTCTATTGTTGTTGTATAGATCAGATGACAGCAGCATATTTACAGATGAAATTGTTTACAGTCTAGCGATGAGGAAGGAGGAGAGAAAGGAGAGAAGAAGAAGAAAAAGAAGGGCGGGCTGAAGGAGAAGGTTGCAGGGCACAAGAAAGGAGGAGAAGAGCACGGCGAGAAGAAAGAGGGGCTGATGGAGAAGATAAAAGAGAAGCTTCCAGGGCACCATAGCAAGGAGGAAGAACACAAAGGCCGTTGATCATCCATTATCTAAATTTTCTCGTTTAGTGTGCTTAGTGTGTGTTCGGTTTGAATGGTATATGAGGTCATGGACGTGTGGATCTGACTGTATTTGAATTTCTACAGTAATAAATAACGATACGATGCTTGTGTTCTCTTTTATTACCCTTTTTCCTGGACTACACAACACAGAGCCATCAAAGTTTTAAATTAGAGGAATAATAAGATGTTTCGCAATGAAGCAACCTCTCTGTGACTTAAGATATCGGTTAAGTGTGGCCCAAAATTGGCATAGAACTGTTTATTTGTTCGCCCATCTGGTAAGCGACCTGGTAATCGATCACAAATCTTTTGGACATGACCCCAAAAGTGGCTCGACCATTTTTTCCCCCACCCCCACTTTCTGTTAAACTCGGCTTACATTTTCGCAGGGGGGGAATGTAAAGCTGAGTCGAACGTAAAGTGGCCCATCTCCATAAAATATAGGTGGTCCCCTAGAAGGAAGGGGATCAGCTTGACGCACATCTCTTTGCTTACCGTGGATTAAAGTGACCCCATCACCTGCCGGGGGTTAAAGTGACTCCCTCTCATTTGCCTAACTAGTGGATCTCATAATTTATATTTCATTTTGGTTCCCATTAAAACAACTATGCATACTTATAATTAAGGACTACCTAGGCGTTAAATTATTAGGTACAGAGTGTTTGAGGTTATGAAATTATTAGGTACAGAGTATGTGAGGGAATGAAATTATTAGGTAAATAGTATTTAAGAAAGAAGAATAAGAGAATGAGAGTATATTTATTTTATCATAGAGATAGAATGATGTTTCATTATAGAATGTTTAATTTATAATAATATTAATATTAAATATAAAAATATTTTATAAATTGATAATTATAAATATATATATTTAAGATATTTTAATATTAATATTAAGTATAAAGATATTTTAATATTAATATTAAGTATAAAGATATTTTAATATTAATATTAAGTATAAAGATATTTTAATATTAATAAGAGAATGAGAGTATATTTATTTTGTCATACAGATAGAATGATATAGAGATGGAATGATATTTCATTATAGAATGTTTAATTTATAATAATATTAATATTAAATATAAAAATATTTTATGAATTGATAATTATAAATATATATATTTAAGGATTAATAATATTAATATTAAGTATAAAGATATTTTAATATTAATATTAAGTATAAAGATATTTTTTATATAGAATTGAGGATTAGTTTACATTATTTTAGGTGTAATACATTATTTTAGGTGTAATATTGTTAAATAGACAACGTTTAAAGAAAAATAAGAAATGAAAATATTTTTATAAAAAAGAGTAAGAAATAAAAATGCGTTTATTCCACAATAGAGATGTAGAGATAAAATAATATTTCATTATAGAATGTATAATTTATATTAACATCATTATCAAGTACAAAGATATTTTAAAATATATTTATTTTGTGATAATAGAATTGTAAAGATAAAATAATATTTTATTATAGAATATATAATTTATAATAATTTCAATGTATGATAACATCAATATCAATACAAAAATCTACATCAATATCAGTACAAAAATATTTTGAAGGTTTATATATATATATATATATATATAAACCTTTAGAATATTTTTGTATATATATATATTGAGGTTTTCCTTCAGAATATTTTTGTATATATATATATTTTGAGGTTTATATATATATATATATATATAAACTTTTAGAATATTTTTGTATATATATATATTTTGAGGTTTATATATATATATAAACCTTTAGAATATTTTTGTATATATATATATTGAGGTTTTCCTTCAGAATATTTTTGTATATATATATATATTTTGAGGTTTTCAAGTTGGAGAGATAGAATGATATTTTATATTAATAGAATTGTAGAGATAAAATAATATTTCATTATAGAATGTATAATTTATAATAATATCAATGATGTTTTATATTAATAGAATTGTAGAGATAAAATAATATTTTATTATAAAATGTATAATTTATAAGAACATCATTATTAAATACAAAGATATTTTAGAATATATTTATTTTGTGGTAATAGAATTGTAAAGATAGAATAATATTTTATTAAAGAATATATAATCTATAATAATATCAGTATTGAATAACATCAATGTCAAAGTACAATTTTATTTTTTTTAAGGTTTATATATATATTTTAGGTTTTCAAGTTAGAGAGATAGAATAATATTTTATTATAGAAAGTATAGAATGTATAATTTATAATAACATCAATATTAAGTATAAAAATATTTTGAAGGTTAATATACATATATAGTTAAAGTTCAATGTATATCATTCTATCATTTTAGATGTGATATTTATTAGGTGGATAATGTGTTTTTTTATTTTTTTGATGAGGGTGTATTGGTAAAATAATTTGATTATTATATGTACTATCTAGGTTTAAATCTAAGACGTATTGGAAGGTTGATTGTGGTGGTTTAGATGGTATTGGTTGGTTGTGATTGTATTGGTGGTATTGTTGGTATTTGTCAATTGTAGTGGTATTGTTGATATTTGCTAGTTGTGGTTGTATTATTGGTATTGATTAGTTGTGATTGTTGATGTAATCAGTTGTTGCTTCGATGAAAAACTTTGTATCTATCTAAAAAAAACGTGTTTATTTTCTGGGAACATAGTGTCACATATAAAATGATATTTGATTATGGAATGTGCAATTTATAGTGATATCAATATCAAGTACAAAGATAATTTAAAAGTTAACAACTTATGTATGTTGTTTGAAGACGAAAAGTTGCATGACATAAAAAGTTTTCTAATTAATGTTTATAATAAGAAAGTTAACATCAACATCAAATTAGAAATTTATTATTAATAGGGTAACATTTATATCAAAACATGTCATATATATTAATGCTACAAGATAAATTTTAAGACATCAATGACTTTTTCCCACATAAACAACAATGTATCATTGATTTGATTTACACATCAAATATAAAACCCTCCCAGAAGAAAATTAGTGTTCATGGCATCTTTGTCAACTTTTGATTTAAAAAACAACCAATCAAATATGTCACCACTTTGTAAGTTGCAAGACTTTTTTACAATGGGTATTGGTAATGTAAATCCAAAATTTATCCTAAATTTGGCTATGGTTTACTATAGAGGCCCTTTGGTGTATAATATCCCCTAAAAATATATTGTCATTTTCCTTCACCATTATTGCTTAGCTCACTTCAAAATCTTTCACTATTTTTTATGTTTTATATGGCTTTGTTTTTTCTTTTAGAGGTCTTGAGCATTTAATTTTTTTGTGTTACTAATCTTTGTCATCATGAATGAATGGAAGCTACAAGATAAGCCATGGAACCTCAAAACCTTATTCTAACATCAACAACATTACATTACAAATTTGAGTTACACATGAGACACAAAACCCTATTGTAATGAAATCAATTTTCATCATGTTCTCGTTCACCCTTGATATTAGAAAATGACTAATCAAATATATTGCCATCTTACTTTGCTATAATTAACATTTATCATTCTGCATCATCATTTCATTGATATGTTAATTTAAAAGTTAATATAGTTGTATGTGTAGGTGTAAATCATATGGGATAAATGTTATCCATATGTCGTCACAAAGAAATATGTTTATCATTCAAACGCTAATGTGTTTATCGATGTTAATATTGTATTGTGTTATTGTATGATATATAATATTATATTGTTAAATGGGTTCTTGGTGTACGATAGCACCTGAAATACTTTGTCATTGTCCTTTACCATCACTACACAATTTATCTTGAAATATTTCACTATTTTCATGATCTATATGGCCTTGCCTTTTCTTCTAGGGGTTTGAGCATCATTTTTTGTATGTTCTTAAGTCTAATATAATTTCTTTATATCATTATATTGGCAGCATGGATGAATGAAAGCTAAAGATAGACTATGGGACCTCTATGTTTTGGCCTCGCATTAACATTAGTGCAACACTTATTTGTCCTGCAAATGTGATGTGAAGCCATATCATAAACACATCAGTTCTATGATGCCCTCATGTACCCTTGACAATAGAAAATGGGCAAGCAAAGATGCCACCACCACCCTACAAGCTACAAACGCCTTTGCAATATATGCAAGTCAAGTAAATCCAATTACTCCATGAATTTGGGTTTGGTGTACCCTATGGGCCCCTAGTGTATGATATGACATGAAATACCTTATCACTATCCCTTACTATCACTGTGTAGCTCACCTTGAAATATTTTCACACTTACATATTTTGAATGGCCTTGAACATTTCTACCACTTTGATATTGTCAAACTATATGAAAGAACACAAAACCTCATTTTACATCATTACCTTCACCAAATATATAAGATTGTTGTTGCTTAAAAATTCATGTACAAAGTATTAGATAGGGTCAACGATCATATGTTTGGAGTAAGATACAATTACCAATGTAAACTCTTTTGCTTTATGAAATTTTGCTTTATCAAAATTAAAATATTACATCCCTTCTAACGTAACTTACACTTTTGAAGCAACTACTTGTATTGATATTGTGGAGCTATATACAATTTTTTATTAAATCGATTCAAATTTTAGTGGCATATATTTATCTACCCATCCATTGTTACAAGAATTCATAAATAAATTTATTAATCTTTGTGATGAGGCCATCATAATTAAAAGGCAATTTTGAACTAGTTATTAGTACCTATGTAGTAGGTATCTATTGTAATTGGTTGAACTTAATAATTTGCATATGACAATGTGCAACTAATGAAAGTTGAACACTTTTTAATTTTAACATTAGGTTTTAAATATTTGTATTTTAATAAATACAAAATAAAATATTTTATTGTATTTATATTGGTTAAAATAGGGTGACATGACTAATTTATTAGGGAAATTATTGTATTTTAAATTATTAAAAGAAAAAATACTTGCACCATCTAATAAAATCAGAGTAATCTAAAAAAATAAACATGGATTATACTTTATTTTCTTTAGCATGTGACATGTTTTTGTTCTTAAAAAATGAGATGAAAAAAAGATGTGGGTCCTATGAGCATTCAGATGTGAAATGAAGAGGTGACACATTCCCAATTGTAGCTAGGCATGGCTCCATAGTCTATATCATTCCCTTAGACTGGGTGATGTGTCACCTAGGGACATACGACATGTTCTTATAGGCCTTTGAATCTCATCCCTACTTCATTCTAAGTCGATCGAGGCCTTCAATGGCAAGCAATTCATTTGCATATTAGTCAATGTGATGCCTCTTTGTTCAATTTGGTTCTCTTGAGCCTTGACATATTTGACAAGTTTAACGGACTTACCATGCTAACAATTAAAAATGTGTCATCTCTTCATTCGACCCAACTCTTCCAAGCACTCACATCTTTGACAAGGTTGGGGGACTGACCACACTGATAACTGGGGATGTGGTGCCTCTTTATATCACTAAGCTCTCCTCAGCTCTGACATATCTGATAGGTCTAGGGTACTCGGTGCCTCTTCATTTGGTTGGACCCTAACATCTATGATAGGTCCAGGGGACTGGTGACACTAACAACTACCAACTTGGCACCTCTTCATTCGGTTGGGCTCTCCCAATTCCTAACATCTTTGATAGGTTCAAGGGACTGGTCACACTGACAACTGGTGACCTTGCACCTCTTTATTCGGTCAAGCTCTCCCATGTTTTGACCTCTTTGACAGGGTTGAGGGACTGGGCAATTTGATAACTAGCAATGTGGTGCCTCTTCATATGGTCGGGTTCTCCCAGGCCCTGAAATCTCTAACAGGTCTGGGGGACTGGCCACATTGACAATTGACAATGTGTTGCCTCTTCATTTGACTGAGCTCTTCCAAGCCCTCACATCTTTAACATGTATCTATTCTAATAGGTTGAACTTAATAATTTGCATAGGGAATGTGCATCGAATGAAAGTTGAGCACTTTTTTATTTTAACATTAGGTTTGAAATATTTGCATTTTAACAAATACAAAATAAAATAAAATAGTTTATTTTATTTCTATTGGTTAAAATAGGGTGACATGACTAATTTCTTAGAGAGATTATTGTATTTTAGATTAATGATAAAAAAATACTTCCATCGTCTAATAAAATCAAAACAATCTAAAAAATTAAACATGGATTATAATATGTTTTCTTTAGCATGCGACATGTTTCTCTTCCCAAAAAAGAGATGAAATAGAGACGTGGGTCCTAGTGGCATTTAGATGTGAAATGAGTAGTGGCTTGAATTGGACTACACTACACAGTTAGTGGTTTCAAATCGGTGGCCATATGTAGTAATTAAACTACACTACGCTGTTAGCAGTGCAAACCCTATGGGAATACATGGTAGATTATAGTGTGTTGCATAATTTGTAGTCAAAATATGTTTAGATAGTTGCATGCAAATTGTAGCGGGGTAAATCAGTGAACATTTTTTGATTTATTAAAAATAGAAACTAAATTAATTTGATGACTTCTCATTGGATAAAATATTTTGATGTGAACATTAATCTAGGAAAATGTGAAATTTCTATTTTGAAAATATATATTATTATATAATAGAGAAAAAAACATACAAGCATTGGAAAAATTATGTGCAATAATAATTTCGCATGCATGTAGTCACTGTTATAATATTAATAAAAAAAATTATTGCACATACGATTACTTTTAAAGTATTCATAAAAAATGTTTACGTTGGATGGGAAAATTAAGAATTATTATTATTATTATTATTATTATTTATGCCTTCATGGCGTCATAGCAGTGTTGATCCAAATAGGTTCAATCGATTACACACAATAAAAATTAAACGGTTTTTTATTTTAACATTGGATTTGAAACATTTATATGTGAACATTAATCTGAGAAAATGCAGAATACATGTATTGAAATATATTTTTTTGTATGGTAGGGAGAAAAAACAAAGGGACATTGAAAAAATAACTTACAAAAACAATTTGTGGCACATGCATTTACTATTATAGTATTAATTGAAATAATTACTTGCACACGTAGTTACTTTTAAAGTATTAATAAAAAATATTTGTATTAGTTGGGAAAATTAAGACTATTTATTAATTTAAAGTGGTGTCGTAGCGGTGTTATTCCAAATATGATGGGGGCGGTTGATATTTAATAATGCATTGTTCTTTCATTTATTATTTCATTTTGCCTACAAATTTATATGACAAAAAGGGGAATTACTTTCAATGTGCAATATTCTGGGTTGTTTTCTTCAATATGTAATGTTTATGTGGTTGTTTTTGGAACTATGGTTCGAGTTGAAAATATATGTAATACAAATGTTTTAAATATGGCATTTGCTCATTGATGTTTCCTCGTGTAGCGATTGATAGAAAAAAATGGAAAAATACATATGCATGTGAATATTAGTTAATTATAGATTGTGAGACTAGGATTATTAGGTTTCAAATTATACATAAATATTTGTCAGGTTAGGTTGGTTTTCTTGGAATCTTCTATTTATATTTGTGTTTAGAAGTCTTTGATTTTAGGTTATCCAGTTTTTGGCTATGTTTTGTTCTCGTTGATACTCTCTATGTTGCTCAAATACAGAAAATGGCATTTTGCTATCATATTTCAAGTGCTTATTTGTGGTAGGTTTTGTGGCTTTTTTCCACGCCAATCTTATCAGCAATATATTTGTGTAGTTCAAGACCCTATTATGGTTTTAAAGGTGGTGTCGGTGTCATTTTCACTAGGGCTCCTCAGTGGGTTATTAGGTTGGTTGGATAGCTTTTAAGCAGTTTCGATCTAGGCATTTTGTTACTCTCATAAGCAGTGTTTGGAATTAGTTATGCTTTGTATTTTTCATGAGCTTAAGGAATGTTATGTTCTTATATTGAAGACCCTTCATCTGTACTCTGTTTCTCAAACTATGTTTATTCTCCTGCCATCTTCTTTGTAGTATTAGCTGGTTCTCATCTCTTTCTTAGACCTTGTGCTGGTTTGTTTTGAATTTGTGAGACTAACATAGGTAGTTTTAACACTTGTCAATTTATACTTGGAGTTTGGTGCTGAGATAAAGATAAACGCTGGTGGTAATGTCTTTGTTGATGAAACATATGTAATATGTTTAAGAATATAATAAGTTATATATTATTACCATAATTTAGTTATAATAATATATTTAAAATTAATCGATGAGATGTGGGTGAGTTGGTAAAGACAACTTGGTTGCTATATGCACCACCCAGGTTTAAATATCAGATGGTATTGGAGGCCAGTTGTGACCGATAATTGGTATTATGCTGATTGTGGCCATTGATGATATTCTCAGGCCAATTGCAACCATTGTGGCCATTGTTCATAATATTGATACCTGTGTACTTGGAGATTTGGGCCCCCAGTTGTGTCTTAGACTAGTTAGAGCTCTAGTCAAAAGCATGTCAAAAGCATAAGGGCAAGGGACCTGTTGAACTTTGGTACTGATCTAACAATATATATATATATATATATATATATATATATATATATATATATATATATATATACATACAATGCAATAATGTTTTTTCGTCCACATATCTGATGCATTTATTGATTAGTGTGTCAAATGGTATACCTAGACTTATATTTTGCTTTGATTGTGATTGAAATTGAAAAAAACAATGCTAATTATATCAATTAAAAAAATTCTTTGTATGGTTTATGTTATTTTTATAGTATTTTGTGAATAACTGATTGAATTTTCATCTGGAAGAAAGAAAGAAAAAACTAAAAAGGTAAAAAAAAGAATGAGAAAAGTATTTTTTTTGTTTTTGTAAAAAAAAATTAAAGGGTTGTGATTGGTAGAATGAGAAGACATGGGTGTTGGTGCATTTATTTTATTTATTGTATTTACTTGTATTTATTATTTATTATATTGGTGCACTAATTACTTATTGTAATTAGTTTATTATGTTTATTAATAATTTGTACCAGATTGGATAAGCTTGCTTAACTAGTAGTTAACTTAGACACTTATCTTGTTATAGTGGAGTTCCACTCCACTATTCAAGGTAAGATAAGATAATATTGTTTAATTAATAGTCAATTTATATTGATCATTTACACAAGTTGGGCACCTATCTTGTTAGTGTGGAGTTGCACTCCACTATTCATATAGACAGATATCAGTTGAACTACACGTGTTGTGTGAACTCTCTGATCTTTAGCATGCATGCCTTGCTCTATATAAACAATGGCTATTTATGTATTTCATATGAGATTAATATTGAATTATCAAAGTAATTAATCATATTTGAGTTATTTATTCATTTCTATTATTTTAGATATACAGTTATTGTTTATTACTATTACTATTTTATCTCTTATTTATACTTTCTATTAGATTTATTAGATCTTGTAGCTAATTCTAACATGGTACCAGAGCTATCTTGAATCTATAGATTGCTAAATATTCAAGAGAAAAATATCTAGATATAAGATCAATTTTTTTAATTTTACATACAGGCATAAATTAGAGCTTTGTGAAGAATTTTTGAACTCACCATTGAGTTCAGAGTACCCGAGATAGTCAAAATCGTCTACAATTTTGTCCCAATTGGGCACAGGAGGCAAAATTAGGAAGGATTTGATCTAGAAGCACCACACCCAAATCTAGTGGGTACCTAAAAATCTAAGAGTTTTTGAGCAAAACGGACCTCACGATTGTGTTCAAAATATGTCAAAACCTACGTATCTATATAAAATTTATCCAATTTGGACATAGTCACCCTGGAAGACAATTTTTTTTATTGCTCCTAGGTAAGACCGTACGGACCGTACAGACTGTGCAGACCCAAAACAATATTTTTTTTCTAGCAGGCCTCATGGATCAGCAGGTAGATTTGAAAGGCCAACTTTGGGAGCCCACCATTTGAACACCAGAAGGTATTTTTGAGCTAATTTTTTTGATATAACATAAAATTTTGTGCTCTTCACTGTTGTACTTTCAATGTTTTCCATATTTTTATAGTTTTTTTTAAATTTAGATTTTTATACGACAGCTCTTGCCTATCCTCATTTTTACAACTTTAGAGGCTCATAACTTTCACATACAACATCAAATTGAGGTCCCCTTTTTTTTTGAAAAATAATATTTTTTCAAGCACAACACATTGGTGCAAATTTTTTTGTAATAAAAGGCATATTTTTTGTACTTTTAGACTAGAGGGCTTAAATGAGCTTTTTGTAAACTAGAAAAATTATAATCCATCCTTGTAATTATACTCAATTATAAAATGCCAAAAATAATTTCTAGGTGGGATAAAATTAAGTAATTCATGGAGGTTTTGTGGTGTATTTTGTACTTTGATTTCTATTTTGTGACAGTTTATTTTCGATTGCATCATGAGAAATCTTAAGTTCCCACTATTAATAACATACAACTATATTACATGAAAATATAATATTTAAAAAGCATTAATGATGTTAGAATATACACCTTACATAACAACTCTTCTTACTCCACCTACTGATGCAAAAGAGTTACAACACTTTATCTTTGAAACTACTAAAGTAATTAGATGCATTCGGTCTTACATGTCTTTAGATTTGAATTTTTATCTTGACAAATTTACAACTCCAAAATATACTTGAGATAAATTAGCATCATTGTTTGGAAAAATAGATGAGGTTCATGGTTATCAAATTGACAACGAACTCATTAATTTGGATTCTGAAAATTATGCTATAATACAAGACTACATCACTAAAGTCATAGATCTTAGAGCACAAATTTTTGAATGTAAAATAGATAAAAAATATATTCAATTGATTTTTAGTACCTTACACAAATTAGGTCTTGACTATTCATCATTTGTCTCTATCTTTCAGACTCATCGACTCACATTAGGCACATCTTATCAAATGCCCACCTTTGAGGTATTCTCTAAGATTCTAATGGCTGAAGAAGAAAAGTTAATAACTATGGGTCTAATCAAGTCATCCAAATCTCAAGCTCTAGTTGCAATTCAACCTCAACATAAACAATTTTAATATCAACATCAAATGCAGGTTCAAGTAAAAAGAAGCAAAATAATCAAAATAGGTCATAGAAAGATAAGAATAAAGGGCAACAATCTTCCTCACAAGGAGATTATAAATCCACTAATAAGAAAGGGGATTCATAAAAATGGACTGACAGTCCTTGCCCTTATTATGAAAAGGGGTTTCATAGTAAACAAGATTATTGGAAGAAAGAGATTGATGAACTTAAGGGTCTTCTCAAAAAGAATAACATCAATCAATCCTCTTCAAAGGATTCTTCCACTCTTTCAAATTTAGGGAAAGGAAAAGCTACGACACTAGTTACACTGGCAAATTCTCCCAAGTCACGGGTCATTGACTCTGGTGTTTCACACCATATGGGTTTTGATCAAGAATAATTTTCTAGATTAGAACCAAGTTCCTTGCCTCATATTCTCATAGGTGATGATTGTAAGGTAAATGTTATAAGAAAAGGTACAATTGATGTTGATAGTGGTGTATTTGAGGATGTCCTCTGTGTGCTAGAGTTATCAACCAACCTTCTTTTTGTCTACCAAATCACTCACTTTGATACTGGTAGGAAAGTTGAGTTCACACCTGATTCTATATCAATCAAAAAATTGGAGGATAATGCCTTAGTTGCAATAGAAAAAGTCAACAATAATACTCAGTTTTATTCATTTTCCCACTCTGTGCCTCAGTCTTCCTCTATAGCTTTACTCTCTCACATTAATTCATTGAGCAAGTTATGGCATGAATGATTTGGTCATCTGAACTACCGTTATTTACAGCAGCTTAGTCAGCAGGAGATGGTTATAGGACTTCCATAGATTCAATTTTTAGGGGGTGTATGTCATGGTTGTGCCTTAGGCAAACATCTAGAGGATAAGTTTGATAAAGGGAAGGCTTGGAGGGTTACACAAGTACTCAAACTTGTTCATAGTGATTTAACGGGTTTATTACCTACTTTGTCTTCCAATAAAACCCACTATGTTCTCACATTTATTGATGACTATTCTAGATATACTTGGGTTTATTTTTTGAAACTCAAGAGTGAAGTATTTGATAGATTTCTAGAGTTCAAAGCTCTAGCAGAGAAATAATCTGGGAAGTATGTCAAGATTCTCTACATAGATAATGAGAGGGAATATTTGAACAAGTTTGAACAATTTTGTGCTCTTGAAGGAATTGATCTTCAACATTCAATTGCATACACACCTTAGCAGCATTGTGTAGTAGAGAGGAAGAATAGATTTTTAAAAGAGATGGCAAGTTGTATGATTCATACAAAATCATTAGTACTTGAGTATTGAGTGGAAGTGATTAATTATTCTGCATATATATAGAATAGAGTTCCTCAAAAAGATTTAAAGGGGATAACACCTCTTGAATCTTGGTGTAATAGGAAGCCAAATGTGCATCATTTTAGAGTCTTTGACAGTCCAACATGGGCTCACATACCTTCAGACAAGCGTCGTGCTTTAGAACAACAAAGCCAAAATTGCATATTTTTTGGATATATTGATGGTGTTAAGGGATATCAACTCATTAATCCAGATTCACGTGAGCTTATTATAGTGAGAAGTGTTTACTTTGAAGAAAGTCCCTCAGACTTGTCTTCTAACATTTCTCATTTTTCTTCCTTAGAAGAATCAGATAGCAGTGACGATGATACTCCTACTTCATCTACTCATAAGGATGATGAGCTAATACCTCCCCAACAAGGTTTAGTAGGACATGTTCCTCCTCTTCCTCCTCTAGATCCTCACCCATTGATGTCTTTGTGGGCTAGACAAACTTTGGTGGATGTAGACTCTCTTGTTAGGGATCCATTAGATAGAAGGAGAACATGGTCACAACATGATCTTCCACATTCCTACATTGCCACAGCTTCTGATCTATAGTCTTTTCAATAAGCCATATAGATAGTTGAGTGGGATTCAATGATGGAAAAAGAGTATGACTCATTGATTAGGAACAACACTAGGAATCTTGTTCCTCTTCCTAAGGGAAGAAGATTAGTACGATGTAGGTGGATATATCAGACTAAGTTTGTAGCAGATGGAAATATTAATAAGTATAAAGCACACTTAGTGGCCAAAGGTTTTTCCTAAGTAGATGGCATTGACTATACAGAAACATTTGCATCTGTTGCTAAGATGAATTATATTCACTTGATACTAGCTATTGGTGTAGCTCATGGTTGGGATGTACATCAGATGGATGTGAAGAGCGCATTTCTTCACTGGAATCTTCATAAGGAGATTTATATGGAGCAACCATAGGGGTTCGTTCAAGATTCTTCACTAATATGTTACTTGAAGAAGTCTCTCTATGGTCTACAAAAAGCCCCTAGGGCTTGGTATTCTAAGATGGACACATTTCTTCTCTCTATTGGGTTCTCAAGATGTCACTCAGATCTGAATGTCTATATTAAATGATAGGAGGATTCACTATTATACTTGGTGCTCTATGTTGACAATCTCATTATTATAGAGAGCACAATATCCATCATCAACAATGTTAAGATTGCACTTCATGATAGGTTCTCTATGACAGACATGGGATTATTGCATTATTTTCTTGGGATTCAGATATTACACTTTCACAATCCAATTATGCCATGGACTTTTTAGTTCAGTGTCACATGGCTACTTGTAGGCTTATACTGACTCCTTTCTTATCTAGAGTTTGACTTAAGGTTCATTGTTTCACTCCCTTGGTTGATGCCACATTATATCGCCAATTTATGGGCAGCTTCATCTATCTAACTCATACATAACCCGACATTTCATATGCAGTTGGCATGGTTTCATGTTTTATGTAGACACCACATGAGTTTCATTGGAGAGCCACCAAGCACATTTTGAGCTACATACAGGGCACTATCAAATACATGACTCACTATACAATAAGTATAGGTTTAGACTTGGTGGGATACATAAATTTTGATTGGATTAGTGATTATGATGATCATAATTCCACTTTTAGTTATAACTTTTACTTTGTATCTAGCCCCATTTGTTGGTAGAGCAAGAAAAAAAATACTATTGCTCTTTCATCTATAGAAGCTGAGTATCGTGACGTTGTTAATTCCACTACTAAAGTTATTTGGCTTTAGAATATTCTCATTGAGCTTGGTGTTCCATTTTGGAAGCCATCAGTCATCTATTACGACAACTAGAGCACTATCAAGATCTTGAAGAATCTGGTTCATCATTGGAGAACCAAACACATAGGGATCCATATGTACTTTATCAGGGAGCTAATTCAGGGGTAGATCATTGATCTTCAATATTGTCCTATGGAGGAGTAGATTGCAGATATTTTCACCAAACCTTTCACTGAGAGCAAGTATCTTCACTTGTGATCTCTTTTGGGGGTGCAGGACATTAGTTATTCAGGAGGGTCTCTAAGACCTTCATTTTGAGGAAGATTTTTTTTTCCTTTGGGTTTTCTCCTTTCCTCATCTATTTATACAGAGTACCTAATATGGATATACATTGTCAGGACTCTTATCTGCATATCCCTATCTAAGCTTCACTTATGGGGGGGTGTTGGTGCATTTATTTGCTTTATTATATTTACTTGTATTTAATATTTATTATTTTGGTGCACTAATTACTCATTATAATTAGTTTATCATATTTATTAATAAATTACACTAGATAAGAAAAACTTGCTTAGCTAGTAGTTAACTTAGACACTTATCTTGTTATAGTGGAGTTCCACGCCACTATTCAAGGTAAGTTAGGATAAGATTATTTAACTAATAGTCAACTTATGTTGATCATTTACACAAGTTGGACACCTATCTTGCTAGTATGGAGTTGCACTCCACTATTCATGTAAATATATATCAGTTGAACTATACGTGTTGTATGAGTTCCTTGATCTTTATCATACACACCTTGCTCTATATAAGCAATGGTTATTTATGTATTTCATATTAGATTAATATTGAATTATCAGAGTAATTCATCATATTTGAGTTATTTATTCATTTCTATTATTATCTTAGATATACAACTATTGTTTATTACTATTACTATTTTATCTCTTATTTATGCTTTCTATTAGATTCATTAGATCCTGTAGCTAATTCTAACAAGTGTATTGTGATCAATGTAGCCAGATTTTATTACTATCTAATTGCTTATTTTTAGGTTTTGTTTTATTTTAAAACAAATTACCAATGAAATGTTATTTCTATTTTTTAAAGAGAATTAATATTGTAAATTTTTGAAACATGTAGGCTTTCATCTAGTGGTAGACACCTAAGGCTTTTATCAAGTTCTAGAAAACCCAAGGTAAGTATCTTGTAATAATGTAAATATAATGGAAGTTGACTAGTTTCTTAATTCTTCAACGATAATATAAATATCTTGTCAAATAGTTTCTTTTTCCTATGACAAGCAAGCGTACTAAAAAATTGATGTTGTTTTAAAGTTGGCATTTTATTTCTTGGTAGTTTACCCTGTTCTTTGTTGTGAGTCAAAAAAAAATTTGAAAAAAAAAAAGAGACAAACAAACAAAAAAAGTAAATAATCATAAAAATAAAAACAAATGCCATTGAATTGGGTTGTTCGAATAAAATCATTGATGTGGTTATATATCGGTGACAAAAAATACAAGTGTTTACAATTATGGATGATGATTTGACACATGAAAGTCTTTTTATAATTGCACCATTTAATTATGTTATTGGTCATTGCCTTTTTGATCTATTTCAAGTATTATTGCATTTCCGTTACACATCGAGAATGCTACAAACTGAGACCATTGACTATTTTATGGATTCTTTGAACAATGGAGATGTAGAAGCATGATAATCATATACAAACCAATTATATCAAGATATATTATATGCTTTACATTGAATACATGATAGAAGCAAATAATTTCACCGAATGAGAGTTTATGTAAATGAACTTATAGATCAGGGTGAGACTGGTCTTTGGAGTGACATATTTTGTATTCAATGGTTATGTAAATGGTTGAACATTCTTGTTTCTATTTGGTTTGCAACCAAAAGAAAAATATATTTACATTTCAACAAATAAAGTTTTATTCCATTGTATTCGATCTTATTTCATGACATAAACCCCCTTGTGGACATTGTAAACCATTGTTTTGTAAAAAAATATGCAGCCACAGATCGATTTCTAATACAAAGTTATCAAATATTTGCAAAAATCCTTCTTTGTATTGGAATGCTATTTTTAATGACCTAAAAGTATATGGCATGTACAAAACAAACACTTTAAGCTCCAACCATGTTAAAATCTTATTTGATGCTATTAGGTTGTTAACTGAACATGAGTTTGATGGTCATGCTCTTTGTTGATAGATGGTGCAATATTTTTCCAATAATATTGTTGTGGCAAATAGCAATGCAATGACTTCTTTAGGGCTTTGTGAATAGGAGCTATGAAAATATTGAAATGCCATATCAAGAAAGCAGACTTGAAAGTAATGACTTTTGATGTTCATGGCTTTCAAACATTCTATAAACCAATATTCAATTGTGGTCAGCAAAAACTAAAAAAAATTCAAATTTTTTTTACACTTGTTCTACTCCATAGAAAATTTACAACATTATCTGTTTCGAGACAGATACATTTTATATTTATTATGAGCCATTACAAATAATTCACACAAATCAGATTGTAGATGGAATGCTAGTGGATATTTTGATAGGGTTGTCAGATAGCAATAATTTCAAAGGTTTTGAAACAAAAGCAATATATTTTTGAAATACAAAATAATATGCAAGGGAACCTTTTGTTAGAGAAAAGTCTAAGGATGTAAATATGCATTATACTTTTCTACATTGTTTGAAACACGCCATACATGAGCAAAAAATAAAAACTATGTAACAAAAACATATAAAAGAAACACTGGAAAAAACATTAACTTAAATAGATGTAGAAAATCATTTCAATCAATGAAAGTAATGATGTGTTGTCACAAAAATCAAAACTTGAGATGCACACAACATGATCGACGAAGTATCAAAATAATAAACAACTATCTAAAATCAATCAAAGACACACCCATTCATTCTTGCATAGTTTGTAAACATTTACATTTCAAAATGGATATCGATCTGGGTAACATTAACATTGTCAAAGTATTTAATTATGATTTTACAAGTTCAAAATTAAAAAAAGTTGTATTGAGTGAAAAATATGCAAGCAATGCACTATATCTCTTGAAAATAAAGAAGTGTCGACAGTTGTTGTTCCTTTCAACATTAGGAAAAGTGAAAAAAATGCTATTGTAAAGAAATTAACATTTTTAGAAGAAAGATTAGTTACTTTATGAATGCCATTTGTACAAGTGTGAGAGCTTAGCTATAAAAATTTACAATATGGAACTATAAGAACAATTATAAATGTCTCAATTGACTTTGATCAGGTCCAAAAAGCATTGCTTAGAGAAATAAATGACATATAAATAATTATAATAAAGATAAAATGCAAGCTGGAATACAAAAATGCATATTTGACAAGAAATGTGAGGCCTTCATATGTGATGAAAGCAATGTCTCAATTTTGTCAAGAATCATTGTATAATTAAGAAAAAAGTACTATTGAAAGGGGTTGGCAAATTAGTTTTGAGAAAAAAAGAGAAAAAATCATTGTCGAGGTTGTGCCTATTGAGGACAAGACATTTGACACATATGAAAATGAATCAAAGCCTATTACTGAATCTTTGGCACATGTATTTGCTGACGCACAGTCGATGCATGATCTCCAAGATCATATCATTGAAATTTCTCCATCAAAAGGACTCAAACCTTTAGATATATTTTAAAAAATTCTAAGAGGAGATGAGCTTCTCAACTTTATTCTATGATTTTAGTTGTCTTTGAGATATGACAGATAGAATGGCATACCAAAAAATAGCAAAGTGAGAGATTTTTCATAAGGAAAATGACATTTTGACACATATAAATAACATCTTTTTCAAAGATATTAAAATTATTATACATCAGGTGTCATTTTCTGCTTGGATATGCATATGTAAAGGTGAATTAAAAGACAAAAAATTCTATGCCAGAGATGTTTGAAATAGAGCTAGTATAGAAAAAAACTTAAAATCTCCCATAGTTTATAAGGCTTTCAAAAGCATTCAAACATCATCTGACTATTTTGAAAAATCAAGAAAACATATTTTTACAATGATCAGGGAATTGGGGCTGCCAATATTTTTTGCAAATACAACAAGTGTTAAACATTGTAGGGAGACTTTGTGCCATGTAGTGCAAAAATGGACTCTAACAACAAATAATAAATACAGAGAAATAATTAAAGAAGATAACATTGATAAAATTATAATAAAAAAACCCTATTCTTTGTAGTCTCTACTTTAACCATAGATCCAATGCATTGAAAAAAATATTGTTGTAAAATGAAAAATTATTTGGAAAGGTCTTGGATTTTTTTTGGTGATTGAATTTCAAATAGAAGAAATGAGCATTTGCATTTCATGCTCTGGGTACAAGATGCACCTATATATGGAGATTGCTACAATATTGAAATTGAAGATTTTGTAGATAGATACATATCTTGTGATTTGACATTGTTTAATGGAAATTTGGCTAAAATGCAAATACATCATATAATCACATACAAAAACCATAGAAATTCAAGTTGCAGATTCAATTTTCCATTGTCTCCAATATAAAAAATGATAATATTAGAGTCATTGGACAAAACCAACAAGCTATACAAAGATAATTCCACAAGAATTTTTTTATCAACTTGAGCTAAGAAATATAGCAAAGACACAACATTCCATATGTATTTGCAAGAAGCAAACTTGTCTAAAATAGAATACATAGTCTCATTGAGATCTTGTATTTCACAGCTGATTATAATTCTAAAAAGACATCTATATGATGCTTGGGTAAATGTATTTGAAAAAAAACTCTTGACATTATGGTATGCTAACACAAATGCACAATTCATTCTTGATGCATATGCTACTACAACATATTGTTGCTCTTATATGACAAAACTCAATCATACACTAATAAATGCATTTCAAAAAATATATGTTAAAACTATTTATAGCAATGACAACAAATTATAAGCCATATAAAAATTTGGGAATACGCTCCTGCAACATCAAAAAATGTTAGTCGACAACCCATTCACATTGTATTGTCATTGTCTTTACATCATAGTTCAAGGATAACAATTTTTATAAACACATCACCAGAGGCAAAAAGAACTTACATTTTGAAAAATCCAAAACTATTATCATAAGAGTCAAACACTTTACATGACATAATATGTATTTTTCTTATAGAGAAATATGGTGCAAGACCAACGTAGTTAGAACATATATGTTTGGGTGAATTTTTTGCATATTACTTGGATAAATATAAAAATAATGAGAAATGTAAAAAATATGTATCATTTGACATCTCAAATACAATATTAATGTAGATCTTGAAAACTATTATAGAGAAAAGATGATGTTGTTTATACCTTATCATGATAATGAAGACACACTGAAGAAAAACTTCAACTTGTGAAGTGATGCATACCTTGCTCATAGAAAACAAGTAACAAGAATTGAGAGCATGTTTATTGCAAAGTCGATAATGTTGGTCCCCAAAAATTTCACTCATTTTTGGGACAACATATGAGCTATTTTGGTCTTGCAGGCCAAAATTATCTCTTCCCTTTTTAAAAATTCTTCTGAGCATTCAAGTTCTTCCTTTGTCAAAGCTTTTCCAGAAATCTACAGACTCTGCAGATATGTTTTTACGGACTCAACATGCTTGAAATTAGCAGGTTCAAAGGCTTCTATAAGCAAGTTCAATCAAAAGGGGTGAGTTTCCAACACTTGGGTGTTTTCAGGATTGGTTCAACACCTTGGTTCAACCAAAAAGGGGTTCATCGGCAGGTTTCTAAGTAGAGATTGAACCCTTGAACCAATGAACCGTTGAATCTTGAACCACTTTGGTTCAATGGTTCAACGGGTTCAAGGTTCAATGTCATTAGCAAGCTTCAAAGGGTCAAGCACCTAGTTTGAAATTCATCAAGTTCAACTGCTTTGTGGTTCAAAGGTTCAAACACGTGACATGTTCAGCGTGATCGATTCAATCAAAGGTTCAAGGGGCTATCCCAAAGCCAAAGGAACAAGTGCCCTTGCAGAGGGCAGACAACATTGGTTTAAGGGCCACTGAGAAGAAAAAAGATAGAGTCCCTTCGAATTTCTTCAAAGGCCTAAAGTCAGAAATCCTTCAAAAAAATAGATAAGGCAAAATTCCTTCAAACTTTTTGTCTGAAGGAATTCACTCGAAGGAAAAGCCTGTGAGAAAATGCTCGATGGAAAAAGATAGAATGCAACAGAAGCCACCACGTGTCCCGTTGAAACTCTACAGAGTGTGATAAGTGTCGACATCTGCGTCTCCAGCCTTTTCATAAGCTGCATGGCTTCTTTCGATTAGCTTCTCTCAAGAGTTTTGTGGAGGGCGACAAGTGGCAACTGTGGAAGATTTCTATATATATTTCCAAGAGCAGCAGAATGCACCACGTATCCCCTGAAAAGCTTGGTGGAAGCTAACAAGTGTCAAATTCTGCAGCCTCTTCCTTCTGCTTCTAGTTTTTGAAAAGACCATGGTGGGCCCCAGGTAAGTGAAGAAAACAAGCAAAACGTGCCACGTGTCACCTTTCATAGAATTCTCAAAATACTTCCAAAGCCTCTGAAAGCAGCGGATGCTGCCACATGTCTTCACCTGCTTTGCACTGGAACGTGCCACGTGTCAAAGTTGCAGAGCAAATAAAGAAACATAGCCCGAAGGTTGCCTAGACCATTGAATCAGTGACAGCCCCAAAGACATCAAATTGAAGATGATGGAATATCTATTGACATTCGAATGTGGCATGGAATTTGAAAAGTAGTTGAAGAGAGAGAGCTCGAGAGCCCTAATTACTGTGAGGTGAAGAAAGCAATATATCAAATCTAAAGTAGCTATGTAGTAATTAAAATCCAAAAAATTTCTTGAGCCTTTAAATCATTAAAGTTGACTCCTCGAGCCTTGAGGCATTAAGGCAGTTTTCTCGAGCCCTCAAGAATTAAAGACACAGTCTATTTGTCCCCTGAGGGTAAAGGCAAAGTGCAGACAACACATAAGGAACTAAGAGAAGATTCAGACCCAGGAGGAGGTGGTTGAGATAAAATGATGTGCAATAGTTAAGACAGCCACCTCTATTCCATCATGCCCCTTTGACATGATTAAAGATGCATTCAAGGCATTGAATGCACTGCATGAGCCATCCCATGGAACTAAGCACCAAGCTTCTCATGGCTTCTATATATTGTAATCTCTTTGATTGTTTAAAGGAGACCTTTTTGATTATTAGAAGCAAAACTCTGCCCAAATTGAAAGGCATTACTGAGACTTTGAGCTCAGATTGTAATTCATATTATTTTATCTGAATGAGAAAGCAAGTGACCTTTCAGACTTTGTGTTGAGATAGCTTGTGTTATTTAGGGAATTGTTCACATGTCTATTTCCTAGAAGCATTCTTTTCCATTTAACTTAACAATCAGAACTAGTGGAAGTGATCAGGAAGGTGTCCTGAAGACCAAGTGTGGAGAGACTTTGCGCCCCCACAATTACCTTCAATGTGTTTATCTTTTCTTTTCCTGTGTAAAGGACCTTGGGATGAATTTATGCCCCCATTGTTCTTCGTATTTCATTCTTAGGCTGCTGGTTACTCTACACCCTTGTTACCGGTTACCTTTCACTACCAAAAAGATTCTTGTTGTTTACTGAAGAACACTTCTGAAAGAAGAGAAGTGCCTTCTGTCATTACACCAGGATTTCTACTATCCAGGAAGGGATCTGGCTCTTGGCTGAAAGTTGCTTTTGAAAGAAGAGAAGTACCTTCCCCATCACCCATCATATGGTTGTGAGCCACATACGTAAGAGGTAGACACCATCATAAGTTTCCAAACAAAATGTCTTTCAAAGACTAAAACATTATATAGATTTAATTTTTACACCTTAATGCAATAGATGTATCATTTGTTCTTATTATAATTTTTTAATAAGTTTAAGGTATAATTCAAAAATTATAAAAATATGATTCATTCTAGGTAGGTAATTAACCTCATGATCTATCATAATGAATGAGGTGAACAAAACCACATGCTACTGATATAACATCCCTTTAAGCAAGCTTAAACTTTATAGGGTTTTATTGATTGCTATTGGTAACTTATTTCAATATCTACTATTTAAAATATTGTTTTATCACATATTTCCCAATAAATATCTTATTTAAATAAAAAATATTACAACATTATTCATCTCATGACCATTTTTTTTGAATAACTAGGTTTTAATAAGTGCATAAACATGGTATTATAATCCTATGAAAGGCAACAACCATCACATACTATGGTTGTGAGGCACATGTGTAAGAGGTATACACCATCATAAGTTTCCAAACAAAATGTCTTTCAAAGACTAAAACATTATATAGATTTAATTTTTACACCTTAATGCAATAGATGTATCATTTGTTCTTATTATAATTTTTTAATAAGTTTAAGGTATAATTCAAAATTTATAAAAATATGATTCATTCTAGGTATGTAATTAACCTCATGATCTATCATAATGAATGAGGTGAACAAAACCACATGCTACTAATATAACATCCCTTTAAGCAAGCTTAAACTTTATAGGGTTTTATTGATTGCTATTGGTAACTTATTTCAATATCTACTATTTAAATTATTGTTTTATCACATATTTCCCAATAAATATCTTATTTAAATCAAAAATATTACAACATTATTCATCTCATGACCATTTTTTTATGATGTTAAGAGGAGCTTGGTGGTTGTTTAAGTCCACTTTGTCATTAATGGCAAAGGGGGTGAAGGAAAAGAAGAGGTTGCCATCAATGACAAACAAGGAGATTGTTGGCAACTATTGTCATTGATGTCAAAGGTCATACAAAGTGGTCATGTCATGATGATGATGAGTTTGAGCTTGAAGTTGTGCAAGGCAGGATTTGGATGCATATAAGATAAGGTAAGTATTGTCTAAGGCTTATCATATTGTATTTAGCATGTTGATATGGTTTCAGGTCAAGGAGAGAAAACAAGCATGTGAATAGTGTGTTGGCATAGGCTTGGTAGCCTAGTATGTAAGCATGGATCTTCAAAATATGATTGGATAGGAAGTTGAATATTATAGATGATGAGATCATGTTGTAGAGATCCTATGGGGTGTCAGGAGTGCTTAAATGCTTATAGGAATGCATGGTGTTAATCTGGTTCTTCATTATGTTTATATAGGCATAGTAGGTTCCATGGCAAAAAGTCTAAGTAGGCAGTTTGATGACATCATATTTCACATGCGTGAAGGTTCCAAGAGTAGCTTGATATATGGATGAATCCCCTATGTGAAGAGATCATATGGTTCAAATTTCAGGTCATGAGGTTGAGCATAGATAAAGATATGTGGGTGCAAAGTTGGCTTATTAGACAAAAGATTCACTAAGTTCCTATACTTAGCCAGACCGTCACTGCACGTCATGTAGATATGAACAAACCAAAAAGTTTGTACATTTAATACAGGTACTCAAAGAGTCAACTGAGATCAAATGATATCATGAATATGTTGTCTATAGTGTCAAGAGAGATGGATGGTTTGTCCTACCCTTGTGTCTTACTTTCTGCATATATATATATATATATATATATATATATATATATATATATATATATATAGCTTCGTATATTTAATAGGGAACCTCCCCTTGATGAGAGGAGATATTTGTCTACCTCTGATGTAGTAAACCTGCACACTGGGCCGACTAATCTCCCTATGTTGTGGTGATAGGAACTATTTTGCTCACCAGTTCGCTGGCCGACAAAATATTCACCCAACAAATAACAAAGTGAGGTAACATTGACACTGCTTTTGATTCCCTATTTGATATTGTTAAGTATTGAAAGAGTAATCAATCGATAAATTTTTTTATGCATATGACAATCTCTAAATTTCACTGCATAAAAAATCATAAACTAGTTGGCACTCAACATTTGAAAATGTTTCAAACAAAAAAAATCCTTTTTTGATGGGTATAAAAGAATACCTGAACTTGCAGAAGCATCAAAATAGAGAACAAGAAGTGATTGTCAAAGACATTGCAATCAGAAAATTTATAGAGCTAAACAAGCCAATCTATTTATTCTTAACATGAGGATCAGGTATAGGACAAATATTTACCATGAAATTGATATATGAAACTCTGGTGTGCATACACAACAAAGAACTTAAAAGTGATCCTTTGAAAATTAAAGACCTAATTATTGCATACACTGGTAAAGTGGCATACAATGCAAATGGCCTGACTACACATTCTATTTTTCAATTCCATATACATTTACATAGATGTCGCCATTGGATTTAAACACTTTGGATACATTAAGCAAATGCTATCAACAATTATGTGTGTTGTTTATTGATGAAATATCTTTACTAGGAAGTTTAATTCTTTACAATATTGACAAAAGAGTTTGACAGATAATGAATACACCCACAAATCCATTTGTAAAGATTGATATTATATTTGTCGATGTTTTTAATCAAATGGAGCTTATTTAAGACATTTAAGTTTTTAAAGAGCTAGTGTTGAATGGAGAAATAACTCCATACATTTTTTGGCTCGATAATGTAAAATGATTTTAAATTTGATATTCAATTTATTTCCATCTTAAACTACATTAGAACTTGCCAGCAAACAATATTAGATATTGAATACTTGAATAATGTATTCTATAGATCTCCTCCTTATGAACCAACATTTCCATTCTTATTTCACAAGAATGATGATGTTAAGAAACATAATGCAAAAATGCTTACGCTTATCAATGGATAGACTTGTAAATTGAATATCATTGATAAAAAGATGAAATTATCATATGAAATCGTTACAAACAATCAAAACAATTACTTGCCTAATACAATTATTTTGAAACTGAACATATTGGTAGAATTGATCTATGGAAACTATGATATACAAGATGGATTGGTGAATGGTGATGATGGAATTATCAAACATTATACACTTATACAAGTAGACATACTTTGAATATAATTCAATGACATAATGTCAAAGCGTTGTAATGCAAAAAATGCAAAGCTTTTACAGTGCCAAATTACTGAAAATTAGACTCCAATAACCAAAATATCAAGAAAATTTTACATTAAAAATTTGATGGCCACCATACATGAATAATTTCTAATATAAATAGCATGTGATTGAACAATACATATATCACAAAGGCTTATAATGGATGTATTGGTGTTTGATCCTATCGGTGTCAAACATCATGGACTTGTTTACACTGCACTTTCAAGAGTAAAAAACATTAAATCATTATATCTTGTGAATAAGTTAGAACCTAACAACTTTGTGATGTGCAATAAAATAAAATTCAGAGATGCAAAGACTAAAAACTTATACACAGTGGCTGCCACTTTTTGTAAATATTCTTGAAACATGTAATAGCCTCACTATTTTCTCATTGAATACTTGGAGTTTGCGATTGCATCTAGAATGCATCACACATGACTATGAACTTATGGATGCAAAATTTTTATGTTTCCAACAAATAAGAACTATGAAAATAGAAAATACTTTGATTTTTATATAAAATTTTGACGATCACCTGTCAATGGATGTGCATGGGATAATGTCATGCTTTAGAAAAAACATTGTATTGAGAAATATCAAAGTATTTGATACAATGAACATGGAGACTATGACACATGATATATCATATTTAGATACATCGATATAGATAGTAAATATTTACTTAGTACCAAATGTGACAAATGATGATGTATTGGTATTTATAGAAACAACAACTACTAGATTGTCACTTAAAACCAATGTCATATTTGCTAGTGACTTCAGTATTGACATGTTTTAATAAATATCTAGACAATAAATTTTAAAAATAATGTATAGGCATGGTTATTATTTGATATCAACTATGCCAATAATAAATGCACATACTTTAATAGATCACTTTTGGACAAATGTAAACATCTAGAATACTCGATTCAGTGTTTGTCATGTCTATTGGATAGACCATCATGCAGGTTGCCTTCAACTTTTTCTTTAAAAAAACAACAACAATGACTTTGAAAAGACACAATTTTTTTTGTTTACCTTATGTAATGTCATTGGCATACACCAAGTATAATTGGAAAATAGAATTTGTCACTGTCGATAATCAATAGCGAGTAAAGCAAAAAAAAGAAGAAGAAGAAACATCCGAATAAAATAGTGATGTATGCCACTTGTATTATGCATAGGTCGATTGTCTTTGTGTTTGTATGCAATCATAAAATGTTTGTGTAATAAAAAAAATTTCAAGAAATTGGATATGGAGCCAGGCATAAGCATTATTTAATAAACATAAATTGCATGATAAAACATGTTAGAATGGTAATACTTTGTTTTTAGACATCACGAATTATTATTTTTCAATGCTCGTAATTTTTTTGTCACTATTTTTTGATTCAAAATATCACATATAGAAGATCTAAAAGCTTTTATCTTAATCCATAGGTAAAACTATACGTGTAAATAGAGAAATACAATGAGTCATAGACAAAATACATCGCTTATATTATGAATTTTTTTCTTTTTGTTGTTTTTTCTTCTCTCTTCAAATCAAAAAGATTTTATGAATGTTAAAAAAAAAAGTATCCAAGAAGGTGGATATGGATCTAGCCAAATACATTGAACAAGATGTACAAATAGGAGAAAGGAAAGCGACAAAATGATAATAGTCAGTTATGATAACTTAGTTTTTTGCTTACTAACAATTTCTTTTTGTTCCATTTTTTTTATCTTTAACAATTTCAAAATCCAAGATGTTGATAATGTTGTTATACCATAAATAGAAAACTAGATATGGGAGTGGAATAAAATATTAACCAACAAACAGAGGTAAAACAAGTAAATATCGAATCATAAACATACTTAGAACAACAAAACATACACTAGGAAATAGAAATAAAGCAATAAAGACCATAGAAATGGTAATTTTTTAATTTATCTAGCTTGTTGTGGGGCCCTAACACCCATAACAAGTAGGCTATTATTTCTCTCCATGAAACTAGTGATTTGGTTTTAGTTCTTTAATTCAAATAAAGAAAAAAAAACATCATTATATAATAATATAAAATATTTGTATTCATGGCTTCGATTTCAAAAATATTGTTATAATGCAAATACAGGGCGAAACATATCGATTTCAATTATTAACCTCTCAACAAAAAAATTTGGCAAAGTTTTGAAGGCAATGTATTGGTTGTCTATGGTCCTAGTTTCATAAAGAATCCAAATTTGCCATCGAAGGTAGAAATAGTGCATATAGACCTTGTTAACAAATTTGATCAATTGATAATAACTATCAATATCAACAACAAATTGATTGACAAGTTCTTGCCTCAATTTTTATTTGGAAATAGTCTTTGCATCATAGAGTTTATGATAAAAAATATAAGTCAATAAGAAAGAGGTGATGTTAAATGTTGTATTGTCTTTTGATAGGACATAGGTTCCCCAAAACTCTGACACAACTTGTCAGAATTAAGAGCACACATGATTACCATTGTATAAGCAACTTGAGATGCAAAAATAATCAGAAGAACAAATAACTATCAATGAGAAAACAAACAGAATATGAGAGGCAACACACAATTGTATTCAACTCATTACAAAGGAAATTACAATAAAGAGATCACGCTCTTCTTCCACCTCTATGAGGCTTCCTCCTTAAGGGCTCCCAATAATCTTCCCTCCTAAGTAATCTTCTCTCAATAGGTCACAACACACAGCTAACACAAGCTGTTGTTCACCTCATTGTAATGCTTGTACAACAGAGTACGAACCGGTACTCCAAGTAGATCTCACCATGATCTTGCTCCTTGATGTATTGCTGTCACCTTGGATCTTGCTCCCCCGCCGATCTCCTTTTCACCCTCGCATACACACACCCCTGCAGACCAACCTGATCTTACTTATCACATGTAGATCTCCACCATGATCCTGCAACACCCTGCATATCAAACCTGATCTTACATACATGAAGAATCCTACTTGATTCTACCATGGGAAGAACTCTCTAAGTTCTACACTTAACAATACAGCCCATGAGTCTATTATATAGATCTCATGCATATAATGATTAGACTTACAGCTCAAGACTCGAACTAGTATTCATCATGCAAACTACCCGTTCACTTAACTTATTGTTCGTTAATAGCAGTTTTGGAATCACCATAGGCGACCGACATCAGTCTCTGTCTTCCTGAAGGTGACCGACGTCAGTCGATCCCTGTCGATGTTGATTTCCTGTACACTGATCCCTGATCGACGTTAGTTGTGGCCTGTCGACGCTGATGACTATCATGCTCAGAAACCTCCATGTTTGCAGTAAGGTGAAGCTTTTAGCTCCACACCCTAACAATCTCCCACTTGGAGATAAACAGCTGCACCTGTACCTATACCAGTACTTTATCTAATTTGCATCCTGGCTTGTATTCCTCTTCAAGCTCAATCTTGAAGACTACCCACCACACTCCTTGTGGTGTTAATCTTGTGCCTGAATATCTTCATCCTTAGCTTACCTTCTTCTGCCATTGCTAGACTCCCACTCAAACAGAAACCCCTGTGCGTAACCTATAATCAACACACACTAACCAAATTTGGGCCATCTATTAGTCAAACTCGCTCTGAGAACGTCCAACCTCGCTCTAATACCATTTGATAGGACCTAGGTTCCCTAAAGCTCTAACACAACTTGTCAGAATTAAGAGCACACATGATTACCATTGTATAAGCAACTTAAGATGCAGAAATAACCAGAAGAACAAATAACTATCAATGAGAAAACACACAGAATATGAGAGGCAACACACAATTGTATTCAACTCATTACAAAGGAAATTACAATAAAGAGATCACACTCTTCTTCCACCTCTGTGAGGCTTCCTCCTCAAGGGCTCCCAATAATCTTCCCTCCTGAGTAATCTTCTCTCAATAGGTCACAACACACAACTAACACAAGTTGTTGATCACCTCATTGTACTTCCTGTATAACCGAGTACAAACTGGTACTCCAATTAGATCTCACCATGATCTTGCTCCTTGATGTATTACTGTCACCTTGGATCTTGCTCCCCCACCGATCTCCTTTTGACCCTCACATACACACACCCTTGCAGACCAACCTGATCTTACTTATCACATGTAGATCTCCACCATGATCCTGTAACACCCTGCATATCAAACCTGATCTTACATACATGAAGAATCCTACTTGATTCTACCATGGGAAGAATGCTCCAAGTTCTACACTTGAGTTCTACACTTAACAATACAGCCCATGAGTCTATTATATAGATCTCATGCATACAATGATTAGACTTACGGCTTAAGACTCGAACTAGTCTTCATCATACAAACTACCCATTCACTTAATTGACTGTTCGTCAACAACAGTTTTGGAACCGCCACAGGCGACTGACGTCGATCCCTATCTTCCTAGAGGTGACTGACGCCGGCTGATTCCTACTGATGTCGGTTTCTTGTACACTGATCCCCAACCGACCTCGGTTGTGGCCTGCCGACGCCGGTGACTGTCACGCTCAGAAACCTCCATGTTTGTAGTAAGGTGAAGCTTTTAGCTCCACACCCTATCAATCTCCCACTTGGAGATAAATAGTTGCACCTATACCTATACCAGTACTTTATCTAATCTACATCCTGGCTTGTATTCCTCTTCAAGCTCAATCTTGAAGACTACCCACCACACTCCTTGTGGTGTTAATCCTGTGCCTAAATTTCTTCATCCTCAGCTTACCTTCTGCTGTCATTGTTATACTCCCACTCAAACAGAAACCCCTGTGAGTAACCTATAATCAACACACACTAATCAGATCTGGGCCATCTGTTAGTCAAACTCGCTCAGACGTTGTCCAACCTCGCTCTGATACCATTTGATAGGACCTAGGTTCCCCAAAGCTCTGACACAACTTGTCAAAATTAAGAGCACACATGATTACCATTGTATAAGCAACTTAAGATGCAGAAATAACTAGAAGAACAAATAACTATCAATGAGAAAACACACAAAATATGAAAGGCAACACACAATTGTATTCAACTCATTACAAAAGAAATTACATTAAAGAGATCACACTTTTCTTCCACCTCTGTGAGGCTTCCTCCTCAAGGGCTCCTAGTAATATTCCCTCCTGAGTAATCTTCTCTCAATAGGTCACAACACATAGCTAACACAAGCTATTGTTCACCTCATTGTACTGCTTGTACAACCGAGTACGAACCGGTACTCTAAGTAGATCTCACCATGATCTTGCTCCTTGATGTATTGTTGTCACTTTAGATCTTGCTCCCCCGCTGATCTCCTTTTGACCCTCGCATACACACACCCCTGCAGACCAACCTGATCATACTTATCACATGTAGATCTCCACCATGATCCTGCAACACCCTGCATATCAAACCTGATCTTACATACATGAAGAATCCTACTTGATTCTACCATGGGAAGAACTCTCCAAGTTCTACACTTGAGTTCTACACTTAACAATACAGCCCATGAGTCTATTATATAGATCTCATGCATAAAATGATTAGACTTGCGGCTTAAGACTCGAACTAGTCTTCATCATGCAAACTACCCATTCACTTAACTGACTGTTCGTCAACAGCAGTTCTGAAACCGCCACAGGTGACCGACATCAGTGCCTGTCTTCCTGGAGGTGACCGACGCCGGCCGATCCCTGTGGATGTCAGTTTCCTGTACACTGATCCGTGACCGACGTCGATTGTGGCCTACCGATGCCAGCGACTGTCATGCTCAGAAACCTCCATGTTTGCAATAAGGTGAAGCTTTTAGCTCCACACCCTAACATATTTAACACAAAATCAATTGTGGAAAATTATGTGATTGTATGTAACAAGTGCAAACTCACTCCAGATATCATGATACATGATCTTGTGCAATCAGATAATGCATATGCAGTAGGTTCATTAGCTTTTATAATAGTTGGGTATAAATAAATCATAATTAATATGAGCTTCATCTCAAAGATGACAAAATTGAAGAAGACATGGCAATTGTCAGTGCTAATGCAAGAATATTATAGTTCTTATTTTTTCATCTTTTGAAATATTAATTGCTTTGAGATAACATATACATATCCACTTTATTTTCTAAAATACTAACATTAAACTATTTATTTGTAGCTTATCATAAATGCCAACTACAAACATCTATATTCTCATTTTTAAGAAATATTGTCAACAATGAACACACTAATAATGTTGCTCAAGAACATTGTTAGGAATGATATTAAAGGCACCCCTTTGCTTCATGTAGGGCAGTCAATTTTTTTGAATATATTAAATGACAAGTATATAAAAACTCATTTGAAAAGTTTATAAAAAAATGATGTTGAGGCTAGTATCTATCTCTAACTTGTTGCTTTTAGTGAGAAGAAAAACAATGCTTAGAAACAAACAATATAATTTTAATAGTTTGAGAATATGATAATTTATGATTTTGATTTGAAGGTTAAAGGCCTCTTGAAAGTAAAAAAATGTTTATATGTCGCATTTTCAGTTATTCTACAACCATTGCAAGCTCATGATCATGGTTGGCATGCCTTCAACAAAAGATCATGCATATTGTAGAAATTATCAACATAATCAAATGTATTCATACCAACATTCATTACAATGCATTGTATACATAGAAAATAGATAAATAGATGGCATTTTGAATCAAACACTCTTGAACAAAAATCTCCTAGAACTCATTAAAATCTCTTTCGATTAAAACAAGAAAGATATATTAGTTGTCACATTTTTGTTACGATGATTTCAACTGCATGGCAACTTCAAACTTGCTATAGACAATGTTGTTAGATCTATTAACAAGTACTTCTTGCTTCTTATGTTTTGTAAAGTTTTTATAGATTGATTTTGTTAAAAAAAAATCAGCATAGACAAAAAATAATGCAACATGGTTAGTGCTTGAATTGATTGCAATCTAGAATTTTTTTAGAGTCAAGCAATACGTTCGCTGCTATATGTGTGTACTGTTTCTTTTATTTTCTTTAATTTTTTGTTTGATTTTTTCTATCTGGTGATGCTAATAAAAATTGATGCTCTCCTTGCTTTTTCATTTCTCTACAAAATGTCGAGAAACTAAGTATATAGAACATCATGCATCTACATTATAAACTATAGGATACATATTTGAGAGCACAACCTAAGTAAATATGTTTATAATTTCTAAAGTGACAAGAAAAATAAATTTACATATATTTTATTACATCTGGGTTGATCTTTGCTCTATAAATTTTATCATAACATATCATGGTTCGCAAAGCTATCCATAATACTTACTAGCCACACATGGATGATATCTGAAATAAAACTTATATTCGATATAGCTATTTCCATTAGCTTTCCAAATTTGTTCATGTGATTTCTCTATAACTAAATGTCATACCACTATGCAGTTTTTTTTATGGTTTTAAGCATGTTTTATTTTTAGTTGCTTTATCTTATTTTTTCCTTGAAACATGCAATGCAACTTAAGGAAAACTACTATTATGTATTATATATTTTTGTTTCTTAAGTTTTTAAATATGTGGGTGTTCGGATAACCTATTCATTTCTTTGAATTTGTTATGATACAAAAGTTTTAATAATGTGAAAAATATTTGATCCATAATTATGAACCTATTTTTGCTTTGATTACATTTTGATTTTGTATTTGTGGTGATCTTGAGATTTTTGTTGTTGATCTTAAGCAGATGCTTTATTTGAAAGACTTTGTTTACTACAACTGACTATTACTTTGTTGCTCATTTGTTAGATAATTTTTCTTGTGCTTGATTCAAATTTTGATAAACTTCAGGTAACATGCATCTACTACATCATTTTTTTGTAGTTGCATTTGAAATTTACTTGGAAATAAGCAATGACATCTAATTTTGGAAAATAAAAAAAGACATATATGGACACTCTAAATATTATTATATAGAACATAGGACTTAGTAAATTGAAATATTCCAATACAAAGACTAAGATTAACTACAACAAATAAATGATTTTAAGATTTCATGAACAAGAGTATATGAGCATGAGAGACTTTGGTATAGACCATTCTGCTTGTCAAAATAATATACTAACAAATATCTCCTTTCATGTCAAAAGCTTTAATTTATGCATTTTCTATGTCAACACTACATACATAAATATTTAAGATCAATAAAAAAACATCTAATTAATGTTATCATATAAAATGCAATAGCAAATACTTAGTAACTTTATTTTGTGGCCTACTATAAAAAAAGAGAAAAGTATTAACAAAAAAAAAAGAAAAAATTTGGGCAAGAGCAAATACTAAACATTTTTAACTTTCTTTAGAACCGTGTATATTGTAACTCACAAAAGAAACACTTGTAAATGAATTGAAATAATATAGAGATAACGAAGACAATTTGAAACACTTATGAATTAACATATAGATATTAGGCAAAAAAATATATTTTTATATCAATTTCAATGTGTTACATCCCGATTTCCTCACTAAACTTGATTTGATCATTAAATTGATATTAATGAGGTTAATGATGGTTAATTTACTACTGCAACAAATTATTATCATTTATGTTGATGTATAGACAGACATATAATGACTATTATGTGATTCATTACTTATTGGTTAAGTTATACATGAGTTTAATATGTATATTGATCATGCTTATTCAATATTATTATGTTTTATCAACATTTTATTGATTATTATTGTTATGGGTTAACTACCATTTACATTGGTTGAGGTGGATGTAGGAGATAGTCCACTCTTCAGATAGATATGGAGGGAGAGCATAATCAAAGAGGGTGAAATAAATGACTATGTTGGGGGATAGATAGATTTGACAAAGAACCATGCACATATCACGTAGTATAGTTAAATGCATGATTGTTTATGGGTGGACAAATTATGTGTTTGCTCTAATCTCAGTTACATTTAGTTGTTTTATGCTTAATAATGTTGTCTAATTTTGACTCATGATTATATGCTAATATTATCATGTTTGTAGTTGTCATTGCTCTTTATGATTGTGATTTTTATACCATTGTAGAATATTAAAGTTATAATTATCTTTTGGACGACTTTACTATTTGGAGTGTTGACTGCATGACTCCTTACTAGCATATACCTATAAGTAATCAACAAAAAAGATTAATGTCACAAAGATTAAATGGACTAGATATAAATTACAATTTGTAATTTATTAAATAAAATTGATTGTTTAAACATTAGTAAAACCTAGATATTAGGTGAATGTGACTTTTGGGGTATCCATTGTGACATGGTTTACAACACCTAAAAAGGGGTTAAATTGGACATAAACTATATATTATTTATGTTATTGTTATTATATATAATTTTAAATTATTAAATTAATGATTATGTCTTTTGGCATTTAATTATCAACCTTAATTTGAGGGAGCTATCATTGTGTTTGGTTGAGTCGAGCCATGCAAAGTGGAAGGAAATTAGGGTTCAACTATGAGTTTTGTAGAGATAGCTTCATGATTGTGTTGTTTTTAGGGTCAAAAATGAGAGTTGTCAATCATGCTAGGAAATTATAGTGTTTATGGTGAGTCATTCATGAGATTCAATGATGGATAAAGGTTCACCATGAAAGCAGGGTTTTTGGTGGCATGCAGACGGCTATGGATATGATAAAATATGAATTAGGGTTCATTTTAAGAGGTCATGATGGAAGCCCCCTAGGTTTATTTAGGCAAATCATATTCATAGCCTTAGCAATTTTGAGTGTTGGTAAGAGGGGGAAAATTACCTTATTTTTTTATACAACCATCTAACAATATTATGACAAGGTGACAAGGCACTGTTTTGGTGTCGCTCGACACTATGCAATCGAGTGGTACCATGCTGCTAGGTGGTACTATGTCATCATGTGATAATATGATATCATGAAATAACATGCTACCACATGATACCATGCTGCTAGGTAGAACTATATTTGCATGTAACATCATGTTATCAGGAAACACTATGCCCCCAAATGACATCATGCTATCATGTATCACTATTTTATTATTCAACATAATACTATCAAGTGACGTAATGTTATCAGGTAACATCATGTCGTTGGGTCACATCATGTTACCAAACATCACTATGTTGCTACTTGGTAGCATGATGCTGGTCAATGCCCACTGTCATGTCACTACTCGATGGTAGCATGTCGTATGACACCATGCTATCAGGTGATAACATGCTGTCAAGAGGCACCATGTTATCACTTGACACTATGTTGTCATTTCATATTTTTCTATCATTCAACATGTTATTATCAGGTGGTGGTATGTTACCACATGATAGCATGATGCCACAAGATAGCATTTAACCATCAATCAACACCTTGTTGTCATCCAACAATATGTTACTAGATGATATCCTGCTATCACTCATTGCCATATCTACACTACTGGGTGGTTGTAGACCAGAATATGACCATCTATCACTGATCAAACCAAGAATTTTATTCTGATTCCCCTCATGATGCAATTTTAATAGGTGGCTGAAAATAATCAGATGACATAATACGACTTCAAGGCTCAAGATCTTGGCAATGTAGTAAAAAAGATACTTCAGTGGTAATTTGGTGACCTCTGGGAATGTGTGTGTGTGTGTGTGTGTGTGTGTGTGTGTGTAAAATTACATGGTTAAACCCATAATTATTGTGTAAAGAATTGGTGAGCTGACCCCTAAAAAAATTACATCCCAAAATTTTAAGCAAATGGGCCCTATGTGGTACTCAAAAAAATTACCAAATTCATATTCGCAAAACTAGAATATTCATGAATTAATGAATATTCACCACTAAAATTTACCCTAATATGAAGGGGATTTCAAAAACAAAAAAAGCCATGGTTGATAGGAAGAAATAAAGAAGAAAAGAAGGAAAGTTTAGCGCAAGCAAGGAATAAAATCTTCATCAAAGGCATTTGAAGAGGTAGGATTTGTTCTTAATTTTACCCTACATAGCTATGTTGATATATTGGGTTATTAACTGAATGTTTAAATGGTTTTCATACTATTCGATTAAATTTTTTATACCACGTTAAAAATTAGGGATTCGATCTTGTGGAAGAAAAATCTCTCAATAAAATCAAATCATTGATTTGAAGTGGTTACAACATGAGCATGGTTGGGTAGGGTAATGGGAATAAATAGATGTTTCATAGTTATTTGTTAAATGACTGTGTGTGTTAATTTAATTTAATGATTGTTAGTATATGGCTGTGTTAAAATATATTAAAAATTACTGAGTGTTTATTGGGGAAAGACTGTGTTAGTCTATTTAGCACATGACTATATGTTTTTATTTGGTAAATGACTGTGTTAATTTAGGTGGATAAAGACAATGTTTATATATATATAGTTGTGTTGGTTATTTGTTTAACTATGTTAAACAACTTGGTCGTAGAGCACATGTAAACCCCTATAGGGTATTCATTTTATCTTGAGTATATATATGATAGTATAAATAAACTAGGACAAGGGTTTTATTACCTTGTATATTGTGTATTGGCTATGGTAAATTTGAGATAGTAGATTCATGGATTATTTTAAAGGTTCTATATCTAGTATCATTCATTGTGATATTTTTAGTGAATTTTTTAAGACTTGAGTCGAATAAGTTAACATGAATGTTTAAACTTTGGGAGTCGAATTCATGTTGAATAATCAAATTCAACCTCGACATACTCTTAAATGGTTGTGTGTGAAATAATTTAGTTGGCTGAGGGAAGTGGAATTAATAAGTGGTGCATAGATTTCATGAAGTTGATGTACCATATGGTACACAACATGGTAGTTGTATTTGATATTTTTATGCCTTAATACATTCTTATTGGGACATTTAGTGTTGTGAGGTACAATTATGAATTGTGTTTTTGGTTATATAAAGAGTTAATGTTTTCTTAAGTTGAGAGCTTAGGATAAAGATTAAACTCAAAATATATAAATATATATATATATATATATATATATATATATATGTGTGTGTGTTTATGTGTTACACATAAAGACATATTTATACTATTTATGAATAATTCATAATGACACACACACACACACAACCATTAGAGATTAAGTGTCTGAGAGCTTTGAATATATGTGTGTGTGTGTGTGTGTGTGTGTGTGTGTGTGTGTGGATAACTTAGTACAGATATAGATGTTTGTCTATAGTGAACAAATACATTTATATGAAAATCATAATGTATTTCATTGAATTATAATGTGTTTAAATCAGTATTAATTGATTGTAAAATAGGTAGTTTATGTTTAATACAAATTAATATTGTGATAATGGAATTGATTAAAAAAATTGGAATTTAGTGTGAAATTCCAGATTTTGTTTACTTCCATTATAATACATATAAAAATGTGTTTTTATATGAATTTGTAAATACTTGACTATCTTAAATATTATTTGGTAAGTGAATTAATAGTAATAGAGCCTTATTTAAAATGGATGTTAGGTTGTTATTGAAGTTCAACAAAATATAATAGTGGGTTTTTATGTTATTATAAAAACATGTGATTAATTCATGTAAGATTTCTTTGTACTTAAATACCGTGGTATTAGTATAGAGATCTTATGAGAAACAATGGATCCTTCCATATAATTTGATTAGTAAATCTTGGTATTGATGACACGAAGAAAGTAAATATGTGAGAAGGATTTCATGCACTTACTTAGAGATAATAATACATAGAATGAATAAAATCCAATAGAGTGTGTGTGTGAATATGATTAATTCATGTGATTTTTAAACTATATGAAAACTTTGGCCAAAGTAATATTTGTAGTTAAATGTTATCATTTCACTTGTTTGATTTATATACATGTATGCATGATATCATGTTCGAACATAATTATTTATGATATGTTGTATGTGATGGTTATCTTAAAACACATGAGTTCTAGTTGAATTCTCGATACCTCTATTGTTATTATCTACTCATCCATGAAGGGAGGGCCATTCCAGAATTGGGTGATTGTGAGAGGGATCTATGGTCTGTGGTTGGTGTAGAAAAGCACTCTGATGATGTTCTCCCTCTCCTATAGTATTCAACTGATAAAGACTTTTACTCATGATTATATTTTGTATATTGACGAGTTTATGAATACTTGTTTGTTCTGTGGAATAATGTATAGATGTATATTCATATTATGATGTATAAACTTTGTATTGGTGTACTATTATTGCATTTTAATAATCAATAATTGGTTGCTTATATTATATAATTTATTATGTAAACTTTTAGCAATCGGCTGAGATAATATACAGTAGATTTATAATTTGTGATTAATTGGTTATGTAATTCAACTTGTTGTTAATTTTATCATTAACTAAATGAATCAAAACCATGTATTAATTTTAGATGTATTTAATTAAAGATAAAATATCTTAACCTTAGTTGGGATTAATTTGGTTTAGATTAGTGAAGTAAAATTAGAAAAAGATTACCTAATTCTGGTTAAACCTAGTGTGGTTCTAACACAATGTAGCATATTCTTTCTTGTTATCATAACACACATGCATATGAGTGATTGCATAAAGGATATTTTATTAAATATAGCTATTTCTATTATCTTCAGAAATTTATTTGTATGTTTTATTCCTAAGTAAATGTCATATACGCCTACATTGATTGTTTTGTTCTAGTTTATCCATTTTTTTTGTTACTTGATCTATTTTAGCTTGGCCTATGCTATGAAACTTGTTCGAAACTATTATTCTCAATCCACTGCTTTTATTAAACTTTAAAAACATCCTATGCCCAGATTATTTTTTTGATTTCTTCTTCAATTGTCTTAATGCAATATGCTTATGCTATATTATAATGTGCAATGCATCATTTTGTAATTGTAATGCTCTTTTTCCAACACGTGATTAGTCAATTTTCAAATTACTTGAGCATTTTATTTAAATTGATTAAGTTGGTGTCTCTTAATTTGTTCTAGTGTATATTTTTAAGACTATGAAAAACATTGAATGCATAATTATACAACTATTTATGCTTTGCTTATGTTTTGATTCTCTATTTTGATTGATCCTAACATTTTCTAGTTAAGCTTAAGAATATGCTATATTCAAAAAGCTTCATTTTTGTGATTGACTAAAACTTTGAGATGCACTTATTCCACATATTTTCTTGTGGTTGATTTGATTTAAAAAAATGGATAATATGCATTTTCCACACTTGGATTTGTGCTTGCATTTACAAAGATTATAAAAAAGAACAAATTTGAAAAAAAATAGAAACAAAATCTTTTTAACTTTATTACAAACTGTATATGTTATAATTGGCAGTGATGTACTTGTAAATGGATTCAAATAATATGGAATTAAATAACATAATTCAACACTTCTATACATTGGCACATAGTGATTGAACAAAAAAATTCATATGGGCACTTATGCAAGTTTTTGAGTCGATGCTTGTCATTAAGATGCTTTATTTATTCATGTGAACTTCAACAAAAAATTTGGTTGATCTAGGTGTTATTTCCATAGTCATGGTTGCTTCTAGAAAGGCCTCTAACTTCAACATGTAAAGCTTAAACTGAAACAACTTTCTTCTAGTGGCTGTGTATTTAATAAAAAAATAGATAGTAACCAATTTCTCAAATGGACAATTATGGGTGGCCTCACTAAAATAATGTCCAAATCTGTATTACTAACTTGTAAACAATAAGATGTAATAAACAATATTATTTTGGGAAAACTTATAATTAGACATTCTGTAATACATAGAAAAAAACTAATAGAAGAAACTACTTCTGAAAGCCTTTGTGTTTGTTCTGAGCTAAAATCAGTGAAAGATTCTTCTTTTTTTGATGTGACTAGACTTATAGCCTTTGATTTTTCAAGTTCTGCATGCTCATCATTTGATTTCACATTTATTGTATCTGAGTCTTTTTCTTTTGACATGTAATCAATGAGAGAAATAAATTATTATGGTTTTTCCTCCTTTTTTGGATGCATTATGTTGTGCACAACATACCCCACTTTCAAAATTTTCCAACTAAGAATGCATGGAATTATGAACCAACCTAATTCCACTGAATTTGATAGGAGTGACATGTGAAAGACATATTTAAAATTCCTTGTGCCTGGATTACTTGTTAGGAATATGTTTATATTAATGCTAAAAAGATTTGTGATTATTGCAGTTATCCAAGTTTTCATTATTTATTTTATTTGGGATAACCTATTAATGAATTTAGGAGTTTTCTTGAATGATCTTTCCAAATCCCCACAAGACATTACAGATTGATATTCCTAAGTTTTAGATTTAGAGAATTTTACACTCTACAGGTTTTACATTCCTTTAATGAGTTTTAGGCACTTCTTTTCAGAATTTCTCTTTGACACTTTTGTTGTCTACACAAGTCCTTCATAACCTTTGTCCATTGGGTATTCTATGCTAGATCAGATATCATGCGGCTCCATCACCTTTTACGTCTGCTAGTTCTTTTTGACTTGATAAAATTTTACACTTCAATCATCAAATAAATTAGTCCCACATGGCAACAACCCAATAACTTATGGCTAAAAGAATACTTAGAGATTTTTTAAAATACTTTTAGCTAAGTGAAGCACTAAGATTCTGCTAGGTGTCATGATCCCACTCACATGATAGCTAACAGGATGGGAATTTTAATGTGCGTAAAGACTAGGAAAGCAGAGTAATGCCAGTCATCTATGTGTCATAATTTTTTAGGCCTACTACTATCAAAACATTATAAAAAAGTTTGTAAGTCTTTTGAACAAGTGTATCAATGAAAACCATCCACATGTCACAATCCTATAAGCCCGTTAATATCAAAATATTCCAAAAATGTTTCTAAGTCTTTCAGGAAAGTTGAAATATGGCAACCCTCCATGTGTCACAATCACACAAGCCCAATGATAACAAAACATTCCAAAAAAAATTCTAAATCTTCCATGCAAGCGTAACAACAATGACCCTCCACGTGTCACAACCACGTAGGTGGACTACTATCAAAACATTCCAAAAAAACTATAAGTGTTCTATGCAAGAGCACAAACCACAATCATCCATATGTTATAATCTTGCAGGCATGTTGTTATCAAAACATTCTAAAAAAAATCTAAGCCTTATATGCAAGCAAAGCAGTGACAACCATCCATATGGCACAATCTCATATGCCTATTACTATCAAAACATTCAAAAAAAATTATAACTCTTCCTAACAAGTGTGATAGCTAAATCCATCCATGTGTCACAATATCATAGGCCCACTAGTATTAAAACATTGCAAAAAAGTTTCTAATCCTTCTGAGCTAGTGAAGTAGTGACAACCATCTACGTGTCATAACCTCGCAGGGCTGCTACTAGAAAAATATTCCAAAAAAATTAGAATTCATACAGACAACCAAGGGAAAGCAAAATAATGACATCCATCTACATGTCATAATCCCATAGGCTTGCTGCTATCAAAACATTTTAAAAAAAATTCTAATTCTTCCAGACAAGTAGAGTAGTAACAACCATGCATGTGTCACAATTTTGTAACAAAATAGATTCAAAATATGAAAATAGACAAAGTTAAGATGAAGACAAGGTTGTTGAAGCCTTAAATTCACATGAATTGGCCAACTTAATGCATTAAATTTAATAATGTTTCTGAATCCCATAGAGAATATATACTATCAACCAAGATTCATTACAATCACATTAACATAAAACTAGTAATTGCAAGTGCAATGTCAAGCCTTATTACGACTAGATATCTACATAGTTTTACTAAACCAGAGCTTGAGTATGTAACCATGGATTTTGATTCACATGTTCCACCTTCCCCCTCTCCATGCTCTATTTCAAATTTTGAACAATACACATATATAAAGTTTTATGACGTATCCACCAACAATGAGTTCAAGCACTATTCAGACATATGGGATGAATTTGAAGTTACAAATCCTTGACGCCCTAATGAGTGACTCTCAACTTTCAAATAGAGATACAGACAAGACCTAGTGGTAATCAAATCAATGGGATTACATGATGTAACAACAAAATCAAAGGTAATGCCCTACATTGACCTAGTTTATGATATGTTTGCAAATGGCTGATTTTTTGGAAAATTTTTGTATTTATTTTAGAGAAACATACCTATGGCCTATGTTAGTGGGTATGCCTTCAAGAAATATTGCTGACTCCCTAGCCCAGAGGTGACCTATAACCAATCACTAATGGACCAATGGATGTCTATGAATAATGTGACTAGTAAGTTATAGGAATGGGCCAATGACCCAACCACCTTCAAGCTCAAGGGACTCATCTTAGCTATGCCAATAACCACTTTCAGGCTAGGAATCAAGATCACCATGGCCTTACTAAATAGAATCTATGGTTTCCCAACCATAACCTATGTTAATAAGGTTTGGATTCTACTGCTAGACACCCTCCTCATTTCCACCAAGATCATTACCATTGGGGAAATCATCAACAATAATTTGATGCACTAAGTTGCTAGCTCAGACAATTGGTTGAATGATAATTTTTACATGATGTCTTATCTAGTGGATCCTATAACTAAAACTATCCACTCATATTTTGAGGACCCCTAGGAACCCTCCTCTAAGTATCCCAAGAACAGGATTTGTGACGAGTTTAACATCCTTCAATCCAAAGGTTTAGAAAGAACATGACCAAGATTATAGATACTTTCTACCCAATAGTATAACAAGCCATTTATGGCAAGGATATGCCTAGATTATCTCATCATATTAGAAGAATGGTTGGAAATATTGGTAGCTTTTGGCTTTACCTAGATTGCACAGTCATCAGAATAGAAGGAACCAAAGTTGTTCCCCTGTATCTTCCTCACTTCATACCAGATAAGGTGGCTAAGAAAGAAATTACAGCTCAATTAGCAAATTCTATAGATGTTAGTCTAAGGAGTTCCAAATAAGGGGTAGTCCACCTAACTCCTATTAGCATCAGCAAGATTCAATACACTAGGTGGGAGCATTTTCACCCTATTAATAGGACTAGAACATCTTATGACTTCAAATGGGCACCCTATAGGTAATGGGATCCAAATAAGAGGGTCAAGAACCATTTAAATAGAATCAAAGCCAGGGTGGAAATTGATTATGGCCATGTGTCATATCCACATGATGAGGTGTTCCTAGATGCTTTGAATGAAATATAATTTCAAATCAGGATGAATAATGTATATATGTCAATGGCGGTGGCTAGGAATATTTAGTACAATCAAAATACCACAAAGGAATATGCTCAAAGAATTGAGAAAGAACATTGATATTCAAACCCCCTAGGACCACTCTCAAAAACTAGAATTTAGGGACAAGAGTAGGCTAGTACATCTAGACAACCTTCTAAGGGGATTGAATAAGAAATCATCCAATGACTACCTCAACATCTGATCCCTATGACCAACTTCACATAAACCACTATCATATTCACTCCCCCTCACTTGAATATGACTATATTTAATGCAATAAGTATAACTTATCCTAGTGGAGTGTTTTCTATGTTTCCATTTCCTCCACTCACTATAACACATTAGGTGAGTTTTCCATCTTTCCTTTCCCTAGTTTATGATTTTACTCTATCACTATCCTTGGTTCAAGCCATTTCAAAATCAGTTCCATCAGTTCATCCATCCCATAAACCAATATTTGCTTATCTTGGTTCTCATCCAACAACCATTATTGTTGTAGACTAAAACTTGAGCTTATGGATTAAACAATGTAATTTAATCACTCAAACTTCAAACCACTGGATAAAGTCTAGAGCCATTAGAATTCAATGCAAATAGATGATTAAACCATTCAAAGTGGAAATATAATCCTAAGCTAATTGATTTATACTATGATCAAATGGATTTAGAACAAGAAGATTAGGATGAGATTGATTACCTTGACTCATATTTTTGACATTATTATGGCATGCCTATGGATGATGGATTCATGGATTGATTAAACATGGATATGGTATGGACTTCTAAGATGTCTGATTAATTTGACATGGATTTGTTATGGATTCCTAAGATGTGTTCCATGGAGGAGGAGTCTTGTGTAAATAGATTTTGGAGGGAGAGATCAATAGATGAGATTCAAAGTTGGATGAGGGAGATCAAGGGTGGAGAATTAAAAGAAATTTAAAATTCTTTGGAAGCTTCTAGATTTAGAAGCTTCTAGAGAGGAGGGGTGAGAATAGAGAGGATTCTAGAATTGGAGAATTATAGAATCTTTCTTAGGGTTTAATGATGATTAGATAGGGATTAGGTGAGTGATTAGGGACTAGGGGTGTAAGAGATCCTAGGAATAGGCTAGTGTAGGTGGGTAGGTGGGTCATGAGAATTTAAAATTCCTAAATAATAGATAAGTGGGGATTACGATAAGATAATGGGGATTAATTAATTGGTTGGGATGGATAAGGTTAGTAGATGAAGAATAATAAATGGGAAATATTAGATAAATGACTAGCAAGGGGGGATATTAGGATGAAATTAATTAGAATAAATGAGATAAGAAGAATTAGTGTCGACTAATAGTAATATAAGTGATGTTAATGTAGGCGAGCAAAATTAGATGCATACATTTTTCCCATGTTTGAAAGGGCATTGTGAGTGGATTAAAGTGAAAGGAGTAATGGTCTTATAAATAAAAACCATTTCATTGATGAATTTTTGTAGATGATGTTAGTGGATATGATTTTAGTGACTATGATTCCCCCTTGAGGGGACATACAGGGAAGAATGAGATGGATGGCCACTTGAAAGAAGAAATGAGGGGTGGGATGTAATAGATAGAAGAGGGGATGGGATGTGAGATGTTGAGATAGAAGATGAAGAAGATGAGTTTGAATTTGAGTAATGAGCTAAAAATTGATGATGCCCCTGAAAAATACATATGCACAGGGAGTAGAGATGACTTTGTCATGATTATCAACATATCTCAAGGGGGAATCAACCGTAAAATGATGATGATAGGATTAAATTATCACAAGCTTTAGACATATCCTAAGCAAGGACACATGTAAGGGAGAGATATTAGATAAGATAAGACAAGGATGAGATAAGATTTATGGTCAGTGTAGTTCATAGCTAAAGTTGATTAATATAATGAAGGTGATGATAGAGAATGATATGATCGAGCGATCAAAAGAAAAAGGAGAAGGATTATACTATGATTCAAATCAATGAACCATTATGTGATTAATAGAAATGTTTCCCCTAGTAAGGACACATGCAATGGAGTAATGGGTGATAAATCAATCAATCAGTGATGATGAGAGAAAAGATGGATGTTATGACTTGTCGATCCAAATCAACATGGGTAAGTGATTGATGAAAAATATTAGGGAGATGATCATGAGAATGGCAATTGATCAATAGAGTAGATTATTATAGCTAAAGTATTTGATTAATGTAAGACTGGAGGATGATGAAAGACAAGATAAATGAGTCAACAAATGATGAGAAAAGAGGAGATTGGCTGAGCTATCCTTAGGCACTACAAGGTGGCCAAGTGCTACCTGCATAGTCTGAAAAGACCTCTGGCCAATATAGTTCTAACTCAGGGATGATGATGATGATGATGATGATGATGATTAGTGATTAGGATCATTTTAGTGATTAAAAGATATGACTCGGATGGTGAGATGAGGATAAAAGATTAGAGATTAGTTGAATGGATCGAAAAGGATTAGATAGGTGATGGGAATAAGATGATTAGGTAAATTATGAAGGTATGGGTGATCAAGCCATCACAACTATCATATGGATCATCACAGTCTTATACAATATGATTAAATATGGCACTTGGCAGTATGATCCATGATATAAGTATGACCAAGAGGATGGTGTGCTAAAGTGCATTGGAAAATAGTGAACTCTGCATCATCGAGCAAAATTACAAGTAGTATTATAGCTTTAGGTGACCTCATAGAATATTCATTCATTGACCAATAGACAAAAAGAGACACAATTCAAAATAGACTTAGAATACAAAGACAATCAAATATTTACATCATGCAAACAAGCTAAACAACATAGAGCATACAAGTAGCACACACAAGTATCTGCATGCAGTGTCATAATGTCTTGCCTAATGATGGGATGAGTAATTAGGTGATGGGTTGGAGGATATGATTTTGGATAGATTATGGATATGGATTTAAAACTATATGAGGGACATGGATGAGGATTTGGATATAGATTTGGGGGGCCTAGATTAGGGTTAGTATAAGGAGAATTGATATTTGGATTAGGATAAGGAGTCATAAAATGGATGAGGTGTGATAAGTGATGATACTAATTTGGTATAGAAATTGAATCCAGAGTGGTCAAAGAATGTGATTCAAAGATTACCATGACTAAGGATTACCAAAAGACAGAACCCTGTAAGAGTTTAGTCCACCAAGAGGAGTAGGAAATTATGGGATCAAATACCTTTCACACTAGCAAAATAATGATTGGATGGGTGCTAGGTATGAAGAGGTAATGATAGGGAAGTGATGGATTCTAGACTAAATTCTTTGACAAGGTTATGTGCATCAATAATACCTAATCAAAAAGATAATGAAGATATGGATGGATAGGTAACCACTAATATTTGGTACCAAGACAAAGTATAATGTCTAAGGATGATGGTTGGAAAAATATGAGATGGATATTACACATTTGTTTAAGATGGTGATATGGATAATGGGATATATGGGATGGATATTAGATGTGGTTTAGGACAGTAAAGGTGAATGTTGGATGTGACTAGGGGTTTAGGCATAAGACAAGATGACATGGACTATTTTTGGAATATTTTATCTTTTTAAGGATTTTTTTTGATATATATACACTATACAAATGGGGTTACTAGCAAAGGGAATACTAATCCTAGTAACTAGGATGAGGATGGATGAAATCATAGATAAGAGACAAGAAGATGAGGGTGAGGTGGAAAAGGGGATGAGGACCAAGGAAGAATGGACTAGGGATTGCCAATGACCACATCATGAAGGAACTAGATGATTAGCTGTTTGAATGTCCATTAGAGGATACACCAAGGTGATTCCAAAACATTTCTCAAGACACCTTCCTCATCTTTATGAAGGTCAAGACAAGAAGGAATGGGATATAAGATGCATGATATGGTGGTGGATGATGGGTAAGAACAATGTATGAATGGGATGGACAAGGGATGAATATATTTATGCCCCTAAGTATTGAGGTAAAATACATATAATTGATTATTCTACCATGATGTTAAAAACCGGTTTTCATCATGGTACTTTCCCATGACATTAGAAGTCTAGTTTTCACCATTGGATGATTGATTTTTTTAGATGGCATCTTAATTTATTAGAGGGAGAGATAAAAGAATTATAACACTAGATGGATCTATTATAGGCTTAATTTTCACCCTTGGGGAGGGTTTTTCAGGCTCTCTCCAACTAAGCTATAATATTAGGACAACCCCAAGCTGTGGGTACTATGTTGGGGATGAATGTCTGGAGTAGGTTAGATTCCTCTTTGATGCTCACCTAAAACTAAAGATAATCCTAATGCTTCATGAGAAATTTTTTAGAAAGAGAATAAGAGTTCCTAAGAAATTTAACTAGGTGATGCACCAAATTTAAGATGGAAACTGTTAAGGTGTGGAGCCTAAAAGCTTCACCAAGGAATGCTTTGCAAGGTTACAGCAGTTACATAGTCACCGGCGTCGGTCAGGTGCAATTTAAGAGATGTCAGCATCGGTAGGGATCGGCCGACGTCAATCACAGGCAAGCAAGAAGGAACTGATGTCGGTTACCTATGCATCCAGAGAGCTATTTTCATGGACAGAACTGAGTGTTTGCATGATAGATTTAAGTCATCGTCTTAAGTCTGCATCTCTATTATTAGTAAGACTATTTTAGAGCCCTTGTTCAAGAGGCATAACTGTTGGTTGTAAGTACATGCTCAAGTCTCCTAATTCTATATGTAGAATTAGATCTTCTTAGCTTATTGTATTGTATGTTGAGAAAGAACAGTACATAATTGTATAGGTGAATCAATTCAGGTTGTTGGAGTTGATTGTACTTGAGAGAGAGAGCTCTTGAGGGAAAGAGATCTAGAGAGAGATCTGTACATCTGAGAGAGGTGTGGAAGAAAGAAGTTTTTTCAATTGTATTCCTTCTATAAAGAGTTTAATACAAGTTTTCAGGGTGGTTTCTTGTATCTCTTGTTCTTTGCTATTTATCATTCTAGTTACTTATCTATCTGATTTAATTCAATGGTTTATTGCTTTCATAAGTGTAATCAAATTGTTGGTTGATCCCCAACAAGTGGTATCAGAGCAAGGTTGTTGGATCATAGCTTGATACCAACAAGTGGTATCAGAGCCTTGGTTGTAGGTTCAGAGCTTGATATCCATAAGTGGTATCAGAGCAAGGTTGTTGGCTCATAGCTTGATACCAACAAGTGGTATCAGAGCCTTGGTTCTAGGTTCATAGCTTGATATCCATAAGTGGTATTAGAGCTTAGGTTCACTAATAGGTGGTTCAGATCTATGTAGTGTGTATTGATTATAGGGTACTCACAGGAGTTTCTGTAGAGATTTCTGTTTGAGTGGGAGAAGCAATGGCAGAAGAAAGTAAACTGAGAATGGAGAAGTTTAATGGAAAAAATTATCAACATTGGAGAATGCAGATAGAGGACTATCTGTATCAGAAAGATCTATACTTACCGTTAGGTGGGATTGCAAAGAAGCCCACAGACATGGATGATGAAAAATGGGAAGTTCTTGATAGAAAGGCTCTAGGGTCTATAAGACTGAGTCTAGCATCTACTGTGATATCTAATTTATCACAAGCAAAGTCTACGTTAGAGTTAATGACTACTTTAGCAAATTTATATGAAAAACCCTCAGCTTCTAATAAGGTATATCTTATGAAGCAGTTATTTAATTTGCGTATGCAGGAAGGTGGATCGGTATCTAATCACCTGAATGATTTCCATGGAATTGTAAATCAATTAAGTTCAGTCAATATTGTGTTTGATGATGAAATTAAAGCTCTTTTAATATTATGTTCTTTGCCTGAAAGCTGGCATAGCTTAGTAATGGCAGTTAGTAATATTGCATTTGTTTCAAATATTTTAAAAGTAGAGGATGTTGTTAGTGTTATTTTGAATGAGGAAATTTGCAGGAAAAACATAGAGAAAACATCAGGGAATGCTTTAAGTTTTGAGAGCAGGGGAAGGCAAAAAGAGAAGAGCAAGAAAGGGAGATCAAGATCTAAGTCAAAGGTGAGAGGTAGATCCAAATTCAGAAATGGCAGGAAGCCACAATGCTGGAATTGTGGAAAGATGGGGCACATAAGCAGAGATTGTTGGTCAAAGCCTAAGGAGGACAATCAGATTGAAGAAAAAGAAGAAGCAAAGGTTGCAGGTATTGCACAAGATGCTTTAATATTCTCTTTGCATAATAATATAGAATCTTGGGTGTTAGATTCTGGTGCATCTTTTCATGCTACCCCTAATAGAGAATATTTTAGTGACTATATCCATGGAGATTTTGGAATAGTGTATTTAGGGGATGATGAGCCTTGTAAAATTATTGGCAAAGGTAAAGTGCAGCTAAAAATACAGAATGGCAACACATGGGTGCTGAGATATGTTATGCATGTTCCTAGCTTGAAGAGGAATTTGATTTGTGTAGAAAAGTTAGGGGATGAGAGTTGTACAGTAACCCTCACAACAAAATCTTGGAAGGTGACCAAGGGTGCACTTATAATGGCCAGAGGTAAGAGAGTAGGTACTCTCTATTTATGTAATTGTGTTACTAACAGTTCTCCTTCTATATTATCTACTTCAGATGTGGATGCAAAATTGTGGCACTCAAGACTTGGCCACATGAGTGAGAAGGAAATGTCAATTCTTAAGTCTAAAGGTAAGCTTTCAGATTTGAAAAGCATAGATCTAGATTTTTGTGAGCACTGTGTTTTTGGGAAACAGAAGAGAGTGAGTTTTCTCAAGACTGGGTCAACAAAGAAGAAGCATAAGTTGCAGCTTGTTCACACAGACGTGTGGGGACCGGCTCAGATTGCTTCTATTGGAGGATCACAGTACTATATTTTGTTCATAGATGATGCTACAAGAAAGGTATGGATCTATTGTATTAAGAAGAAATCTGATGTATTTGAGACTTTTAAGATATTGAAAGATATGGTTGAGAATGAAACAGGCAAAAGATTGAAGTGAATGAGATCTGACAATGGTGGTGAGTTCTGCAGCTATAAGTTCAAATGGTATTGTTATATGCATGGAATCTACAGGCAAAGGATGGTTCCAAGGACACCTCAGTAGAATGGAATTTCTGAAAGGATGAACAGAACAATTATGGAGCATGCAAGGTGTATGAGATTGCATGTTGGTTTACCCTTAGAGTTTTGGGCAGAAGCTGCTGACACTGTAGTGTACCTAATTAATAGAGGACCCTCTACAGCTCTAGATGGTGGAATTCTAGAAGAGGAATGGATAGATAAAAAGGTAGATCTCTCATTTCTCAAAGTTTTTGGTTGTGAAGCCCTTGTGCACGTTGATAAGGAAAATAGAAAGAAGCTGGATGCTAAGTCTATGAGGTGCACATTTATTTTCTATGGCTCTGATGATTTCAGTTTCAAATTTTGGAATCTAGGGACTAACAAGATAATTAGAAGTTGTGATGTTGTTTTCAATGAAAAAGTGATGTATAGTGATCAGTTGAAGAAGCTGAATCAATCTGGGCAGAGCAATGGAGAATTGGACGAGGTGATGGTCCAAAATGAGCTCGTGGAAAGAAGAAATAATCACTTGCAGGAAAACACAGAGACCAACGTCGGCCAGGCAGGAACCAATGTCGACAGAACAAAAACCGATGTCGGTCATATAGAGACCAACATCAGCAAGATAGGCACCGACGTCAGTCAAGAAGAATCGACGTCGGCCAGTTACAGGTCTGGAGGTGACCGACGTCGGTCACTGTTAGAGAATTTGGGTGGACAGCGTGTTGTGAATGAGGCTCAGACGCCCATCAGGAGGTCAGAAAGGGTACATAAACCTCCAATTCGATATTCCCCTTCATTATTCTATTTATTGCTAACTGATGGTGGAGAACCAGAGATTTTTGAAGAAGCATTACAAGTGGAGTCCAAGAGTCAGTGGGAGCGTGGCATGGTTGAGGAAATGGAGTCGTTGAGAGAGAACAAAACATGGGATTTGGTTGAGTTGCCAGCTAGTAAGAGGACACTAAAAAATAGATGGACCTACAGATTGAAAGAAGGTGAGAATGGACAGATGAGATATAAGGCCAGGTTGGTAGTGAAAGGATTTGCACAAAAGCTAGGTATTGATTTTGGTGAGATTTTTTCTCCTGTTGTTAAAATGACTTCTATACGGGTTGTATTGTCTTTGGTTGCTATTGAGGATTTGCATCTTGAGCAGCTTGATGTTAAGACAACGTTTCTTCATGGAGATTTGGATGAGGAAATATATATGGAACAGCTGGAAGGATTTGAGGTCAAAGGTAAGGAGAAGTTAGTGTGCAGATTGAAGAAAAGCTTGTATGGCCTCAAGCAAGCTCCTAGATAATGGCATTTGAGATTTGACAGGTTTATGACTGAGCATGGCTATAGTAGGTGTCAATCTGACCATTGTGTGTATTTTGAGAGATTGGATAATGGTATATATATTATTCTGTTGTTTTATGTAGATGATATGCTGGTTACAGGATCACACATGCAAGATATCTCTGAGCTTAAGGTGAAATTAGCTCACACGTTTGCCATGAAGGATTGGGAGTAGCAAAGAAAATCCTTGGCATGAGTATTAAGAGAGACAGGAAAAATCACAGGTTGATTTTGTCTCAAGAGGATTATGTAAACAAGGTGTTGAAACGGTTCAATATGCAGGATGCAAAACCGGTAAGCACACCTTTGGCTGGACATTTTAAATTGAGTAAAGAACAATGTCCTAATTCACATGATGAGGTAGAGTACATGAGTAGAGTTCCATATTCTTCTGTAGTAGGGAGTTTAATGTATGCAATGGTGTGTACTAGACCGGATATTGCCCAAGCAGTGGGAGTTGTAAGTAAGTATATGGCCAATCCAAGAAAGGAACACTGGAAAGCAGTTCAGTGGATCCTTAAGTATCTGAGAGGAACTAGCAGTAGGCATTTGTTCTATGGAGGTTCAGATACTTCTCTACATGGTTATGTAGATTTAGATATGGTAGGTGATTTGGATGGCAGGAGGAGCACCACAGGATATGTTTTCACTGCTGGTGGAATGGCGGTTAGCTAGATATCAAAGTTGTAGAAGGTTGTTGCCTTGTCAACTATAGAAGCAGAGTATATTGCAGTCACAGAGGCTAGCAAAGAGATGATATGGATGACACGATTCATGGAAGAGCTTAGAAAGGAGCAAGAGAGTTGCAAATTATACAGTGATAGTTAGAGTGCAATTCATTTGGCTAAGAATTCAGCCTTTCACTCAAGAACAAAGCATATACAACTAAGGTACCACTTAATAAGACAGGTATTGGAGGATGGTGAGTTGAAGCTGGAGAAGATCCATATAGATAAGAATCTTGCTGATATGTTAACCAAGCCAGTTACAAAGGAGAAGTTGAATCTTCATTCAACTTCTGTTGGTCTTCATGATTGAGTTGAAGATGGAGGAGCTAGAAGATGTTGTTGTACAGGTACTGGTGCAACTATTTATCTCCAAGTGGGAGATTGTTAAGGTGTAGAGCCTAAAAGCTTCACCAAGGAATGCTTTACAAGGTTGCAATAGTTACACAGTCACCGGCATCGGTCAGGAGCGACTGACATCGGTCAAGTCCAGTTCAAGAGACGCTGGCATTGACAGGGATCAGTCGATGTCAGTCACAGGCAAGCAGGAAGGAACCGATGTCAGTTACCTGTGCGTCGAGAGAGCTATTTTCATGGACAAAACTGAGTGTTTGCATGATAGATTTAAGTCATAGTCTTAAGTCTGCATCTCTATTATTAGTAAGACTATTTTAGAGCCCTTGTTCAAGAGGCATAACTGTTGGTTGTAAGTGCATGCTCAAGTCTCCTAATTCTATATGTAGAATTAGATCTTCTTAGCTTATTGTATTGTATGTTGAGAAAGAACAGTACAGAATTGTATAGGTGAATCAATCTAGGTTGTTGGAGTTGATTGACTTGAGAGAGAGAGCTCTTAAGGGAAAGAGATCTAGAGAGAGATCTGTACATTTGAGAGAGGTGTGGAAGAAAGAAGTTTCTTCAATTGTATTCCTTCTGTAAAGAGTTTAATACAAGTTTTTAGGGTGGTTTCTTGTATCTCTTGTTCTTTGTTATTTATCATTCTAGTTACTTATCTATCTAATTTAATTCCATAGTTTATTGCTTTCATAAGTGTAATCAAATTATTGGTTGATCCCCAATAGAAACTCCCATAAGCTCGAACCCACACTAGATCAATAGAGGACACTACAAGCTTACACAACATTAAGATCAAACTAATTTGTGTAAGTGTTTCATAGAAGAGGTTTAGAATAGAACACTAATATAGACCTAAAAACAACATTGAAAAATCCCTAAAAAAAGTCAGAAAGAAGGACCATGGACAAGGAAGATTCTCCTTCACACAATGCCATAATGTAGAGCTTGCCAAACACAAATTCAAGGTAAAAGATAGGTAAAGAAAGTTTGGTGCATCACCTAGTTAACTTTCTTAGGAACCCTTATTTGTATAATTATTTCATAGAAGAGGTTTAGAATAGAACACTAATCTAGATATAAAAACAACATTGAAAAATCCCTAAACAAAGTCAGAAAGAAGGGCCATGGACAAGGAAGATTCTCCTTCACACAATGCCATAATGCAAAGCTTTCCAAACACATATTCAAGGCAAAATATAGGTGAATAAAGTCCTTATTGCATTAAGAGGTAGTTCTTACAAATGCTTGATAGGGTAGAGCCTAATCAAGCTGAATATAATTTGTAGTATCTCAAAGAATGTGTCATCTCTCAAAAAGATAAATTTTTTAAAATATGAGAACCCTTTAAAAATGGAAAGAAAGGGATAATATAGAAGGGGAAGAGAGAGAGAGAAGGAGGAAGCATGTTGTTCATGATAATCAATGAGTTGTCAACTTCAAGAGATGTTTCACTAGGCTTTCGGTCTAATCAGAACAAGTTAATATGAGCAAGATATTCATGATTTATCTAGATAGGCTTTGAATCATTCCACTACTTGAACAAACTGCACAAGAAGACAAGATTTTTCTAAAAATGGTAAGTCATGATCATATTAGAAATGAATGCTTCAACTACTTTCCAATTCCCTAAGTCCTTTTACTTGGATCTTCCTCTAGATCTCATCATGAGGACAAAAGCCTCATATTTCTAAACTACCAAGGACACATCATATATGTTCTGAGTGGTGGTTTGTCAAAGACATGATTTGGGATGATCTTCTCATTAATCATATATCTGCTTTATGCCTTGGATCTTGGATCAAAATAACTATAGTTGAAAACCAATCTAAGGATATTGGTTTCCCTATAGTTTTATATATGTATATATCACTCTATTCGATGTCTAGTCCTATTTAAGCCTGCATCAAGATCCTTTCCTTTACCCTTTTTTCCCAACTCAAGTCAGACTTAAGTTTGGGTCCTTTAAACTTGCTTTTTGAGTCAGGTCCATTTTGCTTTATTAACTTTCATTGAATGTCCTGACTCATTCCTTTGCTATTATCTATAGGCAATTGACCTAGATCATTGACCCCTTTGAATTTATTTTGCTCCATTAGATTTTGAGATCTGATTAAATGTAGACCATGAATCTTTGGGACCCACTACCCCAAGCTTAGTTTCTTATTGGTCCTTGGAATTTGCTAACCATTTGACTTGCTCGAGATCATGTGTACTTGACACTTGTTAGCTACGTGTTTCTTCTCAGGTTCTCATCAAGGATTTTAGATCTAAATGATCACTTTATGGGTCTTAAAAATGGTGTGTGTAGATGTCTATCATTTTTAGACTGATTTTAGAATTTTAAAACTTGAAGCACAAAGGTCATGGGGTCATCAAAAGTGAAAAGAATGGAGCTAATGCTAAAAAGAGAAAACCTTTTTGATCCATTGGCCATTTTAGCTTTCTACATGCTTTTGTAAAATGTTTAATTCAACTAGTTTATGTGATCCTATAAGACGTCTTAATGATGGTTTGGTCTAAAATGGCTAAGTATGGAAACTTAGCAAATTTTGCATTGGGAGCCAACTTTACCCATGCGTATCTTTCATTATGATATAAAGTGTGAGCTATAATTTTAACACAATTGATCCTAGTAGAAAAGGCAAATAAACCCTTCTGACCATTTTCTCTGACTCTTCTGTATGCATGAAATATGACCTCATGACTATTCCCCCCTCAGTTTTATTTGGGCTCTCTGAAAATTATTTAAGTATGAAAAACTAACGAATTTTATCTTGGGAGCCCACTTTAAACCCTTAGATCTTCTACTGCATTTAGGTAGATGAGTTGAAGCTTGGCACATGGCATCTTGGGACTAATGTGAAGAAACCCATATGACCAACTCTCCTTGATTCATCCACACATGTGAGATATAGTAACATCAAAATGGTCACTCAGCTTTTTTGCCACTAGAGCCAAAAGTCTAGATAGGCTTCAGATGGAATGAGTAGACCAAATGAGTGCCTTGCACTCCCATACTCTTCCCAAAGCTTTTTGAAACTCCATAAATCCTTTGTAGCTCTGGAAGTACCCTTAAAATTTGACAAATTACACCTTAAGTGAAGTTAAAGTGTTTTAAAAGCTTTGTGAGCTTCATGATCTTCATCTTTTCCACTCATTCCATCTAGATATATTCCAAGACATTTTGATCATTTAATCAATCAATAACTCTTCTTCTTTCTCTCTATCAAGACCATTAGCCAATGGGCACATGCTTGGTATGTGAGCCAAATATGGCTAACATTTCTGGTGACTCACATGGAAGCGTGCCTGATATGCTTAAGAACCTAGTTCATTTTGTCTCATCTGATCCATTGGGCATGGAGTCACCTCTCTATAAATGATTTGATCAAGATGAAAGAATACATTTTTTTATAACCTTATCTTGAAACAAAAAAGATAAAAACAAATCAACAAGGCAAATGCATGTAGGAAAATATAGGAAAGAAAGAACAACTAGCCTACCAAACAAATGTGAATAAGGGCACTTAAACAAAAGCATGAAACCTACTCTAATTTGTGTATAAGGTTAAAATTTACAAGTAATTTCCACCTGGATCAAATTCAAAGGATTTGGGATAACTTACTTGTGAAGGACTAGGCTAGAAAATGGCTTGCCTTTGAGCGCTCATGATATGTGAGTTGAGACGTCTAGCTGCTAATCCCTTTGGAATACTATCAAGTTGGTGAAATGAGACAAATATGTCTCCAATGTAGACATATTGGTCCATTTATTTAAGGCTTGCTCCAAATTAGACTGTAGGGCCCCCTACAACCTCCTCCTTTAAACTGATGCTTGGTTGACTATTTAGGCTTAGGCAAAAAGCTCTAAGTCATCCCGAAAGGTGACCTCCTCTTGGTCATCCGAGATAATGCCAATTTAAACACCATCTTTTCTCTATTTTATTTGAAGGGTACCTTATGATATTTAATCAATCCACCTAATGCCCAACATGCCATATCCCTGTGGCTCTGAATCTGACCATTCTCCTTCATTTTTAAAGCATCAGTACTGCCTTCAAAGGACATCTCATCTTGAGATTTTTCAACACCCTCAACCTAATGGAAGACTTCCTCTTCATGTTCTAGAGGAGGTATAAGATGGTTTAAAACCTCTACTTTATCCATGAATTCATAGTACATTTATTTCCATACCTCATCTTGGTCCTCTTTTTCCTTTACTCTTTCCTCAGGTTCATTTATGACCTTTCCAACATGGTCAGTTGATTGATTAACTATATCAATATCTGCATCTTATTCATTTTCATCTGCAACCATACTATATGGAACCTCTTGGGTTGAAACAAAATATTCCCTACTCCCAACCACATCCTTTCTATATATATCTTTAAATGTGAAGGCATCAATGCTGCCTTTAGGCTCTAACATATCAAAGCCATACCAAGAAATCAGATTAAAACTTGATTCTTCCCCTTTTGAAAGAATTAGATTACCCATCATGACCTCTTCATCATAGACACTTGTGCCTTCCTCTTCAATCTCTTCTCTAACTTCAAGGTCCTACTCTATCCTTTGTAAAACAAGCTCCATCTTTATGTGGGAGATGGTGGGAGGGTGAAGAAGTTCACCTTATTTGCATATCAGGAGAGTATCCCTCTAGCTAGGCAATTTGAAAGCTCTTTTAGGCAACTTCTGAGGAAAGAAGGGAGAGTCTTGAAAATATTATACACTAAGCTCATTGAGAAGAACTATAGTTGTTTGCTTCATCTCTTGCACAACTAACCCTTCTTCTACTAGGATTGGCTCTTGGACTTTCTCAACTAGCATTTCCCTTTTCTATTTTGTGCCCTCCTTGATTGATTTCCATGAGGGTAATGGTACATGATTTGGCCTACTCCTCCTTTTCCTGAATGGGTGTGGGAAAGGGTGGTTTCACAATAGATGGTATGAAATAGTTGGGTGCATTGACATAGGAGAGGATCCAAAATGGAAGGACTTCATGTTCCTCAGTTGATAAAGGTGAGACTTGGTGAGGTTGATTAGAGAGGTAAATAGATCGATATGGAGGATATATAGGCATGTTTTAGGGCTAGTAGGAATGATTATATGGTTGTTGCACTAAAAGTTGAGGACCACTTGGGGTGAAGCCATGAATAATTTTGAATTAAGATGAAGGATAAGGAATGAATAAACATGTATTTTGATAAAATGGGTGGTGATTGTACATACCTAATGATGGTTATTAGCCACTTGGGGCTACTTAAACTAGTTCATAGTTGTTCAGAGTTGCCATTGATGTCTGCCAGAATGCCTCTAAAGGCTGATATGTAGAAGAATAACACAAAAAAATCTTCCACTACTTTGGACTTTTGTCCCACCGAGCATGTCAAAAACTATTATAGGCTTAATTTTAACCCTTGGAGATAGTTTTTTAGGATCTTTCCAACTAAGCTATAATATTAAGATAACCCCAGGTTGTGGGTAACCTATGTTGGGGCTAAACCTTTGGATTAGACTGGCTTCCTCTTTGATGCTCACCTAAAACTAAAGCTAAGCCTAATGCTTCATGGGAAAAGGGTTACAAAGAGAATAAAGGTTCCTAAGAAAGTTAACTAGGTGATGCATCAAACTTAAGATTGAAAATACTAGAAGCTCAAACCCACACTAGATCAACAGAGGATAATACTAGCTTACACAACCTAAAAATCAAGCTATTATGCATAAATAGTTCATAGAAAAGGTTTACAATAGAACACTAATCTAGACCTACAAACATCATTGAAAACTCCCTAAACAAAGTAAAAAAAAAAGAACCATGGATGAGGAAGATTCTCCTTCACATAATGCCATAATACAAGCTTGCCAAACACAGATTCAAGGCATAAAATAGGTCAAGAAAGTCCTTATTGCATTAAGAGGTAGTTATTACAAATGCTTGATAGGGTTGAGCCTAATCAAGATAACTATACTTTGCAATATCTCAAGGAATATCCCATCTCTTAGAAAGATAAAAAGTCTAAAATCTAAGAACCCTTTAAAAAATGGAAAGAAAGGGATAATATAGAATGGGAAGAGAGAGAGAAGGAGCAAACACATTATTCATGATAATCAATGAGTTGTTAGTTTCAAGAGATGTTTCACCAAGCTTTTGGTCTAATTAGAACAAGTAATTATGAGCAAGATATTTGTTATTTGACCAAATAGCCTCCATATCATTCCACTAGTTACATAAGCTACATTTGAAGAAAAGAGTTTGCCAAAAATGGCAAGTCATGATCCTATTAGAAATGAATGCTCTAACTACTTCCCAATTCCCTATGTCCTTCTACTTGGATATTCCACTAGATCTCATCATGAGGACAAAATACTCATATCTCCAAACTATCAAGGACACGTCATGTCTATTTTGAGTAGTAGTTTATTAAAGACATGACTTGGGATGATCTTCTCATTAATCATATATTTTCTCTATGCCTTGGATCTTAGACTGAAATAACTATAAGTGAAAATGAATATAAGGATATTAGTTTTCTTATAGTTATATATATTTACATAGTATTTTGTTTGATGTTTGCTCCCATTTGAGCCTGCATCGAGCTCCTTTCCTTTACCCTTTTTCACCAACTCAGGTCAAATCTGAGTTCAAGTCCTTTGAACTTGCTTGCTAAGTTGGGTTCATTTTTCTTTATCAAACTTCATTGAACCTCCTGGCTCATTCCTTTACTATTGGCTATAGATAATTGACCTAGATCATTAACCCCTTTGACTTTATTTCACTCTATCAAATTTTGAGATCCAATTAAACATAGACCATGGATCTTTAAGACCCACTACCCCAGGCTCGATTTCTTTTTGGTCCCTGGGATTCATTGACCATTTAATTTGCTCAAGCTCCTATATGATTGACACTTGTCAGTCACGTATTTATTTTTAGGTTCCCACTAGGGATTTTATATCCAAACGGTCACTTTATGGGTCTTAAAAATGACATCTACACATACGTCTACCATTTTTATACCAACTTTACAATTTTAAAACTTGAAGCGCAAAGATCATGAGGTCACTAAAATTACAGAGAATAGACCTAATGTCGAAAGGAATAAACCCTTTTTATCTACTAGCCATTTGAGATTTCTATATGCTTTTTTAAAATGTTGAAGTCGACTGGTTCATGTGATCCTACATGATGTCTTAATGATGGTCTAGTCTAAAATGGCTAAGTATGAAAACTTTGCAAATTTTGCATTGCGAGCCAACTTTGCCCATAGATATCTTTCATTGTGCTATAGTTCACAAGATGAAACTTTAGTGTAACTGATCCTGGTAAAAAAGGTAAAAAAACCCTTTTGACCATTTTATCTAACTTTTTTTATGCATGAGATATGACCTCATGAATATGCCCCCTCAATTCTATTTGGACTCTTTGAAAATTAGCTAAGTATGGAAACCTAGTGGATTTTATCCTGAGAGCCCACTCTAAACCCTTAGATCTTCTACTATGTTTAGGTAGATGAGCTGATGCTTGGTACATGGTAGCCTAGGACTAATGTGAAGAAACTTGTGTGACCTACTCTCTTTGAGTCATCCACATGTGTGAGAGCTAGCAACATAAAAATGGTCACTCAATTTTTCTACCACCGAAGCCAAAAGTCTAGATAGGCTCTTAATGGAATGAGTGGACCAGATGAATACCATGCACTCCCATACTCTTCCTAAGCCTTTATGACACTCCATAGCACCTCTGTAGCTCTAAACCTGCCCTTATAAATTGACTAATTACACCTTACGTGAAATTAAAGTGTTTCAAAAGCTTTGTGAGCTTCATGATCTTCATTTTTTCCACTCATTCCATCTAGAGCTAGTCTAAGCCATTTTGATCATTTGATCAATAAGGATCTCTACCTCTTTCTCTCTATCAAGACCATTAGCCAATGGGCACATTATTGGTATTTGGGCCAAATATGGCCAAACCTATTCTAGAGATGTGTGATGTTGGGATCATGTTGTCAATGGATGTATTAGAGACCTTATGACCTTGGTTGATGCTTGATTGAGACCCCTCTAGATATCTAGACCATGTATCATCATCACCCCTAGGAGAGACAATGTTGTTCAAGAAGGTGATGGGAGGTATGTATGCAATTATATTTTGATGAGGATGTATGGAACTTGAATGGATGATAGGACTTGATTGGATTGTGGGTTCATGATAAGGTGTGATGGGTGATTGGGGATAAGGACTGGTAGTCGCATACATCATTAGAGATGTTTGGCTTTCCTCATTTGATTGGTGCCATGTGACAAAATATTTTAAGAGATCAAAGACACTTTGAATTTGTGGTTCTTTGATTCAATTATTTGAGGGATTATCAACCATTTGGATAGTGCTTTTGACATTATTTTTATTTTTTGAATGGATTTGACTTTGACTACCCCTTGGTACATAATTTTGGGCTTCACTAAAGGAGATTGATTTTTGACATTGATGATAATGATTATGTTGATTGACTATCCCCTAGTGCCTAATTTTGGGCTTCACTAAGGGGAGATAATTTTTGATTAGGCTGATGATTTGCCTTTTCTTGACTTTGACTTATGGGATCAAAGATGATTGGATTATGATTTCCTTTTTTAATATGGTCTTGGACCTCCACATTTGAGGCACTTATTATATTTCTCAATGGTCGAATGATGTATGTTCCTAGTCATCCCTATGGAAGAAAGGGGTCTATGATGGATGAAGGTGATGAAGATGGTGTGATGAGGTTAATGGGTGGTGATGGGGCATCATGGCCCTGATAAGGGTTCCTAGGAGACCCAATTTTGACATCAGAGAAAATCTCCTCAATATCCACAAAAGGATCACTAGGACTAGTTGTAGTATATGTATCCAAAGTAGGATCAGATTCACTCATACAATCTTCAACAGATAAAGCTTAAAAGAACTATTGTATGAATTCATCATCTTTATTAGAATCAAAAGGTACACCTGGTGATGGATTGGATGTATATAAATTAGAGGTATCCTCAAAAAGATAAGCATTATCAACATTTGATAGAATATCAGTGAAGGATGATATTTTTGATGAGTAATCTGATTCGAATGCTGGTGTTGAACATGACCCTAATGCAAATAAGACTTATGTTGGCTCTGATGCTAACTTTGATGTACATGATGAAATGATGCTAATAGAAGACTCATTATCCATAGTTTACCTCTCAATAAGGGGTGTTTGACATGATGGGTAAGATAGAGATGATGGAAGATCAATGGATTCAACAAAGATAGGCCCATGGGTGCGTTCATGAGGACAAGGTTCATGAGAAATGAACTTGTATTTGATGGAGGATTTATTGAAGATGGGAGGATTATGGAGGATGGATGTGCGGTCTTGACCTTGCCTTAGAAGGGGAAGGGATTAATCATGACCAAGAAGGGAGTCTTGGAACTCCTTTTTTTGTTCACCCAAAGATGTAGACTCATCTAGTTCATCCTCAATTATTATGTCACCATAGTCAGTGAGGTCTTGGACATAGTCTTGAAATGGATGACATCAATTAATGGTATGCCCCCATGTTTGGTGATACAAATAATATTGGGTTGCTTTATACCAAGAGGGCTTAGTCTTGGTGGGATTAATATGTCATATGGGTGGATAGACCATCATGTTAGTGGTGACTAGTTGTTGGAAGTGGGCTTCCAAGGATATAGGAAGGGGAGTATAAGGACCGGCTTAAATTTATGACTTATATGGGGAATCATTGGGCTTGAGATTCAATGGTTATTAATGTGACTAGGTAGTAGGTGAGTTGGCCAAGATTGGATTCCTTTTGCTAGTAGAGGAAGGGGCTATCGATGGTTTATGACTAGCAGATGGAGGATTTATATAGGACTGACATGAAAGGGCTTGGATGGGAGGTACAATGAGTTGAAGGGGATCAACACCTTTAGAAATTAGAACACCCATCATGATAATCCATAAGAGGATCTCATCCTTATTAGTAGATATGTATTGGTCAATGAAGGCAGAGTTTAGCTCTATGGTGATGGTTGAAGAGTGACGGATAATGGGATGGAGGATTAAGGATGGTTTATTCAAACAAAATAGGTTTAGAGAATCAAGCTAGTATGATAAGTAATGATGAGGATGAAATAGATGAATGGATAAAAGATTAGGATCAAATTTTAGAATGATAGTTAAATAGGTGCTAACGACCTATCAATGATGCCTAGTTTTTCAAGCTAGCAAAAGGATTAGGTATTTGATGGGTGATTAGACTTAAAACTAGCAAGAGGATGATATGATGGGTGTTAGTTATGAATAGGCAAGATGATTATACTAGAGATGAGTAAATTGATGATTGATAAGTTTGCTATATTGAGACTGAGAAAGTGATAAGATGCTAGTAGGATATTGATTGGGTATGATATTTGACCAAATGATGAATGATAGTAGACTAGGATGATAGGATGATAGGGATAGCTAATAAGAAGACTAGCTCAAGCCTTAGACCAATTTGCTCAAGATGAGATGGGGTAGGATTATGTGATCAAGGGGATAGGATAATGGGACAATGTCAAAAATAGAGAGGTGATGATGAAATGACTAGGGGGTAGTGTAAATGAGATGGGGTTGATTTAGACACATATGTGACCCAAAGAGCCTAATAGGATAAGCTAGGATATGGTTAGACTAGATGGGTGATGAAGACAAGGTTAAGACAAGTGATGGACTTACGACAATATGTGATTAGGATATGTAGATGATGGGTGGGTGACTAATGATAGGTAGGTCCTAGTGTTAAGATGTGATAAGAAGAATATACAATAAAATGAAAATATGTACAAGAGGGTAAGACAAGGATATAAAAAATGATGATTTGGATGGGCAAATGATGGGGGTGATGACTAATGATGGATGGGTATGGTTAGCCTAGGAGGGGATGATTAAGACAAGGTGGTGATGGAAGGTAAAATATGATGTACAAAAGGATATACAAAAGGACACTATATACAATGGGATGATGGATGTACAAGTCAAGATATAGATGAGGTGTGGGTATGACTAGCCTAGGATGGGATGAAGACAAGATGGGGGATGGGATAAAGATACAAGAGGACAATACGTACAAGAGAATGATGATAGGATAAGGATGATGACTAAAGGATATACAAGATGATATGTGTAAAAGACCTAAATAGGAGTCTATAGGTTTGGGTGAAAGGCTGACTCAGCTCATAATCAACACGAGTCTATCAAAACAAACATGTAATCAAGTAGAATACAAACCTATGATTAGTAAACTCAAGGGTGTGTAACTCGATGACCACACTATTTAACAACTTCATGGGTGAGGTTGTAGGTTGGTGACCCATTATGATATCAACCAAATCCTCTCAACCCCATCTATATATGATGGTTACTTAGGAGCTGATACTGACCCTATTAGTAGATCACCTATTATAACAGAGAGTCCTATGTTAGGTATATACAATGTTTATAGGTGCATATTTGATATACATGAAGGTACGATGGGGCCAAAGTTCATATAGGATGTTGTCTAAATTCCTTATATCTTAGAGCTTAAATGCCCCTAACTCTATGAAACCCTTTAGGGGGAATTCTATTTTGGCATTGAATGACAACTCTCCTAATTTTTGGACTCTGTCAGAACATGAAGTTTGGTCTAGTGCGTGGTGGTGAAATCCACATCACTGACCCCTAGAAAATAAAAAGAATAGGAGGGTTTATAGGTGGTTTTTGATCCTCTAGGAATCTTTGTTAGGATGCAAGGAGGATAGCATACACCATCATAGCCTTCAGGATACAAATAAGCAAATAAAATGGAGATTAATTAACCAATTAAGATTAAGTGTGTGATATATATAAGAACCAAGAATATACAATAAAAATTATATATATGACAAGATGATTAAAATGATTTAAAACAATTTTCAAAGTGCCAAAATGGGTCTTTGATAGGTGGCCTGCAAGCACACGATTGGTAGTTTCAAGTGGCACTTAAAAAGAGGTAACCTACAAGACAAGGATTAGTAGTTTGGTTTAACAATCTTGAGGGGTAACCTATAAGTCAAAATGTTAGACCAAAAAATGATGTGCAAAAGGATGATGTTAGTTAAACAAAATATCCACTAGATTTACCCCTAAAAGAAGCAGAGTGTTAGGCCTTAAAAAAAAGCACTAAAAAAATTATGATTTGGCTCTATAATTTATTTGGGTGAGTGGGCTATGATGTAGGTGTTTGGGGGCAATGGGCCCCAACAGGGTCAATTGGTAGAGCCCCTTATAGGGTTCAGGGTCAGTGCCTTGAGCATGCTCCCTATAGTGATATAGGGTAAGGTCAAGGTGCAGATCCCCTGATGCTAAAGGCAATTTAGGCCTTGCGAGAGGCCTAGAATGACTCAAAATACATCAAAAATGACTCAAAAAATGTACTCAAAAGGACAAAATCGAATGCAAAATCGTAACTACACAGTACACAATCACCAAAAAAAATGACAAAATCACAATTCTAAGATAAAATAATAGATCATGAGTTGCAATTTTACATCAGTTAGCTTAACTACAATAATCAGAAAATAAAATCATGACAGTTAGACAAAACTATGACTTGACAGGGTAAAATCATAATTAGATGAAAATAAATATTTGTGGTTTTGTGATAAACTATAAAACCTCAAAATTTGGAATTTTGTGTTGGATAGTTGTCAATGATGTCATGATGATGTCATAGAGGTATCCTGGAGAGAGGATGAAGTGCTTTGATAGCATAAGTAACAATGACAAAGTGTATAATATACCTATCCTAGTATGCTTGAAGTATGCTTGGTTGATCTCCAGAGTTTGACTATTTAGAGATGATTAAGGATGAGTATGGAGTATTGAGCATGTGTAAAAAGTCCCTAATATGTTTTTTAATATTTACAAGCTTGTGTGCATAAGTGGAATTCATCTAGTTATCCATAGTTTTTCATCTAGACACTTTGGGTCCAGTTGCAGAAAATTTGAGTAGGTAGTTTGATGGCATCACCATTACCATGATAGAATGATTCAAGGGGAGTTGGTCATATGGTTGTGATCACATTAATACCTAGTTGATATGCACTAAATCTCAAGTCATGCATCGTATCATGGTCAAATATATAAGGGTACAAAGTTTGCTTCTCAGTTATAATTCATTATTTTCCCATACTTAGCCAAATTTGCATGTGGCCAGAAAGATCTGAGTAAGCATGTTGATGAGGTCATCATTCACACAAGTGGAGGTGTCAGGAAAAAATTATCACATGGGTTTATTCATTTTTGTACCTAGTTTATATGCACTAATTCTTAGAACACGCAACTAAGCACGACAAAATATATGCATGTGCAAAGTTGGGCTCCTAGGAAATTTGAAAATTTGCATATGGCAAGAAGAGCTGAGTAAACATTTTGATGAAGGCATATCTTTCACATGTGGATGTTTCAGGATAAGGTGATCATATGGGTTTGTTCAATTTTATGCATAGTTAATTTTCACTAAATTTGAGATCATGTATTGAAGCACGACAAAATTTATACAAGAGCAAATTTGCTCTCTCAAAAACATTTTTGACATGGTTGGCTCTGTGACAAAAAATTTTAAGGCATTTTAATGGTGTTATATCTCACACATGTGAAGGTTCCAGGGGTAGATTGTTATATGGTTGGATTTTCCTATGTAAGGAGATCATATGATCCAAATTGTAGATCATGTGTCCAAACACAACAAAAGATATGATTGTGAAAATTTAGTCTTCCAAGTAGATAAGTAAGGTTCCCATAGTCAAATTTGCACATGTTAAATTTCAAGAAATATCGATGAAGCACATTTTATCCAAGAAGTTAGCAAGTAACGATATGAGAATAGGTACATGATGTTTAATGCTAAGTTGAGATAAAGATCCAGCTTCTTCCAAGGATAAACGGTGGGTGAGGGATCATATAGATAGAGATCAATGGTGACTATTAAAGTCAAGAGTTCAAAGTGATAGTTGTTTAGCATTGATAAATTGAGGACAATCTTGAAGAGATTGATGAAGCACATGAAGTCAACATTACAAGATTGCATGAGATGAGGTCAAAGTGATCAAGGTTTAACGTTTGAGCATTGGCACCTATGTGTTAAAGATCAAACAAGATCAATGATGTGTAATTGGTCTGAGTAGCGAGGACATGATAGGTGATCTTAGTGTTCAAGGTTTAACTGTGACCATTGTCATTTAAATTGTCAAATTTAATAAGGAAAAAAAAGTATATGGTCTTTAGGCCATATCTTTTGATCTAGACAAAATTTGCTTATGTTGTGAAAAGTGAGGATGAAGAAGACTCCATGGTGCATATAATGAACCTAATTTAAAGATCTGAAAGTGACTAAATTCAAAGATATTGAGCCTAGAAGTTGACTTTGTGTTCATGCTTGTTCTGTAAGTGACTCGAGAAGAATAATTGAGCTTGTGTAGATGTTTTTTAGATGTTTCATGATGAATTATCTACTGGGGAGTGTTGTATACTCTATGGGGATAATATATATGGTCTTTATAGGTTTGACCAATTAATATTTTGTATGAACAAAGGTTAAGAAGTTGACTATGTGTTTGTTCATAATGTTTCTGTATACCAGGTCAGTGTTTGAGTTGTTTAAGCATACACAGAGGTGAGTAAAGATGACTATGATAATTTGAGGATGTTTTAGGGGATATAAGGAGTGGACCTATGTAGTTAGAATTGGTCATGTATTTATTGATTTTCTCGATGAAGTGATAAATGGGTGAATAGGTCTCCATGAGACCTATAAGAGCTACGAGGGCCTCATTAAAAGGTGTAGCTGTTTAAAGGTGACCCATAGGTGCTATGGGTGACTTATGAAGATTATTTTAAATCATGTCTTGATGTGAGATAAGCCTTAAGGGTTAAGGCAAGTGCATTGGTCGACCATGATGTTGTTAATCATGAAATCCCTATATATAGAGAAACCAAAGGAGATGGTTTCTAGGTTTTTGATAGGTGTGGTGTGTGCATTGAAATGAAAAAGAGAAGAGGTCGAGTGTACCCAAAGGTTGGGTTGATGAGCAGAGCAAAGTGAGGATTGTGTGTATGACCTGTAGGTTATATTTTTTATTTTTGAATAGTGATCCTATAGGTTAAGGATAATCGAAGGATAGTTGGTGGATGTGTGATTTTGGTGGTTGGTTTGAGAGACTGATCAAAGTGTGGATAGTGTGTATGACCACCTGATCATGTTGTTAATATGGTGATATAGTTGTTGTAGTTGTGCTGAAGTGAGTGTGAGTGAAGAGATGAAGAGTGGGGTAGTTGGGATATGTAATGTGTCTTAATTGATCTTTGTATGTTGGTTTAAGTATGTAATGTGCTTTGGCCATTAGGGTGTGTTGGGTGATAGAGGAGTTATTGAAAGGTAAGAAGAGTGATATTTAGAGGTCCATCATTAGGGGTTGAAGACATCAGTTCTAAGGTGGAAGTGTTCTTATAAAAGGAGGGTATAATGGAGCTAGTCTTCCTTAGGGGTAGTTTCTCCTTGTAAAATAGGAGTTTTACTAAAGCCATGTGGTCTAAAGGAGTTGATCATCTTAGGGGTAGGTATTCCTTGTGGAACAGGTGTTATACTAAATACCTTTGGTCAAGAGGACATGATCAAGGTTTGATATTCTAAAAGAGTTGATCAATCTCTTGTTTGTAATTTCTTATAGGAAAATAGTCCATTTGTGTCTCAATATTGAGAGTGGGTTTTATTCCCCATGAGAGTTTCCCATAAGAACTATGTGTTAGGTCTTTGATCTTGTGTATGCATTGAATGAATGAGCTCTCTTGTTAATGTTGTTTGATCAAGTTGATATATGTTAACTATTTAATAGTTTGAAAGGGAATGCAATTGAAACTGAAAAATCTAGGCTCACTGATTCCCCCCCCCCTCTCAGTGATTTTACCTCTAACAATTGGTATCAAAGCATGTCCTTTGGAGGAATCTTAATATCTTGAAGGAGATCCTAAGTGGTATAAATATAACTAAGTAGTTGAGGAAATAAAATCTTGAGTTGAGATCAATGGTCAAAAGTCGTGAAGAACAGATTAGTCATATTAAAAAGCAATCATGTAGAATGATGGATAACATGTTTAAAGAAGCTAAGAGGGATAAGAATACTATCTAAGTTCCCTAAATATGACTACAGAGAAGAAGAAGGATGGTAAGAAAATGAATGAAAAATATTCTAAGAGTGTTTTAGATAAAACCAAAGATGGTTTGTTTGCCATGATAGACTTGAAGGAAAATCAAGAGTTTATGTTGACATATTTTGTTGACAAATCTGAAGAAAAGAATGAAGTCAATCATCCATTCAAAGTCAAGAAGGATTACAAGTCAGAGAAAGGTATGGAGATATGGGAGTCTCTAGAATTTTGGGATTTTGAGTCTCACTATGTCAATAGGGTGTCTCTTTGTAAGCTTTAAAGAGACACTTCACAGAAAGAGGAAACATAGTGGATGTTGGTTTGGACTTGATTGATGTTGTAGGACAGGAAAGGTCATGAGAAGATGTGTTGGCTTACTGCGAAGGATTTTTTTATTGGCAAACTTGTGTGTCAAGTTTTTAAAGAATTAGCTCAAAGAGTGAAAGGCAATAACTTGAGGGTTTGATGTCTACAAATCCTAAGGGGTGTGTTCATAATGATAATATCTCATTTTTTATATATGGAGCTAAGTGAACATTAGGTGAAGAATATGCAATGTTTTCATAAATTGGTGACATGCTTGTAATGCATGGTTGAGCCCAATTTAGTGTTTTTTGTCATGAAAGAATGAAGATGGTTGTGTAAAGTCTACAGGTAGAAGTTGTAGTTTTAAAAGTGTAAAAAACAAGATACATATTTGGTTGAATATGTCTTGATCCAGGTAAAGCATTGAGTGAGGGGGAACATATGTGAAATGCTTCAGTCATGTTAAAGATATGGTGTTGTCTTCTACAGATGTAAACCCAAGAAGGTTCAGATGATAACTTGATAAAACCTAAGTTAGGTGCTTTGGTAATGTATTGTATCCTCATACATAAACAAAGAGGGATATTTGTAAGTAATCAAGCCCTATCACATAGGAATATGTAGTTAAATGTAAGAGAGAAGATAGAGAAATATGTTGTGGTGTTGTCAAAGTAATGTCATGATGTTGATAGCTATATATGGTCAGTCTAATATGTAAGAATGAAGGTTCCCAGATGGAAAAGGAGGATTTATGATTTATCAAGATGATATTTTTGTATATAAAGTTTTGTTGACCCTAATTCTAGCATGTTCTAGGTGATTTTGTGATATGAAGGTATGTTGAAGTCAATTTAGAGATTTTTGTTAGCTCTCGAATTTCTCAATTTTTTCTTAAGAGCTTGCAGGGCCTAAAATGGGTTATAGGAAGTCAAGGTTCCTAATGGTGTGGAATCTCAAATATTTTTCTAGAAGTGTGTAATGGTTGTATCTACGTGTATAAGAATTTTCAGAGGTGGACATTGACTGAAAGGTGTTATGTTGACCTTGTTTGTTTTGAGATTCTAGGGTTTTGGACTCTATTAGAAAAGTGGTCTAACTTATGATTTGAGGTTTCAGGCTTATTAATATGTTGAATGGGATAAATGGGTTGTTAAATCAAGCTTCATATAGATTTGAAGGTAGGCCTAATTGGGTAGTAGGTTTGTGAAGGAAGTATGTTGTAGAGGATGATCTCATAGTTTAAAATTGGTGTGATCAATATAGATTATGATATTTCTCTATATATGAAGTTTCAAGTCTTGAAGAAGTTTCTATTGAAAGTTGTGGGTTCTTCAAGTTCTAGATAGGGCTATAAGGAGTCTAAATGGGCCTAGTCTTGAAGACATGCTTTTTGCTCAATTTATCCAAAAGAGAAAGGTATATTTGTTTCATGGAGAGTTATCAAGTTGATTGAGAATAATTTTTTTGTTTGGTGAAAGGCATGAAGTTTTGTTGATGGTCCTTATGGTAGCTTAAGAGAGAAGGTTAGTAACCCTATATGTTGGTTCCTCATGGTGTACGGAGATCTAAAGATGCTCAATTGGTAAAATTGATCAAAAATCTTAGGGGGAGTCCCTCTCAAATGTCTCTTGGTAATTTTCATTAGATTTTAGTGTTTTTGTGTGTTCTTTCTTCATTGGTTGCAATGCTTGGTTGAAGAGAGTGTTGACATGGAGCAAGAGGAAGTTGTCAAAATAAGCAGAAGTAGGCTCAAGGTAAAGGGGAGTTTGCATCATATTTATAAGATGGTACTTTCCTATTTATGGTCTTTTCAAGTCCTCAAGATTAGTTTGTGCCTACTTTTTCATTGTGTCAAAGAGGGAGAAAGTTTCTGTTGTGGGAGTGCTTGAAGAGAGAGAAGGTGAGTTGTATATTAATCTATATGATGTTTGTTGACATACATGAAAAAGGGGGAGATTGTTAGAGAGTTTTTAGTGATGGCATGGTGATGTCATAGAGGTGTCATTGTGAGTAAATGAAGTACTTTGATAGCTTAAGTAATAATGACAAAGTGTTCAATATACCTATCCTATTATGCTGGAGGTATACTTGGTTGATCTCTAGAGTTTAATTGTTTAGAGATGATTAGGGATGAGTATGGAGTATTTATCATGTGAAAAAGGTCCCTAAGATGTTTTATAATCTTTTATATCTTATGTGCATAAGTGAAATTCATTTGGTTGTCCATAGTTTTTCTTCTCGACACTTTGGGTCTAGTGGTAGAAAATTTGAGTAGGTAGTTTGATGACTTCACCATTTCTACATGGGAATGAGTCAAGGGGAGTTGGTCATATGGTTGTGATCACATTATTCCTTAGTTGATATATGCTAAATCTCAAGTCATGCATCAAAATGCAGTCAAATATATGAGGGTGTAAAGTTGGCTTCTCAGTCAGAATTCATTATTTTTTCATACTTAGCCAAATTTGCATGTGGCCAGAAAGAGCTGAATAAGCATGTTGTCAAGGTCAGCATTCACATGAGTAGAGGTGTCAATAAAAAATGATCATATGGGTTTGTTTAATTTTATGCCTAGTTTTTATGCATTAATTCTCAGATCATGCAACTAAGCATGATAAAAGATATGCATGTGCAAAGTTGGGCTCCCAAGCAGTTTGATTGTGTTTTGCTATAGCCAAATTTGCATATAGCAAGAAGAGGTGAGTAATAATTTTTATGAAGGCATATCTTGCATTTGTGGATGTTTTAGGAGAAGGTGATCATATGGATTTGTTTAGTTCTATGCATAGTTAATTTATGCTAAATTTAAGATCATGCGTTGAAGCATGAAAAAAGCTATGCAGGAGCAAAGTTGGTCTCCCAAAAAAAAATTTAACATAGTTGGCTCTATTATAGAAGTTTTTGAGAATGAATTTTAATGGTTTTATATCTCACACGTGTGAAGGTTCTAGGAGTACAATATTATATGGTTGGATTCTCCTATGTAAAGAATCATATGGTCCAAATTATAGATCATGCATCCAAGCACAATAAAAGATATGACTATGAAAATTTGGTCTTCTAGGAAGATAAGTAAGGTTCCCATAGTGAAATTTGCACATGTTAAAGTTTGAGCAAGAACAACAGAGTGTGTTTTCTCCAAGAAGTCAGGAAACAATGAGATGAGGACAGGTGCATGATGTTTAACACTAAGCAGTGATAAAGATTGAGCTTCTTCTAAAGATCAATGATGAGCAAGAGATCATACAAATAGAGATCAATAGTATGTATTAAATTCAAGAGGTTAAAGTGATAGTTGTCTAGCATTTCTAAAGTGAGGACAATCTCAAAGAGATTGACGAAGTGCGTGGAGTCAACATTACAAGATTACATGAGATGAGGTCAAAGTGACTGAGGTTTAAAATTTGAGCATTGGAACCTATGTGTTAAAGATCAAAAAAGATCAACGGTGCATAATTGATCTGAGTAGTGAGCACATGAGATGTGAGCTTAGTGTTCAAGGTTTAATTGTGACCGTTGTCATTTAAATATTCAAATTTATTAAGGGAAAAACCAATGACTAGTATTTGGGACATATCCTTCAATCCAGATAAAATTTGCTCATGTTGTAAAAAGTAAAGATGAAGAGGACTCCATGGTACATCTAATGAACTTAATTTGAATATCTAAAAGTGAGTAAAGTAAAATATATTGAGCTTAAAAGTTGATTGTGTGTTCATTCTTGTTCTACAATTGACTCGAGAAGGATAATTGAGCTTGTGTAGATGTTGTTTCGATGTTTCATGATGATTTGGATATTGGGGAGTGTTGCATACTCCATAATGATGATTTATATGGTCTTTGGAGGTTTGACCAATTAATATTTTGTATGAACAATGGTTAGAAAGTTGACTTTGTGTTTGTTCATAATGTTCATGTGTACTAAGTTAGTGTTTGAGTTGTTTGAGCATACGTAGAGGTGAGAAAATATGATTATGATAATTTGATATGTCATAGGGCATATAAGGAGTGGACCTATGTATTTGGAAGTGGTCTTGTGTTTATCTATTTTCTTGATGAAGTGCTAAATGGGTGAATAGGTATCCATGAGACCTATAAGAGATATAAGGGCCTCATTAAAAGGTGTAGTTGCTTAAGGGTGACCCATAGGTGCTATGGGAAACCTATGAATATTGTTTTGAGCCATGTCTTAGTGTGAGATAAGCCTTAAGGGTTAAGACAAGTGCATTGGCTGACTATGGCTTTGTTAATCATGAAATCCCTATCTATATAGAAACCAAAGGAGATGGTTTTTAGGCTTTTGATAGGTGTGTGCATTGAAACAAAGAAGAGAAGAGGTCAAGTATGCCCAATGGTTGGGTTGATGAGTAGAGCAGAGTGAGGACTATGTGTATGACTTATAAGTCATATTTATGATGTCCAAATAGTGCTCTTATAGGTTGAGGATGAGCAAAGGATATTTGGTGACTGTGTGAGCTTGGTGGTTGGTTTGAGAGACTAATCAAAGTGTGGATAGTGTGTATGACCAACTAATCATGTTGTTAATGTGGTAAAAAAGTTATTGCAGTTGTGCTGAAGTGAGTGTGAGTGAAGAGTTGAAGAGTGGGGTAGTTGGGATATGTAATGTGTCCTGATTGATATTTGTATATTGGTTCAAGTATGTAATGTGTTTTGTCCAACATGGTGTGTTGGGTGATAGAGTTTTTGCTAAAAGGTGAGAAGAGTTATATCCAGAGGTCCATCATTAGGTGTTGAAGACATCAGTTCTAACATGAAAGTGTTCTTATCAAAGGAGGGTATAAAGGAGTTGGTCTTTCTTAGGGGAAGTTTCTCCTTGTAAAACAAGTGTTTTACTAAAGGCAGGTGGTCTAAAGGAGTTAATCATCTTAGGGGTAGGTGATCCTTGTGGAACATGTGTTTCACTAAATACCCTTGGTTAGGAGGACATGATCAAAGTTTTTTGGTCTAAAGGAATTGATCAATCTCTTATTTATAATTTCTTATAAGACAGTAGTCCATCTGTGTTGCAAGATTGAGAGTAGGTTGTATTCCGTATGAGGGTTTCCCATAGGAACTATGTGTTATGTGTTTGATCTTGTGTATGCATTGAATGAGTGAGATCTCTTGTTAATGTTGCTTGATCAAGTTGATATATGTTGATTATTTAATAGTTTAAAAGGGATTGCAATTGAAATTGAAATCTTTGGGCTCACTGATTCATCCCCCCTCTTAGTGATTGTACCTCTAACATTTTGACCCAAAAAAATGATTAAATAGGTTATAACAGATGGATTATATTCCAAAATGCCTATTTATAAATAATCAAGGTAAATTAAAGACTAATTATGAAGTATCAAAATTTGATCAAGACAAGACATTTAGTAAAAATGGGCACAATTAGGAAAAATTTGTAGAATAAAGAGATTGTCTCACTTAGATTTTGTCTTAAATCTATCCTAAAGATAACAACCAATAGACAAAATTGACTTAAAATTATAAAATTAATAAAACTAGATTAAAAGTGTAAAATCATTACTGGGCTTAAAATATCATGATTCCATAGAGAAATATCATGATTGTGAAGATTTTGTGATCTACGATTTTGTATCATGAGGGAAAAAGGTTTAAAACTATGTTTTATGATGACTGTGGGTGACTTCCCTACCTTGCCCATTTCTGGTTGAGCCTGTCAAATAGATCACATAGATATAAAAGACCTCTTACAAGATAGGGATAGCAACAGGTATGCATTTAGATCAAAATCCCCTTGAATTAAATATAAAGACAAAGAGATGTTATATGCTAGTCTAGGTGATAATGGGTCCCCTGCAAGACACATAATCATCAAGATAAACCTATAGATCAAAAGACAACAAAGAACTATTAGTGTTTTTATCCAAAATTACAATATTGTAATTCTTAGTTGTAATGTCATGATTTAGGAGTCAAGGTCATGATTCTAGGATCAATGGTTTTGTGTCTTGGGGTTTGCCAACTAGGTGCCTCTTTAATGTTATTTTTCCTCCCAAACCCTACCTGATTTTACAATAGAAACTTTTAAGATAGTTACCAAAATGATAAATTGATAGATAAAATGAATGATTCTATGCTCACATTTGAAACCTACAAAACTATAAGTCAACAAGATAAAATCACAACTACCTTTACAAAATCATGATTCACAAGTTTGCGTTATTATGAAAGATCTAAAAAATAGACCATTAGTAGTAAAATTGTGACATTATCTACAAAATCACTACTTCCAGGGTAAAGTCATAGATTATGAGTTGCAATTTTGTTGAAAGGTCAAAAAATGTCATAGTTAAAGCAAATGATTAGTGGTCAAGTTTGGCGGTTAAGATAAAATCGTGAATCCTTAGAACAAGATCACAACTACACAATCGTGAATACTAGTGAAAAATTATAGATTGCCCTTGTGCATGAAAAACTTCAAAAATCTAAGATTTTTATTCCACCAATTGACCCTGCAAGCTTCCAAACAAATTAATGATTAAATTGGGAGAAACTCCCACTATGGTCAGCAAAATGTAGACTAAAATTCAAGCTTATGGATTGAATAATGCAATTTAATCACTCAAACTTCAAACCACTAGATAAATTCTAGAGCCATTAGAATTCAATGCAAATAGATAAATAAACCATTCAAATCAACTTTAGAATCCTAATCTAAGTGTTCTATACCATGATCAAATGGATTCAAAACAATAAGAGTAGGATGAGATTGATTACCTTAACTCAAATTTTAGACATTATGATGGCATGATTATGGATTCATGGATTGATTTAGCATGGAGATGGTATGGACTTCTAAGATGTCTGATTAATGTTACATGGATTTGATATGTATTCCTAAGATGTCTTCCATGGAGGAGGAGTTTTGTTTAAATTGATTTTGTAGGGAGAGATCAATGGATGAGATTCAAAGTTCGATGAGGGAGATCAAGGGTAGAGAATTAAAAGGAATTTAACATTCCTTAGAATCCTCTAGATTTAGAGGCTTCTAGAAAGGAGGGATAAGAATAGAGAGGATTATAGAATTGGATAATTCTACAATTCTTCTTAGGGGTTAATGATGATTAGATGGGGGATTAGATAAGGATTAGGTGAGCGATTAGGGACTAGGGGTGTAGGAGAGCTTAGGAATAGGTTAGTGCAGGTGGGTCATAGGAAATAAAATTCCTAAATAATAAATAAGTGGAGATTAGGATAAGATAATGGGGATTAATTGATTGGTGGGGATGGATAAGGTTAGTAGATGAATAATAATAGAAGGGAATATTAGATAAATGAATAAGAAGGGGGATATTAAGATGGGATTAGTTAGAATAAATGAGATAAGCAAAATTAGTGTCAATTAATAGTAATATTAGTGAGGTTAATGTGGGCAAGTGAAATTAGATGCATATAGTTGCCACCACATTACCACAATTCACTACTCTTTTAGCTTCACTTGTTATTGTTTCCCCTATTTATACAATAATTTCTAGTTTTGTTGTACCCCCTCTTGTGTACCAAAGCAAGTTGAGGACCATTTCAGTTTCTCCCCAAGTCAATTTAACAAAAGGAATTTTTGATGCTTGTATTGACACCCTTAAAGATATTCTCAGTTCTCTTCATCCAAGCAACAAAATGGAATCATATCTCTTACTATGGGTGACAATTTTATTGAGATGAATCTCTATATTAGGGGCTAGCTCCCCTTGATTTACCACTTGAATGTTGATTCTACTACAACTAACTTGGGGATGAAAAAGGAAAGAGGAAAACTAAAAACAAATCTAAACTAATGGAGGTGATACACCAAAATAGATGGTGGGTTCCAACCACATGTATATGACACTTATGACCAAAACAACAACCAACATACTATCAGGATCCTCTTTAGAGTACAATTCATTACCTTTGTATAAGCAACTAAACACGAAATTAAACTAGAAGTAATATGTAACTAGAATTTAGAAACAACAAAGAATAGGTGATACAAGAAATAATACAATCTTGTATTACACTCTTCCAGAAGGAAATACAATGAAGAAATCTCACTCTTCTTCCCACACCTCTTGGGCGTACAGTAATTCTCCCTCAAGAGTTCTCTCTCTCTCAATCAATTACAATCAACTCAACACTGAGTTGTTCCCTCCAGTGACAATCAACCCAATGGTTGTTACTACCTACTCTCATCCACAGACCTTCTTGATCTTGCACCCTGCAGATCTAATTAGTCTTGCTTACACCGTGTGTTGCAGATCTTCTTGATCTTGCTACCCCACAGATCTAACTGATCTTGCACGCACACACACACACACACACCCGTAGATCTACTTGATCTTGCTACCCCACAGATCAACTGACCTTGCTTACCTGTAGATCTTCTTGATCTTGCACTCTTGCAAATCTAACTGATCTTACACTCGAGGATCTAATCCTTCTTAGTCCTAATTATAATACAACCCCATGGGTCTCTTAAATAGATCCCAAAACAAACAATAATTAGAAATGCAAACTCAAGACTAAAATTAGTCTTTACATGCAAACTAATTGTTCATCTAAAATTAGAACAGTTCTAGAAATGCACAGATGACCGATGCCAGTCTCTGTCTGTCTGAAGATGACCGACATCGGCTGATGCATAACCGATGTCGGTAGATTCCAGTTCTTGCCTGACCGATGTTAGCAGGTGCTAACTGACGTTGGTTACTTTGTAACCCAATAACCTCCACCATTTGCATAATAGTGAAGCTTTTAGCTCCACAACTTAACAATCTCCCACTTGGAGATAAATAGCTACACCTGTACTTGTATATCAACATCCTCTAATTTTGTTTTTGGCTTGTATCTCCATCTTCAAGTTCAATCTTGAAGACCAATAAAATTTGAATGAAGATTCAACTTCTCCTTTGTTACCGGCTTTGTTAACATATATGCAGGGTTCTTATCCTTGCTAGCCACCGTGACTGCAACAACTTTCTGCAACTCTGATATCTAGCTAATCGCCATTCCACCAACAGTGAACACATATCCTGTGGTGCTTCTCCTGCCATCCAAGTCACCTGCCATATCTGAATCTACATACCCATGTAGAGAAGTGTTTGACCCTACATAGCATAAATACTTGCTACTGGTCCCATTCAGATATCTGAGAATCCACTGAACTGCTTTCCAGTGCTTCTTTCCTAGATTGGCCATAAACTTGCTAACAACTCCCACTGCTTGGGCAATATCTGGTCTAGGTGTGCTAACCAGTTTTATATCCTACATATTAAACCTCTCCAACACCAACCTGGCCATATGTCTCACTTGTCCATTCTCTCCTTTCTTTAACCTGTGAACCCATTCATTTTTTAGTGCTTTTTTTTTGGCTAGCAACTCTACCAAATCCCATGTTTGGTTCTCTTCCAAGGAATCAATTTCCTCACTCATGTCATGCTCTCACTATTTCCTAGATTCTACTTGCATTGTCTCTTCAAAACTTCTTGGTTTTCCACCATCAATGAGCAATAAGTAGTATAAAGAAGAAAAATAATGAATTTGAGGCTTACTTGCCCTTTCAGACCTCCTCATGGGTGTTTGAGACTCATTGACAACTTGCTATCCACCCACATTTCAATCTAATAGTGACCGATCTTAGTCATCTCTCGATCTGCACCTGACCGATGTCGATTCCACCTGATCGACCTAATCAACGTCAATTCTCACCTGATCGACGTCAGTTTCCACCTGATCGACATCACTGACTTTGGTCTCCACTAGACCGACATTGGTTCCTGCCTGATCGATGTCGGTCTCTGCCTGATCGACGTTGGTGTCTATGTTTTCCTGTGAGTGATGATTTTTAATTGCGAGCTCATTTTGGATCATAACCTTGTCCAAATCAACTTTGCCATGCTCAAAATTATTTAGCCTCTTGAGCTGATCACTATCCATCACCTTCTCCTTGAAAACCAAGGCTTTCCAATTCTTAAATTTGTCAAAAACATCAAATTTCCTCTTTATGCAATAAAACCATACCTTTATTGTAGTATAACACTGTGATCCTCCAATAGTAGCTCCCTGAGCTGGTCCCCACACGTCTATGTGAACAAGCTCCAATTTGTGCTTCTTCTTTGTTGACCCAGTTTTGAGAAACCTCACTTTCTTCCCAAAAATACAATGCTCACAGAAATCTCAATCTATGCTTTTCAAATCTAAAAGATTATCTTTTGACTTAAGAACATCTATTCCCTTCTCACTCATGTGACCAAGCCTACAGTGCCACATCTTTGCATCTACATCTGAAGTAGATAAAATAGAAGGAGAATCAATAATACAAGTAGATAGATAAAGTGTACCTACTTTCTTACCTCTTGCTAATACAAGTGCACCTTTGGAAACTTTCCAAGATTCCACTGTGAGAGTTATTGTGCAACCCTCATCACCCAATTTTCCTGTAGAAATTAGACTCCTCTTCAGGATGGGAACATGCATGACATTCTTCAACACCCATATGTTTTTGGTCTACAATTTTAGCTACACTTTCCTTTGCCAACAATTTGACAAGGCTTACCATCCCCTAAATAAACTTTTCCAAAGTCTCCATGGACATAATCATGAAAAAATTCTCTATTTGGGGTTGCATGGAAAGAGGCACCAGAATCTAAAACCCAAGATTCTACTTTATCCAAAGAATATATAAGAGCATCCCGTGCAACATTACCTACATCATTTGCTTCTTTATTTCCTTCATGTTGATCTTCTACCAACCAACAATCTTTCTTTACATGCCCTTTCTTTTCACAATTCCAACAGTTATACCTCCATTTCTAAATTTGGATCTATTGCCTATCTTTGACCTTGATTTCCCTTACTTGACCTTCTCTCTTTATTTTCCCCTGCTTTCAACACTTAAAGCATTCCCTGATGTTTTCCCTGTGCTTTTTCTGCGAATTTCTTCATTCAAGATTACACTAACAACATCATCAACTTTCAAGATATTTGAAGCAAACGTAGTATTACTAACTGCCATTACCAAGTTATCCCAACTTTCAGGTAAAGAGCATAAGATTAAGAGAGCCTTAATTTCATCATCAAAAACTATTTTGACTGAAACTAACTAATTTACTAATCCATGGAAATCACTAAGATAACTATATACCGATCCACCTTCCTACATTTGCAAATTAAATAATTGCTTCATAAGAAATACCTTATTCGAAGCTAAGGGTTTTTTATATAAATTTGCCAAAGATTCCATTAACTCTACCCTTGTCTTTGCCTATGATAAGTTGGAGATCACAGACGATGCCAGGCTCAACCTTATAGATCCCAAAGCCTTTCTATCAAGAACATTCCATTCTTCATCTTGCATATATGTGGGCTTACTTGAAATCCCACCCAACGATAAGTATAGATCTTTCTGATACAGATAATTTTTTATCTGCATCCACCATAATTGATAATTCTTGCCATTGAATTTCTCCATTCTTAGTTTACTTTCTTCTGCCATTGCTTTACTCCCACTCAATCAGAAACCCCTGAGCGTGAACCTGTAATCAACAAACACTAACCCGCTCTGATGAACCACTTGTTAGTGAACCAAGCTCTGATACCAATTGTCAGTGGACCAAGCTCTGATACCAACTGTCAGAATCCTCCTTAGAGTACAATTGATTACCTTTGTATAAGCAACTAAACATGAAATTAAACTAGAAGTAATATGTAACTAGAATTCAGAAACAACAAAGAATAGGTGATACGAGAAACAATACAAACTTGTATTACACTCTTCTAAAAGGAAATACAATGAAGAAAACTCACTCTTCTTCCCACACCTCTTGGGCATACAATAATTCTCCCTCAAGAGTTCTCTCTCTCTATCAATCAATTACAATCAACTCAACACTGAGTTGTTCCCTCCAGTGACAATCAACCCAATGGTTGTTGTTGCCTACTCTCATCCACAGACCTTCTTGATCTTGCACCCTGCAAATCTAATTGGTCTTGCTTACACCGTGTGTTACAGATCTTCTTGATCTTGCTACCCCGCAGATCTAACTGATCTTGCACACACACACACCCATAGATCTACTTGATCTTGCTACCCCACAAATCAACTGACCTTGCTTACCTGTAGATCTTCTTGATCTTGCACTCTTGCAGATCTAACTGATCTTACACTTGAGGATTTGATCCTTCTTAGTCTTAATTACAATACAGCCCCATGGGTCTCCTAAATAGATCCCAAAACAAACAATAATTAGAAATGTAGACTCAAGACTAAAATTAGTCTTTACATGCAAACTAACTGTTCGTCTAAAATTAGAATAGTTTTGGAAATGCACAGATGACCGATGCCAGTCTCTGTCTGTCTGGAGATGACCGACATCGGCCGATGCATAATCAATGTCGACAAATTTTGGTTCTTGCCTGACCGATGTCGACAGGTTCTGACCGACGTCAGTTACTTTGTAACCCAACAACCTCCACCATTTGCATAACAGTGAAGCTTTTAGCTCCACAACTTAAAACATACACTTTCGCAATCTTTATCTTTTTGCATCAATATTACACTATGAGGTCATGAAAGATTGTCTTATACTAGGAGTACTAGACAAGAGGCCTTGAATGACACTGATGAAAAGATAAACTCACTTAGACATGGATATCTCCTAGAACACTTCGCATGCCCTACAAGAAGAATCTACAAATAGGTGAAAGAATGAAGTACGACACTAAGGAATCCATAGTCTTCACTAAGCAAATTCAACATTCAAGTAGAGCACACTATGAATAGTCATGGAAGAGGTAAACACTTAGTCATTTTATTGATCAAAAGGTGTAAAATTGAGTAGAACTTCACCATACTCAGGTAGATCCCTATAATGAGCCAATAAAGTCCATATTTATAGTCTTTAAGAGAGAGATCAAGCAAAGGGAGTTCAATGTCACTTGTACATGTGTCAATCTTGAAAATAGAAATAGTTACGCTACATTATGTAAGAAACTCCCTTTATGATTACACTAATGAAATCAAGATATGTCAAACTACACTTTTCTATAGATGAGTCCATCTTTTGCAATGTTATTTTAATGCAAGTTATTCTTCGATGGCACATCGATCTGTGTAATGGTGCAACAACTCAAACTGTCGACCTACCTATTTTTTTTTGTTATGTATCAGATCTTAGAATTCATGCCATTTATCATTCCCATATTTATCCTCAAGTTCCTGTCAAGTCTTTTGAATAACAACGGCTATTCCTTGTAGCTTTAAATTAATGTTTTGTGGGCTGTCATCTTTTGTTTGAATCCCAACAACTAATTTTCATATTCTGATCTTGATGTTTTGCGAGTTGTCACCTTCAAGTAATTCTTTGGACTTCTTGTCTTCAGCATTATTTTGGACAATTTATTTGAAAGAGTTATTTTGAGTTCTTCTTCATTTCCTCTCAGCGTTTCCTCAGACAAAAGTTTGAAGGAATTTTTTCTTTTGGACTTAAGCCTTTTCCCTTATGCATTTATTCCTTCAGTTTTATGAAAATATCCTTCAGCTTTTCAGAAAGAACCTTTTAGATTTTTTTCAATGGTCCACCTCTTCCCTGAAACAATCCTTTAGACTTTCTATTTGGCCCTTTGAAAGGAACATACCCTTCAGAAGAAATGTAAATGATCCCTTTGGAAATTTTGAAATGGTCCACCTCTTCCCTAAAATAATCCTTCAGACTTTCTAAAAAATTCCCTTCGAGAAGTTGAAAGTGTCTTTCAAAAAAGTTACAAGTACCCTTCAAAAAAGTTGATTCGGACAAAAATTCTGAAACAATTCCTTTGGAAAGATTTAAGTGAACCATTTCATCTTGAAAGAGTCCTTTGAGAAAGTTGCAAATGATCCTTCAAAAAACTGAAATAAACCTTTCCCAACAAAAGATACCCTTCAAAAAAATGAAACATACCCTTTGGGATTTTTGAAAAGGTCCTTTTCGACTTGAAAGAGTCCTTCAGGAAAGTTACTTCAGACGAAAAGTTTGAAAGAATTCAACAAAGGCTTTAGACAAAAAACCCACAGATAAAAAACCTAAAAGCATAAACACTTAGCAAAAGACCATAACAAACCCTTCGAAAGAATTCATTGCAAATGACTTAACCAAAAGACTAAAGAATAAATCTTTCAAAAGGAAAATACTTGGGTTTTTTACATGTAGAAGACTTCAAATTTGTATAAGAACATTTATTCTGAATACTAGACTTGACCAAAGATATAGACTTAGGCAACTAAAATTTCAGATAGGGGGTGACCAAGTTTGGCTTAAAAGGTCAAAAATTGGTCAACAAATTGGTGACTTGCAGGGGTAGTATGCATACTATATTAACCAGACTAGTAGCTTATATAGTCCATTGGGCATGGATTCAATTAAGGACTGAAATAAACCTGAAACCTTGAGCATGATTCAGAACTTGATCAATAAGACAATCATTGACTACCTCAAACACACAAAAGAAAGAGACACATAACAAAGACCAAAGTAAACACACACATGCTACCTAATAGTTAGGAAAGATAAGACATAATAGAAAGAAAATTAATTATATATAGCTAACCAAATATACTCTTCCCCATCTTGGATCAAAGGGAAAACTTCTTAGGTCTCTTCCATGGCAAGAAAGTTCATGATGCCAAACAAGTGGTTGGTTGGAGTAGGAGCTTGGTGACTCATCCTTTTTATTTTCCACCTTGATTTGCATGTATCCAATTGGATTAGGTTCAAACATGTATCCAACATACATGTACTCATCTTACTATTGGAAGCATTTCTCATTTTGGTCCTTCATGTTAGTGTAGTCCATCAATGGATCAATGGCTGCTATCTCATCATCATAGGGTTCATTTGGCTATGGCCCTCTTGGTATATATCATGGACCAACTCATTCTTTTCTTTCTCTTTGAGAAGCTTGTCAAACTAATCTCTTTCTTCATCATGGCATTCTTGAATAAGGGTGGCTAGTGTGATGTTTGAGCTGAGACAAAAAAATTCTAGTTCATTCTAGAAATCATCAATTTCTTACTTAAGAACTCCTTCAAAGCTCCTATCAAAACAATCAGACCTCTCTCCTTCTCACTCAAAAACAAAAGTCTCTAGCTGCTCAAAAACATGCTCTTGAAACTCATTTAACTTAGGTCCCATGGCTCAGTTATTATCTTCATCAAAGCAATAAGAAGGTTCATCAAACAAAGGGAAAGAGAGCTCACCATGCTTACATTCTCCATCCAAAGTTGACAAGTGAATTTTTTCAATCTCATCTTCATATTTATAGAAAATTTACATGTATGTGTGACCTATATCTTCTCCTTGAATCATGTCACCTTCAAGAGTCACTTCTTCAACCTTATTTTCATGAAAACCTCCTATTTGACCATGTTCTTCATTTTTGATAATGCTTTTTACTTCACGCTCAAGATGGTAATCACCATGATGATGTTCATATGGAGTACTTATGACAATATCATCTTTATTCTCACTCATGATAGCCTCTTGATCAGCCAAGAATTGCATTTTCTCTTGCTCACTTACCTCCCTTAAAACAGGTTCCCCTTTAGGATAGAAAGAAATGTAGAGTGAATGGATAGGTTCATGGGTCTGAAATGTAGGAGTTGGAGTATGGAAGGTACTGGAAGATGAAGGGAGTGAAAATGGAGTATGGGATGAGGGAGAGGACTTAGGAAAGAGGCAAGCACTAGTGAGCTGAAAATCAGATTGAGAATGAGAAGTGAGGTTTTCTTTGAGAGGCTCATGAGGAAGAGGAAGTAAACCTTGGGCTAAAATCAATTGATGCTATTTCTTCCACTTGATTAGCACCTCATCCACATTAGATATAGCTTGATAATTATCTTGAAGGGGTGTATATGAGGTGTGTTTATACATGGGATCTTCTATTGGATCTAAACCGTCCATTACACCTTGATTAAGGAACCTTATTCTTGACTCTAATTCTTCAATATATTTAGCTAGATTCTCTTAGAAGAGTCTTTCTTGGAGATCATGCATATCATCATGATGAGGAGGAGTAGCTTCATTTTCTACTTCATACTCTTAAACAATACTCTTCTCTTCTTTATTTCCCCATGATTCCATTATTTCATTCCAACCCATGATCTTAGGATTGAAGCTCTCTTCTTGAGGATAGGTAGAAACTTCATCTTTCTCTAGGTATTGAGCTAGTTCATGATAGACATTTCTCCAACTTGGAATCTTGATATCATGTTGAAGGGCATGAGGAGGTTGAGGGGAACCAGGAAGAGTTTGCACATGGATAAGAAGAGTTGCTTGAGGATGGATGTGTTGTGTTCCAATTGAAATAGGATGATTTTCTTCAAATAAGGGCTTATAATTTAAGGAATTGAAAAAAATAGTTTCCTTAAAAGGTTATTCCAATGTCCTTTGGTGTTGGATTGCTAGGTGCAAAGGATTAACAACATGAGTAGTTAATGCATTAGATGGGTTAGAAGGCTGACTCATTTTATTTTGGTGAGCAAGTGTTATTTGATAAAAAGGATTAGGTTTATAGGGAGAGGGTTTATTTTGTATAGGAGGAGGCTATTTTGGGATGGAAGAAGGGGTACAAGGCTGATTGCCTTGAGTGAATTGGCTTCTCCACATTACTAGTTTCTCCTCCATGGATTGAATGACTTGAGCTTGCTTAAACAAGCATTCTTCCTTGTACATAAGTGCTTGGTGATATCTGTTTTGCTCATTTAACCTGTCTATTTCCAACATCTATTTTTCAAACTCCAATATTATCTCCCTAGCACTCTTTGATTCACTAGGAGAAAGATAATTATGAGGGCTACTTGAGGTGACTGCATGAATAACCTGAGCTTGATCAAAACTATATGAAGGAATATAAGATCCATACTACTCAACAATATAATTTTAAATACCAAATATGATTTCTTGATTCACTAGGGCTACTTAACCAACTGATTCAACTCAGAGTCACCATTGGTTTTGATTGAAATTCTTCCAAAAGGCTGATTGATTGAAGAACACACCAAGATTTCTTCAACTCCTTAGACAAAAATTATCCCATCAGGCATGCCAAAAATTATTGATGCTTGGATTTACACCCTTAAAGAGATGCTCAGTTCTCTTCATCCAAGAGGTAAAATGGAATCATCTCTCTTGTTATGGGTGACAATTATATTGAGATGAATCTCTAGATTAGGGGCTAGCTCCCCTTGATGTACCACTTGACTACTGCTTCTACTACTACTAACTTGGGGATGAAAAAGGAATGAGGAAAACTGAAATCAAACCTAAACTAATGGAGGTGATACACCAAAATAGATGATGGCTTCCAACCACATGTATATGAAACTTATGACTAAAACAACAACCAACATACACTTTCCCAATCTTTATCTTTTTGCATTAATATTACACTATGAGGTCATGAAATATTGTCTTATACTAGGAGGACTAGACAAGAGGCCTTAAATGGCACTGATGAAAAGATAAACTCACCTATACATGGACATATCCTGGAAAAATTCACATGCCCTACTAGAATAAGCTAAAAATAGGTGAAATAATGAAGTACAATGCTAAGGAATCCATAGTCTTCACAAGTAAATTCAACATTCAAGTAGAACACACTATGAACAGTCATGGAAGAGATAAACACTTAGTCATTTTATTTATAAAAAGGTGTAAAATTGAGTAGAGCTTCACCATACTCAGGTAAAGACCTCTAAAGAGCCTAGAGAGTCCATATTTATAGCCTTTACGAGAGAGATTGAGCAAAGGGAGATCAATGTCACTTGGACATGTGTCAATCTTGAAAATATAAATAGTTACGTTGCATTCTATAAGAAACTCCCTTTATGGTTACACCATCAAAATCAAGATATGTCAAACTATGTTTTTCTATAGATGAGTCCATCTGTTAGAATGTCATTTTAATGTAAGTTGTTCTTTGTTGGCTTATCAATCTGTGTAACAGTGCAATAACTTGAACCATTAACCTACCTATTTTTGCTTTTTATGCATTAGAGCTTAGGATTCATGCCATTTGTCATTTCCATATTTGTCCTCAGGTTCCCATAAAGTCTTTTGAATAACAACAGCTATTCCTTGTAGCTTGAAATTGATGTTCTGCGAGAAGTCATTTTTTGTTTGAATCTCAGCGGCTTATTTCTGTAGTCTAAACTTGACTTTTTGAAGCCATCACCTTTAGGTATTTCTTTAGACTTCTTATCTTTATAATTATTTTAGGCTCTTCTTCCTTTCCTCTTAGCTTTTCCTCAGATAAAAGTCCAAAGGAATTCTTTCTTTTGGACTTGAGCCTTTTCCTTTACACATTTATTCCTTCAACTTTGTGAAAATTCCCTTTAGCTTTATGAAAATACCCTTCAGCTTTGCGAAAATGCCCTAAATATTTTTTACAATGGTCCACATCTTCCCCAAAACAATCCTTTAGACTTCTATTTGGCCCTTTTGAAAGGAACACACCCTTCTAAATAAATGTAAATGACCCCTTTAGAGATTTTGAAATGGTCCACCTCTTCCCTGAAACAATCCTTCAAACTTTTTGAAAAAGTCCCTTCGGGAAGTTGAAAGTGTCTTTCGAAAAAGTTACATGCACCCTTTGAAAAATTTATTTCAGATAAAAATCTTGAAACAATTCCTTTGAAAATATTTAAGTGAAACATTTTGGCTTGATAGAGTCCTTTGGGAAAGTTGCAAATGATCCTTCAGAAAACTGAAATGGACCTTTCCTGACAAAAGATACCCTTTGGAAAAATTAAACATACCATTTAAGATTTTTGAAAAGGTCCTTTTCAGCTTGAAAGAGTCCTTTAGAAAAGTTACTTCAGATAAAAAGTCTAAAATAATTTAGCAAAGGCTTTATACAAAAAACCCATACATAAAAAACTCAAAAGAATATACACTTAACAAAATACCATAACAAACCCTTTGAAAGAATTCATGGCAAAGGACTTAGCCAAAAGACTAAAAAATAAAGCTTTCAAAAGGAAAACACTTAGGGTTTTTACATGTAGAAGACTTCAGCTTTATATAAGAACATTTCTTTTGAATACTGGACTTGACAAAAGATATAGACTTAGACAACTAAAATTTTAGATAGGGGGTGACCAATTTTGGCCTGAAAGGTCAAAATTTGTTCAACAAGAACCTCAGAGGAAAAGTCAATAGAAATAAGGGATGAAAAAAGGGCTCAGAACAAACTGATCCCCTGGAGGTCTTAGGTGATTTTGAATTAGGGAAGGGAAAACTCATTGAAGGAGTATGGTTTACAAAGGATAAATGGGAGGAGAGGATAGAGACATCATTGTCTATGAGCATTAATGAGACCATAATGAGCGATCTAGAGAATGAGTGGTTATCAAAAGAACAATCTTGGTCAGATGATACTAAGATCTTAAAGACTGAGTCAGTCTCTACTAAATTAGTTCATGACCAAGGTGGGGACATTAGAGGTGAAGCAGAGTCGAAGCCTCCAAATTGGATGCAAGGCCAATAAATAACTATACATCTAACCTCAACATTACTGGGCATATCATTGATGTCTACAACAACAATTTTCTAGTTTGCTACCATAGAAAGGGTAACTGTAGAAACTCATTATCTGCCTTTTGCTTTAATTGCTTCGATTCCAACTTTTAACTTAGTGTATAGTCCTTGTTCTTTCAATTCTTCATCCTAAGTAAATGAAGTAGAGGCTACTACTGGTCTTATTTTGAAAATTCTAAACCTAATCCCAATAATTAAGACTGTGGCACCCCCCATCCAAACTTCAAAAAAACCTACCAGGTTACCTATACATCTGTAACATTTTTTTTGCAAAATTTGCTCAACACCCCTTCTACTTATTCATTTTTTATTCCTCAATCCCTCAAGCCTCACAATATAATAAACATATACAATTTGATAATTTAGTCTCCTCTACCATTTTTGCTTCCATATTTGTTCCTTCCTGGCCATCCACCCAATTGAGCTTGCCAATTGGGCAAATACCCCAAATAGAGTTTAGCGCTATCACATCAACAAAGGGGTTAGGGAAAAGAAAACTAGTAATTGATAGTCCCTAAAAAGGTCACTAGATGGATAAAAGCAATCCCCCCTTCCCCCAAATAGGAATGTCCTCTCCTAAGCCCATGCTACCCCTGTGTAGTCTCCATCTTCCAATTCTATAACCTAGGCAAAAACGTCACAACAACTAGTGGCCTTGAACATTCCTGAATAGATCTAGAAAATGTGATAGGCAGAGGAAGGTAGATAGGATTTGGTTATTGTTGAGCAGCCCATAGTAAGTTTTTATTTCAATAAAGAAAGTATGACTAATAAAAATCAAAAGGAAAACCATAATAACTGACGTAAAATAGATGGAATTGGAATAAAGAGATGTGTTTTCTTGACCAAAAGAACAAAACTACTCCATTCAGACCTGGATGGCCATAGAGAAGACCCATACACTTTTATGGACTCTATGGGAGGGGTAATAAAGGAGATGTTCATAGGTTATGATCATTCAATGGAGGCATTGCAACAAATATCCCCTATACAGCCTTCAAGGGACCTTATAGGCTTTGTGGAAGAAGTTACACAAAAACTATATGACATCCTCCAGTTAATAAGGGGTGTAAAAAAAGAGTCACAACCCAAGTGGGGAGATGTCTCATCACTCACAAAAGATATGAAAAAAATGGAGGCTAACCTGTATTTTATAAGCTAAGTAGTTGAGATAGTGCCTATAGTCATCTGAACCTAATGACTGCTATGGATGTATCATGGGCACAAAATTATGTTACTACCAAAAGGGATACCTTGATCCAATGACACAAAGAGATAAAATGTATAGTCTAACAACTCATTAGCTACGAGCGCCAAGCTATATATATTTTAGGCAAAATGATAATTACTAACATTCTCAATCCAAGTGGGGACCTTATCCTTAAGGCCATTTTTTAAATCCTCCTCCAATCAACAATAATAGTTTTAGAGTAGAGATTGAGAGCACAATATATAAAACCTACAATGATTTACAACAATTCATGAATTTTTCTAGGATAATGGTTCTTAAAATAGAGACTCTCTATGTGGAAGTTGGGGTTGCATTTAAAGCTCATAAAAAATTAATGGATGGGATCCCCCAACTCTTCAAAAGACCTATGTGGGCTATCAAAATAGACTTTTAGGTGAGTCATGCTCTCGACCAATAGATTAGGGCAAGCAAATGGACATTCCCTACCACCTCATCTCTCCTGACTACCTCACTTACAGTTTCCCCTCAAACTTTAGGGCTAATCATAGCTACAACTCTGGTTACAATGACATGCACTAATAAAGTGCAAGTATCATTGATGATATATCCCTCTTTGTATCCTATCTCTTTTGTGATTACAAATATTGTTTATAACTATAAATTTGTTGTGATAAACTTTTTGTCTCTCATGAATGATTAGTTGTATATTGGCTATGATTGTTATGCATGACTCTTCATCAATGGTTTTAATTACGGTTAAAATTTGAACTTAGCTTGAGAGATGATGCACCCTCATCCCAAACCTATATGAACATCTATCTCCTACATTCCAAAGGTAGACCAAATTTTGATATTCAATATATGCATATACCTTCTATTTGTTCTGACAATCTATGTTGTATCACTCATTCTTTCTATTTCATGTCTGTGTCATAATGTTTATGCATTTTGATCTAAGTAGTAACTTTGTCTTTCTTGATATATGAATTAGCATTTTCACATAGCTTATAGTCAATTACTAAGGTTTTATCAAATTAAGATGTGCAATGTTAGTCTAAGTTGATAAATCTTGTTTCGTGGCAATAAACTAGCTAAGTCACTCTTTGAAATTTGTGTGGAACTGTGATTTAATGAACTAAGCCATAGATAGTATAAGATGTTGTTTGGTATTAGCTATATTCCTATGTTAAGATATGTCACAAGATTATTGATAACAAGAAACCTTTTATATATTATCTTAGAGTTAATTGCATCATATCCCTCAAATGTTTTTAGTGTGTTTGTTAGTTCTATGTGCTAAAGTAGCACACAACAAGCATTAGTTCTTTAGCCTTTGTCCTTGTTTTAAAAGGTAGTGTCCCGATGCTCAAGTTTAGCCTTTGGGTTTGATGATGTACCAGCCATTCAAATAGCATGGATGGTCAATTATAAATATTTTAGCATATAAGGCACATGATATAGAGGATCTATGGAACTTTGAAAGCAAAGAGTTAGAGATTTCTTTTGAAATAAATAATGGTAACTGTTGTGTCCAACACACCCAATTTTCCTTGAAATGGGGGGAACCTCTGAGATTCAACTATACCAGAGATTCAAGGTTATTTTCTCTTGATCTGTTGGCAAAGCCTACATGATGAAGAGGATAAACAAACAAATAAACTCACACTTCATATTTTAAGATTCACTCCTTTGACGATGGTTCATTGGTTTATTGTTCATTCAATGGTTCTAGGATTTAATGGATTTTTTTATGGTTCTTGTGACTTTATTCATTCTATTGATAGTCATATTACTCTCCTTATCAAAATCACAAAATCTTTCAAAGCATCTCTCTCATCATATACAACTTCTTACCCTTTTGCACATAATCTAGTAGCCTTTTTTTGTCTTTTTCACCTTCTACAAACAAGTATAGCAGAGTTTGGAGAAATTAATGCTAGTTATTAATACCCTTTATCTATTTCTTCACCTCTATGAAATTTCTTGATTGTATTTTGCCTAGAAGTCACTTATTCATTGCCTTATAAGTCTTTATTTAGGCCTATTTGACCCCTATTTTCACATAGTCCTATAAAATAGTATGAATCCGTACAAAATCAACTTGAAAGATTAACAATCACTTAACATGCATTAACATATATCAAATTACAATTTTTTTGGGATTTTCACTAGTGTAAATGTCACATAAGTGGATTTTTCTTCCAAAACCCTAGTTTAGGGTTGTCTGAGTCTATGAGTGCCTGAGAGGATACAAAAGGCTATTTTGAACTCCCAAACAAATTTCAATCCACTGTGATCATTTATTATGCATTAAACAACCTCTATACAACTTTTCAAATTGTTATATTTCCACCTTGAAGCTTATGTTCAATGTCAATCCCTACTTCTTGGATTGACTGTGTATGCAAACACAGTCTGCAAGGTCCAAAAGCAAAAGTCTCTGAGGGGTTTTGAATCCCAAAGGTTTTCAAACACTATGAAGGTTTGAAAGGGTATATTAAAACTACACACACCTTATGGAATTAACAACCACTCTCTTTGATGCCTCTGCTATACTCTTTTACCACACTGTGTATTCATTGTTTGTAAATGCATCACTCTGCAGGTCTTGTTGTCCTCTAAGCAAAGTGACATAAAAATAAACAATTAATTACACAAACACATTAAAAAACATGAAAAATACTCACCAATTCATATTATGCATCAAAATTACAACATTTTTAGATCTTCCGTCATTAAGCAAACTTAACACAATCATTCTACATGGAGATATGCAGGGAAACAGAGTTACAATCACTTCTTCAATATTGAGAGACTCATTTCATCATTTCTTAGTTATTAAGCCCTCTCCTCCTCAAATACATCATGAAAAATTACTAAAAACCAAAAACTTATAAGTTCTGTACTAACTATAACTACTCTAACTAACTCTTGGCCTTCCAACAGTCACTTGTAAGAAAGTTTGCACCTTGACACAAGTATCAATCTTAATTTTTTGTACATGTGTGACCTATGCCCATGTATATATATGCATGGTGTATTTATTATTCTTACCTAATAATTTGACACCTTCATGACCCATATAATGTTCACAAAACTCTTAAACCATGCTTGCCACATTCAAAAATTTGAATTGTGAAAATTGGCAGTAAAGTGCCAATTTAAAAATATAACCTACTCTAGCAATCCTAAACACTTGGTAAAAATTCCAAGGTGTGTTATATGACTCTTAAAACTTATTCAAACACCCTGAACAAGCTAATTGACCATAAAAAACTTTTTCAAACCAAGTAGGATGCTCTTGCATCATACTACTAAGGTGCAAAAAGAACTTTCCCTGAAAGTGTTGACAACTTGTGTTGACCTGCTCCTCAATATCTCTCTCTCATGTTCACTCCAACTATGCCATCTCACACCCACTTAGATCCTAAGGTCTATGAGTGACACATATACCTCCTTGTGATTGCACTAATGCCAACTTGTTTTCTCCTTTGAGTTTATCTTCTCACACATTGATCTCTAACCTAACCATATTCAGCGTCTTGGTGTTCTCCTTCAACAAACCTACACATGGAACACAGAAGTCAATAAAAAAATCATCCTGCTTATCTTATTTGAAACCACACTCTTTCTCTTACATGTTTGTCTTGTCTATGCTTGGATCTGCTACTTTTAGGATTGTGGCTTGTTGTGTCATCTTGTCACCTACAGAAATGTCAACTTATTCAACCTCATTATCCTCCTTTTGATGCTATTCTTTTTTTACCTAATCATTGACTTCTCTTTCCATATCCAACTCTCTCAACATGCTAACATTCTCAAAAAAGTGTTCTAGATACTCCTTACTTTGTATGAAGGTCAAGTGATAGGATAAATTTCTAAACAACCCTTCCAAATGTTCATTTGAGAACAATTCTTCCTCCTGGTCTGACTATAATACCTTCTTGTTGTTTACATTCAACTTCTCAAAATTATTATTGATTGTTTCATCTTCTATTCTATTGTCTTAGCAACTAATACTACATGGTTTTAACCTTGGCTCTTGCTTTTAACTATCATGTTTTTGTCCTCCTTGTTGCAACTGACTTCTTTGGGAAAGTATTCATTCTCTCTAAACATCTTGACACTACCTAGTGTCTCCTTCCATGTGACTATCTTTCAATGGGTTTAGTGTATGCTTGTAGACATCCTTCTCAATGGTATAATTTTTATCTCTCCCATCATGCAAATCCATCCTATCATACTACCTTGGTATCTTGATAATGATGTGGCACACATAAATAGGAATGACATCACATAAGATTCTATCCTTATATCCACCTCTGCAAGTCTACATAACATTGTTCATTTACTAGGACTTGATGATTGTTTTGAATCCAAGACACTCTATATGGACTTGGATGCTAGTTTCTTTCTAAGCCTAGTTTAGAAACCATCAAATAAAAGAAAAATTATCCATACTAACATTGTCAACTATGACTTTGCAACACTTACCTTTTCTATTGAACATGGTCTTGAATAACATTTTTCTTTGTGGTGGTTCTCCCTCCTCATGGATGGTCTTCAAAATAATTCTCTTCATCAACAAGCTCTCCCTTGTTTTAGGTTCTTCTACATATTTGGGCAATGAATCTACACTCTCCTCTTCTTGCTGAACCACTTGATTTCTACTCTCACTTTAAGAGTTACCTGTTTGGATATCTTCAGGACACTCATATGACCTATGTCCTACAAATTTTTTGCACGTAAAGCACTTACCCACAAACCAATTATTGCTTCTTCCTCTACCATATAATCTTCCACCTCTATATCCATCACCACATCTATTGGACTGACTTGAACTCTCTGAACTACTACCAACTTCTTTATTCTAACTTTGCCATTGACTTTTATTACCTGGTTATCCTCTTCCTTCTTGTTTGCTTCTACCTCTATAGCTTCTACCACAAATACCTCTATTTATTTGACTTAACCTTATTTAAAACTTCTCCTCTACCCTCAATGTAGATTTATAGGCCTCCTCAAATGTTCTAGGTGATAAAATGCTTGTCTCATCTTGAATGACAAACTTCAAGTCATTCATGCACTGAGTAATTTTTTGTGCATCCTATTCTATGTGTCCTGATCAAATGGTTAACTTGTAGACTTCATATATTTACTCTTTTATTATCATATATTTTGTCTCAAGTTTTAAAGCCTCTTAAACAAGTGGGTCTGATAGTCTTTAGGTATGAATTTGCCTTTCATCTTGGCCACCATTCTATCCCATGACCTTATTTTATTTTTTCCCCTTCTTATTTCTTCATGTATGCCATCCCACCACAAGGATGCATGGCCCTCAAGGCTTGTTAATACAAACTTCACCTTCTTTTTCTCATTCACCTCTTCACAATTAGAGTACTTATCCATGCATGTAATCCAATCAACCAATTCTTCCACGTTAAGACTACCTCATACATGGGCACCTCCATCTTGGGTTTTGAAGTCAATCCAAGGATTGGTCTAATGAACCTCTCTTCAAATCTACCTTCATATCCTTCCTCTAATAATTTTTCATCAGGAATCTCATCCTCTCCCTCACTAAAATCACCTCTATTCATCTCTCTTCTCTGAGCCAAATCTGTGGCTTGCAACCTTGCCTACAAATTTCTCACTTCAACTACCAATGCATCCATTGCTTATAAACTCCTTTGGGATACTATTACTCATTTTCCTTTACCTACCATGTGTCCTTACTACCTTCCTAAGATCTCCTAAGCTCTGATACCAAATGATGCAGAGGACAAACAAACAAATAAACTCACTCATCTTGTTTCAAGATTCAATCCTTTGATAATGGTTCATTGGTTCATTGTTCATTTAATGTTTCTAGGATTTAATGGATTATTGTATGGTTCTTGTGAATTTTTTCATGTTATTTATATTCCTATTACTCTTGTTATCAAACTCAAAAAACCCCTCAAATCATCTCTCATCATAGATAACTTCTTACCCTTTTGTACACAGTCTAGTAGCCCTTTTTTTGTCTTTTTCACCTTGTACAGACAAGTATAAAGGATTTTAGAGAAATTAATGTCAGTTACTAGTATCCTCTATCTATTTCTTCACCTATATGAAGTTTATTTATTGGATTCTTCCTAGAAGTCACTTATTCATTGCCTTTTAGGGCTTTGTTTAGGCCTATTTGACCCTTGTCTTCACATAGTCCTCTAAAATAGTACGAATCCATATGAAATCAACCCAAAAGATTAAAAATAACTTAAAATTAATTTAAATATATTAAATTAAATTTTTTTAGGGATTTTCACTAGTGGAAATGTCACATAAGCATTTTTTTCTTCTAAAACCCTAGTTCAGGGTTGTTTGAGTTTGTGAGTACCCAAGAGGATACAAAAAGCTAGTTTGAACTCCCAAACAACTTTAAATAAATTTGTGATAATTGATTATGCATTTAATAACCTATAGACAAATTTTCCAATTATTATATTTCCAACTTGAATCTTTTGTTCAACATCAATCCCTAGTTCTTGGCTTGACTGTGTATGCAGGCATAGTCTATAGGGTCCAAAGGCAAAAGTCTCTGAAGGTTTTAGACTCCCAAAGGTTTTCAAACATTTCAAAGGATTGAAATGGTATATATAAACTCCACACACCCTATGAAATAAACAACCATTCTCTTTGATGCCTTTGCAACACTCTTTTACCATACTATATATATTCATTGTTTGTATATGCATCACTCTACATGGTTGTGTTGTCCTCTAAGCAAATTGACATGAAAATAAACAATGAATTAATCAAACTAATTCAAAAACATGAAAAATACTCACCAATTCATATTATGCATCAAAATCACAACATTGTTAGATCTTCCTTCTTTGAGCAAACTTAACACAATCATTCTACATGGAGATATGCAGGGAAACAAAGTTACAGTTAATTTTTATTTAATATTGAGAGACTCATTTCATTATTTATTGGGTATTGATCCCTGTCTTCCTTGATTACATCATGATAAATTAATAAAAACCAAAAACTTACCATTTTTTTACTAACCATAACTACTCTAACTAACTATTGGCCTTCCAATTGTCACTTACAAGAAAGTTTACACCTTGACACAAGTATCAAGATTGATTTTCAATACATGTGTGACCTATGCCCATGTATATACCCATGGTGTCTTTATTAATCTTTCCTAATCATTGAAACATTCATGACCCTTGTAATATTCACAAAAATCTTAAACCATGCTTTCTAAATTAAAAAAAAATGAATTGTGAAAATTGGTGGGGAAGTACCAATTTGAAATTCTAACCTACTCTAGCACTCCTAAACACTTGTAAAAAAATATAAGGTGTGTTATATGATTTTTAACACCTCTTAAAACACCCTAAATAATATAAGTGACCATAAAACACTTGTTCAAACCAAAATTGCTTAAACAACATCACAATGAGTCATCTTTAGTAGGATGCTTCTGCATCACTGCTCAAATCTTCTGAATGTTCAATGCCTTGATTTCCCCAATCAATGATTGGCCCATTTTATTTACCTTTGAACTAAGGTGTGTTTATTCTTTTTTTAAAATCTTAGTACTAACATTTCATGTTGATTTTTACTTAAAACTCTTAGAGTCTACTTCCTATCTCGCAGTAGTGAACCTGTGGTCCTTGGTGACGAATGAAAATCTTCATTTGTAACAAGTAAGCTTTAATGAATCACTTTTTTTTATTTTCATTTTTTATGATTTTGTATAGCCTATCTAAATGAAGAGGTGACACATCTCTAGTTATTAGTTTGGCCAGTCCCCTGAACATGTCAAAAATCTTAGAGCCTAAGAGAGCCTAACTAAATGAAGAGGCACCACGTCTCCAGTTGTTAGTGTGGCTAATCACCTAGACCTGTCAAAGATGTCAGATCCTGGGAGATCTTGATTGAATGAAGTGGTACCAAATATTCAATTGTCAATGTGTCTAGTCCCCCAGACCTGTTAGAGATGTCAGAGCCCAACTAAATGAAGAGCTTCCATGTCACCTAATATACAAATGAACTAGTTGCCTCATAATGATCCAATAGGATCAGAATGAAGTATGGGTGAGAATTGAATAACTATCAGAGCATTCCATGTGTACCTAGGTGACATATCACCCAGTCTAAGGGAACAATACAAGGTTCAAAGTCATGCATGGGTCCTGACCATTAATAGGAAGACCAATCAGCAGATAACACATGTTATAAAGTAAGAGTTAGCTAGGAAACCTCTAAGAGATGTGACTGTGTGCCTACCACATGTTATGCATTAATAAAATGGGAATTTGGACTTGATTGCACAAATTTTTTTAACATCCCATCGCCATCACTATATTTGGCTAGTAACATAGGTTCATGATCTTTGAATTCCATCTTGGATTTAGGAATGAAGGGAGAAAATCTAGCCACCAACTCAAATTTAAATTCATAGAAAGTGAGATGATAATGCCATTAATGTATGGAGATACATGCATGAACTTATAATGCCTAATGAAAATCCCATTAATGGTTACCATTGCTAACTTTGAAAGAAATCTTGAACTCCTTGATTTCAAAATCCCATAGAGCCTTTATATCCCATGCCTTTTGCACTAAAAGCTTCATGATTTCCCCTTCATACTAGTCTAATGGATGCTACATCTTCAAATTCAAAGGTTGAACTCAAGTAATGAGACACTACCTTTCCTACTAGTTTAACCAAGTGTAGGCATTGCAATGATATATTCAAATTAATTAAGCAAGTACTAAGGGATTCTACTGATGATGATGCCAATAGGTAGAGTATGAGGATGCCCTTAGGTCTTATAAGGAGTGGGAAGTCTATATGTTCATATCCTAACCAAAGGCATTTCCCTACTTTGATATAATGGGTGACATCATCCACAAATCCATCTGCATGCAAGACACTATCAATGACTAGGTGTTTTCACTCAACTCTTGAAAATGAAATATCAAGATATTCAAGAATGTTTTCAAGGCATAATACTACCTCATAGACTTATCTTTATCTTATGATGTAGTAATAGTAATGACTTGGATGGGCACCTACCAGATTTATGATGTCCATGATTGGGCTGATAACCCTAACTCCAAATGGGTAAACAAAGAGAATATTAATGCTTACAAAGTTCACACCTTTTAGGAGGAGGTTCAAATAGACTTAATCTTACTGAATTGGCTCTTCATGAACCCAAATTACTTACACATAAATGAGGTGTGGGTGCCTCTCCTACATATGATCTTGATATGCTCAGATATCCTAGATATAAGAGGCTTGATCAACTTCAAGTTGGTTCACACCATTGCAGACGCTCAAGCTGGTTGTGACTTATACATGGTAGGATACTTGCTAGATGTAATTTGTAGGATGATCTCATTCAAGCCTTTGACGTTTTTTGCATGGGTCCTCAATGGATCAACCAACCATGTGGTATTTTATAAGATATATGGCCACCAGTTCCACTAGCATGTTTGATATGTTTACAAGCATTTCTACCAAGTGGTGTACCAGGTGATCAATGAAGCCCCAATGCCTCAAATATCTAAGGCTATTTGGGACTCTATCATAGCCATAGGATACTAATGGTTGTATAAAGATGATACAGTGATCTAGATCATAGGTTTTATCCATGACACCTGCACTTGCCATATTATGTCCCAAACTACTTGGCAGAACAAGAGATCACATACTAGTTGGTGAATGATATATTCAAGTTTTGCTTATAAAAAATACAAAAGGCATGTCTACCACTCTTGATCACCATACAACACCACATCTATAATAACTTCCTTTTAATATAGAAGATGGCAGTAAGGTGAGACTCCTTCACTAGACTGACAACTGGTGACATGGTGCTTCTTCATTTGGCTGGGCTCCATGAAATTTATAAAATAACAAATAAAAAAAAGGAAAGTGATTCATTAAAACTTACATATTATATATAAAGAGTTTAATTTACCACGGAGGATAATGGGTCTATTACTATGGGAAGAGAATTAGACTCCAGGAAGTTTAAGTGAAAATTGACCTACAATATTAGTGCCATGATTTATAAAATGACTCACACTCCTCAGTTATAAAGGGAAATAAAATGGGCTTGTCATTGATTGGATAAATTAAGGAAACACATATTAAAAATATTTGACTCTCATTTCCCAACTAGTAAAGATCTTATTTCTTAGTAAACCAAAGCCAAAGAAATAGTTGAAACAATTATCAGGAATAAAAGTTTTGGAGATTGCACAAAATTGTTCTAAGCTAAGGATCTTCACCAAAATTGTTTAGAATTTATCACATATTTTTTTTATAAAAATAAATTTTATTGTTTCAAAAGACTTAGTCGATTCTACACTAAGACTCCCACCGTCGCATGTAAATCTCGCACCACTTATAGCCCCATTTGAAATGCCAATTGATAATTTAATAATTTTTTTCTAAATTTTTGGAAAAAATAATGATGTGATCAAAGCTCAATGCTAAACTATTGATGAGATAATGCTAGATGGCATAATACAATTGATCTGCTACTTTGTATGATGACATATGTTCAAATCTCATATTCTCATTCTCACCAGGTATATTTTCATGCCTTTGATATTTATACTTGCACTAGTTGAGTGTAATGATGACACATATCATCATCCCAAAGATGTGATTTCCTAGAACTATCCTAATTGTCACTTTTGCTCTACATTTTCTACATGGATAAGATATGGCATGTGTCATCATCCCTATGCACTACTTATGTGTAAATGTTGTGCTCTTTTATTTTGATACAAGGACTTTAGATGAGCTAAATGATGACATGTGTCATCATCCTAGCCTTCCACTTGCATGGAAGTGTCATACTTTTGGCTTTTACAATATGATCTCTTAGTGAGCTGAAGGATGACACCTATCACTATCGTAGTGTTTTGCTTAACTAGAGCTGTGATGTTCCTCGCTTCTACTATAAAGAATCTAAATCATTAAGATGATGACACATGATACCATCTTGATATTTCACTTACTTGAAAGCGAATTTTTATGTGATTTTCTTGTGTAGTCATTATGATGAGATGTGTCATCATATTGATGCTCTACTTACCCAAAACTATCATGCTCCTCACTTTTGATATGAAAACATTGACAAAGCAAAATCATGATGCATGCCATCATTTCGGAGCTCTGCTTAGCCTCAATACAACTAAAAAAAATGGACAACAACAACTATGACAAAATATTATTACTATCAAATCAACTATTCTTAACCAAAAACATAGACACAACAATGCTTCAAAAATCCTGTCACTATTAAGCACATGAATACAATAAATACTTCTTATATAAAATCAATGATTAGTTCAAATTTTAGAACTATTTTACTGATTTAGTTTCCACACTTTGTTAACTGTTACTAACTTACTTAAAATTTGATCAGCCCACTGTATTCATTGTTGCAAAGTTTAATTTTTTTTTACATTTATATTTCTAGTTATAGAATTGACTTGTTTATGGCTATTCACCTTTTGCTCATTATAAAATTTAAATTTATAATTGCAAATTGTTTTTTTTTAAATATATTATGCTGATACAAAATACATAGTTTAATTTTTTTAATAGTTAAAACATGTCTATCTCACTTGATTGTGCAGTGTACATATCTACATGGGTAAAAAATGAGTCAATAAGTGCCTGGATTCCTGTATTGTGAATTAATGCATAGTAACTAAATTGTTCAAGTTCAATCCATGTCATGGAACCCCTTTGTCAGAACATTAAACACTAATAAATGAATGATAAGTAAACTCATCACTTTGAAATCAATCACATCAATAAAAAAATTATGATCACATATGCTATAAATATCATCGCACATGTTACGATAACATAACTTAATAAATGAATAAAATTGATAATGTTTTGGAGAATATTGAAATCAACTAATCAATAGATCTTATCATTGATAATCATAGTTGTGCTTCGGTGATGAGATTGGGCATTGATATTAAAAATCAATTTCAGTTTTATCTTTCTTTTGCCTCCATTCCTGCCATATTTTAGCTATGTTTGGTTCTTGTTTATTTATTTCCTTCTAGATGTGGTTTTTTTAACAACCTAGCTTTGAACTCTTTATTCTTGTCATCAAGTTCTAGTCAAAGTTTAATGGAGACTATTGTTCAAGAAGCTTTAGCTTATCCTTCAATTTTGAGTTCATGTGAAAAACCACAAATGGATTTCATTGGCAGAGTCTCACCTCATCATCTGCACAATATCTTTTAGATTCCTAATGAAGAAGCTTTCACTTCTATCCTTTCAATCATTGGGGAAGAATTCCTTTCTGTTAGTAACATGATCAAATTTAATTTGATGGACACCTCCATCTTTACTACCAACATTATGGACCTTGTCTCTGACAAAGAGAACATGAAATCCTTGGTTGAATTTTTTGTTAATCTAGTCTTCACAGTCGGCCTGGATGAAGCTATGGTAACCCTTAATGGTGATCAGGAATAAATCTTGCACTTCTATGGTAAACAAAAGTTAGGTTTCATGCTAATGGCCACATTTAGGGACTTGGAAAATAAACTATATCTTCTTCATAATTACAATCAAGCTCTAGTTTTTTAGATGAACTCGAATAGATTGTTTGGTTCATTGTTTTCCCCTCCACCTTTAGACAATGCATTATCACCTCTACCTGCTCTGGAATACATGCATTTTATTCACCATTTCTACCAAAAAATTGAATCAGTCAAATTGTTGGCCAAGCTAGCATTTCATGGCATTTCCCCTTATCCTCCATGGCTAGTCACATAGGCTCTGGTGACATTTACTAGGGCTTTAGACAAACATTTGGCTATAGACAAATGCAAGTCCAAGCAACTAGACTCTTTATCTACCTCGGTAGTTCCTGGGTCTAATGTAGTGGCTATTGGTTCGAGTCCTATGAAGCATCCTTTGCTGACTAGGGATTGTTTTAGACCTGTGTCTACTCTCAAGCTCATTGAAATCATATATATTGATTAGGTTTGTGATTGTCATTTTTTATCTGATACTATTTTTTTTTATGCCTTGCTAGTAAATTTTAAGTTTTTTGTAACTTAGCCACTGTTATGGCTAAGAAATGAAAATATTTTTGTTGCTATTTTTTCATATATAATCTCATTTTTTATCTTCCATGGGTCCCTAAACTCGATATTTATAAAAAAACACAACTTAATCAATTAATCCAAATCTAGTAATAGGGAAAATGCAAGTATTGAAATTGTTATAATAATGCCCATTTTTAAACTCTGATTTGATTATGAATACTTGAATTGTCACAACAAAAATCTATTCGATAACATCTAATCCAATTAATGATGTAACCAATTCTTTTTCTCTAATTTTTTTTGCTTAAACTAGGCAACAACCCCACCAAAAACATTTTTACTTAGGAGGTGATCCCATGGGAGCGTGGCTCCTAAATTTTCTTACAAGGTAATGCATAATGAATTTAGAAGCATATGTAAAAAAATGGTGCCATCATATAAAAATTATGGGTGTATGATAAAAAAAAACAGTCAGCTCCTTATTTTTAGGAAAAGTTTCTAAAATTTCCTAATGCCATGCCTTTCATTTGTCATTATGCCAATCGATCATTAAAAAAGGAGCACCAGCCCCCTCCATGCAACCACTGCCTTTGCTATAAGTAAGTACTAAAGCCACTTCATGGCTCTTATTTTTTTCATATTCCCCCCTAAATGAGATGCAATTGGGAATATTCAAAAGGAATGGGCAATGCCATATGTAATTAAATAGTCTAATGGTTGAAACATAAATAATTTTATCTAAAATATATGTTTTTCCATCATAGAAGTTTATCATTACACTACATTATGTTACCATATAATTTGATTAAAAAACTTTCACATTTGTAAATCTCAAATAGAAAAAGTTAGTAAGCAATTGAACATATTTTTAATGCATAACATAAATCTTACAAACACTTGGTAGGTACTGTAGACACTTAAAATTGGCCGCCAATAACCTCTAATCAGGCTTTTGACTAGTTTCCATCTAAAATGCATAATTTGGCCTAAAAACACTAAAACATGTTAAATGATGTAAAAATGACATATTCAAGTGTCGATTTTGGCCAAGGTATCACTAAATGGGGCAATGCAATTTATGGGCCAACTATATTTGATCAATTTATTTTGAGTCAAAATGCTAATTTGGCACCGACGTGCTCTGGACTGCTCTTTCCTATCAAATTTTCTGCACAAGACTCATGCCTTTGTTATTTGTTGTTGGCAACATCTTAAGTGGGAGTATGCATCCAACACATCTGATGTGGAATTAAAATTCAAATCCATTCAAATTTAGGACCAATAACAAGGCATTCTGATCAATTTGGGTAATATGTGCACAATGTGCTTAATCATGCCTAAGAGCTAATTAACCCAAATAAAGACCTAATCAAAAATTCCATGGAAACTTGTTGAATAATTTGTTTTGGAAATGAATATTGAATATCTACATCATCAAGTGGCCTCATTTCTTGGAAAGACATTCCTAGGCCATAAATGCCACAAATATCTGGATTCATGCCCTCCATGCCTCATCAATGCCTTCCATGCCTCATCAATGCCTTCCCTGATACCCTCCATGCCTCTTAATTTCCCCTTCTTCTAATGCCATGATGAGGATAATTACAAACTTAATTCCAAAAATTAAATTAATCCTCAACCACACATCTCAATCTTGAGATGGATGGTTGAGGTTGATTCTTATCAAATCCAAAAATCTATAAATAGGAGGCCTCACAACATTATTTTGAAGCTTAATTAATGCAAAGTTATAATGCAGGATTGATTCCAAAATCTTCAAGAAACTAGTGTTACCATGCCAAATTGATTCCAAGCCAATCCAAGCCACAATCCAAAGGTGCCAAGAGGAGATGAATGTAGCCACACTCCATTGAAGAAGACCTCTTGAAGCACAAGCCGAGTAAGCCACCATTACAAAGGCATTTGGAGCATCCAAAGAAGGTGAAAGGAATTCTTGTGTTTTCATTCCTTGATTTTTAGTTGTGCTTATTATTTATTTTTTTTAACTAAGCTCTCCCTAGTGTCTAGGACTAGAGATGTTATTTTATTAGTGTGTTTATTTCATCTTGTTTTCATTTTGGAACTAGCACAATACTAACCATCCTCTCTTGAGTCAAATTCCTAGATCACATAATGGGACACCTAGTGGGACAAGATGCATCTCTCACCTAAAGGAGATCCTTTTTCAACCTTACAAAACTTATTTGAGCTTTTAAAACTCTTGCAAATTAGTTTTCTAACTTTATTTTGTCATTTTTTATTGCCATGGGTTTACACAGTAATTGACGTCGATAGGAAATACTGACATCGGTTACTTGGCTCAACTGACATCGGTTACCAGAACCAACATCAGTTAGATCTCATTTGGACATAACTGATGTTGGTCACTGTGTTTTCTTAAAAATACAAACATGAGAGCTATTTTAAAATGCTTGGTTTGGGGTCATATAGACTCCATTTTGGATGATTTTTTTTTAAAAACCACGTGTTTTCTCTTAAATTTTCATGATTTGGAATTATTTTATCTTAAGGTTTCATATATTTTTTACAAAATTTGGAAAATCCATTCAAAATGTTTCTAATCTAACATATTTGCTTTTGGGGTGATGCCTTAAGGGTAGACAGGTAACTAATAGATTTCAAGTTTGATAAATCATGTTTTAGAACATATTTTGCATGCTTTAAAATGAATTAAGAACATTATTTTGGTGCTTAAAGTAACATTTAAGGTGCTTAAATAAGTTTTTTTAGCATTAGTTTTCAAATTTACAACTAAGACCAAGGGGTCAAATGAACACCACTGAATCTTTCAAATTTGGTGCTTAAAAATGAACTCATCTTTCTAAAAAAATTTTGTCTTCCAAATTTGTTTGATCTAATCTTGTTTGGAAAAAATAGGTATGTTGCATGTATGCTCTTCCATTTATCCCCTATAGGTAACCATTGGAATCAAAAGTGCCATTCCTATTGCAAGTAGCCTAGTTCAAGGCTTAGAAAGAAAGTTGTCTAAAGCACTCCCCAAAAACACATCAAAGTTTGGGTGACCTTGAAAATGACCCTAAAGTCTTTCTATATTAATGATTTATTTATTTATGCATCTTGGCTTGCAAGGGGGACTTCACCACCTCCCACAATTTCTTTAGGGAAGCTTTGACCCAGGGTTTCATCTCCCAACATTGACTTCATTTGACTCTTTTAGAGTTGCACACGGGACGTAGTGGCACTTTGGACATCACACTACATTGAGTGAACAGTAGGATGTAGTGGTTTTAAAAAGGACTAGACCTTTTTGCAATAAGCTGAGTGATCCAGAACCAAAATCCATGGTTTTATTTTGCATTATTTAGTGTGAAAGTCATTATGCAATTGATTCCCCTAGATCATTCAGAAACCTATTAGATTTTAGACAAATCCCCACTTGCCACGGAAGTATTATTGGTGCAAGGTGTGCCTCAAGGTCCATGTCACAGTGCTGTCATTTGAGAGAAGGGGGTGTAAAAACCCTACTATATAATGCATATTTAATTTTGGATGAACATTTAAAATCCTTTTAAATGACGGATATTGATGGATTCCAACAATAGCAAGCTACCTTGTCAATTTAGGATCTAAGGGCGATTAATTAGTTGGTCTTGTCCTAGTTTAAAGTTTTGTTTGGAGTCAAAACTAGGTGTAAATAAACAATCTAAACCAAACACATGGTCCTCATTTTTCTTTGAACAAAGAGGCATTATGTTGCCCACGTAAGATCATCCATTTGCCTTGTTCAAAGTTCATCAAAATCTTGAGAGTCATATCATCCACTTTGGCACAGTTATGCTACCCAATTGAGTCTAGACCTTTACCAAAGTTGTTTAAGTCCTTCACTTATAATATAAATTTAAAATTGTACCTTTACAAGTTCATAGGGTTGATGTGTTAAGTCGGTTCGCCATTTACACTAAACTTGAGGGAACTTAGGTTTAATTTATAATTTAGGTTGAAGGTCATTTTAGACTCAATCATTATCATCACTTGATAGACTTAAGTTATTTTTTACTCAACACTTGCACTTTAAGTCTGTACATCACAATATTTTAAGTTAAGAAAGGTAGTGTTATGTTGTCAAAATTGTGGAAAAATATCTTTACCTTAGAGAGTTTTTGAAACAATTTTTTTGTCATACCTTTTGGGTAGTATAACGTCGTTACACTGCCCAAATCATTTCAAACTTTGTTTCATGGACCCTCTTACATAGAATTCCATATTTGTTCTTACATATTTAGATCGATCGAAGTGTACTTTTGATCCTTTATCTAAAGCATAGTTATATTGTTCACCTTTGTCTAGCTTGTTTGTCAAAAAGAACCAAGTTTTATACCATTATTTATGAGAAAATAAACTATTGCTAAAGTGCCTTTTGTTTCATGCCTTATACGTAGTTGAACAAGTTCATGTCCAAGAATCGGATGCCTAATGTTTGTTAGAAGTGTTTTAAATCCGTCAGATTAAAACTTTCATCTATTTTCAAAGTCTAGCTTTTGACGTCATTTGGCGAAGAGTCCTAACACATGCCTTTTTTGAGCCTAAATTTTGACGTCGTGTTTGGCCAAAAGACCTAGCAACTTTTAATTTCCTAGATTAGACTAATGTGAAGCACTTTGACTTTAGAATTTGGCATTTCAATTTTTGATCCATTTACTTGCTTACCTTTGTGTGAACAATGAAATGTTAGATATTTCACTCTAGCTTATTTCCTCACAAATCTTTGCATAAACCTTTTGATCCTTTTGACAAATCTAGACCAAGTTGAAGGCATCATTTGTTTTAGATTATGTCCTTTATACAGTTTGTATAACTCTTGGACCTTTTATCACCAAGTATTGACTATGGATCCCGACATGCATTCATACACTTGTAGTGGACTCATGTATAATCCAGGGATTAGTAATGTAGTTGTGCAGGAATAAATGGTACAAGACCCCTATGTGGATAACATTACTTATGAGATGGAGTCTTATCCCTATTATAATATTAAATTAGGGGCACAAAGCCAAGATCTATTGGCTAACTATTTGGTTAACACACCACCTTACACAAAATAAGACCAAGAAAAAATTGTGTAATACCTAGCTACAATACCCATGGTAGATGAGCTAGTTCTTCAATAGTCATACTCTACCAACACAGCTTCCACGCATGATCCATTTTTATTTGAGTGACATTTGTTAGAAAACAAATATGAGATTTTAGTTAGGGCCATAGAGCTATGGGCTAAGTATCTAGCAGACTTTCCCCATGAAAATTTACCAAGTCTAGTAAGAGTGCTCCACAATATCATTTACGATCAACATGCTTCTTCTATCAATCCTATGGCTCTAGTCCAAATAATGTACCAAGACCCAAATATATCCAATCGAGGCAAAAACATCATGGAAGATCACTTTAATCAAATGCAAATAGCATACCAAAGCTACCTGAATTCAGCACATGATTTCAATTAGATGAAAATGGTGAGTAAGCCCCTCATTGACCTAGTACCTTCAACAAGAGTGTTGATGGAATTAATTAGATAAAATAATTTGAGTTCTGACCCATTTGTACAAAATGATTCAATAGATAACTTGATACATATGCGAGTTATTAAATAAGTGTCTTCAACTTCGACACTAAATAGTGAGCCAAACATAGTAGACAATATGCAAACAACATCCAATATTGATCAAAGTGGTACTAATGCACAAACAACTATTAAATATTGGTTAGCAATGAATAATGTAGAATAATATGCTAGTCTAAAACTAAGCAATGACTAGTCAATAATGTGCAAATATTGGTTAGCAATAGATGTTGAATCTATAATCTACTTTCACTTCTTCACAGGGATTAGTGTAATAAGGAGGTATCCATGTTTATCAAGTACCTACTAGATAACTGTTGGTTCAAAATGTGCCACAAATCTAAAGATAGGGTCTTGGTCTGCAAGTTCCCACTCAATAATAAGGTTTGATTAGTCAACAACATGTCCCTTTTTAACCATAGCAGGCATAGTATAATTATATCCCTTCATCCCAACCACAAAATCCCCCAGGTTAAACTTTTATTATTAACCCAAACTAAAATATCATGTAGCCAAATGTGTAATTTCAAGTACATCCCAATCCACATATGCGTATTCCTGGTCCATTCCAAAACCAAGGCAATGTACCCCAATAGGTGTCTCCATCATACCCTGGTCAAAGTGTCCCACTTGTGACCTCTCATCCATTTACCCAAACCAATATTCTCCCTCAAACCAATATACCTTCCAGTTTCCTATCCCAAGAATTATAATAGATGAAAGATGCAATTACTGCCATCTAGGAAGGGAAGCAGACCAAGAAGTTCAAATTAGATGACGTGTGTTCCTATCCTTTCAACATGGAGTATTTGCAGATACCATTTCATCTAAGATACGAACCACCCAAATTTGATAAGTATAAAGGGAAAGGTGACCCTAAGGCCCATTTGACCAAATTCTTTGTCGCATGTCAACTAGTGGCATATAGTGATATATACCTTTTATTGTTGTTTCCAAGGAGCTTGGCTAGACAAGCCTTGAAGTGGTTTTTAAAGTTTTCCAAGAATTTAGTAAAAGACTTTGATGATCTTTCTAATAAATTTGTGCAACACTTTTCCTATAATCTCAAGCATGAGATTTCATTAGTAGACCTGACACAAGCAAAGTAAAAGGCTAGGGAGAGTTTTACAAGTTATTTACAGTGATAGAGTGGCCTTTCAAGTCATTTTACCCATAGTTTACTAGATAAATAATTAGTTGTTGTGTTTACTAAAAATTTGCATAGTGAGATAGCCTATCATATAGAACTACAATGTGTACATACATTTAAAGAGATCATTAAAAAAGGTTTGTTGATTGAGTGAGCACTCATTAATAAAGGGGTCATCAAGCTTAATTTAACCAATCAAAATCAAGGTACCACTCACGAAAATGACCAACATCCCAATCAAATGCAAGCATCACAACTGGCACCGGATAATAATCAAGAAAGACCGAATCAATTCAATCACAATAGAAATGTTATGGGAAATGGAGTAACCAAATCTTGTCATATTCAAATTGTGCAGACATCATCTGCACCACCTTTTTAGCTTACTCCTACCCAGAAACATCTCCAACTAATTTCGCAAATGCAACAACCAAAACTTGCACAACAAATACAACAATCTTTACCATTACAAACCCCTCCTCCTAGAAGAACTATCCCTACATGTCATGTCGTTAGTGACCTAGGAGAACCTATTGAGTCTATATTTTGCAAGCTTACTACCACTAATTTGATTAGTTGGCCCATACCAAAACATTATCTATAAGGCATTCCTTACCTTGATTGGTACTGTGAAAATGAATTTTGTGACTATCATCAGGTCAATGGGCATAATCTATGAAGTGTGTCCAAATCAAGCATTTAATCAAGAATATGTTGGAGAATGGGGAGATAAAATTGGATAATGGTGCTTCCACTTCCAATCAAACTCTTAGGATTTATCAAAAACCCTTTCCCTAATATAACAATCAACAATAATAGAACAATCAACAACAACAACAACAACAACAATAATGGCCAGTGCAACAACAAAATCATTAGTATCAAAATCAAAGGTTGAACCAGTAGAACCAACAAAATTAGCAAGAAAATCCACAATGACAAAATAATGGACAAAACCAAAGTCATAACGGTAACAACCAACAAACCTACCATGTAGTTGCACATGACTACAACATGGTTGTAGGTTATATTGCATGGGGTAGCATTAATACCATCTCCATTAATCCTAGACCAAGCACAAATCAACCTAGACCATTGCTAAACAACAATATTCAGCCAAATCACATGGATAATCCTTCTTTGACCTGGGAGTGCATACAGACAAACTAACAAACTAGGACTTCCACTTTTGGATCTTATAGAGACACTCATTCTTGCCACATGACCACATGCAAGTGCACTAGCAACCAAGACTTATCATGTCTGATCCCACACTATTCCCAGTATCGGTTAGCAATAGTGGTCTAGTATTTAATCCCAATTGTGCAATCACAACTTGGAGGTTGAAGATTACTATCCTTGGCCCACAACCATCCACCACTTTGCCTATCATCCAACCAACCATTCAACATCAAAATAAACTATTCACTACTGACCAAGATAAAAAATTTGATATTTTGGAACAATTACAAAAGACACCATCATAAATTTCTACTTTAGATTTGCTATAGACGTCAATAATCCACAAAAACATCCTGAATGAGTTTTTGACTCAATCTACTATTGCTAGTGACATATCCCCTGATAAATTTTAATCTTTGGTTGGACACCTAGCTTCAACCTAACAAGTCACATTCAACCAAAGTGATATGTCTTCCCTTGGCCTGCTCCATAATAACCCATTGTACATAGAAGTTTGTATCAGATGGCATAAGTGAAATGTGTCCTTATTGACAATGGATCTGGCCTCAACATAGTGTCCCTCAAGATCATCAAGCTTCTTGCGTACACAATGATGGATCTCCAACCAAAAACAATAACTATTAGAGCCTATGATAATCAAGAAAAAGAATCAAAAGGCACCATATGTTTGCCAGTTATCATTGGGACTTTAACCATGATACACTTTGCCATGTGTTGGATATTGTGTTATCATACAACATACTTCAAGGCAGACCTTGGTTACATGAGATTCATGCAGTCCCGTCAACACTGCACCAATGTATCAAGTTTTCCCACTAAGGGATGGAGGTCAATATTCCAAGAGATTTACACCTGTATGAACATTGTAAGCATCTTGAGGTTGAGTTTCAAAGCTATAATTATCAGTATGACATGAATCCAAGTTCCAAGAAGGATAAAAGAAAGGTTATACATATTGATCCTTCACCAGATAATTGCATAGATCCTAATACCTTGGATTCCCTTTCCCATATGCCACCTCCTGAAGCTTCCAATCATTTCACCATTTCAGATAATAGACTTAGAGAATATGTGACCCATGATATGTTTCATATCACCAATATTCCTCAGAATCCAAAAACCTTTGGGTAACCTAAAGTCATTCCACATATGCATTGGCAACAAAAGAAAAAAGATAAGGGACCTATCACATTTGTACCAACATCTAACCTAGGACTTGACCCTGTTGAAGGGAATGAATCATGGTTATACAACGATGACCAAGCTAATTGTTATAAAAATGCAAAGTATCATATTCCCAATAGGATCATGGAGCATCATAATTATGAAGGATGAGGCCTCAAACTGAATCAACAAGGAACTATCAAGCCAATTTCCATAACTAAGTATGAAAGACCTTACAGACTTGGATTTAAACTACCTGGGGGTGACCCACATATCTTATTCAAACTCCATCACCAAAAACTAGTGATGATGATGCCAACAGTGAAGCAGAGTATGATCATAGCCTTACCTTTGACAACCTAGCTGAAACCAACCTATTTGATAACAATGCCATTTGTACTCTTACCCAAGCTGTTCATCACAATCCATTGCCATTATATTATCCCCAATTGATAGATTGGGACCAACAAGAATCCAATCTGTTGATTGATGAGTTCCAAAATGTTAAGGTATTCTATAATTTCTTAGTCCTTAGAGACAATGTTCCGTTGGGAGATCACAAATCAGGATTCTCAATTACGTTAGATCCTGAAACTTTTTTGGAGAGCGAGTGAACACCCTTAGCTAAAAATAAATAAATAAAACATTAAGGTCCCAAAGTGAAAACCTCTTTGAGGAACTTTTTGACCAAGGAAAAAGTAAAGATAAAGGCCAGTTTAGTGGTGAAAACCTATTTTAGGCACCATTAGATGGGGGTGTTCATTCTTCTTCAAATTTAAACCAGGAGACCACCAATGATGAACTTGCTTGTGGATCTAAGTTCAATTTTAAGCAACAACAAGTATTTGTTCAAATTCTCCAAGAATTTTTTACTATTTTTATTACATGGCCAAATCTCCCATTAGGAGACTCAGATTCATCATGTCTAGGAGAAGTTAAAGAGCAAGTCCTAACAGAGGACCCTGACATAGTCCAACAGTTCAAGCCACTGCCTACTATCCTAGAAGATAGTTTGACCCTCCTAGTCGAAGATACAATGGAGGCAAATATCAGGACTCCATCAGACCTAACATGGATAAAATTAGGAGTGTCTCTCACTGAGGAGGAACATTACATCTTTGCATCTCTATTGAAAGAGTTTGTGGATATATTTGCATGGGCCTATTCTGACATGTTATGATTAGACCTTGCATTGTTTCTGCATCACCTTGTGGTTAATCTTGATGCCAAATTGGTAAAATGAAATCTCTATAAGATGTATCCTTGCATTTCTATATTAGTAAATAAAGACTTAAAAAAACTCTTATAAGCAGCATGTATCTAATCCATTGACTATTCTAAATGGATCTCTAATATTGTACCTATTAGCAAAAACCCTGAAGGAATCATAATTTGTACTAATTTTTGAGACGTCAACAAAGCTTATCCTAAAGATGATTTCCCCTTGCCTAATATCAACAGGATTGTCAACTCCATGATAGATTATGAAATGATTTCACTCATGGATGGTTTTTTAGGATACAAACAGATCAGAATAGCACCAAAAGCTCAATATAAAACAACATTCACCACTCCATGGGGAACGTTTTGTTATCAAGTGATTCCATTTGGCCTTAAGAATGTAGGAGCTACATATCAAAGAGCCATGACTATCATATTCCATGATATGATGCATGATATTGTTGAAGACTATGTCGATGACATATTAGGAAAATCCAAGACCAAAGCTAACCATCCAACAGTGCTGCGTAAGATATTTGAAAGACTATGAAAGTACAAAATTAGACTAAATCCAAATAAATGTGTGTTTGGTATAAATTTAGGAAACTTACTAGGATTTATCATGTCTCGTAGAGGTATTGAAGTCGATCCAACTAAAGTCCATGCTATAATTGAGATGCCACCACCAACTAATTTGAAGCAAATTCATAGTTTGCAGGGTAAGATCCAATCCATTTGACACTTCATCTCTTAGTTAGCAGACAAGTGCCATCTATTTATGCACCTTTTGAATAAAGGATTTGCATGTCACTGGGATGATCACTGCCAAACAACTTTTTAACAACTCAAAGATTATCTTGTCAATCTACCTATTTTATTACCTCTTATTTTAGGAAATCCATTCTTGTTATACCTATTAGCTATCGATTATGCTCTGGGGGCACTCTTGGCTCAACATGATGACAATGGAAAGGAGCATGTTGTTTACTACCTAAGTCATACCTTGGTTACATATGAACATAACTATACACCTATTGAAAAAGCTTGTCTAGCCATAGTTTTCGTAGCTCAAAAACTACATCATTACATGTTGAATAATAAAACCATGGTCATTTCAAAAGTAGATCTACTCAAGTATCTACTATCTAAAATAGCTTTGTAAGATAGAATGGATAAATGGATCATGCTTCTTAGTGATTTTGACATAGAGTATGTCAATTAAAAGGCAATCAAAGGATAAGCTCTTGTAGAACAACTTGCTGAAGCACCCCTCATGGACACATAGCGACTCAAGTTTCTATTTCCTAATGAATCCATCATGACCATTATTGATACACCCCTTGAGGAGTAGCCTTGGAAGCTGTATTTTGATGGTTCATTCACTATGCATGGATCATGGATAGGCCTATTATTTATCACACCACAGGGGGATCTAATCCCTAAAGCATTCAGAATTAGCTTTCTTTAAACAAATAACATGGCCAAGTATGAAGTAGTTGTTGTAGGACTTTGACAAGCAGTGCATTGGAATATATCTTATCTCCAAGTTTATGGTGATTCTCAATTAATCATCAATCAAATCACAAATCATTTTCAGACCAAAGATGACAAGCTGGTTCCATATAAAGCCATGGTTGACACTCTTAAAAAGAAAATTGCCAACATTTAATTTGAGCATATACCGAGGTCTAGTAACAGAACTATAGATGTCATGGCTACTATTGGCTCTCTGATTTGACAAATAGATAAAGCTAAAGAGTATCAGTTCCTCATCAAGAATTTATCAGCACCAGCTCATAAACCTTTAATCATTATCATGATTTGTGATATTATTGGTCCTAATTCTATCTGGTACTCAGAAATTTACAACTACCTTCATGACCAAGTTTTGCCACCTAACCTATCTCAAAAACAAACCAAAGCCTTCATTCATCATTACACTCATTATACTTTACTTAGATCCACTCTTTACTATTGTAGTTTTGATGGAGCTCTATTTTGTTGTTTAACTTCAGTAGAGTCTACATTAGTGTTAAGAGAAGTTCACGAAAGAGTATATGGAACCCATTCTAGTGGGGCAGTCCTATCCAAAAAGCTCTTGCATACTATTTATTATTGGCCCATAATGGACACAGATGCCACTACATATGTAAAGAAATGTGATAAATCTCAATGGTATGCTAATTTTATTCATGCCCTAGCAAAAACTCTAAAACCAATGTTGACACCATGTCCATTTTCTACATGGGGACTTGACCTCATTGCAAAGATTAACCCCACTTCATCTGATGGCCATAAATGTATCCTTATCACCACAAAATATTTCACTAAGTGGGTTGAAGCTATACCCCTCACTTACGTGATTAGAAAGCAAATTTCCAAATTCATCTTCAATCATCTCATTTGCCGCTACGGTATCCCCTCTGACATTATATCTGATAATGGAGGATCATTCAAGAATAAAGATGTAGACCAATTATGTATTGAATACAATATCACACAACACTTTTATATATCATATTACCCTTAAGGTAATGGACAGATCGAGGCATCCAACAAAACCATTGTCAACATTCTCAAAAAGATTGTCAATGATGTCAGTCATGATTGGCACCTCCAGATATTCCTTGCCCTTTAGGCATATCATACCAATCATCGTACCCCCACAAGAGCCACTCCATACTCACTTGTTTATGATACTGAATCCATCCTTCCCATTGAGGTCTAATTGCATTCACTATGCATCTCTTTCAAGCATGTCCTAGATGATCATGACTATTGAGTAGCTCACCTACAAGAGCTAGACCTACTTGATGAAAAATGCACAACCATGCTCAACAATCTTCAAGCATACCAGAATCAACTCAAAGGCCACTACAATCAGAGTGTGAAGTATCAAACATTTAAACTTGGTGATCTTGTTCTCAGAGAAAACCAAAAGAATACCATGGCCGAGAAGAAACATAAAGGGAAATTCAAACCAAATTGGATAGGGCCTTTCATCATCACCGCAGATTATGGATCAAGAGCATATAGGCTTGCCACACTAGACGGTGATGAAATTCTAGAGCCAATGAATATTATTCATCTCAAGCAGTACTATGCATGAATGCTAAGGTGTATTGTCTGTAAGGACCATTTCAATTATGCCATTTTATCACTATTCTTCTTTATACACATACCATTCTTATCTATCCTCTTTGCCATATCCACTTTTCACTTTCTGACCTATCGATCCAATGTGTTCTAAAGCCTATCATGTTTGACCCGAGTTTTTGTCATTCGTTACATAGTTTCAACATCAAGGTATCTGATCAGTTCATCAGTTTGTTCAAGAACTTCAGATAGAGATCATATTTTGGGATAATATGACAAAAGTTTTGGTAGTTGCATCCTTCATTTGTTATTCTTTCTTACCACTGGTCTTGTTTCTAATTATAACCACTTTTGGGAAAACCAGTACCATTTATCTATGTCATTGTGTTCTAGTTATAACCGCTTATGGGTAAACTAGGGGAAATACTAGGCCTTGACGTACCAACTTGACACTTCTTATACCATACTGTGTCTTTTTACCAACTGTGCCTATTTTGTTTGAATTGGCTATTGCACTAGTCAAATTCCTTTGATGTAAGGGTGGAACTAAAGTGAATTGAGGTCCTACTTTGGGACTATGTAGGTATCACTCAATACTTGTTGAGGTTAGCTCAGTCACCCTTCTCCACCATGCTTTTGTCATTTTATGAGCACCTTTAGTTTAAATGCTCTCGCTATTTTGTGAGCTTGAATTCACCATTTAGTGTCTTGTAATTTTTGATTGAGTTAAGACACTCCATAACTTCCAAAAAAACTTGAAAATTGTTAGAAAATAATTTTAAAAAAAACCATTTCTTTGCCTTAAGGATTCTAGGAACCCTTACTAAGTTACAAGCAAATTACTTGTCACTTAGTTTCCCCATCCTTCTTGGCCTTTTTTTTCTCATGCACTTGTCATTTTGCAAGATCATTCCCATTCTTCTATCACATACATTATGTATCAATTATCACATTCTTCCCAATCCCTAAGAGAACTACATTTGGCCTAAAGTTTTTTTATTAGATATTACATCCATGGAACTATGTAGGCAACATCCACTTACCTAGTGCATATAGAGACAACTTAGCCACCTCCATCCTTTTCTTCTATTCCCCCATTTAGTTTGTTTGTTAAGTTGTCACCTATTTTCTAGGGGCAATGTTCATCATTATTTTTTATTGCATTATTTGTTTATTTGTTTCTGCTTATTTTGTTTATTTATGTCTACCTATTTGTTTGCTTTCAAGCACTGTTGCCTTGATTCAGTTTGTGTGTGTTTATTGGGTGATTCTTTGCCCACGCCTACACTTGAATCCATCCATATTCATATGTTTACATTGTCATCATGGAGTCTATCATTGGTGCATTATTTTCTATTGGGTATTGGATTACAAGAGTCAGTCTTTATGCATATTTGGGCCAATTCTTTATGGTGTTCTATCATAAAGCCTACCATCACATGCTAAACCAAACCTCAGCTTCAATAAGTCTATTTAGCAATGGTAGAATCTCTTTGGCATTGACATCCTGATTCCACTCCTAATCATATCCCAAATAGAGTAATTGACCACAAGAGAATTTCAATCTTTATTATTTCAAATGAGCATCTCCCTACTAGTAGGTTGTTCCAATTCATCATTACCCTTTGTATTAAGTTATCATCTTCCTCGACCAAGTCTATCATGTGTTCCATAATCGAGGTCCAATGATTATAACCGTCTATGGGCAAATTATTGCACACCGTCCCACCTACATTTCTCAATGATTATAACTGCCTTTAGGCAAATCATTGTGTTGTCATCACTTTACTCTTTCTATCTATATAGGAGCATGTTATTATCTTGTTTGTCTGTCCTAACTAGGGTAGCTCCATCTTTTTAATAATTATAACTGCCTTTGGGCAAATCATTGTGTTATCATACCATGTTACCACTATCGGGGTACAATGATTATAACCGCATTTGGGCAAATCATTGTACATCATCCCACTTGCATTCTTAATGATTTTAACTACTTTTTAATATCATTGTGTTTTCACCCCATCATATTTCCTTCTATGGTCCCCTCATTTTGCTTCTTTCTTTTTGAGGGACCGTTTGTCGACCTACTTGTGCCAATCGTTCCCTCGAGGGGGTAACATATAGTTAGTTTATCAACATTGCAGTTGTAGGCATACCTGACCTTTTCATTCTTTGAAAAGATATTAATGTGCTTATAGCTTGCAATGCATTCCTAAAAAGGGGCAAACTGTAGACACCTAAAATTGGCCACCGATAACCTCCAATCAGGGTTTTGGCTAGTTTCCATCTAAAATTCACAATTTGGCCTAAAAATGCTAAAACATTCTAAATGATGTGAAACTGACATATTAAAGTGCTAATTTTGGCTAGAGTATCCCTAAATGGGGCAATAAAATTTATGGTCTAGCTAACTTTGATCAGTTCATTCGAGTCAAAATGTTAATTTTGCACCCATGTGCTCTGGACTACTCTTTCCTATCAAATCTTTTGCACAAGACTCATGCTTTTGTTATTTATTATTGGCAACATCCTAAATGGGAATACGCATCCAATGCATCTGACGTGGACTTCTAATTAAAATTCAATTAAATTTAGGACCAATAACAAGGCATTATGATCAATTTGGGTAATTTATGCATAATGTGCTTAATCATGCCTAAGAGCTAATTAACCCAAATCAAGGCCTAATCATAAATTCTAAGGAAACTTGTTGAAGAATTTGTTTTGGAAATGAATATTCAATATTTGCATCATCAAGTGACCTCATTTTTTGGGAAGACATCCCTAGGCCATAAATGCCACAAATATCTAGATTCATGCCCTCCATGCCTCATCAATGCCTTCCATGATGCCCTCCATGCCTTTTAATTGCCCCTTCTTCCAATGCCATGATGAGGATAATTACAAACTTAATTTAAAAAATTGAATTAATCTTCAACCACACATCTCAATCTTGAGATGCATGGTTGAGGTTGATTTTGATTAAATCTAAAAATCTATAAATAGGAGGCCTCACAACATCATTTCTAAACATAATTAGTGCAAAGTTATAATGCAGGATTGGTTTCAAAAGCTTCAAGCAACTAGTGTTACCATGCCAAATTGATTCCAAACCAAGCCAAGCCACAAGCCAAAGGTGTCAAGAGGAGATGAAGGTAGACACACTCCATTGAAGAAGACCTCTTGAAGCACAATCCGAGCAAGCCACCATTACAAAGGCAATTAGAGCATCCAAGGAAGGTGAAAGGAATTTTTGTGTTTTCATTACTTGCTTTTTAGTTGTGCTTATCATTTGCCTTTGTTAACTAAGCTCGATACTCATCTCATATATATATATATATATATATATATATATATATCTAACCCATGGATAACCTCCTAATCCCAATGTAGGCTGACCATTACCCAATGTACTACTTCCACAAGTTACTCTATTATCCTAATATATTGTACCCATATAACTAACTAAAGGTATGTGTGCCACATGTCGGCATCTCCATCAACCCATATATATCAATATATCATATCCCTAGGTACATAGCATTCCTTCCCTCCTTGACATGTTTCATCCTTGAAACATAGGAAGAAACCAAATAATGATTGTGCTTCAAATCATTGCACACTTGTCTCCAATCTTGATCATCTAGCCATCCATATGTGATCTTGGCAGGTGATAGCTCTCCAAGCTTGTTTCCAAATTTTATTGTGCTCCTTTGATTTCATTCATGATCATAATTATACTGCTTTGGTGTCCAAGCATAATTGTTCCTCTTTTTATTTCATGTACCATATTCCGCTGCGCTACTCTGATTCCAACCATGACCATAGTAGTTATTCTTCCATGCATAGTCATAGTGATTTCCCCATTCATTCCATGTGCCATAGTATTTTTTTTTTTGGATTCCATGCATATCCATAATGATTGAAAATTTTATTTCCTGTATAAACAAAATGATTGTTGTTATGACACTTCCTCACCTAGTTCCATGATTGTTTCCTCTCATGATGATGTGGGTGTCTATATACCTCAACTTTTTATAATACCTTGACCTTATCCACCTTTGCTTCTACCTCTTCTACCTTTTCCTTCTTTGGCTCTTGAGTATATGAAGTGTTCATTTGTAGTGTGTCTTTATCTATATCATTTGAATCTTCAGCATGATCTTCATTACCTGTTTCAATCTCATCCTTATGATCTACCTGGATTGTTATTGGTGTCTTTTACACTATGATATCTTGTAAAGTGATCTTCTTTTTCTTATACCAAAACTTCATGAAATTTTTTTGAACATTGATATTCATTGTTCCCAAAGTCTCTAACCATGGATATCCAAGAACTATATCCATATCATCCATATCCAAAGCATAAAAATTTGAATGCACAACATATTTTTCCATAACGAGCTTTAGATCTTCAAACATTGAAATATTCTTACCATCTGCTTGAACCTCCTTGATATTATTTGCTTGAACATGTAGATGCTTAGCCACATTCATGTTAATGAAGTTATACTTGTTGGTATGGTTTATGGACACAACCACCTTCTTCTTTTGAATTTATCCATGAAATTGAAAAATTGACTCGGATTTCTTTGGAGCCAAATTATTTGAACCCTTTTTTTCTTCTTCTTCTTCTTCTTCTATTGCTTCTTCTACTTCTTCTTCTTCTTGTTCTTTTGATGATTCTTCTATTTATTCTTCTTCTTTTTTTGCTTATTTAATTCTACTGCTTCTTCTTTTTCCACTTCTTGTTTTATAGCCCAACGATCTAAAAAGATTTTTTCCATTTTTGTCCATGAAGAAAACCTTTCTGTACAGCTCAATTGATCAAACCAATGTAGTGCAGGACCAACCAATAAAGGAAGTAATCATCTTTGCCCAAATTTTTTTGTAAAATGATTCTCCAAAAGGAGCCACCATTCTTTAGCATCAATATCATCTTCCCCTGAAAATGTTTGCAACTCCATGATCCTTAAAAAAATTAGGGCTCATGAAACCCTAAAATGTCAATAACTCATACAAAATGGATCCAAAAATTTCAAAATTTTTACTGTGGTTTCTTCTTATGATATTGTAACCTTAGTAAAACTTTTGTGAAAAAATATCACAAATTTAGACATGTAGATTGAATATACGAAAAACCATAAAATCTCAAAAAATCACTCAAAAAAGCTCCAAAAATTCTAAATTTTTTACTGCGCTTCTCTTCTATCTGCTTACATCTCGAGTAAAAATTTTGAATAAAAATTACCTATATTTCGGAAGATATCATGAAAGTATTATAAACCCTAAAATAGCAATAACTCCCTCAAAATGAGTCAAAAAATCTCTATTTTTTTACTATGACTTATTTGAAATGTTATTCATATCCAGTAAAAAATTTGTGGAAAAATTCACAACCAATCAAAAGTTATTGATGATTAAAAAAAACTAGGGTTTCACTCCACAAATTGCCCAAATCGAAGCTCTGATACCACTTGTAATGAACTTGATATTCAATATATGAAAAAACACCCTTAAGGTAGGGAAACACCATATAATACTCCTTGAGGAAGGAATAACTCCACAATGTCTCTTCAAGGGGACAACCTCCAATATCCTCTTACAATAGAAGACTCAATGCTTACTTGATATCTTTACCATGATACTCATCTCCTATATATACATCTATCTAACCCACGGATAACCTCCTAATCTCAATGTAGGCCAACCATTACCCAATGTACTACTTCCACAAGTTACTCTATTATCCTAATATATTATACCCACATAACTAACTAAAGGTATGTGTGCCACATGTTGGCATCTCCATCAACCCATATATATCAATATATCATATCCCTAGGTACATAGTAGGAACTAACACAATACTAACCATCCTCTCTTGAGTCAAATTCCCAGATCATAGGTACTCATCATTTCATGGTACTTTTCATAGAGTCTTATTATATATTATGGTTACTATTAGACATTAATAATTACATTGGAGACATTTTCATTGTGAAGCATTAATCAAATATTTATCTTGCATTTAGTATATACTTTAGATACAATCGATTTACCTAGTTTTTTATGGGGAATCAAAACAAGCCACCATGACAAATATAACTTTTACTATGTTAGTGCATGATAACATCATAAATCATTGGCAATTACCAGTTTAATTTTAACTTGAGGCTAGACAAATTTTCTTTGATGACTATGTTTGGCTTTAAATCTATTGCCACCACTATGCAGACTCCATAGTCTCTCCACCACTGCACCAACTTACAAAGGATTTGAGGATTGCACCACCCCTAGGAAGCCACTGTGTCAGAAAGGTGAGTTATGGCATTGTCATTGGTGCTTAGGCTTCGCCCTTTGTTGTTAGGTCCTGTCTTGCCACTATGTGACATTCACAACCTCGTGGCTTGGGTAACACTGATCCCAACACTAATTTCTTTGCAATATTGGCATACCTTAAAATATGTTATCATTATCAAGTCACCCCGACACCACTCCTAGCTTTTACATTTCCAAAGCCCTACAAACCGATGAATAATTAGGTCATTATTGGTTTTTATATAGATAAAACTCAGTTAAATGTCATAGAAAATGAATGCATGTAACAATAAAGTTGTTATTGATATCCATCATTTCTATTATGAAAGTATGATCAAGTTGTTCATTTTTTTGGGATTGACAACTGAGATGAAAGTTATGTTTAAATAGATATTATTTTATAATTTAAAACAATCTATATTTTTCACCCTGATTATATATCTTTTAAGATTATAATAATTATATTCTATGTATATAATAATTTAAATATTAAATATGAGTATTAAATATTATATAATTACATATATTATTATTAATAATTATATCTCTACATATCTATAATATAATATTATATACACTATTTAATATAATATATAATTATATTCTATATTATTAAAAAGAAAGAGTGCAAGTTACCCAACTATAATTATAATTATATAAATAATTAATATTAATAAGATGTATATTAATTGAAACTCAATTGTTGATTTACATTCCTTTATTTAAAAAAAACACGCTTCACCAAAACATAAGTAACAACCCCTTGCGTAAAGTGTTACTAAGGGAGAAGACCCAATAGTCATGCATCCTAACTTTGCACGTACATAGAGCCCAAACCATGCCACATGAAGACTTAAAATTGATGTTGATGGATAGCTTAATGTGTATACCTCATAATTCTATATTTTCAATAGGTGATGTGTCAATATGGTCGCAATGTTTTGATTCCCATGCAAGAGGTCATTATGGGGCCATTTAGGATGTCAAACTGACCCATAGTCATGACATTGCCAAAAAATTAAGTTGGTGCCAATAGTGGGGAATACATTCCCCAAAAAATCTTTAAGTGGGTGCCAAAAGTGGATCATTTAAACTGCAGTTAATAGTATGCGGCCCACATAATGCATACACATAGTTTGAGGTGGCAAAGCATTTATGTCCCACCACCCTACGTTTATTATCCATTGCCTCACATTCATTTTGTCAATGCTTGGCTATTTCACACCAACATGCTCGCCTCTTCGCCCCCATTAAGGCATATATTGCATAAGTGGGTGTTGTTGAAGGGAAGAGGAGATAAAGGGTTTCGAAGAGGGGACGCTAGGAAGAGCAATAATAGCATGGTTGTTTACCCTCGCTTTGCATCATTGCTTAAGAGGGAGGTTTTTTATACCTCACTAAGGTTGTGAGCCATATGGATTTTTTTACCTCACTAACATTGTGCCATTTGGTTTTGAAAATGTTAATATGGATTCAAATGTTTTCTAACAAATTAATGATTTTTTTTAGTCATTCTATCAATTATTAAGACATCTTAAACTCAGTGTAGCTGTTACATGGATCGTTTAAAATGAAATTTTGGCTTGAAAACTTGAATGGTAGTCTTAAGCACTATTTTATGTAGTGCTTCATCATTGAATCTTCGACTAAGTATGCAGCCCATGAAATGCATATACCTAGTTTGAGATGATAAAGCATTGATGTCTCACCACCATACGGTTAATACCCACCACTTTGCATTCATTTCATCCATGCTTGGTTATTTCACTTCGACATGCTTGCCTCGTTGTCCCCATTAGGGCATACATTATATGATCAGGTGTTGTTGAAGGGAAGAGGTGATTAGGGGTTTCGGAGATGAGATGCTGGGAAGAGCAATAATAGTAGCATGAGTGCTTGCCCTCGCTTGCCATTGCTGCTAATAGGTGAGGTTTTTTATACCTCACTAAGGCTATGAGTCATATGGTTTTTATACATCACCAACGTTGTGTTTCCTCATTAAATATTTAGCTAATACAACTCAGACCCCACTACAATGATGCCAAACCCCCACCTACTCTCTAAGATCTCGTGTCATCTCTTTGTTGAGCCATACCCCCGCCTACTTTGGAAGTGGTGTTTGCTTCTTCCATTTCTATGTGTTATTTGCCTACTCTCTTTGCTTTCACCATTTATCCATCATGTGATGGTATTAGCATTTTGCTTCTGACATGTCGCTGGCTTTGCATATGCTGACATTTTATTGGTCTTAGTGCTTACAGGTAAGGTTTTTCATATCTCACTAAGGCTATGAGGCAAATGGTTTAAAAAATGTGAGTATGGCTTAAAACTTTTGTTAACAAATAAATAATATTGTCGGTGCATGTAAATGTTTCTATGATTTCTTATACTGTAGTAATTGTAGTTCACTTCAGTGGAGTCAATCTATGAATCATAGGAAATGAGTACGTTTTCCCACGTAGACTGAAATGAATGTGTTTTTTTAGTATTCTGAGTTTATTTATTTTGACATTATGATAAAGTAGTCTCAGAAAAACTAATGCCCATTTGAAGTTAACATGTGTCATAGGTGGATATTGTGATTTCATTAATGATATGGTTGGCTTAACCTCATTTACGTTTATTTGTTTGCAATCCTCTATTATTAATAAATACATTTAGGATGAATAATATATTAACAACAATAAATAGCATGAAAGCAATTAATTCTTTTCTCAGCTTGTTGAATGCATTAGTGAGAATTTTTTTTGTTGACTAAAAGAAGTGCTGAAAGTCACCCTATAATAAAAGAGAATCCACTCTATAGGGTGACTTTCAGTGCTCCTGATAGTGAATGAAATTTGTCATGGCTTCCATGCAATTTTTTTTGGGCTTGATGAATGCGCTAGTGAGAACATTTTCTTGTTGACTAGAAAGAGCAATCAAAGTCACCCTTTAATAAAGGAGTTTATAAAGCATATTCCCTATTACAGGGTGACATTGAATTCCCCTAGTAGTGAATAAAAACCTTCAGTGCTTCCATCAATGATACCACCTATGCACTTTCCCTCAATGCAATGACACATTTCGCTGACAATTATTATGGATTGTATATTTCAACTAATTTTTCATTACAATGAGTTTGCATGTTATAATTATATGTGGTTTAATAGATGTAAGTCATGAGCCAAAGTGTCTTATGGTTTGGAGTTAATTGTTTTAGTTTTGTAGTTAATTATTTGATTTTATTAAACGTGAATAATATTCTCAGAAGGATCATTTGTATGGATGCAATTCTTAGAAACATAAATTTATTTATTTATTTGTATGCATTATTTTTTTGTTAATTGTCTTTAAATTCAATATTATTCATGTTGTCTATTACACAAGTTAATTTTAAATGGTCAATTTTTTTTCTAAGTCACAATCACTCATTTCGAATGATTCACAAATCGACTACACTTAAACAAACTACATTAATTACAGAGTCATAGCCTTGGTGAGATATAAAAAATCTTTCTTGTAAGCAATGATGGCTACACAAAATCCAATTATTAATTGTGTTGAAAAACACCATGCAAATTGACAGGGACATATAATTCCAAAAATTATACTTGAACCATAAACTTAATTAAACTACAATTACTATAGTTTAAGAATGTATAGAATGATTCACATATCAAGAAAATTATTTATTTTTTAACAAACATTCGAAGCCATAATATCATTATGTTCAATTGTGTAGAAGCTAACAATAATACAATATATTGTGTAGAATTTTATTTCATATGAATCAGAGAAGAATGATTATGCACTGTAATTTTGTAGAGTGAATTTTATTTTATATTATAAGTTATTATTGAAAAATTTTGAGTATGAATTTAATATTTTGGTGACCCTTACATATTTCCTTCAATCATGCAAGGACTTCGACTTAAATAATAATGTACATTTTTAAAAAAAAAATGACGTATAATTAAACATAAAATATTATTTAAAATAATAAGTTGGTTTAAAAGTTTGCAAATATTCTTATATTAACTTTATAAAATTTTGACAAATATTATATATTAATAATATAATAAAATAAAGATTTTTTATAAATCTATTTAAAATAATAATATTTAAACATTAAATATATTTATACTTATATTTATAATTTTTTAATTTAAAATTAAACATACGTTTATGTTGAGAGACAACTGACGAAAAACAAAACTTGAACCCGAGAAATTGAGTGTAAGCACCCAACCCTACCACTACACCCCAACCCATAACCTAAATATATTTATAATTAATAAAATATACATTTACTTTTAATAAAAATATATTTTAAAATTAAACCCCATATTTTCGAATCACTTTTAAACCCCATATTTATAAATAATTTTTAAACTATTAAACCCCACTCAATCATTAACCTCCCATTATATTCTATTATATCCTAATATTTTGCCTTCTTCCACGGCACGGGCAATGGTAGTATAACATAAAACGTTTTCTGTCGGCGTTAAAAGGCACTTTACCGTTATACATTACCGTTCGCTTTAACGGCCACGGGTACGAGCAAACTTTATTGTTGGGTCACCCAATCTTATCCGAATTCACCGACTCTGAGATGCACCTGTCATCTCATGAATGGATTGAAGCAGCGTCGAAAGCGCGTCTTCCATGCCCCTTCATCCCCATAAATTTACATTCGAATCCGCTGCTTCTCTTCAAACGATTTCACTTGCGAACTCTCAAATCATTTATCTTTTTATTATTGCATATTGTTCATCTTTGTAGCTCCATATTTGGTATAATGGCGGAGTCGAACACACCAGAACACCAGGATCGTGGCCTCTTCGGTCTGTTCGGGAAGAAGAAAGAGGAGGAGACACATCAGCAGCATCCCACTGGCGCAGATCCACACGGCCATGGCCACATAGGTGATGTTCATCATTCTGCTCCTCCTTCATCTGTGTCTCACGTACACGTGGAGGAACCCAAACACCACGGCGAAGGTGAAAAGAAACCCCACGAAGGGGGTTTGATGGGAAAGCTCCACCGCTCAAACAGCTCTTCTTCCAGCTCTGTAAGTTTTTATGCATCTCAATGGTAAATTTATGTAATTTAAGTTTTATTGTTGTTGCTTAGATCTGATGACAGCAGCATTTACGGATGAAATTGTGTACAGTCTAGCGATGAGGAAGGAGGAGAGAAGGGAGAGAAGAAGAAGAAAAAGAAGGGCGGGCTGAAGGAGAAGCTTCCAGGGCACAAGAAAGGCGGAGAAGAGCAGGGCGAGAAGAAAGAGGGGCTGATGGAGAAGATAAAAGAGAAGCTCCCAGGGCACCACAGCAAGGAGGAGGAACACAAAGGCCGTTGATCACCTATCATGTTGTATTTACCGTGTGTTTGTATAGGAAGATGATGTTGCATAGATCTGAGTGTATTTTCAGTGCCTACAGCAATAAATAATAATACGATGCTTATGTTTTCCAAATTATATGTTTATTGGGTGCAACGCAACAAGCGTAAATTTGACGGGCGACCTTACCTCATCGTTTTTTTGGGCCGACGGTAGCTATATTCAACATCGCCTTTCAAATGTTAAAATATTTCGCAGTACGGTACGAAAGGTTAAAAATCTATATATTTATTATAATTTTATTTCTATTTTTCATTTAATACTATTTTTTTCAAAAATTATTGGATTTTATCCGTACCTTTGATGTACCATCTTAGCATGAACTTTCAAAATAAAATGACTAAAATGACATTTACGCAAGCGCTTATAATTAATGGAGTCTTATAGCGGGGTCTCATGTAAGAGGTTTCCGCTTTCCTTAATATGGGAAAGAGGGTCGGATGAATTTTTTTTTTAAATTGTATAGCGAGAATTTTTTCTAGGGAGAATTTTTCAGGTCAGAAAGTGACAAGAGGTAGAAGTATTGTTTTACTCGCTCCTAAAATTTTGTAAATTTTTTTGTTAGTTGTCTTTTTTACTTGCGCTTCCCTCCAACATTTTCTCTCCACTTTTTATTCCATGCACAATTTTTTAGCCCCTACAACATAGAATGTGGGCCCATTGTGCCATACATCACCGTGGTAAGGGAAAATAGATATATATACAAATTAGTGTTCTCTTTTTTAAGGAATTGGGATCTTATCCTAAACTACTAGATTTCAGTGAGTGAGACCCCCTACCACAACATAGAATGTGGGCCCATCGTGCCATACATCACGGTGGTAAGGGAAAATAGATAGATATACAAATTAGTGTTCTCTTTTTAATGGTTCATTCTTAGAAGCTCTTTACTATTTTCTTTGTTTTGTCCATTTGGTGGACATAAATATTTTCTAGGTGTTGAAGTGTTTAGTTTCAATGTTATTTATATTTGTTATTTTTTTAAAAAAAACTTAATAAAAAAAAAAAATCTATTAATTCTTTTGATATCAAAATTAGTGTGATTTTATTTTAAATTAATTATGTAATTTTTTTTTTCCTTCCAATTTATTTGATATTTTCTAAATATTATATTTAATTTTTCTATTTGTATTGTTTAAAATTTAATCCTTTAATATCAAGGTGAGGGATCCCTTTTATCACATATATTTTTTTATTATTATTATTTTTTTGTTATTGGCTTAAAATATATTGTTGTAGTTTTCAATTATTTTTTAATGATTAAAGTATGAATAAAAGATTTTTTGGATAATAATTTTGAGCAATGTTTTTGACATATTTTGAATCATCATTCGTGATTTATCATTTTCATTATTAAGAAAGAATTGTGATTGAGAATTACACTTATATAGATTTTTGTCATAATTTTAGGAATGTTGAACGGTCAAAATTCTTGTAAATGCAAATAAACTGTGGTATGACCATTTGCGAGTGGCTATGTATTTCTTAGTAATTAAACTTTATTATCTTTTTAATTAGGAGCTATGAATTGGTGATGGGGAAGCTTTTCCAAAATTCGGAGCTCAGTGTTAAATTGGAACTTGAACATAATTAAGAGCCCACTTATCAAGAGTGGCTATGTATTTCTTAGTAATTAAACTTTATTATCTTTTTAATTAGGAGCTATGAATTGGTGATGGGGAAGCTTTTCCAAAATTCGGAGCTCAGTGTTAAATTGGAACTTGAACATAATTAAGAGCCCACTTATCAAAAAACAAATCGATGCTATAATAGTTAAAAATAAACAAAACACTCAATAACCATTGTAAAAAAATCACGCAACAAATCTACTATAAATGACATAACAAAAAACCAAAGACCAAACAACAACAAAAATGACTATAAAGAAAAACCCAAAAAACTTACAAATCGAAGAAATAAGAATCATCCACAAACAAGGATGCCGTTTCTCCTCTAAAAATAATCATCCAACATCTTCAATGTTTTATACCTCCATTCTATGGCCTCTACATCTCATTGACACTCCTACTAATTTCCTGTCTAAAATGCCATCAAGATCACAGATAAGTGAAAGCAACTCCTCTACAAAAGAAGGCATCTTCTCTGCGACTACCTTTTCAAGAGACAGTCATATCATCTTGAAAAGGTGAGATTAAATTGTACATATATTGACAAAATTATTAAATTATATTTTAATTTGATCGTGGTAAAACTTTGAAATGTCATTAACATACAAAATCGCTATGCCATGAACAAGAACAGTAATGCATTTAAGCCCCTTAAATTTTAGGACAAGAGCGGGGAAGGGGACGTTTTCTGCTATATGATCGGGTGTTGGGAGGAATGGCTGCTATTAAGTGCGCATGGTTTGCAGTGCAAACATCCCCGCAGAAACCATGGTTTGGCGTTCTTTCTTTCGTTGCCACTACTTTTTACGCGTCGCAGTCCGTACACACGCACCCCTGGAGCATTTACAATTTTTTTCTGAGGGATCTGGCCAATCATGGGCCGCCAAATTGTAGAGCTGTCGAGCTCCCCGTTTCTGTTTGGTCCAATCTGAAGGGTTTCTCTCTAGTTGAAAGAGTGATGCGTTGTTTGGAATATTAAAATCTCAAATTTGAGTTTTTTCTCTGTCATGTCCGATAAAGAGTAGGTTTTATATATAATAATATAGTTTTTAAGGTCCATGATGCCAATTAATGTCTTGGTTATGGTTTATAAGGCATGTCTACTATATGGGACCACCTCATACTCCCATCATGGAGAGGCACCTTACTGTGCTACGAATATGAGGCGTGCAATCCCTACCCCTTGCAGGGTTTGACCCTGTGACCTCCCTTCCAAGAACACATGTTCTTTACCATTAGGCCAACTCAAGTGCATTTTAATTTTTTCACTGATAAAAGTAAAAGTACGAGTTTTGAAAGGCTTCATAGCCTTTGTGAAGAAAATGATAAAACAATGAAATAAGAAGCACCTCTATTTATAATAAAGAAGAAATAAATGATGATTATTTATATTATCTTCATTTAAATTATAAAAGAAGATTAGTTTTTTACATAGAAAAGATTCATATCAAAAATAAGAATTTTATATATGGATAATTATTCAATTTTGTTTTTATCGAATAGTTAGCAAATAAATTGTTGATTTACACATCAATTTTTTCAACAAAATATCAACATAGAAGCCGCCTTCTTTTCGCATCCAACTCAAGAAAATTAGCCAAAAGATAGTAACAAGATAATGCCCTGGGAACAAACATCGAACAACTTCTCAGACCTCAGTGCCCTGAGTATTTGGATTTTGTTTAGCAAGAAGAGGAATGTTGCATGTATACTCTTCCATTTGTCCCCTATAGAGAACCCTTGGAATCAAAAGCGCCATTCCTATTACAAGTATCCTAGTCTAAGGCTTAGAAAGAAAGTCATCTAAATCAATCTCCAAAACCTTGTCAAAGCTTGGGTGATCTTAAAAATGACCCTAAAGTCTTTCTACTTTCATGCTTTATTTGTTTATGCATCCTAGATTGCGAGGGGGACTTCATCACGTCCCACAAGTTCTTTAGGGAAGCTTTGACTTAGGGTTTCATCCCCTCGACATTAACTTCACTTGGCTCCTTTGGAGTTGCACATGGGATGTAGTGGCACTTTGGACATCACACTACACTGAGCGAACAACATGATGTAGTGGTTGTAAAAAAAATAGACTTTTTTGCAACAAGCCAAGTGATATGGACCCAAAATTCATGCTTTTATTTTGCATTGTTTGACGTGAAAGTCATTATGCAATTGATTCCCCTAGAACGATCAAAACCTTGATAGTTTAGTCAACCCCATTTTTCCATACCCTTGCTAGGATTTGGATGATTATACTTAGTGTATTTTGATCATTTTTGGTTGGTATGTTTTGAGGCTAAAACTTGTTTTTTTGTTCATAAGCCATGTCAAAACAATGTATTTGAGTTGCAAAGGGTAGTGTTATGATGCCAAAATCATGTCAAACCATTTTGAACCTTTTTAGTATTTGAAACATAACATTGACCACATCATTCAAGCATGTTTATGCCATTACGCTGCTCAATTTGTTTCAAGACTAGTTTACCTTGTGCCAAAAAACTATTTGTTTCAAACCATTTTGTGTATACCATTTGGACTTTTGTCTTGTGCTGTCATGTTGTCCAATCTTGTCTAGCCTGTTTGATCCAATCCTAGTTTTCAACATTGAGTTTTCAATTAGCCTTGTCAAGTTTGGATCCAAACATTGATTAATTTCTATTTAGGCCTCAATTCATGGGGTTGATACACAGATCTTTCTCTTTTGGGTTGCATAACTTCGATTAATCGATTACCCAAAAATTGAAAACTATTGATGGTTTGTTTATTCAGTACCTATCATTATTATTTGTGTCTTTATTTGGAAGAACATAGTGTTTTTCAAAGAGCCTTTTGTCTTATGCCTTATGCCAATTGATCATGTTTATGTTTGATTTCGTGTGTCAGGTCTATATCAAAGTTGTTTCCAAACTTATTAGATTAAATCAAATCACATTAGCCTTTGTTTCAAGTCTAGATTTTGACACTATTTGGCCAAAAGTCCTAGCTTATGCCTATTTGTTTGAGCCTAGCTTTTGACTCTACGTTTGGATAAAAGACCTAACATCTCAACTTTTTCTTTTTCTAGTTTAAACCTTGTTTGGAACACTTTGAACTAGACCTTTGACATCCCAGTTTTTATTCAAATGCTTGACCTTTTATGCATGTGACATTTGACTTAGACATTTGATGTTAGGTTGTTTTATGCCAAGTCTTAGCACATATCATTTTGGAGATACAACTTCACTTTTAGACCATATTAGAGATATAGCTCCACCCCTTTTACCAAGTTATACCAAGTTTGAACCTTTTGTCCTTTGAACATAGTTTTTCAAAGTTTGTATAACTCTAAGTCTTTTTGTTATCAGAGCTTTCATCATTTACATGGATATGTCTCGCTATACTTATGGTGGAGTCACTTACAAGCTGACTTATGATAGAATGGCTGCATAAAATGACTTTTATGGCTTTTGTCAAGACCCGAATGATGTTAATATGGTTTGTGAGATAGATTTCTATCTACCTCATATTAATCATTCATGGGAACAAAGTCATGAAGGAACTTATGATCCAACTTGAGACCTTGATTGGTATGAAGAGGCTTTTGAAGAGGAATTTGAAGACCCAACTACAAATAATGTTGTTTGGGATACAGATCCATACCCTCTTTGCAATAATTAGTATGTGAAACACAGTTAAGAACCAGCTTATGATCCAACTCATGACTGGGATGATATGGTTTATGAGGAAGACTTGTTTTTCTTTTACTTGTGCAAGCAATCAAGTTTCACGACGTATTTTTGTTATCCAATCATCGACTACCCCTAACTCTGCTCTAGATTATACGAGCTATCAAGGTCTGCAATATCCAAGGAATACCATTACCATTCTTAGACCTAGTCCTTTGGCTTATGCAAGCAATCAGGTTCCACAACAGCCCGTCATCATACCAAGACCTAGTCCTTTGGCTTGTGTGAGTAATCATGCTTCATAATGACCCTTTGTTACCATCCCAAGACCTAGTCCTTTGGCTTGTGTGAGCAATCATGCTTCACAATGACCTTTTGTTACCATCATCATTACAAGACCTAGTCCTTTGGCTTGTGCAAGCAATCAATCGCCACAATGCCCTATCATTAACATCTCAGGACTTTGTCTTTTGGCTCATGCGAGCAGTCATGATCCCCAATGCCCTACCATTATCCAACCATGAGTCATTTCTCATCCAGTACCAATCCCATCCAAACCTCAACCCATCCAATCCTTCGAAGACCAAGCTGTGTTCAAAACTAGTATTTTACAACTCATTAAAAACCAAGGCCAAGAGAACCAACCAATCCAAGATACTTTTTTTGAACCATTTGTGATAAGTCAACCTATGATGAATCAAATATTAATCCTATACTAGTTGTCGAGGAGTCTCACTCTGATAAACCAGTCTTTGCTAAGTCACTGCTGAATGATTATAACCACCTTTGGGTAAATCATTACCTTGACCATATACCTATTTTTCAAGAGCCTCCTATTAACAAGCCAATCTCTAAGGAGTTGTCTCTTGACCTTTTTACCATCTTAAAGGAGTCTCACTTTGACAAACCAGTCTTTATGGAACCCATCATATTGTTACAAGTTGTTACTTATCTAATACCAAGCATTCAACAAGACATCATTGTAACAAAGTACCCATCAAATGAAAAATCAGAATTAGAGTCAGGTTCTATTCTTGAACCGACATTAGATTTAGCATCAAAATGAGAATCAACATCAGTCTCAACATCAGATTTAGAGTTCCTTGTGTTAGAATCAAATTTAGAAGAAGAATATGTTTGTGGTTGTTACAACATTGGTTATGCATGCCTTGCAAATCAATTTGAATACATTTGTGATCTTTCTATGGTTTTTGAGGATGAGTACTTCAGTGTCAACATAAGTTATCCTTGTATCTTCTACAAGGATTGTGTAGCCTCTCCCCATTCCATTACCATTCCACAAGCCATTACCATCAACCAAGATAGCCATATTATTGACATTTCATCTCCCACAAGTGTCGATTAGGATCGACAGAATCACAATTTATTGAACTACATCCATGGTGATATAGCAGTTGAAGAAGATCAAGGAGGCCAAGAGTTCTTCACTGGTTGATGAAGATAAAATCAAAGATCAAATCAAAATAGCTTCATATCTCCAGCCTAATCAGATGGTAGCTACTCTCAAGACCAAACAATATAAAAATCTAGTGGTCCTCTTGAGAGAACAAGTCTTCAGCCCCACCACAACTAAAATTATGTCGAATCCGACATCAACAATATTACGTGTGACTGAAAGTCCTAATCTTCATTTATCTCCCCACCATTATACATTCCATTATCATCTACCATTCCATTTCACAATCAAACCTACCATTCATTGTTTGTCCTTGTTTACCATCCATGGCCACACTTTCCTTTGTAGAGGCTATAATAATACCTTGTCTCGACGCTTGAAGGAATCAGAATCAATGAGCAATAGTCATAAAAGCATTCTCAGCAACTAAATCTGTAGGCCATTCTTGACAAAATAGTTATTCTAACGAGGTGTGGGATAACAATTAACATGATCGAGTTTTTTGTTTGTAACATTTGTTGATTAAGACGTGCATCTCCATCTCAATAGGAAAAATAGAATCATATTCCATTAACCACACCCAGGCAAAAAATATGTACCATACCATTTTGCATTGCCATGTCATTACTGTTGTTACATACCCATTTGCCATTATTATAGATCCCATCTATTTACCTCATCACTTGGGGGCAACCCTACTACCATTTTATCCAATATATCAAAAACCATCATTATCTTTAGCAAAGACCATACCATCCTATCATTCCATTCCTCTCTAGATCAAACCCTATTTTTAGTCATCCTATCCAATCCTGTTTTGATCTTTCTTACTTTGGTTCTTTTTGTACCTTCTATGGGGGGATTCTAATCAAGTTTCAATAATCAATCCAATTTATGTTTTAATGATAGTCTATGAAAGTAGTGTGACAGTTGATCTGACAAGATATCTTTCATCCTATCGACATTTGTTTATGTGAGCTTGATTATAACTGCCTATGGGCAAATCAGTGTCTCACTAGTCTTGCTACTAATTATAATCACCTATAGGCAAATTAGTATCATTGACCTGTGTCATTGTATCTTAGTTATAACTGCTAATGGGAAAAATAAGGGCAACACTTGTTTATCATGCATTATCGCATCACTTTGCCATCGCTATTTTCATTTGATTGGCCATTTGCCAGATTTGAGAACTTGTTGGGACCTAGTTGGTTTTTCTTTGCCTTTTGTGTGGATCATGTTCAATTCGTGTTGAGGTCACCTTAGTCCCCCTTTCCATATACTCTCACCATTTTGTGAGCAACCTAAGCCAAATGCTCTCACTATTTAACGAGTAGGTATCTTGTCACTCTCTAACAAGTTAAGATACCTCAAAATGCCAAAAACATTCACAACATTTCAAAAATACCAAAAATATTTGTTTTGTCTAATCCTAGTCAGTTATCCTTGATCTGCCTTTCTAGGGCATTGTCATTGTTAGGATGCTTTCTCTTATTTTTGTTTTCAGACTTTCTATTTGTTTTTTTATATTTCTATTTGTTTGTTTGTTTATTCACTTGCCTGTTTGTTTGCTTTCAACATTGTTGCCTTGACTTGGTCTATATGTGTTCATTAGGTGATTCCTTGCACACATTATTTTTGAATCTATCCATTTTCATATTTTAACATTGTCATCATGGTTTTTATCATTGGTACATTATTTTCAAGTGTTTATTGGATCAGGAGTCAGTCCTTATGCATATTTTGGAATAGTCTTCATGGTGTTCTATCATGAAGCCTACCATCACATGCTACATAAAAAATTAGCTTCAAGAAGGTCTACAATCAATGGATCTATAGAAGTTTCTCCTTGGCACCTTGGCAAATCCTCCCACCCCCCTTGATCAATATAAAATATTAACCATTCTAGTTATATCATTGTTAATCAGGATGAGCATCTCTTTATTGGTAGGTACAACTGAATCATTCATATTGATCAATCTTATTCTTCTATTCATCTTTTCATCACTTTACACCTGCTCATCTTTAATCTGTATTCCAGGTTATATCCTTGAGATATGCTTGCTAATCAGCCTTAACTGGGGCACCATCAGTTTTAATGATTATAACCACTTATAGGCAAATCATTATTTTGAATTTTATTCCTAGTTATAACCACCTTTGGGAAATCAACCTTCTTTTTACATCAAAAAATGCAAGCATTTTCTCATTTAGATTAATCTCAACTATGGATTAATTTCACCTTTATTTTGCTTCTTTTCAAGGGACCATCCATCAACAAATATGACGGCCACTCCTTCGAGGTGCATCATCATAGGCTTCCCAAAACCATTTGGAGCTTTGTTCTTCAATCATCATCTTATTTTTGGCATATAGGCCATCTCTCATTGTTTGAGAAGACATTGATTTGCCTATGGTTTGCAACATCTTCCCAAACAGGGGCAAATTATAGACACCTAAAACTGGTTGTCGATACCTTCCAACTAGGGTTTTGACCAATTTCTACCAAAAATACACAATTTGGTCTAAAAACACTAAAACATGCAAAATGATGTGAAAATGATATATTCAAATATCAATTTTGGCCAAGATATCCCTAAATGGGGCAATGCAATTTATGAGTTGGCTAACTTTGATCAGTTTATTTCAAGTCAAAATGCCGAATTTGCACCTGTGTGCTCTAGACTGCTCTTTCCTATCAAATATTTTATACAAGACTTATTTATGCCTTTGTTATTTGTTGTTGGTAACATTCTAAATGAGAATATGCATCTAACGCATCTGACAGTGACTTCCAATTCCAATCTAGTCAAATTTAAGATCAATAACAAGGCATTCTAATCAATTTGGGTAATTGGTGCATAATGTGCTAGATCATGCTTAAGAGCTAATTAACCCACATAAAGGTCTAATCAAAAATTCTATGGAGACTTGTTGAATACTTTGTTTTGAAAATTAATATCGAATATCTGCATCATCAAGTGACCTCATTTTTGGAAGACATCCCTAGGCCATAAATGCCACAAATATCAAGATTCATGTCTCCCATGCTTCATCAATGCCTTCTATGATGCCATTCATGCCTCTTAATTACCCTTTCTTCTAATGCCATGATGAGGATAATTACAAACTTAATTCCAAAAATTGAATTAATCCTCAACCACACATTTCAATCTTGAGATGAATAGTTGAAGTTGATTTTGATCAAATAAAAAAATCTATAAATAAGAGGCCTCATAACATTATTTCAAAGCTTAATTAGTGCAAAGTTATAATGCAGGATTAGTTCCAAAAAGCTTCAAGTAACTAGTGTTATCATGCCAAATTGATTCCAAGCCAAGCCAAGCCATAAGCCAAAGGTGCCAAGGAGAGATGGAGGTTGTCAAGCTTCTATTGCAAAGGACTTCATAAGCACAAGCTGAGCAAGCCACCACAACAAGCATTTTGGAGCATCCAAGGAAGGTAAAAGAGTTTTTTTTTGCATTTTAGTTGTGTGTTTCATTCATGATTTTTAACTAAGCTCTCCCTAGTGTCTAGGCCTAGAGATGTTATTATTAGTATGTTTATTTCATTTTGTTTTCATTTTCAAGCTAACACCATACTAACCATTCTCTCTTGAGTCAAATTCCAAGATCACAACATCTATCTTCAATTTACCTATATCTACTATTTCTCGGGCTTTGTTTCTCCTTGTCAGAGGCCCACTATACATAAGGTTAAGCTCGCCCATGATTTTGTCTCTGTTAATAAATTTTTTTTATACATAAAGATAAGCTTATATGCAGGGTCATATGCACTACAAAATTAGAGGAAAATAGTTGTTCAATAGGGTAGAACAGGGTGTATAGGAGCCTCTCTAGTATTTTCCAAGCTTTAATATCTTGAGCTCTATTTTTAATTCATGTGTTATTCACCATTTCACGTGTATTTATACTTTGAAAATGCATTCTATTCTTTGTGACGGAGTCATCATGTATGTGTGCTTTTAAGTACATTGAAAGTGTTGATCTTATCATATTTCATTTATTTGTGCAAACTTCCACAAAGTAAGAGTGCATGAATCCATGTTTGTTGTACTCCCATTGTAGGGTGTATAAGAGCCTATATAGTATTTTTCAAGCTTTAATTTCTTGAGCTCTATTTTTAATTCATGTGTTTTTATTCACCATTTTCTATGTATTTATGCTTGAAAGTGCCTAAATGTACTCTATTCTTTGTGATGGGGTCATCCATGTATCCGTAATTTTAAGTACATTGAAAGTGTTATTCTTATCATATTTCATGTGTATGTGCAGACTTTCACAAAGCAAGAGTGTGTAAATCCATGTTTGTGTTTGTTGTACTCCCATTGTACTATGCAATGTATACTTATTATTGTTGACTTCCTCATGTAGAATCTTCATTGAGCTTATTAAATATTGCCTTCAACGTCATTCATAGACGCTACAACTGAAATTAAAATATTTGCATAAAATCTCCATGGACTTGATATTCCATTGTCCAAAAATATTATTGCCAACCTTTGAAATTTACAACAAGCATGTTTTGGTTCTTTTAAAGTTTTCAAAATGTAATGTATCCATCACATTTTATCTATCTCATCTACTACATACAAAGGTTCATTTAGCTTATCCTTGAATCACCACATGAGGCATTGCCATATTATATAGATTGCTTCCAAATGAATTGGTATGTTATGTTTCTATAATGTGAAAAGATAATCTCTGCTGTGGAATGTTACACTATCTAGAGAAAATGTAATGCCTTCTCTTATGTACATTTCCTTGTTGGAAACTCGTAATATATAATTTCAATATAGGGTGTCAAATTCATGAACAGTGGTTTCCCTAATTATTCTGTGATTACTACGTTACGTTGCCAACTAGTCAGATTACCTTGACAGCTGGCACATCATTGTACTCTCGTGATGACCTTACAATGATTTCTATAAGCATTTTATTGGTAAGGGTTAATGTTATAAAACATATTTTCACTGACGGTAGTTATATTCAACATTGCCTTTCAAATGTCAATATATTTCATAGTAAGGAAACGAAACATTAAAAAAATTATATATATTTATTATAAATTTTTATAAATTTTGTCTGCCTAAAATTTTACTTTTCATTTTATACTTTTTTCTTTAAAAAAATTGATCGTATTTTATTTATCCAAAAAAAACTTAAATTCGGCCACTAAATTTAAGTATGATGTACCATGCTAACATAAACTTTCAAAATAAAATAGAGTAAAAAGACATCTTATAACTAAATATGGACCTTAAATTTAGGCATGATGTACCATCAACTTTCAAAATAAAATGGAGTAGAAAAACACCACCGCCTATCACGGCATAGAACGTGGTCCCATCGTGCTTTTCTAGGAAACGTGTAGAGAAAAAAGAATCTAAGGAGGATAGAAAGCATTGTACTCTCTTCAAAATAGGTGCAGGATTGCGGAGTTATGGGATTGGAAGACTAGGAGAACACTCTTCGATTTTTTGGTTATCCCGGTGATTCTTTACGGCTGTGAAATTTGGAGCAGCAGTATGTCAGATCAGAAATGGAAACAGATAAAGAGAATCCAGAAACACTTCATCATAAGCAGTCTCAAAGTCAAGAATTCGATGCCGTATGAGATCCTACTTGCTGAAATGGGGTCCTTCCCCCTAGAGGCATTGGCGATGATATGGTTACTAAGCTACCTCAAGAAGATTCAAAACATGAAGAAGCACAGGTGGCCTAGACTAAATATGGAGGAAGAGCTAACTAGAAGAAAGAACACTTGGAGAAAGCCAAATGACAAATGGGTAAAGAGGTGGGATAATAACATGTAGAGGTGCCCAAATACCAATGAAGAAATAAAAAATATGTGAGAAGAAAATTCAAGTGCATCATGTGGACAAAACAAATGGGCTGTAAAAAAGAATACTACCTCAAAGAATTCAACCCCATAGGTGATTTTGAAGAAAAAGCCTATATAGGAGCAAACATTAAGTGGAAAGCGAAAATGTTGATTGCCCAACTTAGGATGAGCTCTCATCATCTTAGGTGTGAAACATGTAGATGGCTAACTCCTAAAGAGGATTGGGAGGAGAGAATATGCCTCTTTTGCAACAAAGGTGTGGTGGAGACGGAATGACACCTCCTCTTGGAGTGCAAGGCATACAAAGACATCTGATACAGTTATAATGAAACTTTGAAAATTGCCAACCTGGATACCCTGTTTGAAGCGACAAGGCTGGGTAATACGGTGAACCTTGTGATAAAAATTCACATCAGAAGGGAGGATCTCAAGAAGGAAGTTCAAGCAACTTAGGGAATGTTTTGTGGCTGAGGTCCCATTTTGAATGGGATGTGCGCGACTAATAGGTCCCATAGACTGTTGCGGTCTCGTGGACGTTATTAAAATACTTCATTCATTCATTCATAGTCAAGAGATTTAGATTTAATATGTGGGCCCGTTGTGCCTTTTTTATTATGTCTACGGAGGGGGTAAGGGAAGATAGATGAACATAAAAATTAGTTTTCTGTTTTAGGTTAGAAGTTCTTTACTATTTTTTATGTTTTCATTATATTTGATGGATATACATATTTTGTAGGTATTTAAATATTAAATATGTTTGATATAAAAAAATATGTTAATGAGATATAGATGTGTTAATTAAATGGTTTCTTGAAAATTAAAAAAAAAATATACATTTTTTCTTATTTTTCTTTCCAAAATTTCTACTTATTCTTTTAACATCAAAATTAATATGATCTTATTTTAAATTAATTATATAATATTATTTTTTGTTTCTAATTTAATTAATCTTTTTTTAAATATTAAATTAATTTTTTTAATTTGTATAATGTATAACTTAATTCCTTAATACTAAGGTAACGGATCCCTTTTATCACATATCTTCTTTTATCACTAATCTTTTTTGTTATGGGTTCAAAACATGTAGTTTTTAATTTATAAAATTTTAATTATTAAAGTATGTATTTTTTATTAATTAAAATTTATTATTTTTTAAAAAGTTTTTAAATAGTTTTTTTTTTTTTTTTTAAAATTATTGGGAAATATTTTTATAAAATTTGAAATTATGAAATGAAAAATGTTTTTGAGTTGGAATTTTGGATGAAGATAAGGAAGTTTTCATAGTATCCAGAACTCTAAATTAGTTTTGGGATAAAATTAGGAGCCTAGTCCCCAAAACCAAACCGATATTATAATAGTTCAAAGATAAACAAAACACTCAACTAAACAAGAGAAACCAATGCAGAGAAATCACATAAGAAACCCATTATAAACAACATAACAACTAAGAACCAAGGACCAAACAACAACAAAAATGACTATAGAGAAAGGCCCTAAAGAATTAAAAATGAAAACAAGTCCAAAGAAAGCCTAAAAATCTAAGAGATGAGGATCATCTACAAATAGCTCTTCATGAAGGGAAATCATCCAACATCTTCTAACAATTATCTTGAATTAGCACTTCAACATCTTGTTTTAGTCTTTCTGCCTCCATTCCACGACCTTTACGTCTCACTGACACTCCTAGATCCATGTTTCATTTCCCACCATTAAAGCGAAAATGACTATGGAACCTTGGAGAGAGATCCTCTAATCAAACTTCCACCAACTTTCTATCTAAATAACCACCAAAATCAAAGGGAAGTGAAAGCAACTCTTAAGAAGACCTCTACTCACTGTCACCTTCTCAAGAGACAATCTTATTAACTTAAAAGAGATATTAAATTATACATTTATTAACCAAAAAAAATTAAAAAAATCATTAAACTATATTTTAATTTATTTCACGCAAAACTTTGAGATGTTATTAACATACAAAATTGTTGTCATGACATACATTAAAGCCCTTTAAATGTTAGGAGAGAGTGGAGGAACGGGACCTTTTTGGCTATATAATTGGAGGTGTTGGAAAACTCTTAAGTCCTTTGCATATGTTTGGGAAATATTTGAAGTCCTTTGCATATGTTTGGGAATATTTGAAGTCCTTTGCACATGCAAGGAAAATGCGTCCCTAAGCATGTTTGAGGGTACAAGAGAGACCATCCATACGTGCTACACAGTATGATGTACCCAGGCCCCACCTAGGGTTGTGTTTTTTTGGAAAACTTTTGGTTATTTTTGTACTTTCGCATTAGGGAATAGTCCCACATAACAAGAAAATGCACTGAGCTTTGTTTAGTTTAAAATTACATGCACACAAGGGGGGTTTAAAAGCATGCTTCTCTGTATGGTTTTCTTTATTCACTGCACTTTAATGGATGCTCACTTATCACCATGTGCACAAGAATGAATAGAAGCGTTGCGCACAAGGAGGAAAAAAATGGCCTTGAGCATGCTTGAGGACGCCTTGGCCTTGCTCGTATCAGGTTTTGTATTAAAGTTAACTGATATTTAAAGGCCTTTCTATCTAAGCACGTTTTCAAATGATCAAATTGCAATCAGTAACAATCTAAATAGCCTCGCGCCAATTAAATTATTAATCTAATACTGCTGCGCCATAAAAACTTTTAAAGGGACATGAATTAAACTATAATATTTTATGTCTGAATTTTAAAAGGTTTTGTATTGTTTTGCCCCAACATCATTTTGAGTAGCAGGGTCACATGCTTTGATTACTATGTATGCGTTCAGTTGTTGAAAAGTTTATTGATGTAAGTTTATATGAGTGTCGTAATTGGTTAAGGGCTCTAGGTTTGTCTCATATAAACTTCGAGGTCAATTCTCGTCCTCCAAATTTTCAAAACTATCCAGTATGTATGAACCCCATCGACAACGCCCAAAAGATTAGTCTCGCATTCACTCGCCCCAATGAAAACCATTAGAAACCCAATTCAAATCGCGAATACCTCTAAATTTTTCAAAAAAAGAAAAAAAAAAAACCCATTGATGTAAGCATTGGGCGCTTCAGCGGGGAAAAATTAGTCCATGTGTGGAGCATAAGAATGGCGTTATGGTTGCTATTAAGTGCGCATGGCTTGGAGTGCAAACATACCCGCAGAAACCATCGTACTCTTCATCACGCACATGGCGTTCTTTCTTTTGTTGCCACTACTTTATACATTTCGTCGTCCGTACAAATCTATTTCTCGAGCATTTTCAATTTGTTTTTCAGGGGTCTGGCCAATCATGGGCCGCCAAATTGGTGAGCTGTCGAGCTCCCCGAGGAAGATAAGACTTCTCATAAACAGTAACTTGTATATATTACATGTTTTTGACTTTATACCCAAGCTCATGGTACCATTTTCTATGGTGCCACTAGTTAATGTGAGGTTTGAACCAAGGCTTGATATTTTTTGTTCACAGTGAGGCTGTTAAATCCTATTCCCAGCAGTTGGCAATGCAGCATGATATGCTTCTACATGAACTTTCTGAAACAGACAGCTATAAGAAACTCTACAGCTACTGGCACATCATCAATGGGTTTGTTGTTCAAATGTCTGTGGATCAGGGACGAGATATGCTTGTCTTTTCCTTGCTGAATTGTCTCACTCGTTTAATACATTGTATTCTCTATCAGGCAATAAACTGTGATAAGATTTGTTGGTTCTTTCATTCTCCATTACTTTTTTCATACGCAGAGACATTGAGGAAATCACCACGGGTAAAACACGTTGAGAAAGATTAAAAAGTTAAAAGACAACCCATACCCCCGAGTTGTTGGGCCTTGAAGCACTAGTATGGCTAAGTGGAGGAGGCGAGCAAAGAGTAGATGAAGGGGTGGTTATTGGCATTATAGATACAGGGATCTATCCTCAACATCCAAGCTTTCAAGTGTAGTATTTTCCTCATTATCCAGGCCTGTTCCTAGTTACAAACGAAAATGTGAGGTTGACCACAATATTTCACGAAATTTTTGCAATGGAAAGCTAGTGGGGGCTCAACATTTTACTTCTGCTGCAATTGTAGTAGTGTCATTCAACCTTATATTGATTTTGCTTCACTTCTAGATAGGGATGGTCATGGATGGTATGACTATAGATTATTTATTTGTGTGATATATAAACTTGAAGTGATGTTGGATGAAGAATAGGGTGACAAAAATTGTAAATTATAGTTGATGATTACATGTGTGAATTGATCTATTTTATCTTTTGTATGATTTTTTGTACATATTCGACCTTTGATAGAATGCTAGTTGTTTTCAGAATGCAAGGAGTCATTTTTTTCGGCATAATGTAGTAAAAGGTTGGAAGATGAAGAGACAATGCTTTGTAAAAGCTTTATAAATAGTGCCCAGTTGTAATTGAGTATGGTTCTGTATGTGATAGAAATTAATACAATGTTCTGAATGGTTTTTTAATATATATTTTACCTATGATCTGTGTGCAATGAGTAGTATGAATGTTTTAATCGGTTATTTGTATAGTTTATGCTGACAATTCTATATATATTAATTTGTATGCCTTCATATAATGATCTCAAATTAGTCTTTATTGGCTTCATTCAGTGTGAATTACTGACAACTATTCCCTTTTGTTATTAATTGCACAATCTATCCCTATAATTAACATGTCTAGAAGTTTTCTAGAAACCTCTACTAACAATGGTGCGGTGAGCGTGAAACTTTTTGAAACATGTTGAGATGGTTGCCAGGACAAAGAGATTTAGAAAGATGGTTGGATGAGAGAATCTAAGACTTTGCAGAGGAAGAATCGAGAAGAGTTGAAGTGACTGTGAAGGAAATAATTCAAGAGCATATATACAAAGAGATTTATGAAATCTTCTGGTGTGAATTATCTAGATTGTTAGTTGCGTAGCTATCAAGACTAGAGTATTATTGTTTCCAACCGAGAAGGATAGAGTTCATAGTCTAGATGGAAGAAAATTTAGATAGACTAAGAAGTTTAGATATTAATTGGACACATGTTGTGGACTACTAGACCCGAATTACAATTGGTGACTATATCACATAATTTGATATGCAAGGTTATTTGGCCTTTGAAGTTGCATGACCTGTTTATTAGAGGAATCCATGGTAATTTTCTTCAACGACTACCTATATTGATCAAAATTATTGTTGTGGACAAGGCCATGGTGCTTACTTTTGCCAACATAGAGTAGTCGCTTCGGGTGCCATGGGGGTGTGTGTGAAATATAAGTAAATGATGTGGAGTTGAGTAGAGAAACTTGAACTTGAACCCGGAATATGGAGGACAAGAAGACCTAGAGTGAGAAGAATTTTTTTGGATTATAAAGGGAACTACAACAATATAGATGATATAATAAAGTGAGTAATCAAAAATTAATTGCAAATAAGAGGAGGAATAGAGTGAAAGATGTTGGAGATGGAAATGTGCAAAGAGAAGTTGTGAAATATGTTGGAAGTAAAGAGTGCAAAAAGTATGCAGAAGGGCCTGAGGAAAATGAAGAAAGAAATAGAAATAGTTCAGATATGGAGCTCATGGAGTAGGAAGAAGGTAGATAGTAGAAGATAGACATAGATCACTATTAATAAAAATGTTATTATTTGGACCTAGGAAAGAATATTCCTATGAATAAGTTAAGTTAGAATGCAAAAATATCATTGGTTCAAGTTCAAATTTAGAAGTAGTTTAAAATAGAGATCATTCACTTCAAGAGTACGCATCTCCCCAACACAACTTATCATTTGGGAGAAGAAGTGTAGGAGAAGAGGCGGATCAAAATTAGTTTGATTCTTTTAGAGATAAGTTAGCTTAGCTAAGTGCAAAGACAAAGTATAGAATATATAAGAAGAAGATTAAAGAGTCAGGATTCCTTTTTAGGATACCTAAAAAGACTAGTGCATAAATTTCCTAATCGCAATCACTAGTGCATAGACACAAATAGTCACAATCACCAGTGTGCAGACACCTATAGTCATAGTTTCCAATGTGCAGAAACCAGTGTTAGAAACTTCAAGTGTGACAACTGTGTCACTCAATGCAGGCATGTTTATTTCTTTGATGCAATATGATGGGTCTATAGATTTTGAGTAATACTTGGCAACTTACAATATGAAATGGAACATTAAGGGGGTAATATATGATGATGTAAATAAATGAGAACTCATAGGGGATTTGTTAAGTCAAGCCTTAGAGTTCATTTGTAAAAGGAATGTTAATACTTTCAATCTTACATATGTTAAAGATTTATTAGTAGCAGATTTTAAGGTGAAGAAATGCACAAGCCAAACTATTCAAAGCTTAAATGAGATTCAACAAAAGTCAGAAGAATCAGTCAGAGACTATGATCAAAGATTTTTTGATGTCATGAATAAGATTATTTTCATCTTTGAAGATAAGGATAAGGCTATTTGGTTTGTAGAAGGGCTGCGACCAAAATTATATCTGATATTGCACAATGTCCATTCCTAACTAAAGCTGATGCCCAATTTACTACTCTATGAGTGGAGAAAATTAAGGAATAAGGTGACCTTCTAGTAGTAGTTTCTAAAGTAGAAGTAAAACTAGATGCTTTTATGGGAAGAATAAATGAGATGCACGAGAATGATAAGCCTAAATTAGGCTTATGGTGTATATAATGTGGTTGAGAAGGCCACCATAAAAATTACTGTCAAAAACTCAAAATAGATTTTTATAAAATTTGTAGAGTAGTTGGTCGTGTTACTTCAAAATGACATATTTTATAACAATAAATCAAGAAATCATAGAGTATGTACTATTTTTTTTGTAAATTGACATATAACGATGAGAGGAGTTGTATATCTCTACAAGAGCTAAAAGAAGACATTATGAATAATATCTTTGCAGTTGTTGTGTAATATTTAACAACTACAAAGTAGGGTATCCCATTCCTAGATGTGGACATAAAAAGTGCAACATAAGGTAGTCCCCAGTGGATAACTTCATCACCACAATACCAACCCCAAGGTCTAGTTGGCTGGATGCCATCTTCTCCCCAACACTAGTATCAATCTTCCCAGAATAATGTGATTCCACAAAAATTTAAATCTAATTGGACTCCAAGTTCACCTTAGCACCAATATGGGGGGCATGATGCACATCAAACCCAGTAAAGAGGATATGTTGGATAACAGTAAAAAACTTGGGTATACCAATAAAATAGAGGCATATAAAGAGGAGGCTATAGGGGAAGATACCAATGAGGGTATCAATGAGGCCATAACAATGACAGTCAACAAGCCCAACCACCTATGAAATGCTATTTATGTGGAGAATACAATCACTATGCAAAGAATTGCCCTACCAATCCATTGAGACAGACCTATTGTGTGTATTGTAGAGTTGAAGACCAACATCAAATGAAAGACTATACAATTATTGAGAAGTAAAGGAAGGAGAAGTTGCACAATGTGAACCTAATCAATGTAAAACTTAAGGATAATGTATTCATCTAGGTAGTTACCAAAAAACAACATGTAGAACAAGGATTTTCGCCTTTGAAAATGCCAGTAGATACGGGAATTCAAAAAATTCAGCCTGATCAATATCCTGATCCTATAAGGGAGAAGACTTTGATGTTTTAATTATCTCAAGTTTTACATAATATACAACATAATGCTTGAGAAAGAGCCACAATAGTGATTGATGCATAAATGTATGAATAGATTGTGCACATAATGAAGCAAGAAAAAGATGTAACTACTTTGAAAGACTTAATGAAATTACTCAGTATGTTACACAATGAGGATATATTGCATAAGATTACTAACCTCTTGCATAATTTGTTGGAGTGTGCATAATGAGGTCAACAACATACATATAAGGTTTTATGGTATGTGAAAACTAAGAATCGTTGTGATGTTGACTCTCCCATGTATATTGAGCTTACAGGGTAAAAAATTCTTAATGCAATATTTTACTTCAGGAGTACTGTGAATATAATCCTAAAATCAACATGGGAAGCTATTGGTAGGTCAAACTTGAGCTATAGTCATGTCACCCTCAATATCATAGATTACCAGTTGGTAGAACCGATTGGTCACCTTGAAGATGTGGAGATTAGAGTGGTGAGCTAAGTCTGTGTGACAATTTTTAAGTCATTGATATGAAGACTAATGAGATTCGTTACCTTGCCTTAATTGGTAAGAAATGGGCTTACAATGGTCAAATTACTATTAACACAGTGCAAAACCAACTAGAGGTTCATTAAGAAGACAAGATAGTTGTTATCCATTTGAATAAAGCAAAACAAAAACCTTACATAATTTTGAGGGAACCAAAGTCACCGTATGCTTATGGTGATAATAGTTGGTATAAAATTGGTAGAAATACATAGAGGAATGCACTACAAGCTTTTGAGTATCAATTTTTGAATCCACAAGTGGAACAATCACAAACAACAAAGCATCCATCTTGCATGTTGGTAATAAATAAATCTCCCATGCCAAAATTTCAACTCGAAGGTTGTAACTCTCCATCGATGTTATCTCCCAGTAGGTTGGAGGTGCTTATAATGTATAATACAATTGTAACAGTGATAGATTATATCGAACCTACTCTAGACGGTTTTTACCTTGGGAAACAATATCTTCCATAAGTGGTGATTCAGACACTCACATGTTGAACTAGGCAAGGGGAGATCATGAAATATGGCCTCTACGCAAGGTATTTGTTTCCAAATGTCAATTACCTCAATAATTTGTGACAGAGGACCTTAATCCATTCATATTGAGGTTGTAACACCATGTGTCGGAGGTGGATCAAAGTGTCAATGCACATAGCTATGCACTGAAAGGTACTGTTGCAACTAGGCAGATAGTGCATAGAGATCTAGATATACATTGGGAGCAAGTATGTGAGATTTTATGCATGTATTTTTAGTTACCACCTAAGATGAAATCCAAACAACCATTATTTCAAGAAGGCCAATGCGATGATATGTATACTCATCAATGTGTAGATATATAGTCTATGGAAGGAGCGGAGCTGAGGTATTGGGTACACATTTTTAGCCACACACTTGTGACATTACCAATGACCTGGTACATGCATCAAAAGTGCAGGAGAGAAACCAAACATTGGGCACAAATACAACAAGATTCCATTCAACTTTTGTATTTGAGGATGATAAAACTTTGGTACAAAATACATTGCAAAAATCAAAATCTTTCTATGTCATAGGTGAGCAAAATATTTGGGAGCTACAACAAAGTCATCCTCACAATAGAAAGTAGCTCATGATTTGAATCTAGCACTTCACAATTATAAGGCAAATTAATAGGAACAAGCTCTTATTAAACCTTATAATAGAATAATAGATGAGCTGATGGAATCCAACGATAGTGATGGAGATCTATATTTAGAAGGCTTCTTTAAACTAGACAAGGAAGTCAAACCAACACTAGCTTCGAGAACATAACAAGTTTAAGAAGAAAGACTAAGCAATATAAACATTCTAGAACGGGAAGGGGAGTACACCCTATGAGAGGCTCTACCCAATACATCAAATAAAGTGTATCAAGAACCCTTAAAAAATATTGAATAAAACATTAGAACAGAGTCAGTTGCTAAGCTTATGATTGTGGGAGATTATTAGGGTAAGAACAGATCTTAGAGGTGTTTTCCCAACCAAATTATTTGAAGTAAAAGGAGTAGATCTGTCATTGGGGTAGATGCACATGGAGTTGAAATAGTGTGATTGACCCATTAAAAAGTGCTCGTGTAGGGGAAACCCTAACATGAAAATAAAATTAAAGGTTAAATTGGATTGAATGCAACAAGTTAGAATCATTTATCTAGTTAAAAAAGTAGATTAGGTGAGTCCCATAGCGATACATCCTAAGAAATCAGGGGAGATAAGGGTTTGTGGAGACTACTACGCACTCAATGACACCTACATCAATGATCCTTTTCCACATTCAGGGATGAAGTCCTCAAGTCAGTTAAAGGTCACAAAGTGTATTCGTTCATAGATGGATTCAATGGGTACCATAAAAATTTTATCATAGTAAAAGACCAAGCTAAGACAAATTTTGGAATTGAATGGGGATCATTCACATATAAGATAATACCTTTTGATTTGAAGAATGCACTAGTAGTTTTCTCTAGAGCTGTAGTAACTGCATTTGAAGACTTCATTCTTGATTTTCTGAAGGTATATTCGGACAACAAAATTATGTTTTCTTTGTTTAAAGAGCATCTATCAAAATTGTGACTAATGTTAGAATGGTGTCGAGATCTGTACATTGATCTGAACTTAAATAAGTGTTTATTTTTAACACCTTTTGGTGTTCTTCTGGGCCATGTTATATGTAGTGATGGCATTTTTGTTGACTAAGCTGAGATTATTGTAATAGTGGGGATGCCACCCTCGACCAAATTTATATAAGTGCGTGCCTTTCTAAGCCATATGGGATACTATAGAAAATTTATCAAAGGATACTCCACCATATCTATGTCAATGAAAAAATTACAAGGCAAAGATATAAAGTTTGACTGGACCTCAGTATGCCAAGTAACATTTATTGATCTTAAACAAAGGTTGGTAAAAATACCTATTTTAATTTTTCATGGCTGGATGAAGCCATTACCTGTACATGTGGTTGCTTTTGGTATTGCAATAGGGGCTATCTTAGTGCACCAAGGGGATGGTGGGTTGGATCACCTCATACATTTTACCAACATGAAACTATCAACAATAGAAAATAATTATAAAACTATAGAAAGAGAGGCTTTACTATGGTATTTGCATTGCAAAACTTTCAACACTATCTATTGGCCACACCATTTGAGATTTTTATTGACAACCAGTCATTGTGATTCCCGGTTAATAAGCCAATGTTGGGAGGATGGATCTATAGGTGGCTTATGCTGCTTCAAGAGTTTCAATTCTAAATCAATGTAAAGCTAGGTCATGAAAATGTCAGACTAAATCATTTGAGCAGGCTACAAAATGATGAAAAACTAGAAGAAATAGAGGATGAGTCCCTAGATGCATTACAATTATATATATATATATATATTAAAAAGAAAGTGCAAAGTACCCAATTATAATTATATAAATAATTAATATTAATAAGATGAATATTAAATTTTATATATATATATATATATATATATATATATATATATATATATATATATATATATATATATTAAAAAGAAAGTGCAAGTTACCCAATTATAATTATATAAATAATTAATATTAATAAGATGAATATTAAATTATATATATATATATATATATATATATATATATATATATATATTAAAAAGAAAGAGTGCAAGTTACCCAATTATAATTATAATTATAATTATATAAATAATTAATATTAATAAGATGAATATTAAATGAAACTCAATTGTTGATTTACATTCCTTTAGTTGTAAAAAAACATAATTCACCAGAACATAAGTAAGAACCCCTTGTGTAAAGTGTTACTAAGGGAGAGGACCCAATAGTTGTGCATCCTCACCTTGTAGTACATAGAGCCTAAACCATGCCATATGAACACTTAAAATTGACGTTGATGGATAACTTAATGTGTATACTTCATAATTCTAGATTTTCAATATGTGACGTGTCAGTATGGACCCAACATTTTGATTCCCATGCAAGAGGTCATTATGGGGCCATTTAGGAGGTCGAACCGACCCATAGTCATGTCATTGCCAAAAAAAATCAAGTTGGTGCCAATAGTGGGGCATACATTCCCTAAGAAATCTTTAAGTGGGTGTCAAAAGTGGGGCATTTAAACTGTAGTTAATAGAATGTGGCCCACATAATGCATACACCTAGTTTGAGGTGGCAAAGCATTTATGTCCCACCACCCTACATTTATTACCCACTACCTCACATTCATTTTGTCAATGCTTAGATATTTCATGCCAACATGCTTGCCTCTTCGTCCCCATCAGGGCATACGTTGCATAAGTGGGTGTTGTTGAAGGGAAGAGGAGATAAAGTGTTTCGAAGAGGGGATGCTTGGAAGAGCAATAATAGCATGGGCATTTACCCTCGCTTGCCATCACTGATTACAGGGGAGGTTTTTTATGCCTCATTAAGGTTGTGAGCCATATGGCTTTTTTTACCTTATTAACATTGTGCCATTTGGTTTTAAAAATGTTAATATGGATTCAAATGTTACCTAACAAATTAATTAATTTCTTTAGTCATTCTATCAATTATTAAGACATCTTAAATTCAGTGTAGCCATTATTTGGATCGTTTAGAATAAGTAATTTTGGTTTGAAAACTTGAATGGTAGTTTTGATCACTCTTTTTTGTAGTGTTTCATCATTGAATCTTCGATTAAATGTGTAGCCCATGAAATCCATACACTTGGTTTGAGATGACAAAACAATGATGTTTCACCACCTTACGGTTAATACCCACCTCTTTGCATTCATTTCATCCATGCTTAGCTATTTCACTCTGACATGATTGCCTCTTTATCCCCATAAGGGCATAAATTACATGAGTGGGTGATGTTGAAGCGAAGAGGTGATTGGGGGTTTCAGAGATGAGATTCTGAGAAGAGCAACAATAGTAGCATGAGTGCTTGCCCTCGATGCTAATAGGTGAGGTTTTTTATACCTCACTAAGGATATGAGCCATATGGTTTTTTATACCTCACCAATGTTGTGTTTCCTCATTAAATCTTCAACTAATATAACTCAGACCCCACTATAGTGATTCCAAACCCCCACCTACTCTCTTAGCTTCCATGTCATCTCTTTGTCGAGTCATACCCCCACCTACTTTGTAAGTGGTGTTTGCTTAATCCATTTCTATGTGTTATTTGCCTACTCTCTTTGCTTTCACCATTTATCCATCGTGTGATGATACTAGCATTTTGACTCTAGCATGTATCTGGCTTTGCACATGCAGACATTTTAGAGGTCTCGATACTTGAGTGAAGCTTTCCATGTTAAGTTCCAAACATGGAGTCCACGTTTTAATGGACAAGCAAGTTCTCCCAAGGAACCAATGGCCGCCTGACAGAACATGAGAAGAAACCCCCTAATTTGAAAAAGAAATAAGGACAAATTATTGAATCGGACTTGAGATTTCTACGCCATTTGGGCTTCCATTTCATTTTAGCATAGTCCTTAAACAATTCAATATTTAGTCTTCTTCCTTGAAATTTTTTGACCAAGATATTCACCCATCAAAGTTGGGATCGATTGATCACTGTATCATGTATTTGCAAACAATCCCACCCTTCCTCCACCATGGAAAACACCTCCTGGGTTTTCATAGTTCATATATTTTCCTTCCCAACCACTTTTTCAACCCAAGATCTTGAAGCAAGTTTTAAAGAAGACACCTTCTTACCTGGATTTACGAGATCTGGGTTTAATCCACTAAAAACTTTACTTGCCTGACCAAAACCATGGTTCAGTATAAAAAGAGCTTCACTATTCTCCCTATAAGGACTGAATGTGTTCCATTTGTCTAAACATGACTCTTTGAGGACTCCTGAGGCCCTTTATTCTGCTCATCACATCCAACTAAAGTCGAAGGTAGAGATAACTTTGTCTAGTCTCTTTGCTTGCCCGAGTTCAATGTTCGACATACTTATTTCCCTGTAAGTAATGAGATTAATAAATTATAAGGTTTCCCTCAGATAATATATACTGCAGTTCTACGTTTAAGGCATTCTAGATTTACCTTGATATTGTCCTTTCACCTTCAAGTATTGTTGTCAACAAAGCCTTTTACCAATAATTTGGAGGTTTTGTTGATGTGGTGGCAGTTAATCTTTTTTATTTGAAAATTGTTAATTTCAAATTGCATGTGAAGATAATGGGAGAAGAAATGCTAGAACAACATTATACAAAAGGAATCACATGAATTATGTGCCTTATTTTTAGGCTATAGAAGATAGTGTTGACATTTTTAACTTCTTTGTTGGGTCAAATAGTACTCTTGCAACTGCAAAGACTACATTCCTTAATCTTTTTGATGTTGCCCATCATATTACTATCAAAACAATAGTTTTTATAGTGCATGTTGCAGGAAATGGTGACCTATTTCCCAAAACTATAGTGTCCTACAACAACATAGCTTAACTAGCACGCACCAACTCTCAGTGCATGTTGGTCATCATCGGTCATCAGGTGGTTGGTCTTTGTCAATCATCGAAAGCTTATCACTAACCACAATTAAACTGGGCAAAATGATAGTTAATTTTGATGCTAACACCTTTGCTTCATTCTAACCATCCCCACTGTGATCATCACCACCTTCATCGCCAATCGATAATCACTATCAACACATTTATGAATCATGACTACACAGGTGTCACTAAACTTGTCATGTGGAACAGACCTAGTGTGGCATGTGAATCATTCGATGGTAATGTTAGATTATCATGCCCTAACATGTTGATAATCATGTCCTCTTAGCATTGCCTTAATCTCCTATGGCTTACTGTTAATTGGGTAATGCCAAGCCTAAAGACCAAACATATGTCCTTCACCGTTTAGTTGCAGTTGGATCTAAAGTGGAGGGAGATAGCTCAAGCAGAGGCAGTCAGAATAAGAGCAGAGGAGTCAGTGTTTAATCTAGGTTTTGCACTAGTCAAACAACGAGGTAAATTCTAGAAGGTTTTATCATTTTCACAGAGTCAAGTAGGTGTATCAAGACAACTACACCGAATAAAGTGACCATTTCATTCTATTTGAGGTTTTCGTATGCCCCTGTTCAAAGTTACCCTTGCTTCTCTATAGACTGTGTCTTAACACACAGTGGTCTGCACTATTGTGAATTGTGTTTATGAACTATATACAACTTCAAACACTTAAATCTCTGCAAACACCTTAGATAATGGGAAATATGTTTATAACCAGTATTCTTGAGTTTCCACTTAGTTTAAAAATACACATACTCAATCCTCCTTTCCACATGAAACATAGTTGTATTGTTCAAACACATAATTTCCTTTAATAGATGGTCATTTTAAAGGACCAAATAAAGCAAAGCTCAATGTTACCTTATTCAAACGTGCATATGACCCTGCATAAATCCGAATCTCTAACTTATTTATGATAGATCCGTTCGTATTTGTGATCACAAAAGGGCAAGTGGACATTGAATACACTGAACAAGGAAGGAAATCCTAGAGTTTTTATAAATGTGAAAAAATCGAATGCATAACTTATTAACACAGAGAAAATCCAAAACATACAAAGTGAGAATATGTATGTGTAAAAAAGGAAAACGCTTTGGATAAACACATTCATAGTGTGTTCATAAGCCTCCTTTGCATAAATTATTTAGATGAAAATGCAAAGAAAAGCAGTGAATATTGTAATAAATCCTTTAAAAAGACATAGTCTTCAATTTACCTATATCTACTGTTTCTCAGGCTCTGTTTCTCCTTGTCAGAGGCCCACTATACATAAGGTTAAGCTTGCCCATGATTTTGTCTCTGTTAATAAGTTATTTTTATACATAAAGACAAGATTATATGCAGGGTCATATGCACTATGAAATTAGAGGAAGAGAGTTGTTCAACAGGGTAAAAGAACGTGTATAGGAGCCTCTCTAGTATTTTCCAAGCTTTAATATCTTGAGCTCTGTTTTTAATTCATGTGTTATTCACCATTTCATGTGTATTTATACTTGCAAGTGCACAAAGGTACTCTATTCTTTATGATGGAGTCATCATGTATGTGTGCTTTTAAGTACATTGAAAGTGTTACTCTTATCATATTTCATTTGTTTGTGCAAACTTCCACAAAGTAAGAGTGCGTGAATCCATGTTTGTTGTACTCCAATTGTAGGGTGTATAAGAGCCTCTATAGTATTTTCCAAGCTTTAATTTCTTGAGCTCTATTTTTAATTCATGTGTTTTTATTCACCATTTCCTGTGTATTTATGCTTGAAAGTGCCTAAATGTACTCTATTCTTTGTGATGGGCTCATTGATTTATGTGTGATTTTAAGTACATTGAAAGTGTTATTCTTATCATATTTCATGTGTATGTGCAGACTTCCACAAAGTAAGAGTGTGTAAATCCATGTTTGTGTTTGATGTACTCCCATTGTACTAAGCAATGTATACTTATTATTGTTGACTTCTTCATTCAGAATGTTCAGTGAGCTTATTAAATATTGCCATCAATGTCTTTCATAGAAGCTGCAACTGAAATTAAATTTTTTGCATAAAATCTCCATGGACTTGATATTCCAATGTTCAAAAATATTATTGCTAACCTTTGAAATTTACAACAAGCATGTTTTGGTTCTTTTAAAGTTTTTAAAATATAATGTATCCATCACATTTTCTCTATCTCATCTACTACATATAAAGGTTCATTTAGCTTGTCCTTGAATCGCCACATGAGGCGTTGTCATATTATATAGATTGCTTCCAAATGAATTGGTATGTTAAGTTTCTATAATGTGAAAATATAATCTCTGCTTTGGAATGTTACACTATCTAGAGAAAATGTAATGCCTTCTCAGATGTACATTTCCTTGTTGGAAGCTCGAAATATATACTTTCAATATAGGGTGTCAAATTCATGAACAGTGGTTTCCTTAATTATTCTGTGACTACTACATTACATTACCAACTAGTCAGATTACCCTGACTATTGACACACCATTGTACTCTCGTGACGACCTTTACAATGATTTCTATAAGCATTTTATTGGTAAAAATTAGTGTTGTAAAATATATTTTTACTTACGGTACTTATATTCAACATTATCTTTCAAATGTTAATATATTTTATAATAGGGAAACAAAGCATTAAAAAAATTATATATATTTATTATAAATATTGTCTACCTAAAATTTTAATTTTAATTTTATACTATTTTCTTTAAAAAAAAATTGATCGTATTTTATTTATCCAAAAAAAAAATTAAATCCGGCCACTAAATTTAAGTATGATGTACTATCAACTTTCAAAATAAAATGGAGGATAAAAAGACCCCCGCCCACTACGGCATAGAACATGGGCCCATCGTGCAAAGCGTTTTCTTCGTAGTCAAGAGATTTAGATTTAATATGTGGGCCCATCGTGCCTTTTCTATTATGTCTACGGAGGGGGTAAGGGAAGACAGATGAACATAAAAATTAGTTTTCAGTTTTTAAAGTTTCATATAGATTTGGTTAGAAGTTCTTTACTATTTTTTTATGTTTTCATTATATTTGATGGATATAAATATTTTGTAGGTATTTAAATATTTAATTTAAATGTTAGTGTAAATATTAATTATGTTTGATATAAAAAAATATATTAATGAGATATAAATGTGTTAGTCAAATGGTTTTTTTGAAATTTAAAAAAAAATTATGAAAAAAAAAAAAAAAACGAACTTTTCTTTCCAAATTTTCTACCTACTCTTTTGACATCAAAATTAATATGATGTTATTTTAAATTAATTATATAGTATTATTTTTTCTTTCTAATTTACTTAATATTTTTTAAATGTTATATATAATTTTTTTATTTGTATAATGTATAAATTAAGGTAAGGGATCTCTTTTATCAGATATCTTCTTTTATCATTAATCTTTTTTGTTATGGGTTCAAAACATGTTTTTAATTTATAAAATTTTAATTATTAAAGTATGTATCTTTTATTAATTAAAATTTATTATTTTTTTAAAAGTTTTTAAATAGTTTTTAATTATTGGGAAATATTTTTATAAAATTTGAAATTATGAATTGAAAAATGTTTTTGTGTTGGAACTATGAATCAAAGATAAGGAAGCTTTTACAGAATCCATAACTCTAAATTAGTTTTGGGATAAAATTAGAAGTTCAGTTCCCAAAAATAAACCGACATTATAACAATTCAAAGATAAACAAAACACTCAACTAAACAAGAGAAACCAATGCAGAAAAATCACATAACAAACCCATTATAGAAAACATAACAACTAAGAACCAAGGACCAAACAACAACAAAGATGACTATAGAGAAAGGCCCTAAAGAATTACAAATGAAAACAAGTCCAAAGAAAACCTACAAATCTAAGAGATGAGGATAATCTACAAATAGCTCTTCACGAAGGGAAATCATCCAACATCTTCTAACAATTGTCTTGAATTAGCACTTCAATATCTTGTTTTAGTCTTTCTGCCTTCGTTCCATGACCTTTACGTCTCACTAACACTCCTAGATCAGCATTTCATTTCCCATCATTAGAGCGAAGATGATTATGGAACCTTGGAGAGAGATCCTCCAATCAAACTTCCACCAACTTCCTATCTAAATAACCACCAAAATCAGAGGGAAGTGAAAGCAACTCCTAAGAAGACCTCTCCTCTACCATCACCTTCTCAAGAGACAATCTTATTAACTTAAAAGAAAGATATTAAATTGTACATTTATTAACCAAAAAAATATTTTAAAAAATAATTAAAATATATTTTAATTTGTTTCACGCAAAACTTTGAGATGTTATTAACATACAAAATCGTTATGTCATGAAATACATTGAAGCCCTTTAAATGTTAAGAGAGAGTGGAGGAATGGGACCTTTTTTCCTATATGATCGGAGGTGTTGGAAAACTCTCGAGTCCTTTGCTTATGTTTGGGAATATCTGTAGTTCTTTCTTTGCACATGCAAGGAAAATGCATCCCTAAGCATGTTTGAGGGTACAGGAGAGCCCATCCGTACGTGCTACACAGTATGATGTAACTAGGCCTCACCTAGGGTTATGTCTTTTTGGAAAACTGTTTGGTTATTTTTGTACTTTCGCATTAGGGAATAGTCCCACATAACAAGAAAATGCACTGAGCTTTGTTTAGTTTAAAATTACATGCACTTGGGGGGGGTTTAAAAGCGTGCTTCTCTGTATGGTTTTCTTTATTCACTGCACTTTAATGGATGCTCACTTATCACCATGTGCACAGGGATGAATAGAAGCATTGTGCACAAGGAGGAAAAAAATGGCCTTGAGCGTGCTTGAGGACGCCTTGGCCCTGCTTGTATCAGGATTTGCATTAAAGTTAATTGATATCTAAGGGCTTTCTATCTAAGCACATTTTCAAACGATCAAATTGCAATTAATAACAATCTAAATAGCTTCACGCCAATTAAATTATTAATTTAATAATGCTGCGCCATAAAAAGCACAAAGAGAACATAAAATATTTTTGAAGGGACATGAATTAAACTATAATATTTTATGTCTGAATTTTAAAAGGTTTTGTATTGTTTTGCCTCAGCATCATTTTGAATAGCACGTTCACATGCTTTGATCACTATGTGTGCAATCAGTGGTTGAAAAGCTCGCTGATGTAAGCTCATATGAGTGTTATAGTTGGTTAAGGGCTCTGGGTTCGTTCCATATAAGTTCTGAAGTTGATTCTTGCTGTTCGAATTTTCAAAGCTGTTCGGTATGTGTGGGTCCCATCGATAATGCCCAAAAAATTAATCTCACCTCCGCTCGTCCCAATGAAAATCTTTAAATAGAATTGCAGTGTCCCAATTGAAATGGAGAATACCTATGGATTTTTAAAAAAAACCCATTGATGTAAGCAATGGGTGCTTCAGCGGGGGAAAAATTAGTCCATGTGTGGAGCATAAGAATGGCGTTATGGTTGCAATTAACTGCGCATGGCTTGGAGTGCAAACATCCCCGCAGAAACCATCGTACTCTTCATCACGCACATGGCGTTCTTTCTTTTGTTGCCACTTCTTTTTACATTTCGCAGTCGGTACAAATCTATTTCTTGAGCATTTTCAATTTGTTCTTCAGGGGTCTGGCCAATCATGGGCCGCCAAATTGGTGAGCTGTCGAGCTCCCCGAGTTAGATAAGACTTTTGAACGGGGACGACCCGTTTGTGACCGGTTAAACCGTTTACAATTGTCCGGATTGCTTTTTCAGTTTTAGAGGGCTTTTATCAATTCTGACTTCTGATCTGCACTCCCGGTGGCGGAAACTGCAAAAAAAAAAAAGTTATTGTCGGGAGCTTCACCTGTTCTGGAGTTGTGGCTGATTGCCTCAAGCTGTTTGAATCATGCTTGTCCGAGCTTCATGAATTAACTGGATCAATCTTCTATACACATGATTTTCTCAGGCTCAGCTCGGATTTCCCCAGTGCTGAACTTAACAAAGTACTGAGCGCAAGGGATTAGTAGAATCACCGTCTTCTGTTTGGTCTTCCAGTTTTTCAGTATCCATTTCTCTATATTCTCAGTCTGTCCTATCAAAAGAGGATTCTTACCTGCTATATTTTCATCTCCAGCACCTGTCTACATCGTTTGTACTCTTGTTAAATAGTTTTTCAATACCATTAGTTAGTTTATTTTTTTGAAATTATGTGCAGTTGAGCTCTGAGAAACAACTACAAGCACATGTGAGGCTATTAAATCCTATTCCCAGCAGTTGGCAATGCAGCATGATATGCTTCTACATGAACTTTTTGAAACAGACAGCTATAAGAAACTCTACAGCTACTGGCACATCATCAATGGCTTTGTTGTGCAAATGTCTGTGGATCAGGGACGAGATTTGCTCGTCTTTTCCTTGCTGAATTGTCTTACTCGTTTAATACATTGTATTCTCTATCAAGCAAAAAACTGTGATAAGATTTGTTGGTACTTTCATTCTCCATTACTTTTTTCATACGCAGAGACATTGAGGAAATCACCAGGAGTAAAACACGTTGAGAAAGATTAAAAAGTTAAAAGATTGACAACCCATATCCCCAAGTTGTTGGGCCTTCCAGCACTAGTATGGCCAAGTGAAGGAGGCGAGCAAAGACTAGATGAAGGGGTTGTTATTGGCATTATAGATACAAGGATCTATCCTCAACATCCAAGCTTTCAAGTGTAGTATTTGCCTCATTATCCAGGCCTGTTCCTAGTTACACAGGAAAATGTGAGGTTGACCACAATATTTCTCGAAATTTTTGCAATGGAAAGCTAGTGGGGGCTCAACATTTTACTTCTGCTGCAATTGAAGTAGTGTCATTCAACCTTATATTGATTTTGCTTCACTTCTAGATAGGGATGGTCATGGATGGTATTATTATAGATTATTTATTTGTGTGATATATAAACTTGAAGTGATGTTGGATGAAGAATAGGGTGACTAATATCGTAAATTATAGTTGATGATTATGTGAGTGAATTGATCTGTTTTATCTTTTGTATGATTTTTTGTACGTGTTCGACTTTTGATAGAATGCTAGTTGATTTCAGAATGTAAAGAGTCATTTTTTTTTGGCATAATGTAGTAAAAGGTTGGAAGATGAAGAGACAATGCTTTGTAAAAGCTTTATAAATAGTGCCTAGTTATAATTGAGGATGGCTCTGTATGTGATAGAGATTAATACAATGTTCTGAATGGTTTTTTTTAAAATATATTTTACCTATGATCTATGTAGAATGAGTATTATGAATGTTTTAATCAGTTATTCGTATAATTTATGCCGATAGTTCTATATATATTAATTTGTATGTCTTTATATAATGATCTCAAATTAGTCTTTAATGGCTTCATTCAGTGTGAATTACTGACAACTATTCGCTTTTGTTATTAATTGCGCAATCTATCCCTATAATTAACATGTTCTAGAGTTTTCCAGGAACCTCTACTAATAATGCTGTAGTGAGTGTGGAACTTTTTGAAACATGTTGAGATGGTTGCCAAGACAAAGAGATTTAGAAAGATGGTTGTATGAGAGAATCTAAAACTTTGCAGAGGAAGAAGCGAGAAGAGTTGAAGTGACTGTGAAGGAAATAGTTCAAGAGCATATATACAGAGAGATTTATGAAATCTTTTGGTGTGAATTATCTAGATTATTAGTTGTGTAGCTATCAAGACTAGAGTATTATTGTTTCCAACCGAGAAGGATAGAGTGTATAGTCTAGATGGAAGAAAATTTAGATAGACTAAGAAGTTTAGATACTGATTGGACCCATGTTGTGGACTACTGGACCCGAACTACAATTGGTGACTATATCACATAATTTGATATGCAAGGTTATTTGGCCTTTGAAGTTGTGCAAGACCTGCTTGTTAGAGGAATCCATGGTAATTTTCTTCAACGACTACCTATATTGATAAAAATGGTTGTTGTGGAAAAGGCCATGGTGCCTACCCCTGCCAACATGGAGTAGTCGCTTCGGGTGCCATGGGGGTGTGTGTGGAATATAAGTAAATGATGTGGAGTTGAGTAGAGAAATTTGAACTTGAACCCAAAATATGGAGGACAAGAATACCTAGAGCGAGAAGAAAATTTTTGGATTAGAAAGGGAATTGCAACAATATAGATGATATAATAAAGCGAGTAATCCAAAATTACTTGCAAATAAGAGTAGGAGTAGAGTAAAAGATGCTGGAGATGGAAATGTGCAAAGAGATGCTATGAAAGATGCCGAAAGTAAAGAGTGCAAAGAGTATGTAGAAGGGCCTAAGGAAAATGAAGAAAGAAATAGAAATAGTGCAGATATGGAGCTCATGGAGCAGGAAGAAGGTAGGTTAACAACATAACAATTAAAAGATAGAAATAGATCACAGTTAATAAAAGGGATATTGTTTGGACCTAGGAAGGAATATTCCTATGAATAAGTTATATTATAATGCAAAATATCATTGGTTCAAGTTCGAATTCAGAATAAGTTTAAAATAGAGATGATTCACTTCAAGAGTACACATCTCCCCAACACAACTTATCATTTGGGAGAAGAAGTGTAGGAGAAGAGGCAGATACAAATTAGTTTGATTCCTTTATAGATAAGTTGGCTTGGCTAAGTGTGAAGACAAAGTAGGGAATATATAAGAACATTGAAGAGTCAGGATTCTTTTTTAGAATACCTAAAAAGACTAGTGGATAAATTCCCTAGTCACAATCACTAGTGCACAGACACATATAGTCACAATCACCAGTGTGCAAACACCTACAGTCATAGTTCTCACTGTGTCGAAACTAGTTTTAGCAACTTCAAGTGTGACAATTGTGTCATTCAATGCAAGCATGTGTATTTCTTTGATGCAATATGATGGGTCTATAGATTATGAATAATACTTGGTAACATACAATATGAAATGGAACATTAAGGGTGTAATATCTGATGATGTAAATTAATGAGAACTCATAGGGGCTTTGTCAAGTTGAGCCTTAGAGTTGATTTTTAAAAGGAGTGTTAATACTCTCAATCTCACATATGTTAAAGATTTATTAGTAGCAGATTTTAAGGTGAAGAAATGCATAATCCAAACTTTTCAAGGCTTAAATGAGATTTGAAAAAAGTCAGAAGAATCAATCAAACACTATGATCATAGATTTTTCGATGTCATGAATAAGATTATTTTCATCTTGGAAGATAAGGATAAGTTATTTGGTTTGTAGAAGGGCTACAACCAAGAATTATATTTGATATTGCACAATCTCCATTCTTGACTAAAGTTGATGCCCGATCTACTACTCTATGAGTGGAGCAAATTGAGGATTATGAACACCTTATAGTAGTCGGTTCCAAAGTAAAATAAAAAATTGATGATTTTATGATAAGAATAAATGAGATGCATGAGAATGATAAGCCTAAATTAGGCTTATGGTATATAGAAAGTGGTTGAGAAGGCCACCATAAGAATGATTGTCCAAAACTCAAAATAAAGTTTTATAAAATTTGTAGAGTAGTTGGTCATGTTACTTCAAAATGACATCTTTTACAACAATATATCAAAAAATCGTAGAGTATGTACTACAAATTTTGTAAATTGACATATAATGATGAGAAGAGTTGTAGAGTTCTACAAGACTTAAAATAAGATATTATGAATAATATTTTTGAAATTGTGCAACAGTTACTAACTACGAAGTAGGGTATCCCAGTATTAGATGTGGACATAAAAAGTGTGACATAAGGTAGTCCACAGTGGATACCTTCATCACCACAATACCAACCCCAAGGTCTAGTTGGCTAGTTGCCATCTTCTCCCCAACACTAATATCAATCTTCTTAGAATAATGTGATTCCACAAAAATTTCAATCTAATTGGACTCCAAGTTCACTTTAGCACCAATATGGGGGGTATGATGCACATCAAACCCAGTAAAGAGGATATGTTAGATAACAGTAAAAAAATTGGGGCTACCAATAAAATATAGGCATATACAGAGGAGGCTATAGGGGAGGATACCAATAAGGGTATTAATGAGGCCATAACAATGACAATCAACAAGCTTGACCACCTATGAAATGTTATTTGTGTGGAGAATACAATCACTATGAAAAGAATTGACCTACCAATCCATTGAGACAGACCCACTCTGTGTATTGTAGAGTTGAAGGCCAACATCAAATGAAAGATTGTACAGTGCTTGAGAAGTAAATCAAGGAGAAGTTGGTACACAATGTGAACCTAATCAATGTAAAACTTAAGGAAAATTCATTCATCTAGGTAGTTACCAAATAAAAACATTCAAAACAAGGATTTCCACCTTTGGAAATGCTAGAAGATCAGGGAATTAGAAAAATTCAGCCTAATCAATATCCTGATCCTATAAGGGAGAAGACTTTGATGTTTTAATTAGCTCAAGTTTTACAAAATATACAACATATTGCTTTAGAAAGAGCTATAATAGTGATTGATGCACAAATATATTAATAGATTATGCACATAATAAAGCAAGAAAAATATGTAACTGCTTTGAAAGACTTAATGAAATATCTCAATACGTTACACAATGAGGACATATTGCATCATATTACTAACCTCTTGCATAAATTTTTGGAGTGTGCATAGTGAGGTCAACAACATACATATAAGGTTTTCTGGTATGTGAAAACTAAGAATCATTGTGATGTTGACTCTCACATGTATATTGAGCTTGCAGGGTAAAAAATTCTTAATGCAATATTTTACTTCGAGAGCAATGTGAATATGATCCTGAAATCAACATGTGAAGCTATTGGTTGGTCACACTTGAGCTATAGTCCTGTCACCCTCAATATCATAGATTATGGGTGGGTAGAACTGATTGGTCACCTTGAAGATGTGGAGATTAGAGTGGTGAGCTAAATATGTGTAACAATTTTTAAGTCATTGATATGAAGACTAATGAAACTCGTTACCCTAACTTAATTTGTAAGAAATGGGCTTACAATGGTCAAATGACTATTAACACAGTGAAAAACCAACTAGAGGTTCATTAAGAAGACAAGATAGTTGTTATCGACTTGAATAAAGCAAAACAAAAGCCTTACATAATTTTGAGGGAACCAAAGTCACCGTATGCTTATGGTGATAATAGTTGGTATAAAATTAGTAAAAATACATAGAGTAATGCACTACAAGATATCGAGTATCAATTTTTGAATCCACAAGTGGAGCAATCACAAACAACAAAGCATCCATCTTGCAAGTTGGTAATAACAAAATCTCCAACGCCAAAATTTCAACTCAAAGGTTGTACATCTCCATCTATGCTTTCTCCTAGTAGGTTGGAGGTAGATCTCATGTATAATACAATTGTAACAATGTTAGATTATATCGAACCTACTCTAGATGGTGTTTTACCTTAGGAAACAACATCTTTCATAAGTGTTGATTCAAACACTCACATGTTGAACTAGGCAAGGGGAGATCATGAAAATGGCCTCTACGCAAGGTGTTCATTGCCAAATGTCAATTACCTCAATAATTTGTTACAGAGGACCTTAATCCATTCATTTGAGGTTATAACACCATGTGTCAGAGGTGGATCAAAGTGTTAATGCACATAGCTATGCACTGAAAGGTACTATTGCAGCTTGGCAGATAGTGTATAGAGATTTAGAGATACATTGGGAGGAAGTATGTGAGATATTGTGCATGTAGTTTTCGTTAACACCTACGATAAAATCCAAACAACCATTATTTCAAGAAGGCCAATGTCACGATATGTATATTCATCAATGTGTAGATACATAATCTATGGAAGGAGTGGAGCCGAGGTATTGGGTACACATTTTTAGCCACACACTAGTGACACTACCAATGACCTAGTACATGCATCAAGAGTTCAGGAGAGAAACCAAACATTGGGCACAAGGACAACAAGATTTCATTCAACTTTTGTGTTTGAGGATGATAAACCTTTGGTGCAAAATGCATTACAAAACTCAAAACATTTCTATGTCATACGTGAGTAAAATATTTGGGAGCTACAACAAAGTCATCCTCACAACAAAAAGTAGCTCATGATTTCAATCTAACACTTCACAATTATAAGGCAAGTCAATAGGAAAAAGCTCTTATTAAGCCTTATAATAGAATAACAGATGAGCTGATGGAATCCAACGATAGTGATGGATATCTAAATTTAGAAGGCTTCTTTGAACTGGAGAAGGAAGTCGAACCAACACTAGCTTCAAGTGCATAACAAATTGAAGAGGAAAGACTATGCAATATAAACATTCTAGAATGGGAAGGGTAGTGCACTCTACGAGAGGCTCTACCCAATACATCAAATAAAGTGTATCAAGAAACCCTAAAAAATATTGAATAAAACATTGGAACATAGTCAGTTGCTAAGCTTATGACTGTGGGAGATTATTGGGGTAAGAACAAATCTTAGAGGCGCTGCAGTTGCACGAGACTATCAAGATGTTTTCCCAACCAAATTATTTGAAGTAAAAGTAGTAGATCCATCGTTGGAGTAGATGCACATAGAGTTGAAAGAGTGTGCTTGACCCATTAAAAAGTGCTCATGCAAGCTAAACCCCAACATGAAAATAAAATTAAAGGTTGAATTGGATTAAATGTAACAAGTTAGACTACTACGCACTCAATGACACCTACATCAATGATATTTTTCTAATACCATTCACGGATGAAGTCCTCGAGTCGGTTAAAGATCATGAATTGTACTCATTCATAGATGGATTCAGTGGGTACCATCAAATTTTGATCATAGTAAAAGACCAAGCTA